>OY720678.1:85022447-85633788 GCA_963170755.1 Amphimallon solstitiale | reverse complement strand
GGAATTTACTTTGTCTAAAATGCTCGTACAACCACGTGGGTACTCGTCCATTGTTTTACTCATCTTTTATTGCCTTGGTCGTTTTCCCTTTTAAATAATTCGTATGATTTGACGTTTCTACGGCATACATATATGAGGGCTATCTATCGGATGTCGATAAAATTTTTGTTCTACTATTACTTTCTGTCGGTAAGTTAGGACACATTTCAAATTACCCTCGTAAGAAAGATGACGTCAATGTTCGCTTCTTGGTTTTCTCCATTGTTGACAGAAAACAACTGGCAGCCCTGGAAACATGCCATAGGCGAAATAATTAATGTTTCGAACAATTTGACGTTTTTACGGCATACATAAATCAAGTCCATCTATCGGACGTCGATAGAATTTTTGTTTTGAATCACTTTCTGTCGATAAATTAGATCACATTTCAAATTCCCCTTGTAATGCAGGTATTTTCTGTTGACGTCACTATTATCTTAGGTCAATGGTTCACAATCCAAACAAACCGGACACTTCTTTTTATCGCGTGTAAAGTATATGGAGTTAAAAAAGAGACTATTTCAAAGTAATTTTTATAAAAGTTGTGTACATAGATTGACCTTTTTTGGTGTTAGGTATGATATTTGAAATGTATTGAAACGATTCATTATAGTTTAACACATAAAATACTTGTATTTTTAGATTTATAGACAAAATATCTTTGTTTATTTATTTAGGCACTCTTTATTAAAATACTTAGAAATATTCTCTTACTTTCATACCATATAATTTACAGGGGAGAAAAATGTATGTGCGGTTAGTTTGGATCATGCACCTTGACCGCTCTCAATAATGACGCCAGAGAATTGTGGCGCTTAGAAATGATAAGCGTAAAACATCTGTAAGAAAGTAAAACAGTTAGCAATATACGGGAAACATACATGCTTTGTCGACATTATATAAATTGGAATATGTAAAATAAATCCCTAACATTACAAATATTTAGTCTTTGACATGAGACATGAGACGTCTCTGAGAATTCTTTAATAAGTGATGCGTAGATATAAGTATCGCATAATAATTATCATCCTCTGTATTGCGATCGTTCATGATATGCCAGGGTTGTCAGGCAGATACTTTGTCTCTTATGGAATATGCAAATCTCCTTAGAATCTTGATTAGAACACGCGTACAGCATGGATTGATTACGAACCTATTTTTGATCAAGAGCTTTGGGCTTACACGGAGTCGTTGCTTTATTTACTTTGAACTTAATTACGATATGGCAACTGTTTATTTTATAAATCAGCTTATTAAAAGAAGTTTCCTATAATACAGGTACTGTCTGTCCAATTTTCTTTGCCATTTCCATACGTACGATTCAACTTGCTACTTCCTAATCAACTCACATACTGAATTAGCAAGAAAGATGCGCGAACTTTCAGCATATATTCGAATTACTTTTAAATTGTCAAAATTAATAGTTTGACATAACCTCAATAAAATGTTGATTTGCAATATGCCAATATATTAAACATATAATTTACATTAAATAACTTTTTATACATTTACAATAAAGTCCACTTATTTATAAATTTAGTTGTCAGTTACCATATTCGTGATTGCTCAAAGAAATTGATTATCCCTGCGACTTATTATTTAATACAGACTACATAATAATAGAAATCATCAATGTTTGTCTGATGGAAAACAAATCATTTTGTGTTTCATGATACATTTGGAAGTAATACATATCCGTAAGCAAGTATATCTTTGTTGACCATGGCTTGGTCTATTTATACTTTTTTATGGTTTTGTCATTTATTTATACAGTGTGTCTCCGGATGGAGATGAAAAGAGGGGAAAAACTTTATTTTCGATTTTTCTTCAAAAAGAAACTTCTGCGAGTTAATGACTGCGTTTAACATGGCTGTAGCTTTCACCTAGGATTCACTACAGAAAGGTAGTAACTGCTGCAACTCATTAACATATCTGTCAACCGTTATTTAATAATCATAGATCGCCACATGTCACACACGTTAAAATTTAGTTACCGGCGCTTGCGACGAAATATGCCGTAACTTATCTTATTTTTATATTTTCTTTTCATAAAACTAAAATATGTTTATGTATATTTTTACTTGTTCGGCTCTGTGATTACATAATTTTAAATAATTAGTCTATTTCTTATATTAAGTTATTGTCATTTTTAGTTATGACTACCGCACTTTAGTTTTATTACTGCAGTCATAGATGACAGGTAATTTATGTATTTCTTGCAATATTGTCTATTTTATTTCAACATGTTTATAATGCCATTATCAAGCCCAAAGTTTACGGTAAGTGAATATTACTAGCACAAACTCTTTTTTTATCGTGAATTTCGATTAACTACATTAATTTATCCACGGAATAACGAGCGGGTAACACCAGGGCTAATAATGTTATTATATTAAGACAATCTGTGATGCAATTATTCACTACTGTGTTGCAGATAAAGCAAGCATTTTTGATGTAATCTCCGTCCATAAGAGATTTTTCGAAAAGATAGAAGTTTTGAGGCTGTTGGGAGTTACTTGGGTGGTGAAGTTTTGACTGCTGTAAAGGATAACCTTAATGTTAATCGTTATGACTTTATTCAAATCCAGAATTTAATTACGAGGACGTATTGCGTGGTCTCAAGAAACCGAAGCCAACTACGACCTTTGGCTATGACGGTCCCAGTTTTTTTTCCACTGGGATTGTGCGTCAGTAATATGTTCTTCACTTATCACACTATTTAACCTATCGTATCGCACTTCCACTTTCCCCGATCGCTGGAAGATACGAGAAGTTATATTAGCTGCATTAAACCACATATTTCAATCAATATTGTAACGAAATGTGTTTACATTAAATAAAAGAATCAGATCTCTCGGCGCGATAAAAACGAAATTGTCACACGCACAAAAAGAGACCATAAATCATCTCGGCCCTACGTATAAAAACGCTCTTATTTACACACGATCATAAATCAATCTCCACGCCGAACGGCATAGTCCAGCGGAGACAGAATGTCTGGGAATATTCTACAAACATTCTAGAGGGAGATAGAGTTTACGAGAATGCTTCGAGATGTTTTCACATACGTATATAAGGCGGCTGGATTCATTACGGGATTCATTCATTGCGGAGAAGTAATCGCGGAGTAGTTCGGGATAAAGAAGTGGTCTCGTGGGAACAGTGGAAATAAATAGTGGAAGCCAAATAAATAAATATAGTAGTGCCGTCTTATATAAATAGAACTGTTAAATAAATACGGACATATTAGTAATGGAAATAAATAAATACCTGTGATAATTAAATTGTAGTAGTTTAAGTGTGTTAAGTTAGTTTTATATTTTTATATTGTTATATAATTTTAAGTATATAAATATACAGACTGTTTTAAATAAATAATTGCACGAGTTGTTTATTGGAACCCGAAAACGTTACAATTGGTGTCAGTGTGGGATAAACATACGTGCAAAAAAAAAAATGGCTACCAAACGTTTGGAAGAATTAAAGGTCTCCGAGTTAAGGGCAGAATTGGAAGAAAGGGACGCAGATGCGTCTGGGAAAAAAACAATTCTCCAGGACCGGCTTCGTGACCTTTTAATAAATGAAGGTAAGGATCCCGAAAAATATTTGTTTCAAGTACAGCCTGATTTAAGCTTAATAATGGAGACTCTAAAAGATGCAGTTGCAAAACAATCTGAGAGTCTAAAAAATGTTGCAAAACAATTCGAGACTGATATGAAGACTCTAAGAGATGCAGTTGAAAAACAATTCGAGACTGATAGGAAGACTCTAAGAGATGCAGTTGCAAAACAATTCGAGACTGATATGAAGACTATAAAAGAACATTTCAAGACTCTAAATGATGAAATTGCAAATAATTCAAAAGCTTTGAAAGATGAAATTGCAAATAATTCAAAAGCTTTAAGAAATGAAATTGCAAGTAATTCAAAACAACTCGAGACTACTTTCAAGGAAGACATTCAAAAGAATTCATCGAGTGGGAGGCAGGAATTTTCTGAGGCCATCGATGCCGTAGAACAGAAAGTTGAGGAGCGCGTGTTCGGAATGGGAGACGAGTTTGGGGTTCAGCTTCAGTTGCCAGCGATGAACGACTGCGGTCCCCATGATATCTCAAGCGGAAGCCTGGAGATTGCCCGAACAGCGAAGGCAAAGGTAAAGCCTCCCACCTTCGATGGAAGGACGTCATGGATGACGTGCCGGAATCAATTCGAAACCGCTGCAGGAGCAAATGGGTGGATGGAGGTCAGTGATGTTCTACAGACCCTACTTCCAGAAGAGTGTCAAGACTCAATTAATCAAGCGTCTTGAGATGAAGTATGGGCATGCACACCTGGAACAGGTAGTCCGACGGTTAGTGAATAAGGTGCAACGTAAGAGAAGAACGCTCCGATGTTGGAATTGGAAATGGAAATGGAGATGGAAATGGGCCATGCGCATAGTAAATGCGCGAAGAAGCCCAAGAAAACCATAGCGGAGCAGCGAAGAATGAAACGGGTCGATGAGAAGAGGCAATCGTCGACCCAGTATCGTGGAGCCTCAAAATAAATAGCGCGAAGTGCATCTGTGCAACACCAAATCGCTGATGCTGTTGCAAGAAGACTACGTCTAGAAGACTGCAGCCATAGTAACAGACTAGAAGAAAAATCGGCCAAAACATTCAGAACTGCCGTGGTTGACGATCGGTGGCATCCTGACAATTTGCGGATTGGTCAAGAAGCTGATGAAGACCTTGGTTCATTGATGGTTTGGAAGGGAATTGGTCGCGGACCGGCTTGGCAAGAAGTGGCTCCTCGTTCACAGGGACTGGAATCCTACTGGGCTCAATGGGACTCTCTGAAGATAGAGGATGATCTACTCAAGTGTGTTGTGGAGAACCCAAATGGAGAAGACTGCGTCAGTGGATCCTGGCGAAGGTTGAAGGATGTCCACGAGCGAGTACGCCATCACACTCAGGATGCCAGCGACAGGACGAAGAATCGTTACCACGTGCAAGCCGAGAGAGGTGGTTACGGAGAAGGAGACCTTGTTTGGTTGTATGATCCTCAACGTCGCCGATGCCTGTCCCCAAAGCTCTAAGAATACTGGGAGGGACCATACGAAATACTGGAGCAAATAGATGACGTCGTTTATTGCATGAGACTAACACCTCATAGTGAGCCAGGGATGGTGTGTTTCAACTAGTTGCCCCATACCATGGACGTGACGGCGGTGAAGTGGCGGATGTGCGACAAATTGCTGGAAAACCTAGAGAGCCAGCTTATGGGAATCCCTTGTCGATCTACGAGGACGTGCACACGAGCAGGATGTGGGGAGGCTGGCAATTCCGAGGCTGGGCTGCGGATTAGACCGTTTGGTATGGAAAATCGCAGGAAACATGCTGGAGGTGGTGTTTCGGCGTGCTGATATGGAAATGGTCGTGTGCGGCTGTCGGCCCAATCAGCCCGTTGTGCAGCCTGGGACGGTGGATTGCCATTGCCACAAGACGGCTGGGTGCACCCGTGGGTCCCGGTGTGGATTTCGTCATCCGCCAGCGAGAAGAACATGGAATAGTGTGTTTCGGGACGAAACGCAGTTTTTAAGAAGGGGGCAATGAAACGAAATGTGTTTACATTAAATAAAAGAATCAGATCTCTCGGCGCGATAAAAACGAAATTGTCACACGCACAAAAAGAGACCATAAATCATCTCGGCCCGACGTATAAAAACACTCTTATTTACACACGACCATAAATCAATCTCCACGCCGAACGGCATAGTCCAGCGGAGACAGAATGTCTGGGAATATTCTACAAACATTCTAGAGGGAGATAGAGTTTACGAGAATGCTTCGAGATGTTTTCACATACGTAAATAAGGCGGCTGGATTAATTACGGGATTCATTCATTGCGGAGAAGTAATCGCGGAGTAGTTCGGGATAAAGAAGTGGTCTCGTGGGAACAGTGGAAATAAATACTGGTAGCCAAATAAATAAATATAGTAGTGCCGTCTTATATAAATAGGGACATATTAGTAATGGAAATAAATAAATACCTGTGATAATTAAATTGTAGTAGTTTAAGTGTGTTAAGTTAGTTTTATATTTTTATATTGTTATATAATTTTAAGTATATAAATATACAGACTGTTTTAAATAAATAATTGCACGAGTTGTTTATTGGAACCCGAAAACGTTACAATATGGATTTTTCAGTGAATGGTCAACTACAATAAACCGAAATCACTCAGTATATAAATGAGGCTCTGGATACTCGTCAGCAAGTGGACGTCACCTATACCGATTTTACTAAGACGTTTGACACGATTAATCCACTCTTTGCTTTCTGTTAAGTTACAATCTGTAGGCGCTTCCACAAGAATTCTTGCCTTCTTAAACTCTACTGAATCGCTCGTACTATGTGGTCTACAATCGATATGTGTCACTACGACCAGCGGCGTTCCGCAGGGATCTAACTTGGGCCCACTACTATTTAATGTGTACATAAATGATCTCCTAATGCTTCTTGATCGTAGGGTAAGCGCATACTCAGATGATTTAAACATTTTTATAATCGTATCTTCTGCTTCAGATTGCTTACTGCTACAAAGACATCTTACATTGATTACAGTGGTGTAATAGAAATCGAGTCTGCTTAAATGTTGATAAGTGTGCAACAGTATCTTTCTATAAATGTTCAAGCGTTTTATCTTTTCAATATGCAGTCTCTCAGAGCACGATTTCTAGAGTTTCACCGTTTGCGATATTGGTGTGCTTTTTGATAATTATCTGTTTTTTCCGCATATTAGCAACTTATGTTTTTCATTCTCCAAGATTCTGGGCTTCCTTATACATTCCTACAGAACGTTTAACAACTTAAATACATAATCCATTTTATTTTGTTCTTTTGTACGTTCCAAACTGGAATATGTGTTCTTAGTTTGGTTTCCGCATTACATATCGTCGGTGGCCTCACAATACCTCCTAACTAACATATTTTTCCAACATTGTTTTCTTAAATATTTCGGTGAAACGAACCAGTGCAGTGACATAGAAAATCCTATGTGTAAAATATTATTTAGAATAAATAAAGCTAGTGTGACAAATACCTCCTATGTCATTATGTGTCGAAAACGTTTACATTTTCTCCTATCTGCTTCGTGCGTTATGAGAAAACCTAACCCGAAACGTGGTAAGTACATTGTTATTTTTAAATTAGATTGTTTTGAAATATTATTTAGATATTTTTAGTTTACAATGCTATTTAGCTTATTGTTTATAGTTGCGCTTATATAGTTAAATGTAAATGCAATTGTCAAATTGTAAAATTTGTATCAAATATTGTAGTGCAGATAGGAGATATTTTCATGGAAGTAAGTTTTCAGTAGTAGATAGAAGTTATTTTTGAATAACATGCAGTAATTCCATTATCATCAAGTAATTAATGTCTATGCCAAAATTGTTAGTGATAATGATTTCAGATGACTATGACTTTGTGAAGTCAAAACATTTTGCACCTTTTAATATCAGGTCAACTACAATTTAAACTTCAGGCTATAAGTCATGTACCAGATAATGCAAATAACAAAATATTACTGCCAGAAGTTCATAAAGAACAAATAAGAGCTTTATTATCTGTTTTTGGAAAAAATATTGAACCGTCTAACAATATTATTCCGAACAATAGAATTGTACAAACGACACAGATCATATAGATAATGTACCCGTTTCGATCTTTGACACTACAGATATTATATTACCAGCTCTTAATGAAGGCAACTCTGATAATTCACTTGAACATGAAGTACAAAATAACATTATAGTAGAAGTAGAAAATCAAAAGAAGATGGAAGACTGTGCAAGTGATGAAGATTATGGACATAAAGATAATCTCCTTGATGCGAATTCAAAGAATGTAGAAATTGATGAAGTTTCACAAGAGAGTGAAGATGAAGATGAAGATTACGTAACCTTGCTTTAGTGACCAAGAATCAGAAGATGGAGAGACTGAGGAACATTTTGAAGCAACACAAGAAATTAATGAAGATTATGGAGATATGAATGGACGATGAAATAAGAATAAAACTGCAAATAAGGACAATTGGAAAACGATTAAAAATCAAGAAATACGAGAAAGTATCAAAGATTATCTGGGGTATACTCGTGGTACAGATGGAATGGTTTTGCATAATGCTAAATGTCAAAAAAATGAATGTAGGTTGTAATTAAATATTTTGTAAGAAATCAACTAAAAGAAACAACTGTTTGATCAATTCTGGAATGAAAAAAAAGTAAGGATGAAGATGAATTATTAAGAAGAGGGTCTACAAAATCAAAAAAAGATGGAAGACTGTGCAAGTGATGAAGATTATGGACATAAAGATAATCTCCTTGATGCGGATTCAAAGAATGTAGAAATTGATGAAGTTTCACAAGAGAGTGAAGATGAAGATGAAGATTACGAACCTTGCTTTAGTGACCAAGCATCAGAAGATATGTAGGTCGTAATTAAATATTTTGTATGAAATCAACTAAAAGAAACAACTGTTTGAACAATTCTGGAATGAACTAAATTGGGATCAGAGGAAGGTATTCGTTTTGCATGTAACTAGATTTGTATCTAAACCAAAAACTAAGGATGAAGATGAGTTATTAAGAAGAGGGTTTATATTACAATACACATGCGAAAGCAGCTCAGAGAAAGCGTTTTTGAATAAAGCAAGAACAGAAACACTCAATTTTCTGCGTTCAATGAATCAAAACAAAGTCTTACAATATTTTTAAACCATTTACCTAAACAACCATCTCATTATGTTCGCAAAACTTGCTAACAATGGCATTGATTCACATGTGCTTCTTTATCAAGTCAATTTCTTAATACTCAGGTATGCTGCTAGATCAGCTGATATATTCTACGTATTCTCAGCTTGCACAAATGTTCTACTGAACACCCATCATATGCGTACGAATGCCAGCCGTTTAGAGTAAGTAATTTCATTATTTTCTGTATTACAGTGTCACTTTTTTTTTTGTTTTTTCACTAATTGCAATTTAGTTCTTTATTCATGGCTTTTTGCATGATACTTTTAAGTTTTCTTATTATTTTTATTATTGTACCGTATTGTCAATTGTTATTTATTGTTAATTTATGTGATTTACCCTGTAAATAAATGATTCTGTTGGGTAATAAAGATTATTATTATTACCATCCAAAAAACCATTAAAATATTAATTATTTCAAGAGAATTTATCATTTATTAAATTTAACGTCACAACTATACTCAAAGACCACACGTATTTTTATATAACGTTGTTGTTTATGGTGAATTAAATATAGAAGTCCAAACGACAATTTATGACATTTTTGTTTTGACATTTTCTAGATTTTATGAAAGTGAGAAGATATGTAATTTCATAATTTAATTTACTCCGCAATTGGATTCTTCCACAAGGTCCGATATGTCCTCACATAAACACACACACACACACACATACACACACACAATTGTGTTCTGGGATTAATTATGTCTTCTTAACTGTCCCGTTATTCATGATCGTGTATCGCGCTGGAGACCATCACCGTTCCGAGAGTTTTCCACCTCGCACCAACATATTATAACGTGATAATGGAGTTGGTTAGTTCAAGCCGTATCAACTGCTGTCTTGATTATATATGTATTATGAGGACGCCGAGATACGCGGCTGCAGGATTCACACAAACACTCACACACTTATGAACATGAATAAACACACACGTGACGGTCGTGGTCGTATATATGTGGGGTGCGAGCACTAGACCATACTAATTACGCGTTTAATAAGGGGAAAATCCGCGGAAAATGCGATAGAGGACGTCCAGGCTGACATTAATTTTCCGGAAAAATAACGATATCAAAATTAAAAGTTTCCGAAGTGGGTTGAGCGTAAAATATTTGAGAATTATATAATGTTCCTGGAAGTGTGCAGAATTGATTTAAGTTTTGCAAAAGTCAATTATAAAGATTGTCTTAATCGGAAACTTCATTTACCCATACATTTGTGAAATTATTATTAAATCGCAGACACTTCATAAAGCAGTTATGATCTGTGTATAGGAATCTTGAACGTTCAAATAATTGGCTTCTCTGAATTACCTGAAAATCTAATCGGCGAAAATTATTACAATATTTAGATGCTGAATCTTTTGAAAGATGTTCCTTTCAGTGATTGTAACCCTGACTCTTACTAGATCGGTAGAAAGGTCGGCAATATTCGGTAGATTAAAGAAAATATCGGTAGATTAAAGAATTTACAGCTTTTTCAGGAATATCTTCATTTATTTATTATTTACAACAATATACAGGGTGTCCAGAAACTCTCCTGACAAACGAAGACCGGAGATTCCTCAGATAATTTTAAGACAATTTAACCCAATTCACCCTAGTCCGAAAATGCTTCCTAAGGGAGCTAGATCTCTTTGAAGATGGCGCCTTGTAATTATTTTTTTTAATATCTCCCGAACACTTCTATTTAGAAAAGCAAAAACTGGTATGCTTATTTATCCTCCAGAGATGAATCGATTCCATCAATTGCGAATTTCTAGTACCGGTCATAGGCGTCCGTTTTGGGTAGGTTAACGGTTATTTTAACGCATAACTTTTTTGTCTTTAACTTTTAAGCATTTGTGACACTAGATTATTAAATTTTCAGGTATTCTAGTACTAAAAGGTACTCTTACTTTAAGTCGGTAGGATACACCGTTTTCTAGAAAAATCGATTTGAAAATTTTTCGTTTTTTCGTCATTAAAATTCAATTTATTATATACGTACTTATTTTTAGCGACGAAGTTGGCTAGTACTATCAAGGCATGGATGAAAATTAATTTAATAAATCATCTTTTGTTTCAATAAATGCAGCACACAATTCGTAAAAAAAAGATTGGGAAAAGAAGCAAACATCAATTTGAAACAAAATTTTAGCTGAAGGTTTTTAAAAACGAAGTATTTTTTTTACAATGGAACGAAACTAACAAAAAAAGAACAAGTATCAAAGGTAGATAGTTACAAAAGATGCTCGATGTGATGACCATTAGTCTCTATGCATAACTGTACCCTTTTGCTTAGAGAACGCCGAATTCTTGCAAAAATTCCAAAGTTATTTCTAAATTCGTTGCAAGCATCTTGTATCCTTAGCCAGAGTTGTGCACGATTTTGTATCGGAACGGAATAAACAAATGCTTTTATGTATCCCCAAACACAATAATCGCAAGGATTCAAATCCGGCGACCTTGCTGGCCAAGTAACTGGGCCGCTTCCAATCCAATGGTCTTCGTAGTTATTATCTAGAAAGTCTCGTACATTCCTGCTAAAGTCATTTAAACGAGCAGGTAATTCCACAGGTCCAAGTAGATAATCGTCAAGTACTCCAATCCAGACGTTTATGCTAAACCTATGCTGATGCTTAAATTCTTGAACAACGTGGGGATTGTCACCAACGTACGAATAATAGTGTGCATTATGTACATTAAAAATTCCATTTTTTGAGAATGAAGCTTCATCACCAAACAAAATGTACCTGAAAAATCTTCATCTTGATTTATCTGATTTTGTAACCATCTAGCGAATTCTACACGAGCAGCAAACTCTCCTTCTAGCAGTGCTTGCACCTTTGTAAAATGAAAAAGATATAAATTTTCTTTGTGTAAGATTTTCCTACGGAAGATTTTGAAATTGTGGGGTACATGGCAGATAGTCTTCGAACGCTAATTTCTGGATTTTCCTCAACTTCCATTAAAATAACATCTTCATGTTCTGCTGTTACATCATTATGTCTCCCTGTTTCATTTTTTTTTGGGACCAGTGAACCTGTTTCTCTTAATCGTTGATGAAGAGCTGTAAATGTTGCGTGAGTGGGATGCTGACGATTGGGAAATTTTTCAGCGTATCTACGTTGCGCTGCTCGAATGCATATCGGCGTATTCTTCATTAGTAAACCCCATTTTTTTTTAAATTGAAATCGTTGTGTTTGAATGCTACAAAGTAAAAAATTAAAAGATAAACTTCGCGAACTGACAACAATTTGACAATTAAAAACGTAGGTTTTATTTCTGTTGGCATTTCAGAGCGAACTAGTGCAAAAAATATTAAATTGAATTTTAATGACGAAAAAACGAAAAATTTTCAAATCGATTTTTCTAGAAAACAGTGTATCCTACCGACTTAAAGTAAGAGTGTCTTTTAGTACTAGAATACCTGAAAATTTAATAATCTAGTGTCACAAATGCTTAAAAGTTAAAGACAAAAAAGTTATGCGTTAAAATAACCATTAACCTACTCAAAACGGACGCCTATGACCGGTACTAGAAATTCGCTATTGAAGGAATGGATTCATCTCTGGAGGATAAATAAGCATACCAGTTCTTGTTTTTCTAAATAGAAGCGTTCGGGAGATATTAAAAAAAAACTAATTACAAGGCGCCATCTTCAAAGAGCTCTAGATCCCTTAGGACGCATTTTCGGACTAGGGTGAATTGGGTTAAATTGTCTTAAAATTATCTGAGGAATCTCTGGTCTTCGTTTGTCAGGAGAGTTTCTGGACAACCTGTATAAGTAACATACATTAAATAGAATATAAAATTTGAAAACAAATTTTTTAAAAAAAAAATCATTTTACACAAAAATACTCGTTTTCGCCATCTTCACAGTCTGTAAAATATCGTTACAGAATGCCAAAATATCGCACGTTCGTCACTTAGCTTTGCTAAAACATACACAGAAATAGTTTTTATGCAGAGAATTTCGATAGCTTACACAATTTCGTTACATGTTTGAATGACGATGCTCGAAGTATTTCTGAGTGCAAGGAACTAACACAAATCCCAAATTTAAAAAATCTGTTGTTATTCCTTTAGGAACACTTTGGAAATTTGCCTAAACTAATCACATATTTTGAAAATCGAAATCTCAAATTAAAAGATGGATTAACCACATTAGATGTGGCTATTAATAATTTCAAAAGTATTCCAAGTGACTTCGGATGTGGCCTTCGGCAAAAGTTAGACGCAGTTTTTAATATAAATCCAGATTTAATAACATTGCGGCAATTGTGTATGCTAAATACGCTGAAATAAAAGAATATTTCCAGTACGCACCTATAATCAGTTGCGATGCAGAAAGGACGTTTGCTATCTACAAGGATGTACTTAATTCAAAGAGAACAAGTCTTACAGAAGAGAAAATGAACAAATAATAAGGTATTTTGTATTTTACAGGTCACCAGCCACTTGTTATCCAATTATATAAATAAAATTAAAACCTCTTTAAAAATACAACATTCCAATAGTGCGCCCATGAGCGATGAGTTATCACCCGTTCGTGTCCGCGCCCTACAGTTATACGTAATATAAGGAAGTATTGTGATGATGAAAATTTTCGACCTCGAGATTTTTGCAGATGTCCACGTTTTGAAATCCACTGATACCGAAGAAGTGGTTTTTTTAAAAAAATTCTCTCTGTGTGTGTGCCTGTCAGTGTCTCTCTCTCTCTCTCTCTCTCTCTCTCTCTGTGTGTGTGTGTGTGTGTATGTGACCACGATAGCAGTCAAACCGCTATAGGTATCAATTCCAAATTTTGTATTTACGGGTATAATCTCCCTCTTGAGATCTGATTAGATTTTCAGTAAAATTGGCTGACCGGAAGTAGTAGTTTACTTCAGTGAAAAAATTCAATTTTGCCAATGGTTCGTCAACTACTAAGTTTAAACGAATTTATAAAGAATTCATATGTACTCAGAATTAAATTTGAGAAGAATTTTATTAAAGAAGTTTTCGAAACTTCTACCGGAAATAGGTCTTTTACTCTTATCGAAAATCAGTTTTTTGTGAATATTTTGCAAGCCATGCTTTTTAGGCACGTACGTTGCGAGTATAAAACTATTTAGAACGTACTTTTCAATACCCTTTGTATTAAGAAAAATTCAAAATTCGGACCGGAAGTAACACTTTTACTCGTATCGAATAGCGATTTTTTGCAAATATGTCGTAAATTATGCATTCTATATAATTTGTCAAAAGCACAAAAGTAGTTAGAACTGGATTTAGAATATTTTTTGTATAAATTAAATTTCAAAATTCGGACCTGAAGTACCACTTCTACTCTTAGCGAGTAACCTTTTTTCAAATATCTCGCAAAGTATGCATTCGATAGAGATTTATTAAGGGAATAAAGTATTTAGAATAGGATTTTGAATATTTGTTGTATAAAAAAATTCTTAAAATTTGGACTTGAAGTAACACACCTTACAGGTTTATTTTTCTAAGATAAAAGTATTTAAAACCATTCAGAACAATTTGTGTATAAGAAAGTTGTGTGGTGGCCACACCTCATTTTTTTTACGTCGGCCTCTTTTGGTTATGAAAAATTGAGATTGTGCTCTTTACTAGAAAAACGGCCACATAAAGTTGGTTAGGTCACAACAATCCACTTGAGTGGGGGTGCAAACAAAGCTCTTCCGGTGTGAGTTCAATTATGATGACCTCAGTCGCTGCTAAAGTTTGTTTCCTGCGGCTGAAAAAAAAAGTTGCTGTGGAGCTTGTAGCTACCGAAAAGCAGGCGAGCATTGTTCCTCAATATGCAAACACTGCTGTGGCACTTAGTGCGAGAACGTCACTGATGTAGTAGCCGGAGATGATACTTTTGACGACATCGTGCTTCAAAACACGACTGGATTTCAAAATCCAGTAGATATACTACAAGTTGAATCATCTTGTGACCAGGACAGTGTTTCCTACCTAGACAGCGCACAGTCGAACGACAGTTATGACAGGTCGCAGCCATCAAAATGCCAAAAATTTTAAATACATAATTTCTATTAGTTTATTATTTTTGGCAATGATTTTTTTTTTTACTTTAAATAGTTTCTATTATTTCAACACGTAGAATTTATATCTGTTCCTGTTATTTATTATTATAACATTTATTAAGTTTTCTTTTTTTTTTATTGAAATTTTTGCATTTTTACAAGCATTGCTTGCATACCATGCAGATTGTGACAGGTATAGAAAATGTTGCGCAACCTTCAGAATTAATATCTTGCTAATATTGGGTTAAAAACTATTTCATACAAAAGTGGTAAGAAATTTTGTCTACTTTGAAAGTAGTAATAAAGTTATTTTCTCTACTCTAAAAAATTATACTAAAAAACTGGAAGTACGACATTTTCGTGGTTTTTTGGCTACAGGAAAGCTCCTGAGGAGGACTACCCAGTGACTGGACTATATATGTAGCAGGGAACGTTTTTAAGTTCTCGGAATGAAAGGGTTGTTCAGTGAGTCATTGTTAGTATAAATATAAAGTTTTAACACAATCGCATTAAAAAAGTTTTTCGAAATTCCTACCGGAAGTAGATCTTTTACTCTTATCGAAAAAAAGCGTCCTGCTTTCTAGGAAGGTACGTTAGGAGTATAAAAGTATTTAAAGCTTGATTTTCTCTACCATTTGTATAAAAAAAAATCAAAATTCTGACCGTAAGTATATACCACTTTTACTCTTATCGAATAGCGATCTTTTGTCGTAAATTATCCATTCTATGTATGTTTATCGAGAGTACAATAGTATTTAGAGCTGGATTTGGAATATTTTTTGTATAAATGAAATTTCAAAATTTGGACCGGAAGTAACACTTTTACTCTTGGCGAATAAATAATATCAAATTTGCACCTGAAGTAACACTTACTCACAGGTTTATTTTTCGAACAAGAAAAAACTATTTAAAGTCATTTAGAAAAACTTTTGTATAATTTGAAACACCTCATTATTTGAATGATAAACAATCACGATTATACAGATATTTTAAATTTATTCTACATTCATGGTGAATCTCTTCAAATAATTGATAGAACATGTCGACTTTTTAATGAAAGATACCCACATTTACCAGCAATGAATAAAACTAAATTTAATCGAATAGAGTCAAATTTTATTCGTTTTGGTATTCAAGTCAAGAAGACAGTTCCAAAACCGATTACGGGAGACGATGGTAATGAAATCGTTGTTTTGGGATATTTTCATGCACATCCAACCAGTTCTATACCGGCGGCATTTGCAGATGTAGGAATTTCATGTACATCTATACATAGGATTTTAAAGAAAAATAAGATGCACCCTTATTCATTTCAAACTGTTCAGGCTTTTCGTCCGGGAAACCAAGATAGAAGAATTCAGTTTTGCGAGTTTATTATAACTAAAACACAAGAAGATCCTGATTTTTATCAAAAATTATCTGGACAGATGAATCGAAATTTAATCGTGAAGGAATAGTTAATAGAAGAAATTGTCATCATTGGGCACAACAAAATCCACATGCCATTAGAGAAGCAAATTTTCAAGATACTTTTAGCTTCAACGTTTTTGCAATGAATGTAATTAACCGCGTTGAATACGAAATTTATAATGAGAATTTAACGAGCGTCCGGTATCTACAGTTGTTAATAATAATAATAATAATAATAATAATAATAATAATAATAATACATTTTATTGTCCAACAGAGTCATCCAAGTAAAGGACAATATACATGATTGATTACATATAATATGTAATACTAATTATAATGATGTACACACAACATAATAATATAATATAATATAAACAATTGAATAAACAGTTGAAAGTATAACAAAAGCGCGAACATGTAATAGAATACCATAAGAAATAAAAATCATATCAAGCCAGCAGGTCCGCAGCCACTCTCAATATTTCAGTAAGGGGGGTGAAATTAATGTCGCACTGTGACGAAAGCCGGTTGAACCCGCGCGACATTGCAACAATTGGAGAATTCATTGATGAATTCAATCTAGCATATGGTATATCAAAAGTAATACTCTGCCTCGCTGATAACCGAGGAATATGAAATCGAAGTTTAGACAATAAATTTGGCGAATCTACCTTGAAGTGAACAAGGTTATATACAAATTTCATAAGATTTAACTGACGCCGAAGTTCAAGTGAATCCATGTTGAATTTTTGCAGCAATAGTCGATAGTCATACCCTCTGCAAAGGTAAGTACCATCCAGTTTGAAGTACAAATACTTCAAAAACTTCCTCTGCACATTTTCCACAAGTAATCTGTGCGAAGAGTAAAAAGGGGTCCATACAATAGAGCCATACTCCAATCTGGACCGCACGAAGGTAACGTAAAGCAGTTTAATAGTATCTATATGAAAATGCGCTGAATTTCTAATAACAAATCCCAACATCCTCATGGCAGAAGAGACAGTGTGATTCCTATGTGCGGTAAAAGTCAGAGAGCTATCAAAGTAAACACCTAAGTCTTTGATTGTTGAAGTACGTGATAGTGTGGTACCATTTATTGCATAGTCAAAGGAAATGGGATCCATCTTTCTGGTAAATGTTACGACACAACATTTGTCAGTGTTTAAGTCGAGGTTGTTTGAAACGCACCATACACAAATTTTGTCTAGTTGGTCTTGTAAGTGTAGACAGTCGGCAACTGATGTGATAGATCCAAACAGTTTCAAATCATCAGCAAAGACACACTTGTCACAATGAATCTCATTAATGAGGTCATTGATGAAGAGAAGTAGTACTGCAATTTTTGAATAACCTATCACACAATCTCATACGGCAATGTTGGTTTCAAATGGATGTAGCACCCGCTCACTCTTCACATGAGGTATATCGGGAATTAACAAATATCTTTGAGGATAGGTGGATTGGCCGCAATGGACCCTCTTTATGGCCACCTAGATCCCCCGATCTGACTCCCCTTGATTTTTATTTATGGGGTCAAATAAGAAATGAGGTTTATGCGTCTACCGTGCAAAACAAAGAACAGCTTATAGTTAGAGTAAGAGACGGTTTTCGAAACTTGAACGCTGAGCAAGTAAGAAAAGCAACTACAATAGAGTTAAGAAGAAGAATTATGATTTGTTTAGAATGGAACGGAGTCATTTTGAACATTTGTGACTATCATTCTGAACGCATTATTTGTCTTTAATAAGTTGATTTTATTCACATTTTAGATTGTTATGGTTATTTTTGTTATCTCATTCAGGCGCGGATCCAGAAAAAATTGACAGAGGGGGCACAAAGTCGTGTAGCTAATTATGAGACTTTATATTAAATGTTATTTTCATTTGTTGCTTACAATTAGATTGTAAATAGGGACATTTAAATTGCTGATTTGTAACTTAACAGCAGGCAGTAGTTCCAAAATAATTGATTCAATTTTAGATTTTGATTTTACTGTAAAGGAAAAGAAAAAAAGTAAGTAAATATAAAACAAAATCAAAGTGGAAAGTTTTTATTTTTTTTCATGGAAACACATTTTACTAAAATAATAATATTCTTTCCGGAACCCACTTCTTGGAGGTTTAATCTGCTGATAGGTACTGAACAGATGCCATTCCTGTTTTACATAAAATGTAATTGTAATTTTCGAGCATGCTTCTTCGCAAATAAATCTAGAACCTCTTCAGGATTTACTTCCATCTCTTTCTTTATATTCATCATACTTATTCCATTCAATCGCTCATTACACATAGTCGATCTCAAGAACGACTTAATTCTTTTCAAAGTACTGGTAGATCTTTCCGCAGTGGCTTTGTCACTGGCAATACATAGAGAATTTTCAAAATGCATTATATATTAGGAAACATTGAAGCCAATTTGAAGGCCTCCATTGGGTTATCAACCTTATGCGATTGTTTCATCCACAATGCCTTCCATAAATGTAACTCTCCGGAAAGGGCTCTACTTGGAGAGGGTATGGTGTTCTACAAGAATATCATGAGTTGCAGTTTCTACGCTGGAACTAACATCAGCGCAATCGGAATAATCAACTTTTGTCTTCTTTAAAAAGTTTATGAGATTTAACTGTGTTTGTTTATTTCGTTTATTATTCATGCTTACTTAGATCTTAACCTAAAAACAAAATAAATATTAGCGCATTATGATGCAATTGAGAGCTAAAATCTTACAGAAGAAAAGGTAATTCGGTTCCTTCTTTGGAGACAATAAACTACTTTAAAGCAAAAGAACATATTAATGTTCTTTTAAACTGATTTTGACTTGACAGATAATGTCACGCGCTGTCTAACCTAAAAACAAACTATATGTAGGCGCACTATAACACAACTGAGAACTAAAAACGTATACAATAAATACTCGGCTCCTTGTTTGGACACAATAAACAGCTTGGAAATAACAACAACAAAAAAACACTGATAAATTGATTTGAAATATCAGAGATAGTCACTCGCTAGCTTTCTATACCTGACAACGCCATGACTTAAGATATGAATCAAATCACGGTTATGTGTGTAACTTACTTTCACGGTTTTTCTTCACTAGTTATCAAATTGCACTTAAAAGTTAAATTTTACAGTATTAATTTTCTATTTGTGTGGGATTTTCTGTTCAAGTATGTTATTTCGCCTGTTCGCGAAATTATGACAGGGGGGGCACGTGCCCCTGTGCCCACCCCCTGGATCCGCCTATGTCTCATATGATATTAAAGCCATTCTAAGTTTTGCTATTTATTTTCTTTTTTAACCTTCTCACACAAAGTTTGATGGATCAAAAACAATTGGTGTAATTCCAAAACTATTTAGATTTTTTTTCACAGTTTACTGCTAATAATGCTTGCTCAATTTAGAAAATAATCATTAACATCTCTAAAACTGTAAGAGACAGGCATAGGAAACCTATATCTGTATGATGCAAGATATTCATCTACTTACTAGGGCGTGCTCATCTACAGGCTATTCCATTAAAAAAACCGATTTTTCTTAAATTTAAGATTACATAAATAATCGATAAATTTCGATCACCCTGTATGAGATTTATTAAATATTTAGACATTACTCATAATCTTATACCTTTCCCTGTTTGCAGTAGAAATATGACGTAATTCTATTCAAATACGCCTTATATATGTGGTTTTAAAAAGTGCATTGAAAAAACAAAAAATTTGACAAAAATCAAAATAATTCAAAAACGGTTAATTATTTACAAAATAAAACCTAATTAAATGTGTTACAGCACTCTACAAGGAATCTAAAAAAGCAATAAAAAAAATAACATTCCATTTAAAAAATTAAAGTTGGCTATGACTTCTTGTATAACCAAAAGTGGTTAATGAGTGTAAATATTTTATATTAACAGACCAAGTATCAACATTACGTGCTACAAATTTTCAAAACTGTCCTAAGACGTTAACATAGAAAAGTTCTAACGAACGGGTTTAGAGAAAAACCCTGTATAATATTGCGTTATTTTACCGTCACAATAAAATATCTTCTTTTAGTTTACAAATTCATTTTTGACTTTAACCAAAAAAGAAATGAACATGCATATTTGATAAGGGTATTATATTATGATAACCACTGGGCCTTAAGATATCATATTGAATAATGACATAAATAATATAACTTGACATCGAGTCTATTAAACGTGACAGGCAGCGGATTACCATTTAATTTGAAAGATTAAAAAAATAATGAATTGAGCTTGAATTAAAATTGGAACTGTCTTCACCAACAGCGGCATTACGGTAGTGCGGTAGTACGTATATGAATTAGCATTGAAAGTCGACCAACCTTTATTAATCACTTTATCACTGAATCTCTTTGCCGTATTCTTCATTCAGAATTATATTAAAAACATATTAAACCAGAAAAACGTATTCCTGTCGTAGTGACTCTCTATATGATCCGTTTTAATATTTTGTTAACCCTTGCACAATAGTACCAGGGAACAAGGAAATTAAATACTGAATTTTAAACAATTCCCTATTAATTCTATTATACAACATCTCAGCAGCCTATAATCTTCATATAAAATTCGTGACATTTAATGGTATATTTTTGTAAGATATAATTTTAAAAGTTAAACGGATGTCTTTCAACTGGATCTTATTCGAAGAAAATGCCTAACATTATTTAAGTCATAGAGCATGTGCAAAAAAATTGTTTAATTTCTAAGTATGGTCTGGGTAAATGAAGGTATGTAAATTAATAACCCTAGCCGACAATTTTTTTTTTAAATAACAGTTGTAAATATTGGTGTACAGTTCTTACAGTCTTTAACTGAAGGCATAACCAAAAACAAAATCTTACCACCACATCTAGTTATAGAGTTATAATCATACTCCGCTAGTAGATAAATAATAATATTATATTGAGAAAATTTGTTATACAGCAGTTATAAAAAGAAATATGTAATTGCAAAAATAACATGACATAACAAATGCTTGAATGTTTAATTAGTATCAAGAATACAAAACACATAATTGCACAGAAAGAAAAATTCCTGATATATCAAAGTTTTGCATAAATAGATTTATTTGTTTATGTTTAGTTATATTACAGAGGGCAACATTACCTTGCGATGTCGCGCTTGGGTAACAGATGCCGCTGAGAACCTCTTATGGCATTTGGTACGTAAATTGACTATATCAGGTAATCTAAGTTTTTAAGGCATTATGAACAACACGCTCGTGCACTGATGAGACCAATGTAAGGTCGAAACAGCTGTCTGCACGTTGTTGTTCGCAATGCCAGCTTAGGGTAGATGTGCATTCATACATTTATTCATATACGAAATTTTTTCGTGTAGGGTAAGTCCGGGAGAGTTCGACCACTTTTTGGGGAAAAAATCATAACTTGCTTGTGTTCTGAGATAAAAAAATTTTAAACCGTCAACGCATTGCCCAAAGGGTTTAGAGACTATACAAAATATAATTTATGATATCATAGGAACATAAATTTTTATTTTGAATAAAAAGTACAAACACTGCAATTGGGCGATCTCACCTGTATATCTGGGTTAGACCGACCACCAACTACGGGTGAGATCGACTACAAAAAATAACAAACGTATATCTTCGAACAGCATAATAATAATAGTATAATAGAAAAGTAGACACAAAATTAGTTTTTACGACTTTTCTTTTTAATTTTTCCGCATAAATCGCAGAAATTCACAAATTTCGAGCATGAATTAATAATAATAATAATAATAATAATAATATCTTTATTGTCATAAATTCAAAAGAACATTGACATTGTCATTAAAAAAAATACACAGATCAGGTACAATATATAACACTTGTCAAACTATAAAATCGTTAATGCTGTAGAAGGCTCCTTCCAAGAGATAAAGTTTTAGTTGCTTCTTGAATGCACTGAGATTTGTACCGCTTAGCGATTTTAAATTAGCCGGCAATGCATTATAAGCCTTTACCGCCATGAAGCCAACGACTGCAATTCACACATTTGATCCAGTCATCGTTCTTAGTGGTTTCAAAATAATTTTCCCCACACCCTACGCATTCTTTTTCATCCCACTCTTCTACTGATGTATCACTTTCCTGCAATACCGGACTTTCGCTCCCCGAATCTGAAGATGCTAATTGATTTTTCGGTTTAGCCACATTTCTTTTTTGAATTTGACAGTTTTTTTGTTTCTTTGTATTTTTTTTTGTTCTTCTGAATCTCAATGCGATCTGAACTATTTAGAATGACTGCAATCTGTCTAGCTCGTGTTTTAACCACTGCTTTTGCACTAGTATTAGGAATTGGCGAAATAACGTTCTCCAACAATTTCCCTGGTGTGGGGTCAGTATCAACTGTTGCAGTGTAAAGATCTTGCGAACAGCCAGGCAAAAGTGATGAAATACGTTTGTTAGTTTCCTGAATGGTAGTGAACCGTGGCGCAGTCGAAGAAGGGGATGATTTTTAGCCATACTACTAGAATCATGTGATGTGGCTTCTGCATCTTGTTCCATCTGAATGGCAATATACGCGTAATCTGGAATGGCTTCTGGATTAAAAGGCCCAATGCCTGTAGCTCTAAAACCAGACATCCCATTTTCCGCAGTTGTGGCTTTTCCCAAAAGGTTTCCAAATACCATCCTTGTTATTTTCGTATTTGGGTTGGTTTTTAAGAAAGTGTTACAAGCCGCGTAGTAATTGTTTTTTATTGATTTAAAAAAGGACCTGTCTAGAGGTTGTAGGTAATGAGTCGTGTTACTCGGCAAACAAAGTAGAATGATGTCGTTCGCTTCGCAAAATTCCAGTACTTCTACAGAATTTGTGTGAGAAGTATGGCCATCGACAATTAACAACAATTTTCCAGCTGGTTTTCGTGGCAGAAAATGGGATTCCAACCAATCCTTGAAAATGGTAGCGTTGACATACGCCGATTTAATTGACATAGCAATTTGAGAGGTGGCATTCCGTCTAAAAATTCATCCTTTCTATTTTTTCCTTTAAGTATTGCGTAAGGTGGGAGAAACATTCCCTCTGCATTGCAGCAAGCTATGACGGAAATGGTTTCGCCCTTCTCACCTGATCTCAACGAAGAAACGAAAGTATTGCGTAAGGTGGGAGAAACATTCCCTCTGCATTGCAGCAAGCTATGACGGAAATGGTTTCGCCCTTCTCACCTGATCTCAACGAAGAAACATTTTTTGAGCCTTTTGCGGCTAGCACTTCAGTTGGTTTATTGTTCAACTGCAAACCGCTTTCGTCCATGTTAAAAATATTAGAAGGTTTGTCATGGAGTTGATTATCAGTGAGAATATTGTCTAATAGGGTAAAATAGTGTGTCACATTGTCTCGGCTTTTCTAATTGATATATCTGGATGTCGTCGCAAAAAAGAGTTAAGCCAATCATAGCCGGCTTTGCCGTTTTCTTTATTGAACGTGTGCTTCAATTTCAGTTGTTTGGCAAGTTGAAAGGCCCATATTCTGACGGACTCCCCATCTGGTGGAAATCCAAATGTTTGCATTTTTTTAATATGTCGCACCAATTTAAGTTCTGCATCATCTCCCAACACCGATGACGGACCCAGTCTCTTTCGTTTTATTCCGTCCAACTTCTTAATATAATCTTTTTTAGAGTTGTTTTAGGAATCCCAAACTCTCGAGCGGCTTCATTTACACCCATTGTACGATTTTGTACACATTCAATTGCATTTCTTAAAGAATCGGCACACCATTTAGCTCTTTCTTCATTTTTTTTTTGTAAATTGTGGGCATTTTTGTTAATCTGTAAGAATATTATTTTACAATATATTTAACTGTTTAAATTGGGCGTCATTAAATCTCTAATTTCCTTCAAATCAAATTTTTAATTTTTTTTTCGTGGTCGATCTCTCCCGGATTCATGTGGTCGAACTATTCCAAAGTCACGGGAGAGATGGACCACCTTATTAACTGGAGCAAAAACGAAGAACGACTACATTTTTGAGGTTATGTTACAGATTCATGCATATTTTATCATCCACTATCGAAATAGTTTAAATAAACTTACCCGTCTTTAAAATATCACTAACACAGTAAATAAGTCAAAAAACTTTCAAGTTCGTAAAAAGTTTAAAACTTAATTTATAAATTCACACTGATGTCACGGCCCGTGTTTACACGTTGGTTGCAACAAGCTCAACTAATTCCATCGAATATGTGAGACACAGGGCCCTCTCTTGCTTTTTTCATGAGTTATCCGTACTGGTTGGACTGTCCCGGTGGTCGATCTCTCCCGGACTTACCCTATGTATACTTTTATGTTGCCTGTTGCCCTCTTTAATGAGAAGCCAACAAAAATCTCCCTTCATGGAAAAAAATCCAAATATGAATACAAAAAAATATTTGCCAAAGATGATTTAATATAGTTATCATACTGTCGTATGTTTCTTTTGTGTTTGTAGAATGAGCTATTGAAATTGATGGTTTCAAGTTACCAGTATAAAGAAAAACGTCTTTGAGACTTGTTTTCGACGAGTCAATAAACAATCGTCATTCTGCAGCGTTATATTCAATACTCATTTTATACAAAAGTTGATTTACATCAGTACAGTAGCATAAATTTCTTTCAACTTTGTAAAATGAACTGAATTTTTTGGTGACTATTCTTCAATACAGAGATTCTTGTAGTGGAATGTAAAAAAAATCCATCCTTTTAATCGATATCCCAAAATTTGTGATTTTTCTTTGGTTAAACCCAAATTCCGTATCAAATCATTCAGATCTGATTGAGTAACGAGGCGTGGTTGGTCAGAAGGAACATATATCAGATCATTTGAAAATGACACATTCAAAACATTGTTTATATCTTCCTCGTCAGTGGAATTTGCAGAAGAATTTGAATGCATTGGAATTGGACGCTCACAATCAGTTCTTTTCAACGGTTTGCTTACTGATAAAATTTTAGTCTGTTAAGTCAGTTATAAAAGTGCTATTATTTAATTAGGTAAATTTTAAGTTTTTAAAAATTAACCATGCTGAGATGCGAACCTACGACCTCCCGATTGCTAGTCGTTTCTATTATGTTATTTTAAAATTACGTTACAAAATAAAGAAAAAACCCTGTATATTTCTTATATGAAAAGGTATAAATAAAATTATGAATTGATTTTATACATTACATATCAAACAGTATTAATTTTATAATAGTGTACATTCCAAAATAACAACTTCTTTGTTTACTTTAAACTACAATGGGTTCTTGTAAGGCCGGCTTTGGTTTTTGAAATTATACTTAACCACTCTTTTTTTATACATATTATTTATTAATGTCAGTATTATTTCATGAGAATAGTCTTGTCAAAAGTTGGAGTCTTTTATTAAAAAAAAATTACGAATGATCCTTTTAAAAGTAAATTACTTCTTGAACTGAAAATTTTATCATATAAACAACACATATATTTGCCTATTGATGCTAAGGCTATTCTAATTAGGTACATTGTAAAT
Source organism: Amphimallon solstitiale (assembly GCA_963170755.1). Lineage (NCBI taxonomy): Eukaryota > Metazoa > Arthropoda > Insecta > Coleoptera > Scarabaeidae > Amphimallon > Amphimallon solstitiale. The sequence continues at coordinate 85,608,022 of OY720678.1, read as the reverse complement.
ATATTACCGTTTCGTGGTATCAACTATTTGAGGTCATTGTGTTATATTGACCTGCCTTATGCTATATAGATAGTCTAATGCAGGGGTCTCCAAATTACGGCCCGAGGGCCACATCCGGCCCGCGGACAGATTTTGTCCGGCCCGCGGAGAGCTAGCATACTTGAAAACTCCTTTTAGAGAACATATTTTTTATAGCAAATTAAATTTAGTTTACTGAAGTATTCTAATTTTATGTTGAATAATTATTAATATGACATCTACATTGATATGGTCATGGGCTAACTACTCATAACATTGTTGTAGGCTTATTGTTATTGTTTTTGTGATAAGTTGGATAAAGAAACACAGAATTGTAATGAGTAAAGACATGTATAATATGCAGAAAATTTTACTTCAGTATATAATAACTAACAAATTATTGAAATGAATCCAACTAACATTTTATACATTTTAAATAAAAACATAACTTATAACAAGCATAATGACATATGAAATACTAATGAGATTTGTGTAATTGAGATTTTCCACTGACAATAGTTTGTAGTTGTGGACTAATTTTACTTGTACCAATTATTAAAAGAGATTTAAGATGCTCATCAGTTAATTTAGATCTGTAAACATTTTTTGTGTACTTCATTTTGGAGAAGGTCTTCTCACACAAATAAGTAGCACCAAAAACAGAAAACAGCCCACGAGCAAATTTATGCAAATTATCAAATTGTGTCAGTGGAAGACTCTTATAAAATTCCAACAAAGATGAGTTTTGATATTTGTTCTTAATTATATCACTGCACTGTAGATCAATTATTTCCATTTGAAGTTCCGGGGCTAGGGTTTCAATGTCAGTATCAAAAGGATTCTGAAAAATCTTAATTTGTTTCGCAATGGCATCAAAGTCCGAGAAACGAGTATCAAAATTTATTTTCAAAGCACTCAAAGTTTCGATTGCAAAATCGATAGGAAACTCAGTCTCAGTAGTGTGGTTGAATATTTCACATGTTTTAAAATGTGAAAAACATTTACTTCGTAGTTGTGATTGAAACAGTATCAATTTCTTCCGGAATGATTTGATATTAGTGTATAAATCAGGAAGATGCTGGTTTTCTCCTTGCAATCTCAAATTCAGTTCGTTCACATGTTTTGTCAAATCAACATAGAATGCTAACTTCCACAGTCATGCGTTGTTTTGTAATTCAGTAAGAGGGCGATGCTTTTCATTCAAAAAAATTTCGATCGCTGCTCGAAGTTCAAAAAAGCGCTGAAGGACTTTCCCACAACTAAGCCAACGTACGGCAGTATGATAAGGTAAGTCATTTTCTCCAATCTCTTCAATAAATTGTCGGAATTGTCGGTGATTCAGCCCAAAAGATCTGATAAAATTAACAGTTGATATGACTGGTTTCAGAACTTCAGACATATCCAAACATTTTCCGCACAAAGACTGTTGATGAATGATACAATGTAAGACTAATGATTTTAAACCACCGTCATTTTCTACAGCCTTTGACACAAGAGCGACCACTCCTTTATCTTTCCCACTCATGTTTTTGCCTCCATCAGTTGTAATACATTTCAAGTTTTTCCATCGAAGGTTCTTTTGATTAATGGCCATTTCAACTCCTTTAAAAATATCTGTACCAGTAATTGTGCCATGAATACTATTCATATCAAGAAGTTCTTCATGCACTTCATAGCTTTCATCTACTCCTCGAATATAAATCAACACCTGAGCAGTATCTGACACATCCGTTGACTCATCCAAGGCCAAAGAAAACCACTCAACATGTCCATTTTTGTCGAACAGTTGAGAGGATATATTTTCAGCGATGTTTTCTACCCTTCGAGCCACAGTGTTTGCTGACATACTGACACTTTTTAATAAATTTACCTTTTCAGGGCACATTTCTTCGGCTACTGCAATTATGCATTCTTTGATCATTTCTCCATCGGTGAATGGTTTTCCACGTTTTGCAATTTCAAGACCCACACGAAAGCTGGCACGCGTTGCAGCCTCTTGTTCAGTTTTGAGTTTTGTAAATGAAGATTGCTGCGATTTCAATCCGCGCTTCATAGCTTCGAATTTTTCTGTCCGCAAACTTCCTGTATATTTTGAGTAATTTTGAAAATGTTTTGTTTCATAATGACGTTTAATGTTATATTCTTTGAGAACGGCTATGCTTTCATTGCAAATCAAACATAGCGCCTTCTTACTGGACTCAATTACGAAATACTGAATGTTCCACTGATCTTTGAATTTTCTGCATTCACTATCAATTTTTCGCTTCTTTTCCATACTACTAAATCACACACAAAAGCAACAATTCAAATCAAAATACTGTTACAAAGATGTCTTAAACTTAAACACGCACAAACACGTTTTAAGGAGGTACGCCCTATTTTATTTCATAACAGTGTCATAGGAACTGACTTGTGGTTGCGCCACTAGCCTTGTTATATATTCCAATTACTGCCATCTAGAAGTGAGTGGAAGACACCAGAACTTTCTCGAACCAACGAGATTATTCTGTACGTGCTATTAGCGCCATCTGTTAGTGATAGAAGGTACTACCTATTTCCGCTTGTGTCCACCAGATGTCGTGTCACGTTACTCCTCATGGCTCGTACTCTACGACTAATCTAGAAATTACAGATAATGACAGGAAAATTAATAATATGCAGTGTTGCCGTTTTGCAGCCTTTTTTAAACGTTGCGTACTTTTTCGGACTTTTTTTCATCAGTGGACTATTTCACTTTTTACCACCGGCAACAATGATAATATGGTTTTGGCTCTCGGAACTTACTGGAGTAATCAGTATGGCCCTAAGGCTGGAAAGTTTGGAGACCCCTGGTCTAATGGATTAATAAATATTATTATCACTATTATTACTATAATAATAAATACATTCTCCTTTATAAAGTACAGTTGTTATATGTAATAAAATTTCAAGTCAGAAAAAAAAGCACTTAATTTGCATTTATTACTACAGAAAGCAGAAAAGTTGTATCAAGAGCACAGAGAAATCACAGATACTGATAAATTCGAATACACGACCAACTAATTACTAACCGTTTGCGCTACTAATTGCAGCAGTAGTAAATTACCCAAAAGAAATGTTTATCAATCAAGAAAGATAAACCGACTACTCCATAACTTTACATAACCGGCGCCATAGAAGTTCATAAACAGATATAAAGATATATTCTTTCGCGATCTCCGTTGTTAACTGTAATAACATTTTTTATGACTTTCCAATGAAAAATAATAGGAAGAAGAGTATTTTCCGTGTTTCCCGAGAAATTACATTCGTAGCCTCGAGGTGGACAGTTCATTTGCATCCCGCATTACTTCCAACATCGCGTGTACATTTACCGAACAATATAATAAACAAGTTCGCGCGAAATGTTGAGAAATAATTGGACGGAAATCATTTCAACTGCGAAAGAGTAAAGTTTGTGTAAAAGTCGCTACGAAATGTTAACAAAATTTGGAAGTATGGTAGAGGTACATAGAGCAAAAATATTGGGAACGATATGAAACTCACCGATGTTTCACTTATCAAATAAAAACTTTTTGAATTTCAACTCTGGGCATTATAAGGAGTAATGTCAAATATGGTGGAGGCGATGGGTTTTATATAACTGGAAGTTTAATGGTTTATTACTTGGCCAGTCTTTACAATTGCATCAATTGAATACTTTTTGAAGTAGAAAAGTAATTATGCTGTTAGCGGCTTATTAATCAATATAACTGAAACTAATCTCAGAGAATATTTTAATATACAATGTGGCGCATTAATGTGGGGAAGCCCGATATATTTGACATTATAAAAGTTATGAAAAAAAATATTAAGGAAAGTGTCGGTATTCTTCAGCTTCATATTTTTAAATTAGGTAAATATATATGGGGTGTTTTATAACTTATATTTTTTTAAATAGAATGCTATACTTTTTTGCGTATTTAAAACCTGCTTCCTTTTGCCAGCTTCCTCATATAGGGTTTGTCTGATCTATTCCGTCTGTTTAAAAAGTTATGACCATTTTTACGTATAAATTAAGGACTTTTAAGAGGGTTAATTTTGGTAAGGAAAAAATTATATGACGTTTTTCGTACCGTTACTTGCTTTGGGTACGTCTTCTATTTTCTCTGGTTCGTGAATTTAATAAAAAAAACAAGTATCTTGTATACAGGGTGAATCAAAACTCGTATTCTTAATTTTCTCATTAAACTTAAATGGAACAGCCTTTATTTTTTATGGCGTTTTGATAAATATTTATTGGCTCTTTCATTTTTGCTAATCATTCCCTATTCCTAAGTGTTAGGGTTTAGTAGATATTTCTATTTAAAATTTAAAATTGATTTTTCTTAAATGTAGGGAAAAGGTGGTTATGGATTAATGCAGTGTTATGTACAGAAACCCCATTGTTTAAAAACCACATTCTTTGACGTACGCTCAGAGGTACACTTTCCAAATATAATGGTAAAATATTCTGAAGAAAGTCCAATTAAACTAAGCCTTTTACTTGTTCACCACAGGAATGTGTTCCAATAACAAAATTTACAACTATGCCACCCCAAACATTCCAGGACCACCTAGTTTGACTATGACTTTGTGTAATATGGGGATATCCGCTAGACTAGTAATGAAAGTTGTGTTTATTCACGCTTCCATTTTTATGAAATGTTGCTTCTTCTCCAAAAAGGAGACATTCAACGAAATCTATCCGATGATGGATTTGTTGTTCAGCCCATTCGCAAAACGCAACTCTACTGGCAAAATCTTCGTCCAGCAACCTCTTGATGTAACGGAATGTGGTATGGATGATATTTGCGCTTTTTCAGTATTAGTTGAACGGACCTTCGACTAATATTTTGTTGCAGAGAAATTTCACATTGACGACTATGTGCATTTTCTATAAAGCCTGCTATAACATTAAATTCATTTTCCTGGGTAGTGACAGTTTTTTTCCTTTTACGTTTTTCGTACTTTGGCTTGTACATGCTAATGTTTTCTCAAAAAATTAACTTTAAATATAGCAATGTAATAATTTAATCCCGGTTTGTGCGGTAATAACGCAATTTTTCACTTTCAATTCAAAATATCTACTAAACCGTAACAATTGGGAATAGAGAATTGTTAACATAAATAAAGAGCAGATATATACCTATCGAAACATCATAAAAATAAAGGTTGTACCATTTAAATTTAATGAGAAAATTAAGAATCCGTGTTTTGACTCACCTTGTATACAAGGTATTTGCTTTTTATTAAATTCACAAACTAGCGAAAATAGAAGACGTACCCAAAGCAAGTAAGGGTGCGAAAAAGGTCTTATAATTTTTTCCTTGCCAGAACTAACCCTCTTAAAACTCCTTAATTTATACGTAAAAATGGTCATAACTTTTTAAACACTCGGAATAGATCAGGCAAACCCTATATGAGGAAGATCGCAAAAGTAAGCAGGTTTTAAATACGCAAAAAAGAATAGCATTCCATTTAAAAAAATATAAGTTAGGTCTACAACTGAGTTATAAAGCACCCTGTATATGTGTACCTAATTTTAAAATATGAAGCTTAAAAATACACAATTGCTTAATATTTTATTTTCATAACTGTTATAATGTCAAACAAATCGTGCTTCCACGCACTAATGCGCCACTCTTTATATATTATGTGCCAAAACGTATTAACCAGTTAAAATATATATTTTATCGCCAACCGTCAGTAAAGTGATGCGTTACCATAGCGTTTTACGGAGGTAAAGAAACACTTTATCGTACTGTACAATAAAGTACTTTACCTGCCGCTAATATCTGTCAGCGTAGTCATGACTGATGATTTTAAAAGTAAATCGTTTGTCACTGTCATAAACTGCCATAAGTTATTATATCTTTATTTCTTAAATTAACAATTTTCACGGTTGGCGATAAAATTTTGTATGCACCACGTCAGTAAAGTACCTTTACCGAACTCGTCTGTTACTCGCCGCGCTCGCTTCACTCGCTTGGCTCGCAAATCAGACTCGTTCGATAAAGTATCACTTTACTGACTTGGTACATAAATAACTATTATCGCTAACTGTCAATAAAGCGATGCATTACCATAGCGTTTTACGGAGGTAGAGAAACACTTTATCCTATTCTAAAGTAAAGTACTTTACCTGCCGCTAATATCTGTCAACGTAGCCATGACTGGTGACTTTAAACACAAATCGTTTGTCACTGTCATAAAATGTCATGTATTTTTTAAATTAAAACTATTTGCGGTTGGCGATAAAATTTTGTATGCACCCCGTCAGTAAAGTGCCTTTATCGAACTCGCCTGTTACTCGCTTCGCTCACTTGGCTCATAAATCAGACTCTTTCGATCATTTGAGTAATATATCTTGAGCACTTGTGAAATATAAAAATAATAAAATAAAACACCTTTTTCACAAAAATTAGTTATATGTCACATTTCGTGTGCACTGCACACATCGTCAGTAGTAACTTATTTTATTAACTATCATTTTACTGACTTGGTACATGAATAACTATTTCAACCAGATTTACTACAGATGTTTACTATGTTGTTACTAATAATGTATTCATGATAAAGTTCCAATTTTTATAGATTTTTTTATTAATGGATAATGCACCTGATCTTAAGTTAAAGAAACATTTTAAATTTATTATTTATTTAGATTCTGGGTATTTTCAATGGTCTAGGCTTTAAAATATCTTGCTCAAATAACTGGTGTGGCTTCACTCTATAATATCTGCTTTTTACAGACCTATTAAGACTAGTTAAGGGTATGAAAGTGTTTAGAGAGATTTTGAATTTTTTTTTTGTATAAAAAGATATTCTAATTTCGGACCGGAGCACTTTCAGTTTAGCTAATAACAGTTTTTTGGCAAATATATTGCAAACTATGCACTCTATATAGATTTATCAAGAGCACAAAAGTATTTATTGTGGTTAGAGTTCGACTTTTTTCGATGTTCATGCATATTATCACAAACACCATCTGGCAGGCTGACATCAGAAAATTCAGATTATAAGTATTGGTTTTGAAGAAGCTTAAAAGCTTTGGTTTTCGTAGGGCAATACAAGTGCGATTGTCTTGCCCTATGTAAAAATTGAAATACTTCAACGTTTGGATGTTTATGGAGTCTCTCCTTATGATTCCTGGAAATCTTCTGGACGTCTTCTTTAACTTCAGGTCTATGCCTCGGTTGTGTAACACGTAGAGGCAATCGTAATTGAAGAAGTCCATGCAATAAACAGAACAATTGGTCAAAAATGAGTTGTTTGACCGTCGCATGTGTATTACGGAAACCAAATTGGTAGTCAATATTGATTCTCTTCAATTCTTCTAAAGAACCGTTTTGCAAAAACGTTTGAGTTCATTGGCAGCAATGCAATTGGTTTGTATGATTTTATTTCATTTCATTAGATTTGCCTGGTTCATAATGAATTTTTTTGTTAACGTTCGCAAATACTATTTCATATCTAACTACTTTTTTTAACATTTATTACTCTCAGCCCAGAAACATTTGTACAACATTTCGTTCAAAAATATATACGATAAAAAAAAACAAAGAAAAAAACCGTATACCTATTTCTCTTTACATCTGCGACAGAAAATAGTTATTCGCTTTCGCACGTACTTTTACGAAACTCACTTGGCTTAATTCGAACTAAACGGAAAACGACCATCTGCGATCTTCAAAAATGCGCAGTTTAAATGAGCCGTGTGTTCGACGAAAACTTGTTCGCTCATTAGTGAATAGAACTTCGCAAACTTTAATCTATTGATATATTTAGTAGCAAGATTAATCGCGTCATCTCGGCTTAGAGAAAAAAAGTAAAAGGAAGAAGAGGAATTAATCCTTGCACTTCATTATGTTCGAAATAATGTAGTAAGTATGAGTAGTTACTTGATAAAATTTATAAAGCCGATAATATCCTTTAAAATGTTGTGTATTACTCGTTTGTCATTTATATATTTCAATTAAATATATAAGAGTATAAAACAGCACAGTGGGATTTTTGGGTTAAGAATGTTTATTCTTAACCCAACCCTGAATATAGGGCAAGTCGATATGTTACGTAACTGGGTTCAATAAGAATATTTTTTTTAAACTTATTTTTGTGAGCTTAACGATGTTAATTAAGAACATAATTTTGCGAACTTTATTATTATTTCAAAGATTGACGTTGATTTTTATAATTATATCTGATGTTGATCTGTATTACGTGCGAACACCCAGTATATACATTTTTATTTGTTTAATTCACAGCAGCATGTTGCATAACGCTTTATGAATCGTATATGTACTCTACATGCATGATAGGTGCATAATGGGTTGCCTATATGTACGGCGCTACAGCAAATATGTTTTTTATTTTGTAATTATTTGTGATTTTATTATAAATAATTTAGATAGAAATAAATTAAAATATCTGCATATAGCTATATACCGATTATTTTAGTTTACTTGCAAAAAAAAGTGTCATCAGAAACCTAGTAAATCGAGCAATAAAATTAACATCCCCCATATATAGAACAAAATATTAAATAAAATCAAACAAACTCTAACCAACAATAATAATCCTGCAGAATTAGTAATAATAATAAACAAAACTATTAAAAGGAGGACATATACAGAGTGAGTTTTTTTTCATTATTTGTATGGTGATCTCGAAAACCATAAGAGATACGCATGAGGTTAAATGAAGAAAGATTTGCATCTTTATAAGCCTCATGCAGATACGTTTTTGTCCATTTAAGAAAATGCATGGTTTACTAGATGTTTGTTAAAAATAGAAATTCTCCAAAACCTTTTCAGTTCTATTCATAAAGGTAGAAAAAAAAATTTTAATGTTGTTTTTAAGAAATTCAATTTCAAACACCTTAAATTTTTAATTTTGCTTAGCGTTTTTGAGTTAGCTAACAAAGTCTATTTTTTTTAAATGGAAACCATAGTTGGCTGTGACATATTCTAATAGTGCATTTTTTCTGCTTGCAATGATGTAAGGGATGTAGCACTTATTTTAATAAATAACAGCACAATACACTATTATCATGTTTAACAAAAATCATGTCTTGCGATATTAATAATTGAAGCATTATGTTTACTTCATCATTGGCAGTTCGTTCATTAGGGTGACTATAGTTGGTTTTGTTAGTGATTTAGTTGCTTTACAAAGTTAGTTATGTTGTACACAAATCTTGAAAAACTTGATATGATCGAATGTTACATTATTTGTACCAAAAATGGTAAACAAGCCACCGAACGCTATTTCTTATTGTATTTTGATCGCCCTCAACCATCGTTAGACACCTCCAAGAATGTATACAATAATTTAAAAGATTATGGAAGTTTTATTAAACCTAGAAATAAGGGTAATATTGATGAAAACACGCAGATAAATGTTTTAGCTGCTGTTAATCAGAATCCATCAACATCAACGCGGCAAATTGCACAAGACGCTGCTATCTCACAACGCACAGTAGTGATAATTTTATCAGAACATAAGTACCATCCTTATAAAAAATTAGTTGGTCAAACTCTACACCCAGGAGACGATGAAGGACGATTAAATTTTTGTGCTTGGTTCGTAAATATGTGCCATGAAAATAACAACTTTTCGATGCAGATCTTATGGACCGACGAAGCACGTTTTACAAACTGCAACATGTTCAATCGCCATAATGAACACCTCTGGGCACAAATAAATCCTCACCGTTTAGAAGAAAGGCGACCCCAGATTGGGTTTGGCTTCAATTTATGGTGTGGTGTTATTGGTTCGCAACTTGTTGGGCCATTTATTTTTAATGAAACTTTAACCGGAAATCGATATTTGCAATTTCTTAGGGAAGATATCGACAATATCCTAGATGAATTAAATTTACAGACCCGTACAATCTTACGGTGGTTTCAACACGACGGTGCCCCGCCTCACTATCAGGCACAGGTCAAAAGATATTTAGATGAATTATTTCCAAACTTGTGGATCGGCAGAAATGGTCTTATTTTATGGCCTGCACGTTCACCAGATCTTTCACCATTAGATTTCTGCTTCTTTGGAGCAATAAAAGATCTCGTATATGTGCGATCATATGCAACCCAAGAGGAGCTGTTGGAAGCTGTTATTAATGTATTTGATAGCTTAGATGGGCGCAAAATTAGGAGAGCTATTAACTCAGTGTTGAAAAGGTGCCGTATGTGCGTCGATAATAATGGTGGGCAATTCGAACACTTAATGTAAATTTAGGGTGTTGCGTGTTGTTAATAATTAATTCGTTTAGTGTTTTTATTGTTTCTTATATTACATTGTATATTATAAGTTTCTTTCCTTTTCCATGGCAAGACATGATTTTTGTTTAACATAATAATAGTGTATTGTGCTGTTATTTATTAAAATAATTATTGCAAACAGAAAAAATGCACTATTAGAATGTCATATGGTTTCCATTTTAAAAAAATAGACTTTGCATGCTAACTCAAAAATGCTAAGCAAAATTAAAAATTTAAGATGTCGTTGTTTGAAGTTGGATTTTTTAAAAACAATATTCAAAAAACATTTTTCTACCATTATGAATAGAAGAGTTATACCACTGAAAAGGTTTTGGAGAATTTCTATTTTTTGTAAATATCTAGTAAACCATGCATTATCTTAAATGGACAAAAACGTATCTGGATGAGGCTTATAAAGACGCAACTCTTTCTCCATTTAACCTAATGCGTATCTCTTATGGTTTCCGAGATCCCCATACACATAATGGAAAAAAACTCAGCCTGTATATTATATAATCAAAACAAACGGCACAATAATAATAACAAAAATGATAACAAAAAGTATGTACATAGCCATTCCATATGTGCAAAATTTATCGGAAAATATACAAAATATTCTATATAATATTGTACCCGCAAATAAAAACAATAATAATTTACAAATTCTTTAGTCCTAATTAAAAGCCAATATACCCAAAGGTCAACAAACACATTTAATATATGAGATACCCTCTAAGGAATGCTAAGTGTGTATATCGGGCAGACCAAACAACATCTAAAAAGTAGAATGAACGGCTACAAATATTGCAAAAATAACACCACATTAAAAAAACTAACAAAACACATATTGTAGTAAGTGTTTTGAAAAATATAAAATGAAAAAAACAAATAATAGCTTTCCTACTCCTGTTAATCGAATAGTTTTGAAGTTTCAAAAAGAAAGTGATTTTTAAATATTTATTTTTAAGAAACTAATTTTGTATCAATGTCAAGTTAGTAATGTCCGACTTTACTTGGAGAAATATTAGTTTTGAAAAATACTCGAAAAAAAGAAGAGAGTCGAAACGTCAACTTAATGAAACATGTTATAATATAATAAGTGTTTTAATATTCAAATAAACTTGCCGATAAAAATAAGAATTAAAATTAAATTATTATATTACACAGCAAAGAAAAAATTATTTTATTAAAAATTGTATATATGTACCGGGTGTCCCAGCGTAGCGATAAAGTCCATTATTGGTATCTAATAATGTAGACAGCGAATAATTTTTAATACAAAAATTGTAGATAATCATAAGATTTACAATTTAAAAATATTTTCATTTACACAGAGTATTCAACAACGATGAACCAACACAAGCTTATTTTTTTTTAATGGAATGCTATGATTTTTTTACATTTTATGATAGCCCTTAAAGAGCTGATGAAACTGACATCAACTTGTATTTGTTAATTTTCAACTGTTAGTGAGATATGACGATTTTTCGTTAAAAATTGTACAACATTTGAAAATAGATATAATTTCCTATAACTTTTGCAATATTGCCCACAGCTCGAATAAATTATATATTTTTAAATAGTAAATTTTAAGTACTTTACAATGACATATAAATATTCTATTTAATTTTTTTTAGAATTTTTAACTTTAGCGAATGGTATGTAATTCTAAAGAAAATGCGTAGATATGCCGAAGTAAACATCAATTTCATGTACTGAAAAGATATCTCTACTAATTAAGCCCATAATAGGTATTTCATTGTCAATCGTTATTTCATAGCAACTTTTTAAATGTTGTACACTTTTTAACGAAAAATTGCCATATCTCAGAAACAGTTGAAAATCGACAAATACAAGTTCATGTAATTTTAATCAACCCTTCATGGGCTATCATAAAATGTAAAAAGTACATAGCATTCCATTTAAAAAAACATAAGGGTGTGTTAGTCCGTCCTTGTCGAACACTCTGTATAAATGAATTTTTTTATAAATTGTTATAGAGCTTATACCAATAATGAACTTTACCGTGTGTATGTATGTATATATAGTTGTAATATCATCATTTTCCATCTAAAAATACCTGTTTTCCCATTCATACCACATAAGTGTGCCTCAATAAAACAACAATATTTTCCAGAGAAAATAACAATTCCTATCGGTTATATCCTCTGTCATCCCGCGAGCCTGACAAATATTACACCCGCGCATTGCGTATTTCAATTCTCTGTATGGTCATGCATTCATATACGCAGTCATTAAAATGTAGTATTTCGTCAATTACACAACAATAGTTATGGTTCATAATCACGTTCATTGAAGATAATAGATCTGTATTATGTTCGATATTAAAATACGAGTATTTAATAAAAGTCGTATGTATTAAATCTAAATCATCATATATACCTGTTATGTGACATAGGTAATTAAGCAATAAAAGTAGATATTTTAAACCAAATTTTGAATTGTGGTGAAAATTATAAATGATAAAGCATGTACTCGTAGCAAGTAAACAATTAAACTTTGTGTTCAGAGTACAAAGTTCAAGTACAGAACACAATTCTTCGTAAAGACGTTCAATAGCAACATCAGTAAAAAAACAATAGGGTTATAATTTCATCACATACATTAGTAAAATTTCAAAAAAATTAGGGAACTTAATTAAACAAATTAGGGAAGAGACTATTTAATTCAAAACAAACAATTCCATACAAAAAGCAATAAAAAACAATAAAGATAAGACGGACAATAGATTAAACTCAGGGGTGTACAAGTTGACACGCGAGAGTGTAAAAAAGTGTATGTAGGACAGACAGGAAGGACCTTCGATAGTAGAATGAAGGAACACAAAAAATGTTATAAAGATAAGATGACAGACTCAACTTTTGCGAATCATTGTTTAGAACAGAATCATAAATTGAATACCAATTTTACAATTTTTAGAAAAAAGTGAAAAACTGAATATGCTAGAAAGTTAAGAAAATAATAAATTTAATAAATTAGTTATAATTTTCAATCACTAAGTAGATATAAGTAACTCCCACCTATTCAATTTAAAATTCAAATCTCAGAATGAGATTATTTTTGCATTGATATAGGGGAGGGTTGCCAAATTTGGACCACCGCCTAAAATGGACCATCGTAATATCTCGAAAATTACAAAAGGTACTCACTCCGCCATCATTTACAAGGTGCGTAGTAACATTAAAACCTAAAAGAGTCAGTTGCACGGGGCGCTGTTATAGTTGTTCAGGCACTCAGGCGCAATAAATGTGTGTGTTCTTGCGGTTATTATTTTTTGGCTACGCCGCTAAGTACATAATGCAAAAACGGTAAGTGGATTTAAATTATTATTTAGTCGATGAAAAACTGTAGTTAGTTAGCAATGTTTCCATATTTCAATACTTGCAAAACATTTGTTTTCACTAAACAACAATTATTTAAACCTTCTCTGTAGTAGTAGCCTATATAGTGGACTACTACTGCTATCCCTAAAATGAACCGGTCCATTTTAAGAAACTTCAATATACATCTCTAATAAATTAAATGTTTGTTAAAGAGCGAGAGGAAAATATGGACAGTGGACGCAACAAGAGCTTATTTTAGCTGTTAACGCTTACAGAAGCGGCCAGTACGGCCTAAATGAAAGTGCTCGAACTTACAACGTCCCAAAAGCTACTGTGCAGCGATACGCAAAAATGGAAACTGAGGTGCCAGATATAGTTAAAAAAAATGTGGTAAGGCATTTGCACTTTCAAAAGAAGTAGAAGATGAACTCGAAAGGCATCTTCTTAAATTAGAAGAAGTCATGTTCGGATTAAGTCCCTACGATGTCAGAAAACTTGCTTACGAAATTGCAACCACGAATAATTTATAGCAGAATTTCAATAACGAAAGACGGATTGCTGGGAAAAAATGGTATTATTCATTTTTAAAGCGTCATCCTTCTGTTTTTTTGAGGCAGCCGGAAAAAACATCATTAGAGAAAGTAAAAGGTTTTAATCGCAAAAATGTTAATAATTTTTTTGATTTGCTTGAAAAAATATGCATGGAAAACTCTATTGACGCTACCCGCATCTTCAATGTGGATGAAAGCGGGTTTTCGACTGTTCAGAAGAAGTCGCAAAAAATACTGGGTCAGAATGGAAAAAGGCAAATTGGTGCAGTAACAAGTGGGGAAAGGAGTGTAAATACGACTATAGTTTGTTGTGTAAGCGCCGCGGGTCAATACATTCCTATAATTTTTAAAAGAGGAAGAATGGCTCCAGAACTAGCCAATGGTGCTCCTCCCGGAAGTATGGTAGAAATTTCAGAAACAAGCTACATAAATACAGATCTTTTTACCAAGTGGTTAGACAATTTCATTAAAATTGTACAACCCACCATCGAAAAGAAAGTACTTTTATTGGTAGATGGTCACACAACGCACAGTAAAAATTTAGAATCTATACTTCTTGCACGGGAACATGGGGTTATTATGTTGCAATTGCCAGGTCATACGACCCATAGATTACAACCACTTGATGTGGGTTTTATCAAACCCATGGAAACATATTACACACAAAGTGTAGAAACATGGTCATCGATAAATCCTGGTAAAAAAAGTGTCGAAGTTTCAAGTATCCGAACTACTTGGAAAGGCCTACGCTAAATCTGCAAGCGTACAAACGGCTATAAATGCGTTCAATGCTGCTGGAATTTGGCCAATTGATCGTCATGTTTTTGGCGATCACCATTTCGCGGCTGCAGATAATTTGGAAGAACTTCATGTCGGCGCCGACAAAGAAAGTAACGAAAACAAGGAAGAGGATACCAGCAACGAAGAAGAAGGCAGTGAAAATGAAGTGGCTCATGAAAACATTATTGTAGCAACTATTTGAAAATGAAGGAAGTGGGAGCAAGTGGCAAACCCATTTAAATATCTCAGTTGAAGAAATATCTCCTATACCAAAACCAAGAAATCTTGAACAAGCATTACAAAGGGGACCACAACAGGTCGTTGAAATTACTAATTCCCCGTACAAAAATCATTTGACGATAAAGAAAGAAAAAAAAGCAAAAAGGTGTCTCCAAGAAAACCGATCAAAATAAACAAGCAAAACAATTAAGAACGCAATAAAAACTAAAGTAAACGAGGACCGGTGGTTTTGTAGCATCTGTGAGGAAGAAGACCAAAGGGACATGATCCGCTGTATACTGTGTCGATGTTGGGTACATGAAGGCTGTGGCAATGTCAGTCCTAAACACAAAATCTATAACTATCCCTCATGCTTATGACATTCATTTTTGATCATGGTCCAATTTAAGGTACTGCTGATCCATTTAAGGCAATGGGTTTCTTAAACTGGTCCATTTGCAAGTAGGCAGCGAAATATTTGTTTTTCAAAGAAAATCTTTTTTTTAAAAATGTTGTCAAAAGCTTCTTAATATAATAAAGTTTCGTTTGCATTTCTTAAACCTATCTTTTTTTACTTTACCTATCCTCAATAACAAATAATCTGCAAACTGGTCCATTCAAGGCAACCTTCCCTTATATAGGAGTTAATATGTAATTTGAATTTGTATTTTCATCTACCTGATGAAGCCCTGTGTGGAAAAACATATGTCGTGTGAACATTATAATTTTTTTTATTATAAATTATTAGAATGTACTAAATATTATTAAGGGGACTTACGAAGAGGTGCCGACTAACTGCCGTGAAGTAGGACGTAAGGGGGTGGCGCCATATGCGCTAATGTAAATTCTGGACTTTACAAGGTTTCGTTAAAACTATAGTACCGCTTTTATTTACGAAATATCAAAAAGAAATTTAAAACACAAATAAACAAAGGCTCAATGCGTGCTGGACTGGAATTAGTTTTTAAAATAAAGTTTCTGAAACTGTGTTATGATGTTGTAAATTTTGCCAACGTTGAGAGTAAAATGTTGGAGTAAATAATTTGAATTATATGAAAGTACTCCCAACGAAGCCTTAATTAATCCTTTGTATTCAATTTAATGCAAAAACATAATAAGAAACAAAATATTTCTGATGTTTCTTTTATTTTAACGAATACCTTACATCGGCGGAATTGACATTAGCGCATATGGCGCCAACCCCTTACGTCGTACCTCACGGCAGTTAGTCGGCACCTTGGCGTAAGCCCCCACAACTGCTTTGATTTGCATGTCATCTGCATCCGTAAAACAAGCAGAATTGACTTAAATATAAGAAAGCTATTACAGTAATATTATATATATTTTTTATCACAGGACATATATTTTTACAAAGACTAGAACAACGTAAACAAAATATTTAGGCTACGTGTTAATTACATGAGTTATATTGGTGTTACTTTTCCGACAAAGAAAAATGTAATTTCGTTAATTGCAATTAAAAAGATGGTGCATATTAATTATGGAAATTGGAAAAACAACTCATATATGCAATATATACTCGTGTTTTTATTCGAGCGTGATATTGCGTGACATTATTCACTTACTTAATTTCGTCAGGCTTAAAATTTCTATTGTTAATATCTTTAACAATAGAAATTTAAATTATTGCTATGTTCCGTTTTATAATTAATAGACATAATTTGAATAAATAATGTAATTATGGAATGTATAATAAAAATAGGTAATTAAATACGGGCTAATTAATTAGTGATGGTTTTTATAGATGTGCATTACCAGCACGTGGTGAAAGTTCGTTGTTTTCCCCAATAAATCGAGGAACTTCTGGAAAAGCTAAAATTTGCAGTTTTTCTACCACTAAGTTATGAAACTAGCTTATTTTCCATTTTTGTAATACTAAAATTATATGCATCGTGTAACGGCACGGCACAATTCATTATTTTTAATGATTTTATACATTTCAAATATGTATATGAGGTGTATTTTTAAAATTAGTTATTAGAAACCAAAAGTTATATATATTTTTAGAAATATTTTTCCTATATATTTATCTATGTATAAAATAAGCACTAGATTGATAAGCATATATTTGTAAGAATCATGGCACCGAATGTTTGTGTTAATTTTAAGATTAGTGACGTTGTGTTTAGGTTATCGTGAGTTAAACGTGGCTTTAACTACGACTAGGATATATGTGCGTTCTAGAAAAAAGGGAAACCCCGAGACTTGTAGATATCTCGGTTTTGCCGCAAAGTAATAAGATCCTCTAATTAAAAAGTAAGTCGACCCACACATAACGGTCGATAAAATATAAAATTATTGTTAGAACCTTGAAAGTAAATAAATAGGTTTTTCGTTTACAAAAGATCGACCGCTTACAAAGTGTAAAGGTTGTTCAGTTTAACAATATTTTTCAATAAAAAGTTGTTATTGTGCGAATAGCAGTCTGTTGAAGCTATGAGCGCCTTTACCGTCGAAAGAAGATTCCAACTAAGCAAACTGTCAACAGGAAGATTATTTTCATCTGAAGAAAGAAAAGACTATACGAAAGGTATTTAGAAACTGTTATTATGTGAATGTTATATAAAGAATTAAATATAAAAATCTGTCTTAATATAAAGGCGTAAATAAATTAATATAATAATAATAAAATTATATTTAATAAATTGTTTAAGATATAATAATGTCTCGGCATCTTTAAATTGTTTGTCAATGCTAAAAGCTATCATTTTCGTAGTAGTCATATATGTATATGTAATAAATGTCAAGCGAAAGTTGGTTGTTTATTAAAGCCTATGTAGTTAATATTGATACATAATAAATCACATTGAATATTTCAATATTGAGGACGTTATGATATTATTTTATTAATATATTTGTTCTTATTAAAATTGATGTTATTTTGTGAATGTTTTCTTTTGTGTTTGCATTAATATATGAATGAATTTTTGGTTTCTAATACAGATATTGTTTAAATTGATACAATTGTGTTCTATTGAATTGTGCCAAATAATGCCCTAAGACTATTTATTGTTGACATCTCTTAACACCTGGATCGACCTGGAAAAATAACCGAGCTAGTTAGGTAAAACGATTCAATTATATTATTTTATTTTTTTTTAAATTATTCAAGTATAAAGGGCATTATAAGGATTGTATTACAATCGTAAGAAAATTAATGATAAGTCTTTAAAACAATCTCTAAAGAATATTAGAATGCAAAGCATGATAAGTTGCATAAGCATCTTATGCAGTCTAATAACAATCATATGTAAAAGTTAACCGTGATTCCAGAAAGTATTAGAATGTAGGTTTTGTTATAAAGTGACGCATGGGGTAGCCATAATTGCCTATAATCGTAGTGAGCTAGTCCCATATTTATAAATAATTGTCAGAAAGATTCGTAGGTACAAAGGGGTTATTTTTTCCACTTTGACCGAATTCAGTAGAAAGCCGATCATCATTAAATTCATATAAACAAATATTTTACATTATACTAAATATTACTTGTCATCAGAATTTATTAAAAGTACTTAATCATACAGCATACCTTTTCTTCAACAATCATTTGTTTTCTTTCAACATGAACATAATATCATAATCCAACAACTTCTAGTATTTTTCACATCATCGGCTGTCTGTTTAAGCTCGGCCACCGGCCATATCTCGACAACCGTTTATCGTACATCCTGGCGGAAAAAATCTTGATAGTAAAATGGACTACAGGAATTTCAACAAAATTATTTTTAAGTTTCCAAAATGACCGCAAGGGGGCGCAATTCTCAAGATGAATTAAAAATTCGATAATTTTCATAAAATTCTAGATTAAGATACATTAAAATTTTTACTATCAATATTTTTAGACGTTTTTATACAATTTTCATTAGAAACTTTTTGATCTAAGTCCCATACGAGGGGGGGCGGTGGAGGGGGTATGTTTGCGTACAAAAGTAGGTATAATGTCGGTTTGCCCCAACGGATTTGAATGTTTCTGGGCTCATTAGATAGGAATTGAAGGATATGTAGTGCGAAATTACGTGGTTGTCAAAAAAAGTAACAGGGGGCGCTGTTCTCAATTAATGTATATTACTTGTTTTTCCTTGAAAATTTTAAATGGAACGGTATATTTTTAATACCGTAATATTGAAGCACATAAAAAACTGAAGGAAGTGATGAAAACCGGAAGTTGCTACCTCTATTCTTGACGAAGATATAGTCGTACGAAGACAATCCAGAAAAATTAAAATTTTTAAATATAAATTTATTTATTTATTGGGAGCAATAATTTTGTTTTAATTTTAAGAGAGTCTCTAGACAGTGTATAGTCTATTTTCACTTGAATTTTCATCATACTCTTCCATAAATGTATGAATTTCAATCTTTTTACCAATTTTTTAATTCATTGCATATGTTACTTTAGATTATCCTATTAAATGTTTTCAAATTCTCTAGCCATTATTTTTTAAATATCATTTCTTTTCCTTTCCAACATCGCATGCACCGTGATACTAAATTACATTATTATGAGATTTCCAAGGTAGGCCATGAAAATCTAGATGTAAAAATATTAGTGTCACTTGTAGTTAAACTTTTTGTACATATTTAGCAAATTAAGCCTTTTTGGACACCTGCACATAATTATTAAGTTTGTAAAATATCATGTTCTAACGTTGAAGCTTATGACATGATTAGAATGTATTTTCAATGCTTTGTAAATGCTTAACACTACAGATACGTATATAGTAATTGAATAAAAGCAAATTGCTTTTATTTCAGAACGTCATCATTATTCATCTGTCGCATTTGATAAAAAAAAAAGTATCTCGCCCGCACCACTACGCAACGAAATTTGTGGACATTTATGATAATCTCGTTAAATACTTAACTAAAATGTCTCATATAAATGTGCTTACTCTGGAAGCTTGTAAATAAAAAGAAATATGCGTTCCTCAACATGTGCGATACTTTTTTAGATTAACGTTTTGTTTATCTGTGTCACTACCTTCTTTGCGAGGACAGACCCATTTTTATGGTATTTATCGAAATATTGTTGCATAAGCATAAACGTTTACAATTTTTACTTTGTTCGAAGGACCACGATTAACTTTGATATTTGCAACACTTATCAAATCACCCTCGTATAATAAAGACATTCATACCAACTTTATCATGTCTTTATATTCATATTTTTAGCCTCTTGACTGGCATTAGTTTACCTTCAATTTTCAATTCCATTTCCATTAAACAACAGTTTTACATTTAATATTCTATCTGAGTAATGTTGACTTTCCAATCGATGATGAATATTTCCAATATTATATGACTTACTGTAATACAAAAACTGAATGAAACATGGCCATACCTTTAGAAATATTTTTTATTTTAAAATAAAAATGTTGATGAAAGTAGTACGGATTATAGTTTATATTTACAAAAGATTTACTTTAGTGTAAGTACTTTATACACGGTGGCCAGAAAAATGCGGACAAACGCCAGGTAGAACGATTCTTTGTTCAATTCTGAGGCGATAATCTTAATCCAAAAAAGTTATACGGTCCTTCCTTACGGCATACGAGACCATCAAACATTAAGTTGTACGGCTAAAATTTAGCAAAATTCGTCAAATTTATCTATGTAAAATCATTGTGGTGAAATTTAGAAATGGAATTATCTCAAATGCATTGATGTAACTAATCGATTAATACCAATGGTTTACAAAAAAAAAAAAGCACTGTACTACTTTTTTCAATTAAGATTGTCAACTCAGAATTAAACAAAGATTTGGCCTGCGTGGCGTTTGTCCGCATTTTTCTGGCCACCGTGTATAATAGTTTATTAAAGTCTTATACAGGCTGATTCATTTTCGACCCTCACCATGAGGATCTCGTTTATTATTGGATATAGAGTATACGTTTAAATTTGGCGAAGTTGTTAAATTTTTTAAAAAATCGCGAAAATCCCATTTTGTTCTTTTACCTGTAGCCCTACATTTGGCCTTGTAGAAAAAAAATAATAACACATTCTCATGGCTACCTTTAAACCTTTATCCAATGGTGTACTCGAAATTTTTATATGACGTTTCGTTTCTATCCGTCCATCATCAACGATTTAATTTCTTGTAGGCGCCATATTGCATCTACACATCTTCAGAAAGATTTTTTTTTTATAATTTCAACCGTGTACTACTTATTGACAAAAGTTTTTGATATTATGCTTTAATTGAAAGAAGACATTTTAAGATTAAATTAGGTCGCAATGAAATTTCAATCTGTCCAACATTTAATTTATCGTTCATTATTAGTAATACAAAAATGTCATACACCAAAGAAGAGAAAGAGATATGTTAGGTATTTTTTATTCTTCGAACCGAAATTTATTTATGGTGGCAACAAAACGGCGCCCCAGCACACAATGTGGCAATTGTTAGGAATTACTGGAATCAAGAGTTTCCAAGCCGTTGGATTGGAAATACAGAAGTTGTTGAATGGCCTGCAAGATCACCTGATTTAAGTCCGCTTGATTATTTTTTATGGGGATATGTTAAAAATAATATTTATAAAGTAGATTCCCCACAAAAGATTGAAAAATTACGAGACAGACTTCAGAATGCCTTTGATGCAGGTCAAACGGCAGTTCAAAATGCCGAAAGGCGTGCCCAACTATGCATTAATGAAGATGACCAGATAATTGAACATTTACCATGATTGTTTATTGTTTACTTTTCTATATAATTTTATTAATGTTTTTGTTACTATTATTTCTTCTTTACAAATGAAGTGTCAAAATTATTTAAATACATATTGCTGTGGATGCAGCATTGTTACAAAATGGTAAATTTCTTATTTAAGATGAAAAATGTAACATTGTCCCACGTTGGGTCCAGCCATATAAATTATATGCTGTAGCTGCAACAATGCTGATGAAGGATAAAGTTTATAATAGTCTATTTATAATTTTGTTCCTTAACACCATAAATTTCTTATTTATGTTCTTATGAGTGATTTACTTCTTATGTTCTGGTACACTTCTTATTTAGTTTTGTTTGGGATAAGGTCAAAAATTAAATTAAATGTCTAAATCTCATAAAAATTATATTTATATATTTTTTTAAATGCCAATCGTAAATTACATCGCAGCACGGTATCTATCTTTTTTTTGGTTTACAAAATAGAAATTTATACTCATTTTAGAGTTATAATGCTTGTGTAATACTTATTTATGTATAATAATAGTTGAAAGAATAATTATCTTGTTCCTTTAAATAAAGAAAAATTATTAATTCTTAATAATTTGTTTATTAATACGAAGCCGATTCTGTTTCACCAAAAACATACATTTTGACTTTGTGCATTTGTGCATTGTGGCAAACTAGAACCTTGCAACGTGAATGCTCTGAAAACTGGCCTATACTAATTGCTAGCTGTAAACATTCTCACATTGTACCTCTAGCAACATCCCTCTTATTCGTATTTATTTTATTTGAATTACTAAATTAAATGACTGTATAATAATTAATGATGCCCAACGATTTACTGAAGGCAAATATTTTCACATAGTACCTTCAGCACGTCTAACACAATTAACTATCCTTTTATTATTTTAAAATAACGAATTATTATTGTTAAACAAGATAATATTCATCTAATTAATGATGCTCCACGATTTACTAAAGGCAAATGTTTTCACATAGTACCTTCAGCATGTTTAACACCATTAACTATACCTAAATTGAATTATTTATCTTATAAATTACTTCATATCATCGTATATTTTATCAAATTTATTCTTATTGATGTCCTCCATCTTAAAATTTAAAATAATAAAAATGAAAATTAATTGAATGAATTTATTTTAAAGGAAACTGAATAAAATAAAAATCTAATTCTTAATACAGATTTTCAAATCGTGAGATGATAAGTAGTGTATATAAAACCCTACTTTCACTTTCGCTATCTCAAAAATTTTATTCTTTTTCAAAATGAACGTCTTTACTACTTGAACTATATAGTTCATCTTCGCCAAGTCTATTCTTGTTTTCGCCTTATATACTGAAACAAAAGCCTATCGACAATTTGTAGCGCCTCTGTTATCTAATTAAATTTTAGGTTGGCATTCATTTTAAAACGTTCGTGATAAAATCTTTCTTTATCGTTTTCTTCAAGTTGTCATATTTGCCCAATACGCGCATATCGTCTTGACAGCTTACACACTAATGGCGACGACTCGAACTGTTTGTTATTATTGTTTTTCACCAACTTGTTATATCCCATCTTCAGTAAGTATATTTTTCTTTTCTTTCTCTTCAGTATAGTCCTTCATTGTACTTGTATATAAATGCATTGCCTTTTTCATCGTTTGTTATATATTTTCTTTTTCCATTAACTAATGTTATTCTTATTTTTCCTTTAGAAATTCTTCAATTTGGTAGTATAGGAAAGACGTTATAAACAACGGGAATTTTTCTTGCGAAGCCCGCATTACGAAGATTGGTTGCTTTCGTGACACTCTCGCCAATTTCTATCCATGCTCTCTCTTCAGGTAATACGTTGATTTGCAGAATGCTGTGAACAACATTAACACTGTATTTTTCTTTTGCAGTTTTTTAAACCACACATGACCATTTCCATTGTGTTATACATACAAGAACTAACAAGTATATTTTTAATTTATGCTGTTACTATTTACATAAAACATTCTTAATTACGATCTGACAGTTTGCACCACAAATATTTTGATTTATATCCTTTTTACACATTTATTTATAAGTTACAAGTATTTACTATATTTTAAGTTTTATTATTAAAAACTTTCTTATGAACTGGTACCATTATTTATATTTAAATTCACATTTATTTGTCTAATGTGTATCAACAATTCATGTTTATTTTTGGTACAGCAGTTCCTCCTTAAATGTAGGCAACTTATTCTACTTATAATTACATGTTTTGACTAATGCGTAAATCTTAAATATACGATTTTAAAAATAAAATTATTGTTCTTTTTCAATAACTAAACTAATTCTTAATATTATAATTTCAATAATGTGGAGGTCACAGCAATATGTATTAATCATTTTTAATGTAATATATGTTAACTTTGCAAAAACACGCCTTAAATTTACCATTTGTAAAATATCCTGTCGAATTTCAATCACATTCCTGTTGACATGAACATTACGCGGCTTAGTAAACGATCCATTCTCGAACAAATTTCTATCAAGAGCTAGAAAAATGGTACGATGAGGCTGTTGTCGTTCTGGATACAATTGTAAATATCTTGTACTCGCTACTGTTGAATTTCGGTTCGAAGAATACAAAATACTTAACATGTCTCGTTTCTCTTCGTAAGTGTATGACATTTTTGTATTACTAATGAACGAAAAATGAAATGTTTGACTGATTGAAATTGCATGGCTACATAATTTAATTCAATCTTCAAATTTATTCTTTCAATAAAAGCGTAATATCATAAACATTTGTCAACATGTAGTACATGGTTGTAATTTAAAAAAAATCTTCTGAAAGTGTCTAAATCCAATATGGCGCCTATAAAAAATTAGACAGTTGATGATGGACAGAAAAAACGAAACGTCATATAAAAATTTCGAGTACCGCATTGGATAAAGGTTTAAAAGTGGCTATAAGAATGCGTTTGTATTTTTTCCTTACAAGGCCAAATGTTAGTGGTACAGGTAAAAGAACAAAATGGGGGTTTTGTCCATATACTTTACGGATTCATAACAAACACAAAATTTAACAACTTCGCCAAATTTAAACCTATACTCTATATCGAATAATAAGCGAGATCTAAATACTTAGGGCCGAAAATGAATCAACCTGTATTTTCAATTTATATAGTACATGTTTATTCACTGTATTAATAAGTATGTAATATCCATTTCAAAAGCAATGTTGTCTTACCGAGAAGTCATATTAATCTCCTTAAATATTAATAATTCTTACCATTTCGCGTGTGTATACATTTAATTTACTCTGATATTTTCGTAGATAAAAGCTTGTCATCGTTTATTTTCTTTTTGGCGGTCCGGACATTTTCATTTCTCGACTTTTGTTTCTCGTAATTCAATATACCTACCTCAAAAGCCCGATCCGAGACGTAACGTTTAATAAACTTCGCCATATATTTCTTTATTTATATTATCTTGTCCTTTGTAGAAATTGGTGTTATATAAACGATGACTGCTGGTGTTGATTTAAAGAGATTAATAATAAAAATGAAATGGTATTGTTAATTCTTATAATTTATTACTGATTCGATGAAAATATATAATACGGCTCAGTCAAAAAAAAAACCTTTCGTTCTAAAATGCAGAAAAATAAGAAGCGTCGACATCAGGGATCGATATTAGGCCCTCTATATTATTTCTATTATACGTAAATGATCTAAAGAAGTTACCCAAACAACAACGTTATATTTTACTCTGTAGCTGATGATACTTTTGCTCTCGTGTCAGATGTAAGTAAAGATACTCTTGAAAATAGGAGTAGATATTAAAGTGCTTAAGATTTTATTTATAGTGTAATAAACTCTAGAACAAACAAAATACACGCTTATCTATCTAAATACAGTGTGATCAATTTTAAGTGAAGGTTGCGCGACCTACATTTTTGGATTAGCACCACTGACTGGTTGGTAATATTGAGAGACACTTATGTACACTAGTGGGATATAAATGATACCCCAAATGATCCTTGTATAGTGCACAGTGCATCTCGCCAAACTAGTCGACTGCAGCTATTTATAAATGACGAATATAATAGTTTTAAAATACAACATGTATCTAAAGCAAATAATATACCTGGAATTTGAATAAATAGATCATTCATTCAGATCAACGTCAACGAAAGTATTCCTTTATTGATATAAAAGCAATGCAGGTATTTTCTATTGACGTCACTATTATCCTAGGTCAAGGTTCACAATCGAAACAAACCGGATACTTCTTTTTATCGCGTGTAAAGTATATGGAGTTAAAGAAGAGACTATTTCAAACGAATGGGACATATATTTCCCATTTGTGATATGGTGGTGCCACCTATTGGTCTTAATATGCGGAGATTCACATTTAGCATACAGGTTTTATCTTTAGCACAGTGTGCAAGATGAAACTGTCGTGTTCGGTGTCGCGCTTAGATGGCAGATGTCGCTGAGATATACTCACGGCGATTTTGCAGTACAAGCCGATATAAAATACGATCTTAGTTGTTGATCATTGGTAACAGCACCACGTACACTGACGAGGCCTTAAAGGCCGAAACACGTGTCTGTGCGTTCGCTGTTGGTAAAGACACCTAGGTGTATGCTGTGTATTCCAATTCGTACATATGTGCATATACGTTTACGTATAAATGTATACAGGGTGGGGCACCTCATTCCCGTCGGTTTATATACGAAAAGCGGTAATATGTTTTATTTTTATTTTTATTGAAGGTTGTGTAGGTTCATTAGGGGCACGTTTTAAAATTATTTTGAAATATACAGAGTGATCCAAAAAAAATTGGCACACCAAAGTTATGAAAACTTAAATGGAACACCCTGTATATTATGGAATATTTTGATGTTATAGGCTAAATTAAGGCCATTTATTGTTATATTCCCTATACCTAACTCAACCTCTTTTCGAGATATTTCACTATTTTTGAAAATGTAGATCAAAATTTCAGAGACATTGCTGTCTTCCATATTTGAGCGAATTATTTTAAATTGTATTTAATGTATACTCAAAGCTTTAGACTCTAAGATAAGCTAAAGTTGATATCTAAAAATTATACAGGCTGTTTAAAAACTACATTTGTGTTTTGACTAACATTAAATGCAAATAACTTTCATATTTTAAATGGAACACCCTGTATTTATTGCCATATTTAGATTCTAATTTCAATTGTTTTTAAAACTGTATTAGGGTTTCATATACCTATCTCTTATAGTTTTTTGGTAATTTAGGATTTTCAGTTTCAAACACTAATTTCTTGCAATTTTTTCCAAAAGTAGGCTTTCCCGCTGTTATTAATACTTCAAACAGATAAATTATTTGACAGTGACAGTACATATTAGTTAAGACATCAACGCTTTTCGACGTCGTTTAAATAATTTTAATTATTTAAAATGAGAACCTACTCTGAAAACGAAAAGGTGGATATGATTTTAGAAATCGGAGAGTGTGGCGAAAATTGCTTGCTAGCATAAAGAGTTTATGCTCAAAAATATCCTAACAGGCGTCATCCTGACAGGCGGTCATTAAAAAATTTATTGCAAGTTTTCCGAATAACAGGAAGTGTGCGTTATCAGAAACCAGAACGGCAAAGACCAATTACGGGAAATGAAGAAAATGATTTTGTTGTTATCGGATCTCTGCCAGAAAATCCGCATACAAGTCAGCGAAAAATATGTGAAGCCAGTGGAATAAGCAGACGGAGCGTCAGAAGAATTATAAAAAGGCACAACTTCTTCCCGTATCGTATTCAATTACACCAAGAACTTTTGGAAGTAGATTACGATAGACGACTCCTATTTTGTTTATGGGTTTTAGAAAAGTTTAGTGAAGATGAAAATTTCTTCGATTTTGTATTTTTTTCGGATGAGTCATCATTCCACAATAACGGATTAGTTAATAAACATAATTTTCATTACTATAGTGACGAAAATCCCCATTTTTTAGAACTATTGATAGGCAACACAGACGGTGTGTCAATGTATGGGGTAGAATAATTGGAACGCAAGTCTGTTCTTTTTTGATGATCACTTAAACGGCGCCATGTTTCTTCGATTTTTAAGAGACAATTTGCCTGTACTTTTGGAAAATATACCACTTATAATTCGTCAAAGGATGTGGTTATAACTAGACGGTACGCCAGCACATTTTCAAGTATATGTAAGAAATGAATTGGATAGGCAATATCCCAACAGGTGGATAGGAAGCGGCGGTCCACAGAATTGGCCAGCAAGATCCCCAGACTTAACGAGTCCCGATTTTTTCTTATGGGGATATGTCCAAAATATCATTTATGATACGCCACCAACCACACCCGACGATATGAGAGAACGAATAAGAATAGCGTTTCGTTCTAGAACACCAAATATTACTTTCTTATACGTAGTATAAGGAAGTATTGTGATGATGAAAATTTTCGACCTCGAGATTTTTGCAGATGTCCACGTTTCGAGGTCCCCTGATACCAAAAAAGTGGTTTTTAAAAAATGTCTGTGTGTCTGTGTGTCTCTCTCTCTCTCTGTGTGTGTGTGTGTGTGTGTGTGTGTGTGTGTGTGTGTGTGTGTGTGTGACCACGATAGCGGTCAAACCGCTGCAGATATCAATTCCAAATTTTGTATTTACGTGTATAATCTGCCTCTTGAGAACTGATTAGATTTTGAGCAAAATCGGCAGACCGGAAGTAGTAGTTTACTTCAGTGAAAAAATCGAAATTTGCAAATATTTCGTCAATTACTAAGTTTAAACAAATTTATAAAGAATTCATATGTACTTAGAATTAAGTTTGAAACAAATTTTCTTAAAAAAGGTTTTTTGAAATTCCAACCGGAAGTAGATCTTTTACTCTTATCGAAAATCAGTTTTTTGCGAATATCTCGCAAGTCATGCTTTTAAGACAAGTACGTTACGAGTATAAAAGTATTTAGAACATAATTTTCAATATCTTTTCTATAAAAAAAATTTCAAAATTCAGACCGGAAGTACCACTTTTACTCTTATCGAATAGCGATTTTTTGCAAATATGTCGTAAATTATGCATTCTATGTATATTTATGAAGAGTACAAAAGTATTTAGAGTTGGATTTGGAATATTTTTTGTATAAATGAAATTTCAAAATTCGGACCGGAAGTAACACTTTCATACGTATAAGAAAGTCGTGTGGTGGCCACACCTCATTTTTTTAACAAGAGTTAAACATAAACAGTCCTTTCAAGAGAGAATTCGATTATGCATTGAAACAGATGGATATCATTTGGAGCATTTGTTAAAACATAAGTTTTCTTTTAAAATTTAAGTTTGTTGTTTGTTTAATAAAGTATGTATTTCTTATTTGCCTAGTTATGACGCGTTTTAATTAATGTGAAACAAAACCAATCAACCCGATAGGTTAATAAATATTAGCATTTTGAAAAATATTTTGTAAGAAATTAGTGTTTGAAACTGAAAATCCTAAATTACCAAAAAACTATAAGAGATAGGTATAGGAAACCCTAATACAGTTTTAAAAACAATTAAAATTAGAATCTAAATATGGCAATAAATACAGGGTGTTCCATTTAAAATATGAAAGTTATTTGCATTTAATGTTAGTCAAAACACAAATGTAGTTTTTAAATACCCTGTATAATTTTTAGATATCAGCTTTAGCTTATCTTATAGTCTAATGCTTTGAGTAAACTATAAATACAATTTAAAATAATTCGCTCAAATATGGAAGACAGCAATGTCTCTCAAATTTTGATCTACATTTTCAAAAATAGTGAAATATGTCGAAAAGAGGTTGAGTTAGGAATAGGGAATATAACAGTAAGTGGCCTTAATTTAGCCTATAGCATCAAAATATCCCATAATATACAGGGTGTTCCATTTAAATTTTCATAACTTTGGTGTGCCAAATTTTTTTGGATCACTCTGTATATTTCAAACTAATTTTAAGACGTGCCCCTAATGAACCTACTCAACCTTTAATAAAAATAAAAATAAAAAATATTACCGCTTTTCGTATATAAACCGACGGAAATGAGGTGCCCCACCCTGTATATGTATACTTGTGATAGTATTTCAAAGTAATTTTTATAAAAGTTGTGTACATAGATTGACCTTTTTTTGGTGTTTGGTCTGATATTTGAAATGTTTTCTAACGATTCATTAGAGTTCAACACATAAAATACTTGTATTTTTAGATTTATAGACAATATACCGTGCCTTCAAATACTTTCCTCGTTAGAGTAGGCTATTTTTTAATTTTTTTAAGTAATCATTGTTGGTGTACATTTAAGCTTTTGAAAACTTCAAATTCTGGCAGTTGTTATACTTAAATACAAATTATAGGCGCTTATTATTATAACCCAAACTATCCAAGTTGGCCATCTCTAATGAGGGAAGTATTTGAAGGCACGGTATCTTTGTGTTTACAACAAACAATGACTGTTTTTCCTGAACGATTCTTTTGGTAGTAAGTAGTAAAGGTTGAATATTAAAACACTATTAACAGAATAAATTTTAGTGCATTTTCTTAACTTGGTTATGTGTTGGGTACCTGGTTGTGAGCACTATAATAACAGGGAAATGTGCAGATTTTTTTATCAGCCATATTATTCTGAAAATAAAGTAATTTTAATTACTCCAGTATTCTGTTGAAAATCTTTATGAACTTGCAAGTTTAACTAAGTATATCAATAATACAAAGCAATATACTTCAAGGAATGAAAGTTATTTTAATAAAGGTTTTGCATATACAAGCTCAGTAAAATTCTTTGATAATTATAATTTTATATTTTTTCATGAATCTAAATGTGAAAAGATTAAATTACTTAGTAGGTAGGTATAAATAAAATCTTTCAGAAAAAAAAAAAAGCCACGGTTTGTTGCAAACACAATGTTGTATTGTCTATAAATCTGAAAATGCAAGTATTTTATGTGTTGAACTCTAATGAATCGTTAGAACACATTTCACACATCATAATTTTCACTGAAAAAGTCAACTTATGCAGACACTCTTAATTAAAATACGTAGAAATACTCTCTTACTTTCACATCATATAATTTACACGGGAAAAAATTACTGTGCGGTTTGTTTGGATTAAGAACCTTGACCGCTCTCAATAATGACGTCAGAGAATTGTTGCGCAATGTACTTAAATACATATATAAAGATATGTGAATTTTACCAAAAGCCCATGATTTGCAAGAAAGAACTTTTTTTAAATCCACTTTTTAAAATGATGTGTTTGTTTATTATCTCCGAACTAATACCATTTTCTCCTTTAATATATTAAATAGCATCAAACTATGCATTGCACATTATCCGAAAAGAAATCTTACGAGAAATTCTTAGGTGGATTCCGTTATTCAAGTAAAAATAAGGTGTAACATTGGAGTATTTTAGTGAAGATAAAAATGGTAACAGATTTTTTAAAATTATTTATGCACTACTACTAGTTTATAACGAATCAATAATTGCAATTGCAGATAGAAAATTGAAATTAAATTATAGAAGTTTTGCCATTTACTTGGCTACAAGAAACGTAGAAAAGAATCGTATTTTATGTCTTAAGTCTCTAACTTTCGGTGGTATAAGAAAAAATTTCTACAGGTGAAACGTCTTGAGTACTTTTTTTAATTGATAACTTCAATGGTCCGGGCATTAAATTCCATACATGAATCTATAAAACAAAATAAATACGTCCTTTTTAACTATCTAACTGTTTTACCAACTTTTATCGAAGAAATTGTTATGTAATTACTGTGACTTACATATATACCTTTATACGTAAAACGTATATGCATATATGCATGTGTTTGAGCATATACGTTTTACGTATAAAGGTATATATGTAAGTCACAGTAATTATTTACTGCTTGATGTTAGTTTTAACATCCATGTGTTCACACTTTTCATTTTCGTTTTAAATTGTTATGTATAAATATAAAACAATGCAACACGCTCTAAAATATAGAATTTGGTTATTTATAAAAGGTGTTCACTGATTTAATTGATGGTTTTAGAGAAGAAATACGAAACGATTAAATTAATTTTATTCTGTCAGGAAATCTTCAAAAGTAATATTGAATTTTACTGATATTAATATTTTGTGTAATAACTGCCTCCTCCTATGACTTCTTCTAATCAACGCGACATAGAATTAACTACATTTTGGCATAAGTTTTCTGGTAGATCCTGCCACATTGTATGGATATGTTCCCTCAATAAATTCATATTACCTAAATTAATTACATCATTGTGAGCATAGGGTCGACCAAGGAAGTACATCAATTTCAGGATGTTCTTGAAACCATAGTTTTAACAACTCTGACTTTATTAACCGGGCTATTGTCATGAATAAACACCAACCGATCATCGTTTACAGGTGCTAAAGACAGTATATGGTGACTCATACTTCCACAAATGTTGTTGTTTCTTGAGCAATGCCTTGGTGCGTATGAGCAATCGAAAGATTTTTGTTTGTGGCAGCAAATTCAGCAGATTTGAATTCATTGTAGTACACATAATTGATTCGTTCCCAAAGATAAGACGTCAGAAAACTAACCATGATGCATTGGGATTTCATGGTTAATCTGGTTAGTTTTCTGACGTCTCATCTTCGGGAACGGATCAATTATGTGTACTACAATGGATTCAAATCTGCTGAATTTACTGCCACGTCAGGCTTTCCACAGGGGCCTAATTTGGACCCTCTGCTTTTTATACTATTTATTAATGACCTCTTCGAATCGCTATCTTGTGATTGGTTGGCGTACGCTGACGACTTGAAAATCTATCGTCTTATTGATACTATCTCAGATGCTCTGCGTCTACAGTGTGATTTAGATACTCTCTATGAATGGTGTCAGCACAATGATCTGACACTTAACATCAATATATGTCATGTTATGGAGTATTCTAGAAGGATGGAACTCATTGACTTCGATTATAACATTGAGAGACTGGTACTGGCTTGCGTGCAGGAGGTAAAGGATTTGGGAGTGCTATTTAATCGACATTTATCATTCGACAGACATATTACTAATGTATGCACTTCTGCCTCTGGTACACTTGGTTTTTTTCTTAGATATAGTAGGCATTTTGCTGATGCAGCCATTATTGAACTTCTTTATTTCTCGCTCGTGCGTAGTAAGCTGGAATACGCTGTTGTTGTTTGGCATCCAATTTATATCTCCTATAAATTGAAATTAGAGAATATCCAAAGACGATTTTTAAAGTTCTTGAACTTTAAGGCCAGTGGTGTTTATCCCTGTAGAAATACTAACCATACAGTTTTGTCGGAAGAGCATAATTTTGTTCTAATAGACACACGTCGTGAGATTGCTAGTGCCAACTTTTTACATGGTTTAGTACATAACAGGGTTGACTTATTACTTGGAGAAAACCCTTAATAGAAATAAATTAATTGATCAGAGACTATGCTCGTCTCGGCGTCTCCAATCAATCAATATTTCCCCAGAAACACTCAATCAATTAGTGATTATGCTCGTCGCGGCGTCACCAATTAATGAGATCCACAAAACCAGGGTGCAAGATAATTGTGTGAATCAGAGCATGCACTTACCGTTAATAATTAATTATTCTTAATTGCTTATGATTAATAATATTTCCAGATGTTGACTTCGAAGTAGAACCGTCGATGTTATTATATCTGTGACCCACCCTGTATATCTAGCTCAGATTATTAGTCAGAGCGTGAATTTACTCAAAGATGTTTGCGCCACCCATTTTATAATAATCAAGGCAGAGTCACTGTTGTTATAGTATTGCACAATAAAAAAAATGGGAAATTTTGCAATAAAAACAATAACAATTTATTAAATAAAAACAAGAAAAATTTGAAATATAAAATTTAGACGAATAAACAATCTAATTAAATCAATTGGTCAAATTCAGTAAACTAATTGATCAAATATGGTGCACCATTTACCTTAA
The DNA here is from genome assembly GCA_963170755.1 of Amphimallon solstitiale. NCBI lineage: Eukaryota > Metazoa > Arthropoda > Insecta > Coleoptera > Scarabaeidae > Amphimallon > Amphimallon solstitiale. The sequence continues at coordinate 85,574,173 of OY720678.1, read as the reverse complement.
AATTTCTATGAACTCAATATTACAAATATTAAAACTTTACTAATATTTAATACGTTCAAAATGATTTGACCATATGATTAACAAAAAAATAAGATAATAGAGACTATTACAACACACAGATTTAAAAGAACAAATTTAGACAAATACAAAGGTTCTTGATGATCGTGCCTTGCGCACAATAATATTTATAAACAAATATTAATTTTTAAAATTTCTGACAGTCTGGTAGTCGTACAGTTATCTTGCTACACGAAGTACAAGAAATAAAAACTCAAATACTTGGAAATTTAGTGTTCCAGTACGCCAACGAAGATTGTCCCGGACGCCTATTTCTGCCGCGCTATCGTTCGATGTTGTTAACGGGTATTGAGTTGATATTATCAGTGAGATATCCTCTAAATCCGGACCAACGCCGTAAATTGAAGGACGATAGATACTCCAACAATTTACTATTTGGAAATCGAGATTTAAATCACCCTCATCGGTGTATCCATACTGTGGACATTAACACCTCGTTTCCATGGACATCTTCACCAAAGGGCTAGCGGACTTCAAAAACGCCGGGACCGGAGTTAAGATTTATTCAACTACCACTCACTGTTTAATTGTACTAGACTAACTCGGATGTATCAAACAAATCTAATAATGAATGTAATACTGTTGTTGTAATAGTGATGCTATGGTGCTGTAATTTTAGACGAGCTTCGCCCTTTTAAAGACTCGGAGGTGGGAAAAGAACATTCTGGAGAATTTAGGCGTCGGAAAGACGCTGTTGGATCACGCCACCAGAAAATTCCATACAACAAGAAACTATGAGAACTCTTCAGATAACTTAGATGGACAAAAAATGCATACGTCGCCAATCTTAAATTTGAACAAAGAGTCCTTCATAAACTAAATATTTTGAATCGAATATTTTAAAACGGAATATATATGCGACGCAGATTTTAATTTTGAAATGAAATTTAATTATAGTTTAAAACGTAATTTATTTAAAACTTAAAATATAATTTAGAATTAATTTAAATTAGTCTGATATAAAAATATTTAACAAGTAATGTACAGGGGTGAATGAATTAAATGTTCGCCGCTGCTTTTTAAACGTAACAGACTGTCCATATATGTTGAGTTTAATTCATTTCAACGTGCCACGGCTTTCAGCCAGAAGTCAAGTTACGTTTTTTACTTCCACGTGCAGGCCAAATATCATGCTGAGGAGTCCACTACATCGAATGTGCCGTAAAGGTAACAAGTATTTTAATGATATTTTTCTGGAGCTCAAACTTAAATGAATGATTTATGTGTAACTTATTGTATTATATTGTTTGTAGTCCGTATATCTGTTGAAAATTACAGTGCCCTTGCTGGTTTTTTACTCTTGAGTACACAATAAAGTATTATGATTATTATTATTACTATTAAATTTCAGACGTCTACTTAAGAGGCTATGGGATGCAAACAAAATTTGTAAATAGAGGACGATACGAGACAGAATTTACGTCCGAGAGAAGAAAAAGAGGGGGGGTCGCAATTACTAATTAATTATCTGAAATGGTAAACCTATTCTATGTTTTTTTAATTCATGTTAAAGGAATCTTATTTATATGAACGTTTTTTTGTCGTATTTTGAAATAAATAGAGAAAATATGTAGTAAAAATAAATACATCAAATTACTAAACCAAATGTCATGATACGAGGGCGTATTTTTATTTTATCTACCTAGCCATGAAACAAAAGAGTGACGATGTCAAACAAATTATTAAAAAATTGCTGTCACTGTTAGAAGTACATGTGCTAAGTTGTGTTTAGTTTATGCTGTGTATAGCGATTTGAGACGGTCCATTTCTCGATAAAATGAGTTAAACTAAAGTTGAACATCGCAGCGTAATAAAGTGCCTGAAAAAGGAAGGCAATGGTCCAAAAGCAGTAGTGTACTTAGGACAGTTCTGGACCCACCACCACCCCCCACTCCTACTACCCCCCCTCCCCGCAAGATAGGTAGAACCCTCTACCAACCCAACTGATGTGGCGCCCCCTCGCGGTCGCCAACCCAACTAAAAATTGCAGATTTCATCATTACCAACCCAACTAAAATTGCAGATTTCATCATTACCAACCCAACTAAAAATTGCAGATTTCACCATTACCAACCCAACTAAAAATTGCAGATTTCATCATTACCAACCCAACTAAAAATTGCAGATTTCATCATTACCAACCCAATGTGGCGCCCTCTGACGGCCACTAACCAAACTAAGAAATGGCAGATTTCATCATTACCAACCCAATGTGACGCCCTCTCACAGCCACTAACCAAGAAATGGCATCTCTCATGATTGCCTACCTAACTAATGCAGCATCCTCTCACGGTCACTAGCCAAACTAAGGTGACGTCAGACAAAATGGCGGTCCATCAAGATGGTCTTTGCTTCTAGAGAATTCCTGAATAAATTACCAGGCTTGCTATCGCGCTTCTCAATGTACTTTAAACAGGTCTAAACATGTTTCCAGCGGAAACCGCAACGGCTGTCTGCTTCTGTGATAGCCGCATGCTTGAAATGTATATCTTACTTATAAAATAAAATAAAACAAACAATATATTTTTTAAGAAAAAACAATTTATTTATTATTATTTATAAATTAACAATATTATGTTAAATTAACAATATCTCCAAGCTTCATACCATCAAGATGGTCGATAAAAATATAAACTTTACATCTAAGATCGGCATACCATTTCAAAATTATAAAATAAATATACAGTATGCTACTGGACGAGATAGCAACCAAGTATGAATATACAGGACGTTTCAAAGGTAGGGATTTTTAGGAAAGCAAGATGGCGAATCCAAGATGGCCCCCAAAAATCTAATAAACTAAGGTGACGTCAGGCGAAATAGCCGACTACCAATATGATCGATAAAAATATAAACTGTACATCTAAGATCGGCATACCATTTCAAAATTATAAAATAAATATACAGTATGCTACTGGACGAGATAGCAACCAAGTATGAATATACAGGACGTTTCAAAGGTAGGGATTTTTAGAAAAGCAAGATGGCGAATCCAAGATGGCTGCCAAAAATCTAATAAACTAAGGTGACGTCAGGCGAAATAGCCGACTACCAATATGATCGATAAAAATATAAACTGTACATCTAAGATCGGCATACCATTTCAAAATTATAAAATAAATATACAGTATGCTACTGGACGAGATAGCAACCAAGTATGAATATACAGGACGTTTCAAAGGTAGGGATTTTTAGAAAAGCAAGATGGCGAATCCAAGATAGCTACCAAAAATCTAATAAACTAAGGTGACGTCAGGCGAAATGGCCGACTATCAATATGTTCGATCAAAATATAAACTCAACTTCTATAAAATACCCAACTCCGTATCACACATCACAACAACAACCCAACACCAGATCAACTTAGGAAGATACATCTAGCTCAAACCCAACATACTTTCAAACACCACCACCGAGGATTTATATCTGACATCGGCATACCATTTCAAAATATAAAATAAATATACAGTATGCTACTGGACGAGATAGCAACCAAGTATGAATATACAGGACGTTTCAAAGGTAGGGATTTTTAGAAAAGCAAGATGGCGAATCCAAGATGGCCGCCAAAAATCTAATAAACTAAGGTGACGTCAGGCGAAATAGCCGACTATCAATATGATCGATAAAAATATAAACTGTACATCTAAGATCGGCATACCATTTCAAAATTATAAAATAAATATACAGTATGCTACTGGACGAGATAGCAACCAAGTATGAATATACAGGACGTTTCAAAGGTAGGGATTTTTAGAAAAGCAAGATGGCGAATCCAAGATGGCCCCCAAAAATCTAATAAACTAAGGTGACGTCAGGCGAAATGGCTGACTATCAATATGATCGATCAAAATATAAACTCAACTTCTATAAAATACACAACTCCGTATCACGCATCACAACAACAACCCAACATAGTTTCAAAACGCCACAACACCAGATCAACTTAGGAAGATACATCTAGCTCAAACCCAACATACTTTCAAACACCACCACCGAGGATTTATATTTGACATCAGCATACCATCTCAAAATCATAAAATAAATATACAGTATGTTACTGGATAACATAGCAACCAAGTATGAATATACAGGACGTTTTCAAAGGTAGGGATTTTTAGAAAAGCAAGATGACGAATCCAAGATGGCCGCCAAAAATCTAATAAACTAATGCCACGTCAAGCATCCAATATATCAAAACCATGCACTCGAACTCCTATGAAACATCATCTCAAAACCATCGCTAGAATCAGCTCACAACCGGGTCATGAAGCGATTCTGAAACCCCTATATTAAAACCACACATTCAAACCACTATCAAATCCCTCTTTTCTCAAAAAACTATCCAACCATCCATCCGTCCATCCATCCATCCATCTGGATAACATAGCAACCAAATATTAATATACAGGACGCTTCAAAAGTAGGGATTTTTTAGAAAAGCAAGATGGAGAATCCAAGATGGCCGCCAAAAATCTAATAAACTAAGGTGACATCAGGCATCAATCTATTAAAACCACTATCAAATCATTCTCTTAAAAACCATCATCCCAAACAATACATTCAAATCATACATTCAGTGATAGATGCATAAATGAAATGTATTTGTGCAGCCTAACAGTTCAAAAAGCTTGATATCGAGCTTACCAGTATATTTCTAACAGATCTAAACACGTTTCTAATGGAAACCACAACGTTTGATCACTATCAACACCTCTATGATAGTCACATTATTTAATATATCTATATCATAAAATAAAAAGGAATAACATATTTTAAGAAAAAACAATTTATTAAAAAATAAAACAACTACACACATCAAACAAACCTCAACCATACTTTCAATTTCACAAATATCAAAATTTAAACAAAACAATCAAATGCAAAGGCAAGGAATGTTCTCGAGATGACCCATATAGTGCAATATAACAATGCAGTAAAACGATAGAGGTGAGATACATGGTCTATCAAAAATTTTTATTACCCACTTTTTTCAGCAATCAAAACTTTTTTGACAAAACACTATACATATGAAAAATAGACATAGCATTAAATATTTCCATTTTAGAGATACCCCAGTTTAATCCCAATTTTAAATAACATAAATTCTTAAATTGATTTAGTTAACTTTCTTATAAAAAAAGGTTGAAAAAGAAAACATACTAAGTCCCACAACAGATAAAATATGTACTATCTTTTTACACTTCATGTTTAGTACTATCATTAGAAGAAATATGCCTGAGGTACAGCTTTTAATATGAAATTTAGAGGTTTTTATGCAAAATACATAGTTTATCACTAATAAAACTAATTTTGAAACACATTGTCCACATAGCAAATACCACTTCCTATACATTTTAAAAAATAGCAATTTTTATATATCATAAAAGAAGCAAACAAAAAAAACCAATATAAAGGCAGCATTAACATTCTAACCAAAAGATTTGCAAAAATATTAAATATATACTTGTTCTAAAAATGCTTCTATCTCTCTTTTTACAGTTTATGTTTTGTACAGCAGCGAATGTATTACATTTCTCTTAAAAGCATTTTATAATTTGAGAAAAAAAATGGTGAAATGCATCTCGAAACATTATTATAAATACATTTTAAAACATGGAATTCTATTTTATTTGGATGACATTGTATTTACAAATAGTTTTTATATTATATTATTACAAGAAATATGTTTTACATTAAATTTTACGCACGGGACAACAGTAGTATACACACACCAAACTGCACGCAAAAACTAGTATAAAGACCGCATTAACGCTATAACCAAAAAGAATTGAAGCCATATTAAATTATGGACGCAAAAACTAGTATAAAGACCGCATTAACGCTATAACCAAAAAGAATTGAGGTCATATTAAATTATGGAGGAAAATAATAAATACTCGCTCTCAATTATTTAATATTGAAATTACATAAAAATCCATGCAATACACTTAAAACATTTGAAAAATCATGTTTGGTAAGCCCACTATATATCAATATTTAAGACAAAAAATTATTACTAATTTTCCATCTACAGATACCCCTGCTTAATATCAATTTGAATTAACATAAATTCATAAAATGAGTCTATCTTTACAGTTCGTGTGTTGTACTATCATTAGAAGAAATATGCTTGACGAGTGGCTTTTAATATGAAATTTAGAGGTTTTTACACAAAAACATAGTTTATGCCTAATAAAAACTAATTTTGAAACACATTGTACACATAGCAAATACCACTTCCTATACATTTAAAAAATAACAATGTTTATACATCATAAAAGAACGAAACAAAAAAAAAAAAGCTAATATAAAGACAGCATTAACGTTCTAACCAAAAAGATTTGAGAATCAACTAACAACCGGGTCATGAAGCGGTTCTGAAACCCCTCTATCAAAAACATGCATTCAAGTCAATGAAATTACATAAAAATCTAAGAAATAGTAGCACTTAAAACATTTGAAAAATCATGTTTGGTAAGCCTACTATTTAAGACAAAAATTATTATTTATTTCCATTTACAACAGATAGCCCACTATTTATCAATATTTAAGGGCAAAAAATTATTATTAATTTCCCCATTTACAACAGATTTCCGTGTTTAATCTCAATTTTTAAATAACATAAATTCTTAAATTGATTTAGTTAACTTTCTTATAATATTTAAAAAAAGGGCGAGAAAGAAAACATACTAAGTCTCACAACAGATAAAATATATAATATCTTTTTACAGTTCATGTTTTTGTACTATCATTACAAGAAATAAGCCTCGCGATTAGCTTTTAATCTGAAATTTAGATACTTCATAAAACCACCTCAGAGACACTAAAAAATTATGATTTTCAGCTCAACCAACCATTCAAAAAGTTGATACATCAAATTCGTGAATATTAATATCACTCCACACTCTTAATAAAAAATTTAGCAGAAGTCTCACATTAAATGAATACAAAATTTATATATGCACTACATTAAATGAAGATTGAATTTTATACACTGCTTATATCACCAGAAATTTTGTTACAAGATTATATGATTAGATAGACTCATGACTAAGCCTAAACGGACACCAGGCTTTCAATATGTAGTAAAGTTTTTTCTTCATACATTTAATATAAACTAATGATCTATCTTTAGAAAGCATCCACAGGTCCATTAGAACTTGTGGGTGGTGCAACATCTACTTTAACCCTCTTCTTAAGCGGTCCGGCAACATGCTCACATGTATCCACACCCTCCCTACAAATACAGCAAACAAAATTGCGGTGGAGGGTATTCACATGCCGCTTCAAACTATCCCGCCGGCTGAAGGAGTTGCCACATATGATGCAATTCATTCTATGAAAAAGCGAATTAAAAATAATTAATATAATAAATTTAAAAGAATAAAAAGCTATTGAAACCTAATTTTTAATATATCTAAATTGCTAATTTATTTGAAAAGCTCCTCGTATATGAATTGCTATAAAATACTAATTATAGACCTACATATATAAAAATAATATTTTAATACATAAACTTTGACTGATACCCGTATATTTAACTAAAAATACTCTTATTGTTCAGAATTTATTTAAATTATTGAGAAAAACCTTTAAAGAACCGTATGAAATAATCAACTTAATTATATAAATTTACACACTTAAACATTAAAAAACAATTTAAAGAAAGCACTAAATGCAAAAAATACTTTGAAGCACCCCTGGATTAATTGTATATAAAAATAATATTCAATAAAATTTACACCATTAAATTATTAAAAATAACCTTATAATTGAGAAAAAACAATTTTTAAAAGTCCTATAAATTTTTAGAGTAGTAGAAAAACTATGATCAGCATATATTTAACTAAAAAATACTTGTATTATTGAAAATTTATTGATAAAACCCTTTAAAACTTTATAAAATAATCAATTTAATAATATAAATTTACGCACCTAAAAATTTAAAAAAAAGGAAAAAAAAAAACAATATAAAGAAGCTACTAAATACAAATAAAATCCTTTGAAGCACCCTGGATAATTGTATATAAAAATAATATTCAATAAAATATTAATAAAATATACACCATTAAATTATTAAAAACAGCCTTATAATTGATAAAAACAATTTTTAAAAAGTCCTATAAAATTTTAGAGTAGTAGAAAAACTATGATCAGCGTATATTTAACTAAAAAATACTTGTATTATTGAAAATTTATTGATAAAACCCTTTAAAACCTTATAAAAATTAAAAAAAGAAAGAAAAACAATATAAAGAAGCTACTAAATGCGTATAAAATACTTTGAAGCACCCTGGATTAATTGTATATAAAAATAAAATATTAATAAAATATTAATAAAATATATACCATTAAATTATTTAAAAAATAATCTTATAATTGAGAAAAAACAATTTTTAAAAAGTCCTATAAAATTTTAAAACTAATGTAAAATATTGCAATTTAATATTATATAAATTAGGCTTTCTAAATACCTTGTAGTAAAACACAAACAAGCACCAAAAACGATGTTGACTGTTCGAAGATAATGAAATTAAAGATGCCGATCTACGTATATATAGATACACATCTGCGTCAGATTCCCACGCAAATGGAGTGATGCATAAAGAGAAAGACCTTTTTTTTCCCCGCGCATACATATATATACATATATACGTATGCGGCCAGAGGCAATTAGCGGCGGGCGCATTCCGTCCCCATGGTCGGGCTGTGTTTTAAGGAATGCACTTAATTTTTTTCGGTCGCATACCTGCATCCAATGAGGGTTGCGAGTCCGGGAATTTCGTCTTTCTACCTGTACAGATAGATCTGTCTTTATATAAAATTCGTATATATTATCTATGATTTTAGTTTTAAAATAAAAAATAATAAGAAGGTTAAAATAATTCGTTATTTTGTAGATAGTTGCATTATTTTGCATGCATATACATTCTCCATTAGTTTTATTATTATGATAAAAACAATGATTGACATTTTAATAAGCTTTGATACATCATTAAAATATTCCAGTAAATTAAATGCTAATGATGTAAAAATACCTAAAAATATTTCGTAAAACAAGAGTATTTTAGTTAAATATACGGAGATCCATATGAAAAACTACGAAAGTTATATTAATGTTAAATATTAAATAATTTAATTAAATGAAAACACATCGTTTCACAAAAATTATGTTTTATTAAACACTAGATGTACATCTCATTTACCATAACAGTACATTATAAACCTTTCTTAATATTGATGATGCAGGATCAGTTAAATTAGTATGGTTGTTAAGAAATTGGAGGAGCATTTGATAGTATTTTCTTCATAAAAGTAGTATGTATTATAATATAAGATAGTGTTATAAACTATACAATAAATATTATTCAGTATTGGAATACACAATGAATAACACAAATTTTGAGTAGAGAAAGATAAATATTTCTAATTGCACATGTGTGAATTTGAATTTATCGGGAATATACAGAGTAATTATTTACATCTGATGGTGAAACATGGTCGCGTATTTTATATCATTCAGTAATTTAATTTGCTCTATAGCTAGACAATGAGGTGGATGCTAAGCATTAATTTGTACACACGTAATGTTATGATCGTCAGTGTAACATATATATTCAAGTCTAACACAAACTTTTTGATTTATTGAAACCCCAATAGAAATTATCACTATTTCGAGAAGAATAGTCATGTACCTGTACATATTCAAAGCCGCTGAAGTATGAGTACATTAACAGCTGTATACGCGTGTCTTTATCATCCACTTTAATGTGTTACTGTAATTCCAGCTACTTTTTTTATTTATACGTACATATATTGTGAATTATTACACTAATTATAAAACAAAATTAATTATAGATAGACAAACATTATACAGGTATATTGCAAACATGTAATGCTAAGATAATCAGAGTGATATATACATACATGTAAAGAAATTTATAATTTATTCAATCTCTTATTAAAAGAGTTATTAATATTTTTCAAATGAATACCTGACAGTGGTGGAAAACTGTTGAAATTTGGATAGATTAATAGTTACATATGCGAGCTTCAGAATAGCTTCTGAACATGTTGGGTTGTAATTTGGTATACAATAAAAGGCAGCGGGGAACTGAACCGCCTCCCAAAAAAAGGTATTTAATATTAAAATCGTCGATTCCCCATCACAGAAAAATAGTGTATCATACAAGGGAAAAAAGTATTAGATTTTAGCTCGAGGTAAGATAAATTACCGAGAGCTAAAATCTAATTTTTTCCATTGTATAATACACTATTTTCTGTGATGGGAAAACGACGATTTTAATATTAAATACCTTTTTTTGGGAGGCGGTTCAGTTCCCCGCTGCCTTTTATTGTATACCAAATTACAACCCAACATGTTCAGAAGCTATTCTGAAGCTCGCATATGTAACTATTAATCTATCCAAATTTCAACAGTTTTCCACCACTGTCAGGTATTCATTTGAAAAATATTAATAACTCTTTTAATAAGAGATTGAATAAATTATAAATTGCTTTACATGTATGTATATATCACTCTGATTATCTTAGCATTACATGTTTGCAATATACCTGTATAATGTTTGTCTATCTATAATTAATTTTGTTTTATAATTAGTGTAATAATTCACAATATATGTACGTATAAATAAAAAAAGTAGCTGGAATTACAGTAACACATTAAAGTGGATGATAAAGACACGCGTATACAGCTGTTAATGTACTCATACTTCAGCGGCTTTGAATATGTACAGGTACATGACTATTCTTCTCGAAATAGTGATAATTTCTATTGGGGTTTCAATAAATCAAAAAGTTTGTGTTAGACTTGAATATATATGTTACACTGACGATCATAACATTACGTGTGTACAAATTAATGCTTAGCATCCACCTCATTGTCTAGCTATAGAGCAAATTAAATTACTGAATGATATAAAATACGCGACCATGTTTCACCATCAGATGTAAATAATTACTCTGTATATTCCCGATAAATTCAAATTCACACATGTGCAATTAGAAATATTTATCTTTCTCTACTCAAAATTTGTGTTATTCATTGTGTATTCCAATACTGAATAATATTTATTGTATAGTTTATAACACTATCTTATATTATAATACATACTACTTTTATGAAGAAAATACTATCAAATGCTCCTCCAATTTCTTAACAACCATACTAATTTAACTGATCCTGCATCATCAATATTAAGAAAGGTTTATAATGTACTGTTATGGTAAATGAGATGTACATCTAGTGTTTAATAAAACATAATTTTTGTGAAACGATGTGTTTTCATTTAATTAAATTATTTAATATTTAACATTAATATAACTTTCGTAGTTTTTCATATGGATCTCCGTATATTTAACTAAAATACTCTTGTTTTACGAAATATTTTTAGGTATTTTTACATCATTAGCATTTAATTTACTGGAATATTTTAATGATGTATCAAAGCTTATTAAAATGTCAATCATTGTTTTTATCATAATAATAAAACTAATGGAGAATGTATATGCATGCAAAATAATGCAACTATCTACAAAATAACGAATTATTTTAACCTTCTTATTATTTTTTATTTTAAAACTAAAATCATAGATAATATATACGAATTTTATATAAAGACAGATCTATCTGTACAGGTAGAAAGACGAAATTCCCGGACTCGCAACCCTCATTGGATGCAGGTATGCGACCGAAAAAAATTAAGTGCATTCCTTAAAACACAGCCCGACCATGGGGACGGAATGCGCCCGCCGCTAATTGCCTCTGGCCGCATACGTATATATGTATATATATGTATGCGCGGGGAAAAAAAAGGTCTTTCTCTTTATGCATCACTCCATTTGCGTGGGAATCTGACGCAGATGTGTATCTATATATACGTAGATCGGCATCTTTAATTTCATTATCTTCGAACAGTCAACATCGTTTTTGGTGCTTGTTTGTGTTTTACTACAAGGTATTTAGAAAGCCTAATTTATATAATATTAAATTGCAATATTTTACATTAGTTTTAAAATTTTATAGGACTTTTTAAAAATTGTTTTTTCTCAATTATAAGATTATTTTTTAAATAATTTAATGGTATATATTTTATTAATATTTTATTAATATTTTATTTTTATATACAATTAATCCAGGGTGCTTCAAAGTATTTTATACGCATTTAGTAGCTTCTTTATATTGTTTTTCTTTCTTTTTTTAATTTTTATAAGGTTTTAAAGGGTTTTATCAATAAATTTTCAATAATACAAGTATTTTTTAGTTAAATATACGCTGATCATAGTTTTTCTACTACTCTAAAATTTTATAGGACTTTTTAAAAATTGTTTTTATCAATTATAAGGCTGTTTTTAATAATTTAATGGTGTATATTTTATTAATATTTTATTGAATATTATTTTTATATACAATTATCCAGGGTGCTTCAAAGTATTTTATTTGTATTTAGTAGCTTCTTTATATTGTTTTTTTTTTCCTTTTTTTTAAATTTTTAGGTGCGTAAATTTATATTATTAAATTGATTATTTTATAAAGTTTTAAAGGGTTTTATCAATAAATTTTCAATAATACAAGTATTTTTTAGTTAAATATATGCTGATCATAGTTTTTCTACTACTCTAAAAATTTATAGGACTTTTAAAAATTGTTTTTTCTCAATTATAAGGTTATTTTTAATAATTTAATGGTGTAAATTTTATTGAATATTATTTTTATATACAATTAATCCAGGGGTGCTTCAAAGTATTTTTTGCATTTAGTGCTTTCTTTAAATTGTTTTTTAATGTTTAAGTGTGTAAATTTATATAATTAAGTTGATTATTTCATACGGTTCTTTAAAGGTTTTTCTCAATAATTTAAAAAAATTCTGAACAATAAGAGTATTTTTAGTTAAATATACGGGTATCAGTCAAAGTTTATGTATTAAAATATTATTTTTATATATGTAGGTCTATAATTAGTATTTTATAGCAATTCATATACGAGGAGCTTTTCAAATAAATTAGCAATTTAGATATATTAAAAATTAGGTTTCAATAGCTTTTTATTCTTTTAAATTTATTATATTAATTATTTTTAATTCGCTTTTTCATAGAATGAATTGCATCATATGTGGCAACTCCTTCAGCCGGCGGGATAGTTTGAAGCGGCATGTGAATACCCTCCACCGCAATTTTGTTTGCTGTATTTGTAGGGAGGGTGTGGATACATGTGAGCATGTTGCCGGACCGCTTAAGAAGAGGGTTAAAGTAGATGTTGCACCACCCACAAGTTCTAATGGACCTGTGGATGCTTTCTAAAGATAGATCATTAGTTTATATTAAATGTATGAAGAAAAAACTTTACTACATATTGAAAGCCTGGTGTCCGTTTAGGCTTAGTCATGAGTCTATCTAATCATATAATCTTGTAACAAAATTTCTGGTGATATAAGCAGTGTATAAAATTCAATCTTCATTTAATGTAGTGCATATATAAATTTTGTATTCATTTAATGTGAGACTTCTGCTAAATTTTTTATTAAGAGTGTGGAGTGATATTAATATTCACGAATTTGATGTATCAACTTTTTGAATGGTTGGTTGAGCTGAAAATCATAATTTTTTAGTGTCTCTGAGGTGGTTTTATGAAGTATCTAAATTTCAGATTAAAAGCTAATCGCGAGGCTTATTTCTTGTAATGATAGTACAAAAACATGAACTGTAAAAAGATATTATATATTTTATCTGTTGTGAGACTTAGTATGTTTTCTTTCTCGCCCTTTTTTTAAATATTATAAGAAAGTTAACTAAATCAATTTAAGAATTTATGTTATTTAAAAATTGAGATTAAACACGGAAATCTGTTGTAAATGGGGAAATTAATAATAATTTTTTGCCCTTAAATATTGATAAATAGTGGGCTATCTGTTGTAAATGGAAATAAATAATAATTTTTGTCTTAAATAGTAGGCTTACCAAACATGATTTTTCAAATGTTTTAAGTGCTACTATTTCTTAGATTTTTATGTAATTTCATTGACTTGAATGCATGTTTTTGATAGAGGGGTTTCAGAACCGCTTCATGACCCGGTTGTTAGTTGATTCTCAAATCTTTTTGGTTAGAACGTTAATGCTGTCTTTATATTAGCTTTTTTTTTTTGTTTCGTTCTTTTATGATGTATAAACATTGTTATTTTTTAAATGTATAGGAAGTGGTATTTGCTATGTGTACAATGTGTTTCAAAATTAGTTTTTATTAGGCATAAACTATGTTTTTGTGTAAAAACCTCTAAATTTCATATTAAAAGCCACTCGTCAAGCATATTTCTTCTAATGATAGTACAACACACGAACTGTAAAGATAGACTCATTTTATGAATTTATGTTAATTCAAATTGATATTAAGCAGGGGTATCTGTAGATGGAAAATTAGTAATAATTTTTTGTCTTAAATATTGATATATAGTGGGCTTACCAAACATGATTTTTCAAATGTTTTAAGTGTATTGCATGGATTTTTATGTAATTTCAATATTAAATAATTGAGAGCGAGTATTTATTATTTTCCTCCATAATTTAATATGACCTCAATTCTTTTTGGTTATAGCGTTAATGCGGTCTTTATACTAGTTTTTGCGTCCATAATTTAATATGGCTTCAATTCTTTTTGGTTATAGCGTTAATGCGGTCTTTATACTAGTTTTTGCGTGCAGTTTGGTGTGTGTATACTACTGTTGTCCCGTGCGTAAAATTTAATGTAAAACATATTTCTTGTAATAATATAATATAAAAACTATTTGTAAATACAATGTCATCCAAATAAAATAGAATTCCATGTTTTAAAATGTATTTATAATAATGTTTCGAGATGCATTTCACCATTTTTTTTCTCAAATTATAAAATGCTTTTAAGAGAAATGTAATACATTCGCTGCTGTACAAAACATAAACTGTAAAAAGAGAGATAGAAGCATTTTTAGAACAAGTATATATTTAATATTTTTGCAAATCTTTTGGTTAGAATGTTAATGCTGCCTTTATATTGGTTTTTTTTGTTTGCTTCTTTTATGATATATAAAAATTGCTATTTTTTAAAATGTATAGGAAGTGGTATTTGCTATGTGGACAATGTGTTTCAAAATTAGTTTTATTAGTGATAAACTATGTATTTTGCATAAAAACCTCTAAATTTCATATTAAAAGCTGTACCTCAGGCATATTTCTTCTAATGATAGTACTAAACATGAAGTGTAAAAAGATAGTACATATTTTATCTGTTGTGGGACTTAGTATGTTTTCTTTTTCAACCTTTTTTTATAAGAAAGTTAACTAAATCAATTTAAGAATTTATGTTATTTAAAATTGGGATTAAACTGGGGTATCTCTAAAATGGAAATATTTAATGCTATGTCTATTTTTCATATGTATAGTGTTTTGTCAAAAAAGTTTTGATTGCTGAAAAAAGTGGGTAATAAAAATTTTTGATAGACCATGTATCTCACCTCTATCGTTTTACTGCATTGTTATATTGCGCTATATGGGTCATCTCGAGAACATTCCTTGCCTTTGCATTTGATTGTTTTGTTTAAATTTTGATATTTGTGAAATTGAAAGTATGGTTGAGGTTTGTTTGATGTGTGTAGTTGTTTTATTTTTTAATAAATTGTTTTTTCTTAAAATATGTTATTCCTTTTTATTTTATGATATAGATATATTAAATAATGTGACTATCATAGAGGTGTTGATAGTGATCAAACGTTGTGGTTTCCATTAGAAACGTGTTTAGATCTGTTAGAAATATACTGGTAAGCTCGATATCAAGCTTTTTGAACTGTTAGGCTGCACAAATACATTTCATTTATGCATCTATCACTGAATGTATGATTTGAATGTATTGTTTGGGATGATGGTTTTTAAGAGAATGATTTGATAGTGGTTTTAATAGATTGATGCCTGATGTCACCTTAGTTTATTAGATTTTTGGCGGCCATCTTGGATTCTCCATCTTGCTTTTCTAAAAAATCCCTACTTTTGAAGCGTCCTGTATATTAATATTTGGTTGCTATGTTATCCAGATGGATGGATGGATGGACGGATGGATGGTTGGATAGTTTTTTGAGAAAAGAGGGATTTGATAGTGGTTTGAATGTGTGGTTTTAATATAGGGGTTTCAGAATCGCTTCATGACCCGGTTGTGAGCTGATTCTAGCGATGGTTTTGAGATGATGTTTCATAGGAGTTCGAGTGCATGGTTTTGATATATTGGATGCTTGACGTGGCATTAGTTTATTAGATTTTTGGCGGCCATCTTGGATTCGTCATCTTGCTTTTCTAAAAATCCCTACCTTTGAAAACGTCCTGTATATTCATACTTGGTTGCTATGTTATCCAGTAACATACTGTATATTTATTTTATGATTTTGAGATGGTATGCTGATGTCAAATATAAATCCTCGGTGGTGGTGTTTGAAAGTATGTTGGGTTTGAGCTAGATGTATCTTCCTAAGTTGATCTGGTGTTGTGGCGTTTTGAAACTATGTTGGGTTGTTGTTGTGATGCGTGATACGGAGTTGTGTATTTTATAGAAGTTGAGTTTATATTTTGATCGATCATATTGATAGTCAGCCATTTCGCCTGACGTCACCTTAGTTTATTAGATTTTTGGGGGCCATCTTGGATTCGCCATCTTGCTTTTCTAAAAATCCCTACCTTTGAAACGTCCTGTATATTCATACTTGGTTGCTATCTCGTCCAGTAGCATACTGTATATTTATTTTATAATTTTGAAATGGTATGCCGATCTTAGATGTACAGTTTATATTTTTATCGATCATATTGATAGTCGGCTATTTCGCCTGACGTCACCTTAGTTTATTAGATTTTTGGCGGCCATCTTGGATTCGCCATCTTGCTTTTCTAAAAATCCCTACCTTTGAAACGTCCTGTATATTCATACTTGGTTGCTATCTCGTCCAGTAGCATACTGTATATTTATTTTATATTTTGAAATGGTATGCCGATGTCAGATATAAATCCTCGGTGGTGGTGTTTGAAAGTATGTTGGGTTTGAGCTAGATGTATCTTCCTAAGTTGATCTGGTGTTGGGTTGTTGTTGTGATGTGTGATACGGAGTTGGGTATTTTATAGAAGTTGAGTTTATATTTTGATCGAACATATTGATAGTCGGCCATTTCGCCTGACGTCACCTTAGTTTATTAGATTTTTGGTAGCTATCTTGGATTCGCCATCTTGCTTTTCTAAAAATCCCTACCTTTGAAACGTCCTGTATATTCATACTTGGTTGCTATCTCGTCCAGTAGCATACTGTATATTTATTTTATAATTTTGAAATGGTATGCCGATCTTAGATGTACAGTTTATATTTTTATCGATCATATTGGTAGTCGGCTATTTCGCCTGACGTCACCTTAGTTTATTAGATTTTTGGCAGCCATCTTGGATTCGCCATCTTGCTTTTCTAAAAATCCCTACCTTTGAAACGTCCTGTATATTCATACTTGGTTGCTATCTCGTCCAGTAGCATACTGTATATTTATTTTATAATTTTGAAATGGTATGCCGATCTTAGATGTACAGTTTATATTTTTATCGATCATATTGGTAGTCGGCTATTTCGCCTGACGTCACCTTAGTTTATTAGATTTTTGGGGGCCATCTTGGATTCGCCATCTTGCTTTCCTAAAAATCCCTACCTTTGAAACGTCCTGTATATTCATACTTGGTTGCTATCTCGTCCAGTAGCATACTGTATATTTATTTTATAATTTTGAAATGGTATGCCGATCTTAGATGTAAAGTTTATATTTTTATCGACCATCTTGATGGTATGAAGCTTGGAGATATTGTTAATTTAACATAATATTGTTAATTTATAAATAATAATAAATAAATTGTTTTTTCTTAAAAAATATATTGTTTGTTTTATTTTATTTTATAAGTAAGATATACATTTCAAGCATGCGGCTATCACAGAAGCAGACAGCCGTTGCGGTTTCCGCTGGAAACATGTTTAGACCTGTTTAAAGTACATTGAGAAGCGCGATAGCAAGCCTGGTAATTTATTCAGGAATTCTCTAGAAGCAAAGACCATCTTGATGGACCGCCATTTTGTCTGACGTCACCTTAGTTTGGCTAGTGACCGTGAGAGGATGCTGCATTAGTTAGGTAGGCAATCATGAGAGATGCCATTTCTTGGTTAGTGGCTGTGAGAGGGCGTCACATTGGGTTGGTAATGATGAAATCTGCCATTTCTTAGTTTGGTTAGTGGCCGTCAGAGGGCGCCACATTGGGTTGGTAATGATGAAATCTGCAATTTTTAGTTGGGTTGGTAATGATGAAATCTGCAATTTTTAGTTGGGTTGGTAATGGTGAAATCTGCAATTTTTAGTTGGGTTGGTAATGATGAAATCTGCAATTTTAGTTGGGTTGGTAATGATGAAATCTGCAATTTTTAGTTGGGTTGGCGACCGCGAGGGGGCGCCACATCAGTTGGGTTGGTAGAGGGTTCTACCTATCTTGCGGGGAGGGGGGGTAGTAGGAGTGGGGGGTGGTGGTGGGTCCAGAACTGTCCTAAGTACACTACTAAAAGCCATTCATGAAAGAATGGTTTCTGTATTTGGGGAAGATACACCATCTTATTTCCAAGTAAAATATTGGTCTAAACTCTTTCGATGGGGCCGAGAGTCAATCAATGATGACCCAAAGTCCGGACGGTTGAAGCTCGAACTGAAGACATTGTGCGAAAAGTCGAAAATTTGGTACTGAAATATCGGCGTGTAAAGATCTCTGTCATTGCCAATGAAGTCTGTATATCCGAAACAAGTGTTCTCAAAATTTTGCATGACGATTTGGGTATGAAGAAGGTGTCTGCACGGTGGATACCCAGATTGCTTACACCTGAACAAAAACTGTGCAGAAAAGAAGTTTCTCAAGAAAATTTGGTCAAGTCGGAGAGGGACAACACATATTTATGTCAAATTATTACCGGGGATGAGACTTGGATATATTACTGGGACTCTCCTACTAAACAAGAATCCATGCAGTGGGTTCATAAGGGCTCTCCACCACCAAAAAAGGCCAAGGCACAATTTTCTGGAAAAAAACTGATGGCAACTGTTTTCTGGGATGCTCAAGGAGTTTGGCTTATTGAATATATGCCGATAGGGTCTACCATAAATGGAGAGGCCTACGGAAACACAATTAAAAATTTAAAAACTGCTCTGGAGGAAAAACTCCCGCATTCCTATCCACAAAAAAACTTGTTGCTGCACGACAATTGTCGGGTTCATAAGGCAAACAAAGTTCAGCAGATAATCAGTGACTGTGGGTTTATAGATTTAAGGCATCCACCTTATAGCCCCGACCTAGCTCCGTCAGACTTCTTCTTATTCAAAAATTTAAAAAAGCATCTCAGGGGAAAGCGTTTTGCTTCTGATGAAGAACTAAAAGAAGCTGTTGAAGAATATTTTGCGGGATTACCGAGGCAATTTTTTTCTGAGGGTATGGGGCAACTGGAAAAAAGATGGAATAAGTGTATTAGTGTTGAAGGGAGTTATGTAGAAAAATAAAAAAAACTGTTCTCTTATGCGCTTTTTTCATGGCTAGGTAGATAACATAAAAATACGCCCTCGTAATAATATACAAACTTATAGAAAATGTTCAAAATGGCCCCTTTCAAATTTTAAATACAAATTAAAACTTCTTCTCATGTTATTAAAACGTGTTGTATGGTTTTAATACCTATATTATTAACTTCATGAACAATAGCATTTTGTAATCCTTTTAAATTATGAAATCTATTAAAAAACCTGTTTTTTAAGGAAGTAACGAGGAAAAATCTATTGGTGTAAAGCGAGCTGGGCAACGTCCTCTTCTGATAAGCCGATCATTGAAAATTTCTGTCATGTAATCTACATTCATTAATCAAACAAAATAACTTTAACAATATTAATAAAAAGTAAGAACTTTTCTACTCCAATGGACAATAGAAAAAAGTCCGTGCACTATATCTGAGTACCGCCCGCTTACTGCTTATGTATTAAAAGCAAATAGATATGCACGAAAGAAAACAAAAACAAGATGATTGTTTATTTAAGATTATACAAACCCAATGTATCCATTTTCTTTTTTTATTAATGTTTTCCATTTCGTCCTTTAATCTTTCAAAGGGTATTTCTTGTACGATTCGATTGATCCCTTCGGGAGTATTCTTTGCATTATTTAAATTGGTAGGTGTGTGTAATACGTCTAAACTCAAGTGAAAGGGCCAGTCTTACATATTTATTTTGATATTCTGAAGATATATACTCACAAAAACATTAAATAAACTATTATTGTCTTGCAAAATCCACTTTTAGATTATCTTTCCTTATAAATAATATTTATCATTTAATAAAGCTTACTGGATTGGCACTGATTTCTCAACTGATTTTTTTTATATGTATATCCCGAATATACAATTGAATGGTTCATTTCAAAAACAACATAAATCAAAAGAGTTAATTTTCCAGTAGAGCGAAAAACTGTTTTGTATAAAAACTATCCTTTTAAAATTAAAAACATATCTTTTTACTTTCTTATACGTGGTATAATAACAGGCGTACGTACGCATGTAATGCGTACGTATGAAATACGAAATGCAAATAGACGATATGATAATTCTCATACGAGTACCCGCGCTGGTCTAATGGTAACGTGCCGGCCTCATACACGGGCGGCTCGGGATCGCATCTGCACGCGGACAAGAATGTTTCAGAAAATAAAAATACAATATTTCGCGTATTTATTCTAAATTTTAATTTAATTGAAATTAAATACCGCTAGTTAGCGTTATAATACAAAGCCGAGCGTGAAACGGTTGCCGAGCGAGTATAGCAGAGACCGGCAGAGACGCGTTAATTATATCTCTCTAGCTCCCTTAGTCGACTTGACTCGAGCCGACTTTACCCGAACGAGCGTTACATTACGAGCGTGACGGCTCAGTCTCGTTTTGTGCCCAACAATCAATGCATCAACGCGCCCATAGAAGTTTTCACTTCAAAAATTTCAAAATTCTGACCAGAAGTAACACTTTACTCTTACCGAATAGCGACTTTTTGCAAATATGTTGTTAATTATTACTTTTGTATATATGTATCAAGAGTACAAAAGTATTTAGAGTTAGATTTGCAATGTTTTTTTGTATAAATGAAATTTCAAAAGTCGAACCGGAAGTGGCACTTTTACTCGTAGCGAGTAGCACTTTTTTTATAATATCTTGCAAAGTATGCATTCTATAGAGATTTATTAAGCGAATAAAAGTACTTAAAATAGGATTTTGAATAATTTTAGAATTCTTAAAATTCTATAATTTGAAACGCTCATACGTATAAGAAAGTCGTATGGTGGCCACACCTCATTTAATATAAATATAAATTAAATGACTACCCTCAACAAATTGTAAAAATATTAATGGTTTTTTTGGTCAAAGTTTCTACTTTCGTATAGATAGTATAAGGAAGTATTGTGATGACGAAAATTTTCGACCTCGAGATTCCCGCAAATGTTCACGTTTTGAAGTCCCCTGATACAGAAAAATATATTTTAAAAAAGTCTTTCTCTTTATGTATGACCACGATAGCAGCCAAACGGCTAAAGCTATCATTACCAAACTTTTCGGGATGTAAAAATGAATTGATGCAAAGATTACAGGCCGTATTGAAAAATAAAACTGACGATTCTGCTGGTGAAGAGGATTTGCTGAATGTCGACGATGATGAACATCTGAATGGCTCTGAATCAGATCTAACAGATATTGATACTAACATTGAAATAACTCCCGAACAGAAATGACACAAACGAAATCCCAAGAAACACTTCACAGTGAGCCACTAAAATTGCCCAAAAAAGTAAGTTTGAATAGAACACCATCACATACAGATGTAATTCCTGATCGATGATGAACATCTGGATGGCTCTGAATCAGATCTAACAAATATTGATACTAACATTGAAATACCTCCCGAACAGAAATGACAAACGAAATCAGAAGAAACACTTCACAGTGAGCCACAAAAATTGCCCAAAAAAGTAAGTTTGAATAGAACACCATCACATACAGATGTAAATCCTGATAGCCCATCAAGTGATCACGCTGATCAAATAAAAGAAGCTAATGTGGATGACAAAAAAGTTGTAAAATTGTCAGAACTAACTAAGTGCAGAAGATGGATTGGGAATGAAAGCAAGAATGTGCATATTATTATTATAAATTTGAGTACATATGAATTCTTTTTAAAATTGTTTAAACTTAATAGCAAGTGATGCCAAAAAACTGAGCTATTTGGAGCAATTAATTTAAATATAAGTAAGAATATTTCAGTGAATAATAGTACAAATGCTGATGTATTACAGCAGAAAGCCGAAAGATTCGGTACAAACATTTGATCTGTAAGAACAAAATTAGATAATGAAGAAAGGATCAAAAGACACCCAGAAAGTTTTGGAGGTAACAGTAACAGGAAAAGGAACACAAAGTGTAAAATCGAAGCAACCATTAAAACAACAAACATAGTTTTATCCATTTTTATTTTTTTTTTTTGTTTTTCATAGTTATTAATTAATTAAGAGTATGATTTTTTTAATAAGTGAAAGTAAAGGACACAGTTTTGGAGTATTTTTCAAATAAGGCTAAAACGTTTTGTTATGAAGGTATGCACACATTCGAGCAGGCTTCCAGATATCAGGAAAAGCGTGCGTTTTTTATAGCTAAGTTGAATAAGTGGGCTGTTGAATGCATGAGGGTAAACTTTATTTTATTTCTTTAATTTATACCGGTTCCTTAAGTGGTCATGAAAATCACTTAAATTATTTATTATTCTTTCTGGGCAAAATAACAACATAGAAATTAAATATTCCAAACATTCATTCCTTCCGAGTCAACAAACAAGTCTTACAATTACCCATTAAGAATACAATACGAATTTAGTAAATAAAAACACACGTTTTAGCGCGGGTAAAATGATAAATACTGTTCAAATGCGCGAAATTAAAACCGGCGGTTGCTTTTGTTTCACGGCAAACACAATACGGCTTCATTTATTACGGAATTTTCAAGAAAAAAACAATGGGGATTATTTGAACAATGACGTACCTGGCTGCCATTCCAGTCAAAAAATCATCGAAAAGGGCGGCACATGCAGTTACTATGTATGATTTTTTTGCCTATTCAAATCAATAACAGTTGTTTCTGATGTCATTTTTACTATTCAGAAGTAATTAAATTATATAAAACAAATGCTATATCTAGTGTGGCAAGAATTATTAAGTTCATTGTTATTTCTAGACAAAAGAAGAATTATAGTTGGCTTTGGCATTGTACAAATATATAGAATAAGCTAGGCTTGCGCGCTATTAATATTAAAAAAAGGTAGATTACCGATAAATAACCACACACATAATATACCAAATTGAGTCAAAGTTAAAAATTACTATTTATTTTTGAGCTTTGTGACATTTCGAACGCCATTTATTAATATAAAATTGTAATCCTTCCTAAGATCTGTTTCATTTTTAATAATTGCTATACGTTTCTGTTTTTAATTAAAAATTATATTTTTTATATATATATCAAGTTCTTAGCCGTATTTGTTAATACACATGAACGTATATCTATATACATACGCACGGATTTCTTGAATTAGCGGCTTATATGAAATTGAAAATTACTTGCTTTATATTAATTAATGAACTTAGGGAAAAGAGTAATACCATTACCGAAGACTAACCGATAGTTTCGCCACCGCTCATCAGTCCGACAATGGCATCTGTTCCCTCTAATTTTTCGATTTGTCTATTTATACAAACTGAAGTGATCTTTACAAGCATGAGAGATTAATTTCTTATATTCTAAATAGACAAATCGAAAAATTAGAGGGAACAGATGCCATTGTCGGACTGATGAGCGGTGGCGAAACTAACGGTTAGTCTTCGATAATGGTATTACTCTTTTCCCTAAGGTCATCAATTAATATAAAGCAAGTAATTTTCAATTTCATATAAGCCGCTAATTTAAGAAATCCGTGCGTATGTATATAGATGTAGGTATGCATAATTTATGTGTATTAACAAATACGACTAAGAACTTGATATATATGCGTTTAATACATATTAAGCACATATTAAATTATGTAGATATCCTGAATGAAATGAGGATTTTTCATAGTTACCGGCATTTCGTTCACAATATGTGTTTCGAGTTGGTAGAAGGTTAAACATGTAAATTATGTTTCCTTCTGTTTCAAAGAGAGAATTAAGAAATTAATCTCTCATGCTTGCAAAGATCACTTCAGTTTGTATAAATAGACAAATCGAAAAATTAGAGGGAACAGATGCCATTGTCGGACTGATGAGCGGTGGCGAAACTAACGGTTAGTCTTCGATAATGGTATTATGTACTCTTTTCCCTAAGTTCATTAATTAATATAAAGCAAGTAATTTTCAATTTCATATAAGCTGCTAATTCAAAAAATCCGTGCGTATGTATATAGATGTACGTATGCATGATTTATGTGTATTAACAAATACGACTAAGAACTTGATATATATGCGTTTAATACATATTAAGCACATATTAAATTATGTAGATATCCTGAATGAAATGAAGATTTTTCATAGTTACCGGCATTTCATTCACAATATGTATTTCGAGTCGGTAGAAGGTTAAACATGTAAATTATGTTTCCTTCTGTTTCAAAGAGTGAATTAAGAAATTAATCTCTCATGCTTGCAAAGATCACTTCAGTTTGTATAAATAGACAAATCGAAAAATTAGAGGGAACAGATGCCATTGTCGGACTGATGAGCGGTGGCGAAACTAACGGTTAGTCTTCGATAATGGTATTATGTACTCTTTTCCCTAAGTTCATTAATTAATATAAAGCAAGTAATTTTCAATTTCATATAAGCTGCTAATGCAAGAAATTCGTGCATATGTATATAGATGTACGTAAGCATGATTTATGTGTATTAACAAATACGACTAAGAACTTGATATACAGCACGTGTCAATTTTCATTAGCCATAGGCGATTAATTCATGCAATATGTGACAACATGGCACCCCCTACTTTTCTCTTCAATGCGAGCGCGACCGATGATACAAGATACAGATACAAGCTCAAGTTAGCAGTAGCTGTTGGACTATTGACTTGGATGTATGTACTGCGCTTAGAAATAATATTTACGCCTTGCAAGGATTTTTCTTTTTCCTTTCAGTAAATGCAGGGAATTATTAAGCATGACACAAACAAAAGCGTAATTCTAATAAAATTAAAAATAAGGTAAATAAAAAAGGATTCTGAAAATAATAATAAACAACTAGATCGCGCCGGCCATTTGATGATGACGGATTTTATTGCAGACTATATCTCGGAACGTGTTCGCTGCTCAACATTTAATGTAGAAGTGGCAAGATCGGGGAAAGTCGCTGTGATGTCGATTGTTGCCGGGAGACACACGTTGCCAAGTATTATTTGTATACGTATAAATCGCATGTAAACATTGAATCCCTATAGCTAATGAAAATAGACACATACGGTATATGCGTTTAATACATATTAAGCACATATTAAATTATGTAGATATCCTGAATGAAATGAAGATTTTTCATAGTTACCGGCATTTCGTTCACAATATGTGTTTTGAGTCGGTAGAAGGTTAAACATGTAAATTATGTTTCCTTCTGTTTCAAAGAGTGAATTAAGAAATTAATCTCTCATGCTTGCAAAGATCACTTCAGTTTGTATAAATAGACAAATCGAAAAATTAGAGGGAACAGGTGCCATTGTCGGACTGATGAGCGGTGGCGAAACTAACGGTTAGTCTTCGATAATGGTATCACTCTTTTCCCTAAGGTCATCAATTAATATAAAGCAAGTAATTTTCAATTTCATATAAGCCGCTAATTCAAGAAATCCGTGCATAGATATACGTATGTACGATTCATATATATATATATATATATAAAATATATTAAAATTCTTTGCCAAATATACAAATGTATTGAAAAAATGAATATCTTCTTGGTAGTAGTGGCATAATGATGAGCAAAAATAATAACAATATGACAACTGGTTGTCATTTAGAAAACATTGACAAATATAGAATGTATATCAAATATGTGTGAATGAAAATGTAAAGAATAAGCATTGGACAATCGGTATTACTTATGCAGTTCCATTAAAAGGTCTAGGTGTACCATAAACTGTTCAATTAATGTAATTATATAAATAATAACGATGCAACTAACTAATTAAAAAAATTACAAGTAGAGTTGTTGATATTATGACAAAATAGAATGTTAAAATCAGTCATGTATAAATGAAAATGTAAGCAAATAAGCATAGGACAACCGGTATTACTCATGCAGTCCCATCAAATGGTTTAAGTTTACTTAAGACATGTACATTTGATAGAAAATACACAAAAAATAAACGATGCAACTATGTTATGTATGTATGTGTTAAGATGTGTTTGTAGCTACAGATATATATGTTTCTACCTTGTTTGGTTTCATCAGTGATGAATCACCGTAAACGCCGTCTAAACGTTGTTTAATGTGATAAGGTGTATGCCCTTCTTTTGTTAAAAATGTAATGACCGCGCGGTACTCAATTTTCATTACTTCAGACATTTTCGTGTGCTAGTCACGTTGGTTGGATGGTTACTAAATACTACTAGGCTTCGAACCGTCGCGTCATATTTATAGTGTACACCTCGCGTATGTGCATGCATGATGTGACGGAGTTTGAACACGTTTCAACCTACTTCGCCTACCTCGTACATGATCACTAGCACACGCACTAACAATTGTATTTATAAAGATTTTTCTACAGATCTTTTCGCTCAATAAAAGAATTAAATTAAAAACATTCAATTGAGGTATGTATTTGCATCTCGAGAGCATAACGAACAAAACAAAAAACAATCAACCACATACATCCTATCATCAATTATGATCGACAGTGCGAACAAAAATTATGATTTTTGTAGTTTGTCCGAATTTCCCCACTTTCCTTTGTAATTGTCCCAACTTTTTTTTCCTGAAAACTCTTCCAGGACTATAACGAACAAAGAATTACGCATATCCATCGTTCGAATCATGATGAGTTCATAAAAAAAATCCTATAGAAAAAAACACCTTCAATTTTCTCCGAATTTGAAATTTTTTAAAAAAAATTAACCTAATCGTTCCAGCCGTTTTGAAGTGACGAGCTCATCAACGAACATTTTATTTATATAGATTATTTATTATTAGGATATTTTGACGTCGTGGCTTATTGACAAATACATAACAAATTTATAATAATTCTACGTAATTTCATATTTTTGTTAATAATTAGATACATACTATACTGGTTATACACGCAAACAAAAAGGACTTGGTTCCCTATTTTCAAAAAGTAGAAGGCGATAAGTGCACTTTTACCGATTCAAGTACAAAGTGGTTGGAATTTAGGGCGTTCAGTGTTTAGTTTTGGATTTTTTAATTACCTACTTTTATATTTTTCATAATTCTTGAAATGATATACACTCAGATCGTCTAGAAATTGGAAAGTTTCCACACTGACCGATGATTTAAATCACGGCGGATGTCGGAATTAGGATCTGTTCGTATGGAAATGTTAAAGGTTGTATCGCCTCACGCAAATACAATAGATATACAACGGGGGTTGTAATAGTCGTCCCACACATAAAATAAGTAAACAGTGTCTAAATAAGACTTCGATTTTTATACATATATGTATTTCAATATGTACTTTTTATTGTACTGATATAATTCTACCATTATTAGTAGATATTGTGACAATACTCCTAGTTTATAAGAGTATTATTACATTCAGGTAAAATTCAACTTTAATATTCACATTAATCATAAGGATATAAATACCTTCCCCTAGAACAACCAAAATAATGTACTAATGTAAAAAGAATACTAGAATGTCTATTGCAAATTATATCCTAATCTGTTTAAATTATATTTTTATATTATTTTTGCCCAAAACTAACTCAGTTATTATAATTAACAATATTTTTTTTAATTAAATGCATATACTATTTGTGCTAAATGGGTTGCTGACTTCCAGTTACTTGTATAAATCATGCAGATTCCTATATCTTAATTGTTCAGAATCAAATGTAATCTTATACGTTCGCGTCTTTACCGATCTTTAAAAATAATAAATTACATCGATAAAATAACAATACACAGATGTTGAATTGTCCAAGAACCTATTCTATCTGAATAAATCTTTTTTAGCAATACTATGACAAGGTATGTATTTCAATAAACTATTAATATTGTTTACATTTACTGATATTTATTTTATCCTTTTAGGTTATTGTCACAAGCGTCACTGCTCATTTTTCTACTCAACTCAAGAACTTTACTAATATGCCAAATAAAAGAAAAATATCAGTTACAGATTTGTTTAATTCGTTTGTAAAATATAAATTTGACCAAGGAAAATCTTAAAATCTACCACAAAACACTTTTGAAGATGTACACAGCTCGTCTAACCAACAATATGAGATGTTTCTAGTTCAAAATTATCTATTGTCAATAATAGCTACAAATGCAATAATGTAAGTAAATACTTTTACTATTAATTATTATAATGTATGAGACCTGTTTGTACCAACATTCTCAAAAATTTATGAGGTATTTAAAAGTAGAAATTTTATATTTCAAGCAAGGATAAATGTTATTTCACGCTGTAATATTTTATGAGCAACTTATTTCTTTAAAAATCATTAAATTGAGATCATTATTTTATATAGTCATGTAGAGATTTAGATTTACTGTTATAGATAATTATATACAGTAATTTATACAATTTTATATATGATTTTTAATTTCTTATCAGAAATTAAACATAAAAAATTACTTGAATTCGGAAATTATTTCAAATAATTATACAACCTGATGTAAATACAGATTTGTTTTCTTTCTTAGTCTTCAATACGTTTTCCTTTCTAGCTCTCCGTCTTCATACTCTAACGATGATGTTGGTATTTCAATTTCCTGGAATACTCGGCCTTTGAACTGCAATTCGGAAGTATCTCGGATAAAAACTCTCCTTTGCTTGAACACCTTGGACTGTTAGTCTTGAATATGTCATGGAATATTTCCCTCCTGTACTGGTAAACTTGTATTTCAAATGCTATCGCACGGACTCGAATTCTTCTCAGCTTCAACTGGAACGATGGATCATATGCAGGTACTCAGCAACTTTCCTATATAAATGAATCTGGCGGATTTGGACTATTCTTCGTGGATGAACAATTATGGTAAGTTTTTATTTAATTCTCTTCTCCTTATTATTTAATCGTTTTTATAAACCTTTCTTCTTTCTTCTTTTTAATATTCACCATATATTATCATTGGAAAAATTTCTAAGAATTATTTATTATTCCTAAAAAGAAATCACTTTCTTCTCTGCTTAATTTAAATCACTTCTATTTCACTTTGAAATTACAATTGAGCACAATTCCCGGTATTTATCGAGGATAATCTTTATCTACTCGATAAACACATCTACTCTCTTCGTAAAAATTTAAAAATTGTTATTTTTTTTACTCCACATTTCCTTGACGATCAGTAATTAATTTCCTTTATCCAATTACATTTCTCCACACATTATATTAATCCAACAAAGATTCCAAATTATATTTGAATGCTTTGAATACTTATTAAAAACTCCAATATTTTACTATTTTAAATCTCAACTTAATATTTTAATTCATTTGCTATGCTTCTGCAAATTAATACCCATTTCTAATACTTTATTATTTTAAATGTCAAAATCTGACAGTTCCAAAATTTGAATTTAGGCGCGCTAGCAATTCATCATTTTATTGCATTTATATTTCAAAATTCATTACTAATTACCATTCTCATCTGCTTTGTTAAATAAACAAGCTTTCACAAAAATAATATTACATATACAAACAAATCAAGTAATATTTAAATCTCTACTTTCAGACTGAAGAAAAACAATGCAGCAATGTAACCTGATACACATCTACCTATGCAAATGCATGAAGAAAACAAAATAAACTATTCAGAAAATAACGTTATCATTACTTTTAGTAAAACTCAAATATTTGATCAATAAAATATTCTGCTAAATAAAATAATAATTCAAATTAAATTCTCCAAATTTCTCTATATACTATATTGTTGGCTAGTAATGGCAAACTACCACAATATATAAATAGGAGCTAATAAAACCAGTCAATCATTCTCGTTCAGCAATGAACTTAGATAGATTAAAGAAACTCTTTCATTAATACAAGAAACATATAACAGCTTTAGAGGTGATGAACTTAAGCAAATATTTAATTCTTACAAAAACTTTACATCACAAATTTGAGAGAAGAGAAACGAAATAAGTACTTACGCTCTATATACCAGTCTGATAACATCCAGAAAGAGATTTGGAACATCATCAAAAAGGAAACAAGCACACCTAACAACATACAACATCGGACACCATCTGCTAGTGAATTAAATAATATATTCTGTAATACAGCTAATGAGTTTTCTGCATTGCATAAAGACAACAATGAATCAATAATTTTTATATGGAATATTCAGTATAATGATCGTTCATGTTTTCTAGTACCAGTGACACCTTTGGAAATACAGACGATCATTCAAAATATTAAAGCGAAAGATGCTTTGGACGTATATGGAAGGAATACGGAAATGCTAAAAAAATGTTCGAATTACCTACTGGAACCACTTGCTGATTTGGTGAATGCATATTTTGAGCAAGGAATTGTGCCCGATAACATGAAAATTACAAAAGTAACTCCTATTTACAAATCCGGTGACCCCAATAATCCAAAGAACTACAGACCTATTTCCGTGTTACCTACACTGTCAAACTCCTAGAAGCCGCCCTCCTATTGCGCCTCACATCATTCCTGGAGAAACATTCCGTTCTAACCGGGCAACAATTTGGATTCTGTCCGTGAAAGTCGACTGTCGACGCTGTACTATCGAATCTGAACTTCGTTTTCGATGCTATGGAGGATGGAGACGATGGTTTGGTGGTGATGTGTGATTTGTCTAAGGCCTTCGACTGCGTAAGACATGAGATTCTCTTGGAAATACTAGACCGCTACGGCGTCCGTGGTTTAGCATCGAGGATTTTAAAATCGTACTTCGAGAACAAAAGACAAGTTGTGTATGCAAACAATGAAATGAGTAAATCGCGATATGTTGAACATGGAGTACCTCATGGGTCGCCCATTGGTCTTCTTCTGTTCTGTATTTATATAAATGACTTGCCGTACAATATTTCAAACCATGTGGTATTGCACGCTGATGACACTACTTTTTTATTCAGAGGTACAGATGAAAAACAACTTAAAATGAAAGCTGAAACGACATTGTCCAGGACTGCCACTTGGTTTACATCCAATAAACTTACTGTCAATGAAGCAAAGAATATTCAATTACCATTCACCTGGAAACGTAGCAAAACACCTGCAAAGCATTTAATAATGATCCAGGATACTCGGCTGACCTGGCGGTCTCACATTGATGAACTTCATACGAAACTTTCCAATGCTCTTTACGCCATGCGGAGGTTAAGAACTTTATTAAATAAAGATGCAGCAATAACGGCATACCATGCACTTTTTCATTCCCGTATGAGCTATGGTCTTCAACTGTGGCGCGAATCGGCATATGCTTTAGACATATTCATTCAACCAAAAAAAAGCAATTCGTACAATAGAGCAGGTCGATAGAATGACATCGTGAAGGCCTTTCCTTGTTAGAAACAAGATCATGTCTTTGGAATCAGCATATATCTATAGACAGCTTCTTCGTGCTAAATTGGAGCTGTCCACGTTAAACAGAGAAGGAGATGTGACGCAGTTGCGACTAAGATCTCAATCACAGGTACTACTTCCGAATCACAGGTTACATATCACGAGTGCCAAACATAGACCGGATTGAAAAACCAGTGCTACAATTCAAGACATCCATTAAGAAATACTTATTAGTAGGGCGCGGACATGACCGGTTTAAACTACGACGAAGTTACAACGGAGCAAAGAAATAATGTAAAACACAAGCTTACTGAATAGCACTAATTCATATGGTGAACTGCAACATCTGTTTACGCCCGAGAATGAGAGCAAAAAATGCCCATAAAGTAAGGAATTTATGAGTAAAATCCTTTTTTCATCGGCGTAGATAGGAGCGTGAGGGGTTTTTAAAATTTATTATATTTACCTTATATTTCGCAAGAGAAATAAAATTTTCATTCATACTTACGTTAGTTTCGTTTTTTCATTTTTTGACTGTTAATTACATACTTCGTAATTTTTGTAATAATGTCTGTTTAATACCAGTTTATTGAATCGACGTCTCCCAATTATCTAGACGCAAGTGTGCACTGGATTTCGTTTAGTTTCAATAACATACGCGTACATTTTTAGTTATC
Source organism: Amphimallon solstitiale (assembly GCA_963170755.1). Classification (NCBI taxonomy): domain Eukaryota; kingdom Metazoa; phylum Arthropoda; class Insecta; order Coleoptera; family Scarabaeidae; genus Amphimallon; species Amphimallon solstitiale. The sequence goes on along the minus strand of OY720678.1, from coordinate 85,541,571 downwards.
ATTTATTTAGATCTAGAACGTTGTTTATGTAACTTTTTCTGATATGAAAATGAATTGTCAGTCATTCAGAAATTTATTACAGAGTCTGTAAAATATCGTTACAGAATGCCAAAATATCACACGTTCGTCACTTAGCTTTGCTAAAACATACACAGAAATAGTTTTTATACAGAGAATTTCGATAGTATACAAAATTTCGTTACATGTTTAAATGACGATGCTCGAAGTATTTCTGAGTGCAAGGAACTAACACAAATCCCAAATTTAAAAAATCAGTTGTTATTCCTTCAGAAACGCTTTGGAAATACGAAGACGTAGATTTTAATAGAAATCCAGATTTAATAACATTGCGGCAATTGTGTATGCTAAATACGCTGAAATAAAACAATATTTCCAGTACGCACCTATAACCAATTGCGATGTAGAAAGGACGTACTTAATTCAAAGAGAACAAGTCTTACAGAAGAGAAAATGAACAAATAATAAGGTATTTTATATTTAATAGATCACCAGCCACTTGTTATCCACTTATATAAATAAAATTAAAACCTTTTTAGAAATACAACATTTCAATAGTGCGCCCATGGCGATGAGTCATAAACCGTACGTGTCCGCGCCCTACTTATTAGGAAAGAGCTTCTACTCGGTTACTGAGTTTTTACAAGCTATCAATAAGTTTCATTTACACTAAATTATATTTACCATTAGTACAAACATTGTTATATAACACACGCCCACACACATTCACACACACACACACGTGCGCGCGCGCGCACCACTTGTTTGACGTTACTACTGTATTTTATATACTTTTCTATTTTACTTTAGTTGGTACAATGCAGGTATTCTATTCTATACATACAGAGCCCACTTTTATTTGCACACATTTTTATTCGGTAACTATAAATGGAGATAAAAAGTTGTTTGAAATTCCAGTGAAATTGAAGCGAAAATAAATTAATAGAATTCACTTCTAATTAACCTAATAGATTAAGTAAATGAATTTACCAATATAGTAAATTCACTGCAATTGGAATTGGATAAATTGTAATCTCAATTTAATCTGACGCATAGAAATTCGAAATGCATATCATAAAACTTTAATAGATTCAATCAATTCTATAAAGATGATTTCCCCAATTAACTGTTATATGTATTCTCAATTGCAATCGTTATTAATAAAATTAGAACGAACAATATACCGGGTGTCCCAGCAGAGGGGTAAAGTCCATTATTGGTATCTAATAATGTAAATAGCATATAATTTGTAATACAAAAATCGTAGTTCTACAATTTAAAAATATTTTCATTTATACATAGTGTTCGACAACGACATACCAACACAAATGTATGTTTTTTTTTTAATGAATAATATGCATTTTTTTACATTTTATGATAGCCCTTGAAGGGTTGAGAAAACTAACATCAACATGTATTTGTCGATTTTCAACTGTTTCTGAGATATGGCGACTTTTCGTTAAAAATTGAACAACATTTGAAAAGTGGCTATGAAATAACGATTGATGATGAAATGCCTATTATGGGCGGAATTAGTAGAGATATCTTTTCAGTACGGGAAATTGATGTTTATTTAGGCATATTTACGCATGTTCTTTAGAATTACATACCATTCGCTAAACTTAAAAATCCTAAAAAAAATTAAATTTATATATCATTGAAAAGTACTTAAAATTAGCTAATTAAAAATATCACTTTCTTCCACTTGTGGGCGATATTGCAAAAGTGATAGGATATTATATCTGAATAAACCCGATTACGACATAAAAATATGAGTTGCCACGACTTGCACTACGACTATAACTAAAATTAATCGAAAAGAGTTACTTCTATTTTTCTTTTACAAATAATATATTTTTATTAAAATTTTAAAACTCATGAAACGTTTGGAAGTTGATCAATTAGCAATAATATAAAAAATATCGTATACGCTGTGTGTCAAACATTGCGGCAATTGTGTATGCTAAATACGCTGAAATAAAAGAATATTTCCAGCACGCACCTATAACCAGTTGCGATGTAGAAAGGACAGAAGAGAAAATGAACAAATAATAAGGTATTTTGTATTTCATAGATCACCAGCCACTTGTTATCCAATTATATAAATAAAATTAAAACCTCTTTAAAAATACAACATTTCAATAGTGCGCCCATGGGCGATGAGTCATCAACCGTTCGTGTCCGCGCCCTAATTTTAGGCAGATATCTATGTACAAGAGCCAAGAATAATTGGTTTATTTTAGAAAATTCACTGCACCACACACAATCTATATTAAAATCACAAACATTCACGTCAAACACAGGAAAATTCCAATATAATATAAAGTGACAGCAAAAAACGCATGTAGATAAGTGGAGCATACAGGCTGTTTGATAAAAAACGCCCCATCCTGTAACTTCTTTATTTATTATCCGATTTCAATAAATAAAGAAAGTATAAAAATTATTTGACAAACTCTATAAACTGGCCATAATCCCAGTTTTTTTCAACGCTGTGTTGAATACGTAACGATAGTCAACTTTTTTTTTAAATGGATACCTGTCATTACCTGTAGTTTTTTCCTTTAGTCTGGTAGATATTTTTTTTAATTTAGTAATGTTCATTTTATCATTTGGTTGATGTTTAATTAAACAAAAAATATTTATCTGCGCTTACTATGAAATTTTCAAGTGCGCCGTGAAAAAAAAATCGCCACACAAATGCTACAAATAGACGTCTGTCATTCGAAAGTTAGTGTGCCTTGCGACTTTAAAGCATTATTTCTTGTGAAATAACGATATCACAGCAATCATGAACAATAATTATCTCACCGATATGTATATGTTTGAAATTTACGTCGAATATAAAAAAAATCGAAATCAACCGCTTTCCGGTCAATTTAGACGGCTTGAAGAAAATTTGAGGCGCTATGGTGCTTTTAAAAAGCCGAAGCGAGAACAGCAACGATTAAGCGAAAATGTTGAAATGAACATTCTTTTCTGTGTGCAGCAGAATCCGCTTATTTCAACTCGAGAGATTGGCAGTAATTTGTCGTTTGTTAATTGTTTCTAATTTGTTTTTATTTTGACTTATTATTGTTAATTTTATTTTATTATTGCCCTTAAATCTCGCAGATTTTTGTTTTGGTCGCATTTGTGTTGCGATTTTTTTTTTCACGGCACACTTGAAAATTTCATAGTAAGCGGACAAAGTTTGCAAGTTTGCAGATAAATCACTTTTTTTTAAATTAAATATCAATCAAATGTTAACTAAATGAACATTAATAGATGCAGAAAAAAATTATCTACGAGACTAAAGGAAAAAAAAACTACAGTTACGTATTCAAGACAACGTTGAAAAAAATTGGGATTATGACCCGTTTTTTAAAGTTTGTCAATCGGATAATAAATAAAGAACTTACGGAATGTGGCGTTTTTTATCAAACAGCCTGTATACACCGTTATCGTTATATTCAGTTACAAAAATTAATATCATTTTGAACTGTGTATGTTATTTTACTTAATTATTTTCTGATATAAATATTTTTTTCGCTTGGCAATGCTTAAATTAACTGCTCCTACATTCCGTTCGCTGTATATTCTAATTTATGAACTGTATCCGGTCAACATAATATTATCAAAATCCATGACACTTTCGTCATTCTGAGAAAAGCATCTTCCAAGAGAGTCAGACATAATTGGAAACTATATCCGGCTAGGATTACAACGTGTAGTGATTTCTTTTTGGTGGGCGTAAATGTCACATTCATAAATAGGTCAATATCCGAATACTGAAATTTATCTGAAAACTTCTCGATAATTAGATTTCACGTAGCTGCTAAACATATCGCTATTGATCATTAGCCTTTATTACATAGAAATTATTAGCCCAATTTTTTAACAGTATATCCGTTAGCGCTCACACATTTCTGAGAAATATGTGAGCGTAAACGGATATACGTGGAAGTCAGGACAACTTGTTGCTTGAATTTTTACCGGAAGTGCAAAAGGGGGACCCTTCATTAATATCTGTTACGTCTTTTATAATGATCTTAAGGCCTAGCGCACACGCATCGATTTTTATCGTACGGAAAAATATCGTATGATCAAATTCTTTTAGTGGAACAAAGAAGATCCTATGCTCTTCTTTGTTCCACTAACAGAATTTGATCACACGATATTTTTCCGTACGATAAAAATTGATGCGTGTCCGCCAGACCTAAGAGTCCCACACTTATAATGTATCGGCTGTTCAGTTTACTGAAGTCTGTCATGAAAATTTAGGACGTTTCCGTTAGCGTTTTCGCCTCAGAAGCCACGTAAGCCATGTAAACGGTAAGTATTGTGAGGAACACGGCCCGATCTAGAGGGGGAGGGGGGCAAATGCCCAGAGCGGCAAAAATTAAAGGCGGCCATACGGTGGGCGGTTGGCGGCTACTAAAAAAGTAATTTTATGAATTTTGTAATTAATGAAAGCGTAAATAATTATTCGGATATACATTGAATTTCCCGCCTTCTATTTTTTTGCTTTAAGTTGGTGCCAAGTACTATACTCCATTCAGTCTAAGAATAAAGCATTGGGAAAGATAGGGCTTAAAATAAACGTTTGTGATTGGTTGAAATCGAGTGTGCATTTACACCGGCAAAATAATCGCATTTAGCTCGTTCTGTCAAAAATTTGTTTACTGACAGTTTTGTTCAAAGATTTTGTCGATTTCCGTATTTTACATAGTTATTTGTTGTTAATATTCTTAAAAAATAGTTCTTCTTAGAACTCGCAAGTGAAATATTCATTTGTTAAGGTATTTTATCAATTTCGTTATTTCGTAATCGCTAATATTCTATAGTACGGCGGAAGCATTTTACCAGGTCCTTCAAAAAATCGTAAAGGGAAACACATAAGATCTGGACAAAGGCAAATGGCTTATAATGTGTACATTAAGCATAAAGACAATATGTCTAAAACAGCTGCAGTCAATCAAACAGCAGAGGAAGTGGGTATTAATAGGAATACAATGTACTGCATTATTAAAGAAATGGAATTATATGGAGTTCCAATTTCTCCTCCAAGAAAAAGAAATTATCGTCATACTTACAATAAATTGGATGAAGCACAAAAAAGTACAATTAGACGACATGTGCATTCCTTTTTCTTGAGGAATGACTTACCAACTTGTACAAAAATGTACGTAAATGTCAAAATATAATGATATCAGATATGTATATCCCTGCTATCCATCTGACAGTAAACATATGTTTTACTTGTTTTCAAAATACAAAGTTCATCGTGTGTAAACTGTGCTCAAATTGTAGCGCCATCTACTTTATTCTTAGACTGAATGGAGTATAGTCAAATCTTTGAGGCTGTAAATATTGTATATCATAGGCGTAACATAAAAAAATGACAAAGGGAACAATTTTAGTTAATTTATTAAAAGATAAAAAAGATAATAAAATTGTTTTCTAATGTTGATATTTTAAATTGTACTCTATCTTAATTTCAGATTAGACTAGTCAATGAAAATTATTACTATAGTACAACACTTATTCAAGATATTTAAAATTATGAAAATTTGTCCAAAATTATTACAAAAGTACAACACTTGTTCAGGATATTTATCATTTAAAATTTTGAAAAATACAGAATTTGTTCAAAATGCTGCCCATGTAAATTCAAACACATATTCACTCATCTTTTCATATTCTGGAACACATTGCGAAATATTTCTTGTCTAATGTCATTAACAGCTTCCGAAATTGTATGTTGTAATTCCTTCAATGTATGGATCAGTGGCGACTGCTGCAGGGAGGGCAATGGGGCACTGCCCCCCTGTGATAAATTTCTTTTAACAGATAAATTAATTATAAATACCTAATTTGTATGTAATTTTTCTGATTTGTTTGATAACAAATAATATCCCTAGCAGCAAAACAACTATATGCACACTTGTCCTACATTAGCAAATATATATTTTTATCCTTCTTTAAAATTGTAATTTTGCTGCTTGGGATTTTTTCGGAAGTAACAGTCCGTCTCTTCAGCGCGTTTAAAAATCACAGTCTGACGTAGGCTCCGGGGCATCTCGCGCGACTGCACCGTTTGTATTAGAAATCAAGTGGATAAAAAGTGGCTCGGGGCGAGAGCGGTATATGTCAGCGAGCGGGCACTACTCTGTGATGCCGGATAACATCCAGTATGTAATATCACAGAATAACAGAAGTGAAAAAAGCCTCACTTGCATAATTCCTAAATTTGTGCGCAAAATAAAACAAGGGCACATTTCAAAATGGCGTGCTTTGTTTTTGTTGTGTACCTACTAGTATATTGTTGTATAAATATAACCTGTCTACGTTTTATAACTTATAATTTACGAAAGAATAATAAGTAAAGGTGCCAGTTAAATTGTTGTTGACATAAATAATGGAAACTGTACGAAAGAAGAAATCTGGCGTACGTAGATGTTTTATTATTACTTGTAAAAATGTTCAGCAACAAAATATATTCTACAGTTTCTTTTCGTTTCTTAAAGAAGAAAATCGGTAAGTTATAGCTATTGAGTAACAATTAATTTGTAATAATTCATCTTCTTTATAGTATCTTACAGTGGATCACCAGCTGTAACCGGAATGACCTTCTAAGTAAAGATTTGTCAAAATTATGGCAAACAACATTTGTGTGTGGTAAACACTTTGAGTCACACATGTGTTTGATTTAAGGAATCCAATACAATTCCCGCATTATTTCTCACTCTGCACGGAAACACCAGAAACATCAACAGCTTTTGATGCAAAATTTCACACGGGTCGGTTATTTTTCATAAAAGTGTTTTTAATATAAACTATTATACTATAATTATTTGTTAGCATTTATCTTTTAGATATTCAACAATTTTTGTCTATATTAAGTTGCAATACCGTTGCATTGTACTTTCAAAATATGTAACTTCATACATCATCATTGAAGTAGAATAAATATAATAACATAACTTTATAATTTGAAATATTCCAAAAAATCTGTACATGATAACAGTGTTTTACTTTAATTTCTCTAATAAGATATTTGGTAATTTAAATTTGTAAACTTATTTACTATCTACAATAAATATATGATCTTATTTATCATTGTTAAATATGTTTTGATAAGGTTTGCACTTATAATTAAAGTTTTTATTAAATATGAAGCATGAAAATAAATACTTCTAATGTGATTTTTATCTTTTTATATTAGTGAAGGAACCTCCTTCGAAAATAAGAATTTTAGAGAACACCGTTATCTCTCACAGCCATGACCATATTGAAAAGAAATCAATTCAAACTTCACCCTACTACCTACAGGTAAATGTTTATTATAAAATATTATTTTATAAGAACTAAGTATTTTTGAAATTTTAAAAGTATATTAATTTCAAAATGTATTTTAGAATGAGCGGAAACTATGAATGTTCCTAGCACAAGTGATATTGGATCCCAAAATTTGGCAATTAATATTTACAATACAAAATTATATTATGAGCAAAACATGAAATACGTTTAGTTCTTTAACTAAAGAATTCGATGTCATTTTTGAACAAAAATTTAACACATATGTATTTAACCTAGTATAAAGTAGAATAATTCAGAACTTTTCAGTTACACACATACAATTAATTTGTATTTAATGAAATGTATAATTTTTTAATTGTATTTTAGCAGTTATGGAAATTCCTACTACAAGTGATGTTGGGGTTGAAACAGAAAAAAATCTCTCTGCCCATACACCCAGAAAGGAAAGACTGAGAAAATCTCTAAAACAGCATCGAGTTATAGCTACTAAATCTAAAATGAAATCCTATCCTAAACAGGAGAATTTACAATATTTTCTAGGGCTTTGTGACAAATATTTATTAAAAGAACAGGCAACTGTTGTTAAATTTAATGCAGTTAATAAAAATAAGAATATTCCAATATTGTTTTTCAACTTTGAAGAGAATAAAAACATTTTCTAGAAATACCATGCAGGAAAGCAGACTATGTGCCTCAGCAATGTGTTCCATTGAAAAACAATTACTGACATCAACACCGAACTTCAATGAATTAGTTATTAATCATTTTGCTAATCGTAAGCAACGGCGAATCGATTTTATTTTCAAACAAGTCTATTAAATAACATATTGAGTTTTTTTTTATTTGTACTTAATTTTTGATATTAAACACTCAGACCCCCCCCCCCTCTCGGTGCCCCCCCGTCTCAAAAAATCACGGGCCGCCACTGGTATGGATATGGTTAGAATGAACTTTATTCTTTAAATAACCAAACATAAAATAATCCAAAGGGACCAAATCTGGTGACCAAGAGGCCAGCGGTCTCTACTTATCAATCTGTCCTCAAAAAACTGTTGCAAAAAATCTAATGTTCTCTGCGCAGTGTGGGCTCTAGCACCATCGTGTTGGAAGTAACCACGTTGCAACTCATCATTGTGAAGTTGTTCAATAAATGGATTAAAAATTAGATTTTGATAGGTATTTGCGTCAATATTTTGATGAAAGAAGAAAGGACCGATGGTTTATCTTCTTGACATCGCTAACCGTACACTGATCTTTTGAGGATGTAACGGAGTCTCTATGACAATATGAGGATGAGATGTAACCATGCTTCATCGCTGAAGAAAGTAATATCCAAGATGTCATCATTGTTTAAAACTTCATTGAGCCATTCACAGTACTGGGTACGACGAGGAAAATCCAGAGGTAACAATTCATGAGATACAGTTATACAGTTATTTTGTATGGATGTAAATGAAGAACTTTCATGGCTGCCTTTGACAGGTACCAAATGATAAATTTATTTGGGCTGATAAGCATCGTAAAGATTGTTTAGGACTCGCATCCATTCTTTGACTAATATCTACAACAACTTGTTCAGTTAGAACAGTAGGACGACCTGTGGAATTTCTTTTCGCAACATTCCGTGTTCTGCGAAATCTGTCTGTTATACGACGAACATGCAGTACAAAACAATCGTGTGTAAATTCTACGTTAGGAAATTCTTCTTGAAATTGCTGATGGCAATTTTTATAGGAATAATCTCATATTCCTTGGGCACATGAATCGACGGGCATTTTATGTTCCTTTAAACTTAGTAGTAAACGACATGGCAAACTCTACACTGGAAACTAAATTTTTTTCTTAATATTGTGGAAAAGATTTTTCTTTTCCTCTTCAACGTTGAGATGATCAATTCTTTTGACGAACGTAAAAGGTATTACTCTAAAACCACTTAGTGACACGAGATGTCGAGAGTCGAATTGAGGTAATAAAACCCCTAGGACATCAAATAGGGCAAGTTCACGATGCAAAGTAAAGATTTTGACTTAGTTTATGTCATTAAATTAAAAAAAATACCAAAGATTTCTGTGAAAACTCACGTTCAGATAAGTACTTTACTCAAGTTCTTGAAGAGACTAAAGCCTTAGCTGCTAAAATCGACAGGGAGGTGTTAGATTTTGAAAATAAGTGTGCACATCGTGCTCGAGCCAAAAAGAAGCAGTTTGGTTACGAGTATGATGATGAACTATTCATTGCTACCCGTCAAAAAATATAAGATCGAATTAAACATCGTCTCTATACCATCTAAAATAATTGTAGGGTAGAAGTGGCTACAATTGTACATTTTTCTTTTTTGTAAATTTAGCACTTGCAGACTTTAATATTTCTTCGCGATAGGAGGCAATATAATAAAACAGGTCATACTATGTTCGTAAGTTATAACAATGTGGAAGCAGCCTCTATGAAAATCTAAATTATTGTACTCAAAAGTATAGAGTACTGTAAATATGCTACTGTACCCATATTGTAAGGACGTGGACAATGGGTGGAACATTCATGGTTTCTTGGAGTGCAGTTTCACCGGAAATGCATTAAGATTATTTTTTAAGGACTCGCCCTGTATATTTTAGATTTTCTAGTACTGTTTTACATTGCCTATTCAACTGTGTTTCCTTATTCGAAATTGAGCCGAAAGTTTTTGAGTTATTAATTTTTTTGGAAATTTTTGACCAAAACACATGTTCAGAAGAAAGAAAATTATATTCGCATTGTTTTTAAAAGTAAAAATATTCATTTTGGTGGTGCGTGCAGCCAATAAAATTCTGCATTATTTGGAACACCCTGTAGTTTATTATAGCATTTTGTTCCTTTTACTTTCTTATACGTAGTATAAGGAATTATTGTGAAAATTTCGACCTCTAGATTTTTGCAGATGTCCACGTTTTGAAGTCCCCTGATAACGAAAAAATGGTTTTTAAAAAATATCTGTGTGTGTGGAGCACGATAGCGGTCAAACCGCTATAGATATCAATTCCAAATTTTGTATTTACGAATTTCTCCCTCTTGAGATCTGATTAGATTTTCAGTAAAATCGGCACACCGGACTAGTACTTCCGGTGTGCCGATTTTACTTCAGTAAAAAAATCGAATTGTGCCAATTATTCGGCAACTACTAAGTTTAAACAAATTTATAAAGAATTCATATGTACTCAAAATTAAATTTGAGAAAAACTTTATGAAAAAAGGTTTTCGAAATTCCTACCGGAAGTAGGTGTTTTATTTTTACCAAAAATCAGTTTTTTTCCGAATATTTCACAACCCTTGTTTTTTAGACAGGTTCGTTGCGAGACTAAAAGTATTTAGAACTTCATTTTCAATACCTTTTATAAATAAACAAATTTTCAAAATTCGGACCGGAAGTAACACTTTTACTCTTATCGAATAGCGATTTTTGCAAATATCTTGTAAATTATGCATTTTATATATATTTATCAAGAGTATAAAACTATTTAGAGCTGGATTTGGAATATTTTTTGTATAAACAAAATTTCAAAATTCGTACACATTTACTCACAGGCGTATTTTTTTAAGAGGATTAAAGTATTTAAAGCTTAATTTAGAACAACTTTGCATAATTTGAAATTCATATATGTATAAGAAAGTCATGTGGTGCCCACACCTCATTTTTTTTATTCTCTTTCATTTTTGTTAACCATGTCCTATATCTATCTTTTATAATTTCTGCGATAATCACTATAGGAGCAATGAGCGGTCAAATAAAGAACCCCGGGAAGACCCGACGCCTGTGTCAACTGTCACACAAAGTAAAGGTTAAACACAATTATACCAAAGGTCATAATTTTATAGACTACTACATTCATAATTTTTAATTCTAGCAATGTTCAGTTGCGGTGTTTTTTTTTCAATTTACTCTGCATGATTGCTCCTATTCATTCATTTAGATCATGCTTTTCAGAATAGATTGCTGCAGTTTTTCAAAATTATAAACTGATAACGTAAAACGAAACAAATATTAAAACGCAATTTAAATAACCTAAATAATTATTAGCCAAAGCAACATCAAACAAATTTCATCAATGAAATACTAACATTACGCAAAACGTTTTGACTGATTCTTGTAAACGCATTCCTGATTCTAATTGCCTTTGGTAGTAGGCACCATTCGATAAACTAGATCTTTTACGTATCCCCACAAAAGGAAGTCTAATTTGGCCAAATTCAGTGAGCTTGGGGGCTATCATACAGGACCACCCTGCCCAATCCACTGTTCTGAAATTGATGATCCTGATCTAGATATTCACAAATTTAATGATTATAGTGAGCTGGGGCTCCGTCATGTTAAAACCACATATGACCAAAATAACATAAATAAAAGTTTTGAAAATCCGTTCGTACAAAAGGAATATACTCTTCTCCATTAACATTTCCATCAAAGAAATAAGGTCCAAGTATGTAACTGCCTTCTATTCCCCCCACACGTTTGATGACCAACGATTCTGAAAGTTTACAGGTCTGATAAAGTGAGGATTTTGTGAGTCAGAATAAAGAAAATTGTGGCGATTAACCTATAACTATTTTTATGAAAGGTGGCTACGTCGGTAAACAACGTGTTTTTCTAATTTATCTGCTATCCATTGACAAAAATGTAAGCAACTCTGAAAATCTCTTTCATCTAATTTCTGTGTTAATTTAATATTATATGGATGAAATGTATGTTCCCTAATCACTCGGGATACTGAAGTTTGACTTATACCTAACTGACGACTACCTTTCCTCGTACTACTATTGGAGAATTCGACTATACTTGCTACTTGCAAGTACCATAAACTCAATGTTTTCCTTTCATACTTTCAGTCCTCTCGAACCGCTCCTTTCACTTGCCTTTACACTTTCATTCCTGGTTTATATTCTTCCTCAAACATCCTTTTCATTGGTGTACTAATACAAACTTGACTTCCCACTTTTCTCCTATTTACCATTGTCCGTTTTTCACCTTTTTGTAACGGCCAAACAGCAAAAGAAGATATGACGTTTGCTGCACTAGTAGGTGACTCTGGGATTTTTTCACGGATCTCTTGATGAACTGGTGGGAGATTATCATCACTAATAGTTGACTCTTGTAAAACTTTTTGTCCCATAACAGGTTCAAATCTGTCAATTATATAGTGGCCAAATTCCGGTGCATCAAATTCCACCAAATGCTACATCATAAATGGATATAGTACTATCAGGATTTGACGGCATCCAACCATGTGAAGCATATGTTATTGTACTTTTTAGACGACTTGATCACGGTCCTATCTAGGGGTGTAATTTAGCACTAGTATGCGGAGGAAAAGTAATTAAAATAATACCATTATCTTTACTATAATTTACAGCTTTAACTGTAAGCGTGATTCATGATTATCCATGAATAAGACTACAGGATTATTTTTAGTGCAAAATGTTTTAAACTTCAAGGAATGTCCGTCCACTAATTCATCCTGGCTTGATTGCAGTTGCAGCAGTTCCCCGGTGGGGATCCATTAAGCATGTGTACGAGTACTTTAAAGTTAACACAAGAAAAAATCATAAACGGAGGTATGGTATTATCTATCTATAGCGTTGACACCGAAAAAAAATCCCAATATCACCAAATGTAGCCAATATATTTATTCTTGTTTTCATATTTAAAGTTAATGAAGGTTTTGTCTTGACTCATTCTCAATTGCAGTAAGTAATCAATAAATTTGTTTCAGTGTCACTCAAGTTTGTTGCACTTTGTTCTTTATTTTATAATAGAAATTTTAAATAAGTGATGTACACAGAAATTCTCAGATGTTATATTCATAAAATTAATGCCTATTGTTTGTTTACTACAATGAAATTTCTATTTATACAGAATATAATCCTTAAAAAATAAGGTGTGGGCACCACACGACTTTCTTATACATATGTGTCTTTCAAATTATGCAAAGTTGTTCTAAATTAAGCTTTAAATACTTTTATCCTCTTAAAAAATACGCCTGTGAGTAAATGTGTTAGTTTAGGTCTGAATTTTGAAAATTCTTTTATACACAAATTATTCAAAATGTTCTTCTAGTCTCTTAATAAATCTCTACAGAATGCATACTTTGTGAGATATTTGCAAAAAAATGCTACTCGCTAAGAATAAAAGTATTACTTGTATACAAAAGGTATTGGAAATTAAGTTCTAAATACTTTTATACTCGTAACGTACCTGTCTAAAGCGCATGGCTTGCGAAATATTCGAAAGACCTACTTCCGGTAGGAATTTCGAAAACTTTTTTCATAAAATTTTTCTCAAATTTAATTTTGAGTACATATGAATTCTTTATACATTTGTTTAAACTGAGTAGTTGCCGAATAATTGGCAAAATTCGATTTTTTCTCTGAAGTAGTAAACTACTACTTCTGGTCTGCCGATTTTACTGAAAATCTAATCAGATCTCAAAAGGGAGATTATATTCGTAAATACAAAATTTGGAATTGATATCTATAGCAGTTTGACCGCTATCGTGGGCACACACACACACTGAGAGAGAGAGAGAGATTTTTTTAAAAACCACTTTTTCGGAATCAGGGGACTTCAAAATGTGGACATTTGCAAAAATCTCAAGGTCGAAAATTTTCAACATCACAATACTTCCTTATACTACTTATAAGAAAGTAAAAATAAAGGCAAAAATATACTAATTAGATCAAAACCACTGGCGAATATGATACCAACTTTGAAAGTTGGAAAAACCGACTTTGAAAATTATAATCTTCTTCTTGATATCTGATTAAAGATTTGTGTAATCAGTAGACCAGAGGTAGTAGTTTATTTCAGCAAATAATAACACTTTTCAAACTCCTAAGCTTAAACAAATTTTTAAACAGTGCAAAAACACTTTTACACTTATCTAATAGCAGTTTTTTTAGCATTTCTGAAATATCTTGCAAATTATTCATTCTATTGTTACAAATATAAAATTATTTAGAGCTTGAATTGGAACAATTTTTGTGTGAGAAAACTTTTATAATTCCCGGTTATTTTTAAAACGGGCATCGAAGGTTACAAGAAGTCTCGAGTGTTTGATAAATAAGATATTACAAAATTTATACTAGAAGCTCCATATGATGATTATTAGTAAACGTAAGTTTTTACCTTATATATTTATTTAATTGTTGTGCGTCTTAATAATTTTTTCACTTATAACACTGGCCAACAAGGTTTTTACCCTAAGTTAGTAACTAATGAAATTGAACAGCATAATATAAAGTAAAAATGATTCGAAAAGCGGCAGTATTGGCTTAGCTCTGGTTACAGAGAAAATGCAGGTCGAGAATTGTTGCAGACGTGACTTGACTCGTTCCCTCAAGAATGTTCAAGTTTGCAGTGTTATGCTTTAATCTGGTTGGTTGATAGGACTTAGGGAGGGGATAAGCAGATACATACTATATAAGAGATACATCTTTGACTGAAATACCACTAGCGCTAGCACAGCATAAAGCCGTGAATGAGAATGTTTAATAACGAAATTAAAAATTGAGATAATTTAGTTCCATCTTTAAAGACACAGTCATGCCTCGTTCGTGTAGAAGTAATCCAAATAACTTTTGTTACGTATGTGGTAAATTTACCCCACTAGGCCAGAGTGAAAAGTTAAGTCTGAACATTTGCCGGGCCTATGAACTTTACTTCGATATGACCGTCAAAAATCAGGACAAACAGTGGGTTCCACATGTAATATGTACTACATGCAGCAGATATTTGCGAGATTGGTTATGTGGACTACGACATTCTTTACCGTTCGCCATTCCTATGCGATGGAAAGAATAAAAGAATCATCTTGAAGATTGCTATTTTTGCCTTAACAAAACTGCAGGACTTAACACCCGTAAGAAAAGAAAATATAATTATGTGGAAACTGAGTCAGCTCAGAAACCTCGACCCCATGATGAACAGCATCCTGTTCCACGACCGCCAATTCACAAAGAAAGCGAGGAGAGTACAATAGCTACCGATAGCGACACTAGCTTTGAAGGTAATGAAAAATCAAGTGACCCTGATTTTATTCCATCTACATCAAACGAACCACATTTAATTACTCAGTTTGAATTAAATGACTTGGTGCGGGATTTGAATTTATCAAAATCACAAGCAAAACTTCTTGGGTCGCGACTACAGCAATGGAATCTCTTAGCAAAGGACACAAGAATAAGTATTTTTCGCAACAGACATGAAAATATTGTTGATTTTTATAGTATGGCCGGTAATGTGGTCTACTGCAATAATATTTATAAACTTTCTGAAGCTTTTGGAATACATCATGATCCCAGTTCTTGGAGATTATTCATAGACTCATCAAAGACCAGCCTAAAAGCAGTTTTGTTGCATAATGGAAACCATTATCCTGCTATTCCAATAGATTATGCTGTTTCTATGAAAGAAACTTACGAAAATCTGAAAATTTTATTAGAAAAGATAAAGTACAAAAACTATTCCTGGAATATTTGTGCAGATTTTAAAGTAATTGCAATTATTTTGGGTATGCAATCTGGTTACACCAAATACTGTTGCTTCTTATGTCTTTGGGACAGTCGTGACAGGGAAAAACATTACCATAAGCAAGAGTGGCCACTACGACAACAGTTTATACCAGGAAAAGACAATGTACAACATCAGCCTCTAGTAGAAAAAGAAAAGATCATAATACCACCTGCCCACGTGAAACTTGGGCTCATGAAAAATTTTGTAAAGGCAGTGGACCGCGAAGGTGACGGTTTTAGATACCTTCGTGAAAAGTTTCCAAAAATAACAGAAGGAAAACTGAAAGAAGGTATTTTTGTTGGACCTCAGATACGAGAAATAGTAAATGATGAAATCTTTAAAATCAAATTAACAGCGAAGGAAAAAACAGCTTGGCGCTCCATGGTACAAGTTTTCACGAATTTCTTGGGAAACAAAAAAGCTGACAACTATAAAACTTTAGTAATGGATATGATACAAGCATTTCACGCTGCTGGCTGTAATATGTCCCTTAAAGTGCACATTCTACATTCTCACTTGGATTTTTTTCCGGAAGATATGGTCGACGTTAGCGATGAACACGGTGAGCGCTTCCACCAAGACATCATGGGAATGGAAAAACGGTATCAGGGGAAATGGAATCCTATTATGTTAGCAGATTACTGTTGGACGTTAAGAAGAGATGCTGTAGATGTTGTTTATAAGAGACAGAGCAATATTACTTTACATTTCTAATTATAATAATTTGAAATATACATTAAATTATGATCTAATCTAAAAAACCTTTTCATTGTAATACAATAAAAAATCGAGCTAACTTTACGTTCTACCTTTTATTAAAATAAATGTTTATATGTTTTCTATTGAAATTCGTATAAATTATTTGATGGCAAAATCAAAAGTTGAAATTTGTTGGCCAGTGATAATTAAAGGAGAGGAAAAATTTTCAGATTTCAACGAAAATTTTTATTACTGAGTATTTGTAAGAAGCAAATTATTTTCGAGGAAGCAATTTGTTGAGTCCAGTTACCATTAATTTAGCAACTAAATTTGAATCTGAAAATGGAAAGTTTATCCGGAAATAAGAAGAAAGATTGAATATAATTCGGTGAGATAATTTACTAAATGTATAAACAATTATTAAAACATTTATTACATATTTTCTTATACACTTTCTGAAGATTACTTGCTTTTTCAGTATAAATCTTTAGCGAAGTGGTAGATATTGCAGTCGTGATTCATGTAGAGTCAATCAAAGGTAAACAATTTTTTTGCCGATTTGAAAATTAAAGTAAACTTTTTTCGGTGTCAAAGTGGCAAAACAATGCCGATTTAGAGGTTTTTTTTACATATGCATCAAATTATCTTGTCAAAAAATTTTAAATATTTAGTTGCTATGGAGACCATTCATTTTGCTATCTAGACAGGAAAAGTGATACTTTACTGATTGATATTTGTCTGCAATAGTTATTTATGTACCAAGTCAGTAAAGTGATCCTTTATCGAACGAGTCTGGTTTATGAGTCAAGCGAACGAAGCGAGCGAGGCGAATAAAAGACGAGTTCGATAAAGGCACTTTATTGACGTGGTGCATACAAAATTTTATCTCCAACCGGTCGGTTCATCTCCCTCCGCTTCGCATCGGGAGATGAACCTTACCTTGAGCTAAAATCTAATACTTTTTTCCCTTGTATAATAAATAACTATTATTGTAGAGTACGATAAAGTGTTTGTTTACCTGCGTAAAACGCTATGGTATCGTATCGCTTTATTGACGGTTGGCGATAATAGTTATTTATGTACAGTCTACTGTACTCTTTATCGAACAAGTTTGATTATGAGCCAAGCGCGAGGCGAGTAACAGACGAGTTCGATAGAGGCACTTTACTGACGTGGTCCATACAAACTTTTATCGCCAACCGCAAAAATTTGTAATTTAAAAAATAAAGATATAATGATTTATAACATATTAAGACAGCGACAAACGATTTCAGTTTCATGACATATAATCATGGCTATGTTGACAGATATTAGCGGTAGGTAAGTGTTTTATTTTACAGTACGATATAGTGTTTGTTTACTTTCATGAAATGCTACGGTAATGCAATCTCTTTATAACGGTTGGCGATTATATTTATTTACATGAAAGTCAAGAAAGGGATACTTTTCCTGATGAGGCGAAATTTGAGGTACGAGGCTGCTGAGTCTTTTTGAGAAAAACATAACACAACCACGTCAATAAAAGTGTGTAAAGTTGGAATAGTATCAACATTACAAAGTAATTGTTAAAAAATAGATACTTTCGTTTTATTTTAGTTATATTTTTTAATTTAAAATAGTTAATTAACAGTTTAACGAACCCTACTTTTTCAGTAAACATATTTTATATAATTTCTCTAAAAGACTTTTGGGTATATAGATGCAAAATATAAATTCGCGAAAAACAATTTTTGGTAATTTTAGTTTTGTTCATGTCATATTCTTACGTACTTTATTATTATTAAATATTGGTAGTCACCAACGTTACTAATATTATAAAGTCAGTAAAACATCTACCTAATAATACCTAATACAAATAAAACATGCGAAAATACTACTATTTCAGTTGTGTAATTTTACACTTTTGGGTTTTTAAATTTATTTGTAAAATTGAACAAAAACATTACATAAATATTTCAATAAAAAAAAACGTAAAGTTGGAATACCAGGAATATTTATGTTAAAGTTTTAACTATTAGGAATTTTATTTTATTAAATTGCGACTTTTCTAACTACAGTGTTCTATGTAATTTGATTAAATGATTTTAGAATATAGATGGAAAATAGAAGTTTTAGAAAAAGAATTTTTGCTAGTTTCTGATTTAATGGTAAATAATAGTATGGATAATTCCTGGTTCGTCTGTTTTTATTTGCTTCGCGATAATTCCAAAAAATATGAATATCTACTATTCATCACAAATGAAAAAATATTTCATTTTTATTGAAAATATCTTTGAAAATGTTTTGGAATACTCCAAAAATAATCATTTTAATATCAATGATGAAGATTCAAAATAATGTTTCTTCCGTACATTTTAGCATTTCGGCCATAATATTCAAAATTTTACAACTTCGTGTTCATAGTACGAAAAAACATTTAAAATAAAAACAATAATATTTGTGAAACAGATCATGCAATTAGAATAAACGACGACAAATCTTACTTTGTTCTGTCTTTGGTAAAATGTTACAATAGAAATGAGTGCGCGTTTATTCACTTGGGGTAGCACGAATTGTCACCACCGAGTATGTTGTTAATACCAGTTCTTCGGCTGACTGTTGTGTGTTAGTACTGTACTGGATGCGGAGCAACAGGCTGGCGCGCAATATTCAGAGAGGATGGCATTTATTTCTTAGCCAAGCGCCTACTACGGTCTATGGTGGGGGAAGAACACCATTGGTTGTTCTAACTTGCTACACACGCTGGGTAAAACAAATAATTAATGAATTTACTATACGTATATGCTTTTTAAATACAAAAGCTCAAATCTACGCACGTATAAAAGACGTACTCTGAATATTTGTTAACAATCTCTGCCCGCTGCTTCATTTTACTATTTTAGACTGCTTGTATTTATAGCATTGCCACAAAGTTTCGAAGAAAAAAAACAATTAACATAAATATATACTATAAGAAGATTTACGTAGGTTGTACATTAGAAGGCTTTCAATTTGTGTCTGTCAACTATTAACACCTCTTATTTACCACTTTCATGCTTGATTTACACAGTTTTGCTTTATAATATCTTTGACACTTCGTTAGTAATCGTTAGTATTATTTGTGTGATGTGATTAGATATTCGTCTAAGATAAATCTAGACCTTCTGATCAATCTTTATGAATGGTATGCGACTGCTAAGAGTAGAGCAGTCGCATATCATTCATATAGATTGATTTTAGTGTGTCGGTGGTCTTAGATACGGAACCAGGTGCAGAATAAGCACTTATATGTTCAGATAAATGCTTGTAAATATTTCCAAAAATCCATTTCTTAGAATGGCCTGGCTGTTGCGCATATTTTTGAATTTTATAGGAACTTTTACAGTAGCATCTCATAACGCAACATAACTCATTTCGTATTCCATATTTGGTTTCGAAAAATATTTCAAAAAATGTTTTTTTAAAAAAGTACCATTGGTCGTGGCTGATGCACTTATGTTTAATCCAGTTTCTTATAGTACGTGAAACATGAGAAGTTTCTTCTGGGAGATTTGTAGCGATCCCGTCGGTAACTACCGATTGTGAGCCTGATGCAGCCACTAATGTAGTACTTGCCTGTCGACTTGTCCCTAAAAGTAAAGCAAAACTTTATTCTGAAATCCGTACTTAATATTCCTTCATCTTCAAGAACCATAAGTAGAGTAGCACTTCTATTATCCGAGTTAATGCGGATCTGATCGTGCTCCAATAATCAAAGTAGGATATACAGGGTGTCCAGAAACTCTCCTGACAAACGAAGACCGGAGATTCCTCAGATAATTTTAAGACAATTTAACCCAATTCACCCTAGTCCGAAAATGCTTCCTAAGGTCATAGGCGTCCGTTTTGGGTAGGTAAACGGTTATTTTAACGCATAACTTTTTTGTCTTTAACTTTTAAGCATTTGTGACACTAGATTATTAAATTTTCAGGTATTCTAGTACTAAAAGGTACTCTTACTTTAAGTCGGTAGGATACATCGTTTTCTAGAAAAATCGATTTGAAAATTTTTCGTTTTTTCATCATTAAAATTCAATTTACTATTTTTTGCACTAGTTCGCTCTGAACTGCCAACAGAAATAAAACCTACGTTTTTAATTGTCAAATTGTTGTCAGTTCGCGAAGTTGAAATGACGAAAGATGAAATGAAAATTTAATAATCTAGTGTCACAAATGCTTAAAAGTTAAAGACAAAAAAGTTATGCGTTAAAATAACCGTTTACCTACCCAAAACGGACGCCTATGACCGGTATTAGAAATTCGCAATTGATGGAATCGATTCATCTCTGGAGGATAAATAAGCATACCAGTTTTTGTTTTTCTAAATAGAAGCGTTCGGGAGATATTAAAAAAACTAATTACAAGGCGCCATCTTCAAAGAGCTCTAGCTCCCTTAGGAAGCATTTTCGGACTAGGGTGAATTGGCTTAAAATTATCTGAGGAATCCCCGGTCTTCGTTTGTCAGGAGAGTTTCTGGACAGCCTGTATATAATATATATATATATATATAAAATCATAAATGAATGTTGGAGAAAGGTTTGGTATCTGACTTATGAATGTGTAATACTCTCGATGCACTAGACGGCAATGAAGTAATAGCGAAATGAATAGCACACTAATTGAAAAGAAAAAAAACTTTCGACAATATTCACACCGATTTTGTTAAAAAATTCGCATAAAATTAAGAATCAGGGGTCGGATAATATGGAGTACGATTAACATATAAGAAAATTGTTCGGATAATCTTGGTTCTACTGTACATATACTATACTATAGATTAACTAAGGTCTCGGCCGATATCTTCGCTAACCTAAAGTTCTAGTGCACCAATTTGTTGCAAGGGATTTATCTTGCCTTTTAGATTGTTGTAGAACGTTTCTTTTGAAATGGCTGGATATTATGGTAATTAATCTTCTGTGACTTTGTATAAGTTTGAAATATTCTGATTTTTTCGAAAATATTCCAAAATACGATTCATATTCCTCCTTGGGAATTAATGTTGGTACTGTCTCGGCGGCCATAAATTTCTCCATCTCCAAGGTGTCATCATCTGTGATTTGAGCAAGTAATTGTGCGTTAGTAAATCAATTGATCCTTAAAAGATTTTTTATGCAGACAGGCACGGAAATATTTAGCTTATTTTCAACTTCGGTGAAGCACTCAGCCTCTGTTTGCGAAACTTCCATCTAAAGAAAAACAACGGGCGCTTACAAATTAAAATTACTCTCTTGGTAAAGGACTTGGTAATAGATTTCAAGTGAGGATCATACCTTGATTTCAGCTGTAAAAATTATCCTCAAGATTATCTGTGCAATAATTCAGTGGCAGCAAAAATAAACAGCATGACATCCTAGAATATCATATCACACCGCATTACACTGACTTGTATAAATATGCCGAGTGGAAGGCGCACGCGTTCAAATCGCGGTTCAAACCGGTTCAAACTAATAGAATTACCGAACAGATGCAGTAGCAACATTGCATTTTTGTAATAGCTTAAACGGGCAAATGCGCTGTTGCTACTGCATCTGTTCGGTAATTCTACTATAGTGTACGATCAGCAATTTCCCGCTAAATATCGTATGATCAAGTAATGAGTCGTAAGGCGTCATTCGTGGAAGTGAAAAACTACCAAAGGCACTTTTTGTTAAAATTCAATTTGATTTTTACTACTGTGATTGAACTATGGACATGACGTTTAATTTGAAGGGATGATTCGATTACTTAAAGTATTGTTGATTATACAGGACAATAGATACAAAAACTTTCTTTCTGATGACAGTGGAATCCGTCATAATTCTACCAAGTAACCCGCCATAATCCCACATAATTCCTAATAATTCCCTGTAATCCAATATAATTCCAAATAATCCCATGTAATCCGATATAATCCCAAATAATTCCACATAATTCCAATAATCCCAAATAATTCCTGGAATTCCTACGGGGTGTACACCATAATCCCTCAGCGGTTTCCCCCTCGGTATTTGGTATATCATGCCGTCCGACAGATGGCGCTATTTTTTTTTGTAGAATTGAATTTTAACATATGAACACTTAGAGTGAGTAAGATATATAGAGAGAGCATAATGTCAATTTGTAGACAAATAAAGTGAAGCCTAGTGGGGTACTGGCAGGGTAAAAATGTTGCACCCTTGGCGGGTTGCATACTGTTAAGTATCATATGTACTAAAAGTTACTAAATTATATAAATTCAAATATTATTATTTTTTAATTGTTTATAAATGAAAGCTACAACTGTAATATTATTTTTTTTTCAATTTAATCGATTGTTATTGTAAAGGCAGTAATCATTTATACAAAATTTTATTCAAAAAAATATATTTTCACTGGGTGATTCATTATTTGTCGTCACGTAGTATATTTACTACATTTATAATCAAAATCTTAATTAACAATAGATGTTAAGGACAATCTTAAAGCACTTGCTTTCGATGTTAGTAAATTTAAATCAAGCGCTTTTACTGTCGCCTGCGGAAGGGTCTCTCAGGGCACTAATTCTCACATAAATTAATATTAAAATCTACAGGAATCTATTTATACCACTGAATTACGTTAGACCAGCCTTGACAATGAATATAAGACCAACACCTATGAATTATTTTCTACATTCAATATTAAACCACTTAAACTTTGCATTTGCTAAATTGGACGTTTCTAATTCGTAACTGTGCCTACAACCAGCCAACAAAGATATAACAATGTTTAGAAAAATGCACTTAAATTTATTCTATTATCGCCGTTTTTATGTACAAATTTACACACTTACGAATGTCTTATATGAAGTAGAGAAGATGAATGTTTGTACGTGTTGCTTTATATTTTTCAATTTTTTTAAAATTGTTTATTTCATGGCAATATGCATGCGAAAAACGGAATAAATTATATGCAGACGCAATATTACGTACATGAAAATTAAATTAAGTTATGTACATATTGTACATCTTACATTTTCATTCGATCACTGGAGATTTCACTGTAAGTACGTTGAGTAAATATTGTTTCCGCAGAAATACATCAAATGCCGAGAAAATAACTTTGCCAGTGTGTACATAACCTACAATTTAATTGAATATATTTATTGCAATATTCAAATAAAACCATATCCTGGAAACTGATGTACAGTATTGGCCGAAAATATAGCAACATTTTCTAAGTGAAAAATAACTTAAGTAACTATTACGCGATAGTATGTCTTATGAGCTTTATAGATGCTGTAGGTAAATCATGCATGGAATTCTAAGATAAATTTAAGCAACAGAAGGTAAGTTATCTATTTATTTGTAGAATATGAATGGACAGAATTATGGCAACAAATGAGTATTTCTTATTCTTGAAATAATAACAAACGAAACGATCCTTATTTTCTGTAGATAAGTTAATATTTTGTTTGGTACCCTTTAGCAATTATTACGGCATTACATCTTCGTGGTATTATGCAATGAACATTTAATGATAGCTATCAAGACACGCTTCGCCTCGTATTGTAATGAATACGAATTTGCGAATTTAGCTGGTAATAAATTGTCTGTGGTTACTAAGGCTTGTTCCATAATTTCTGATGGACTCAAATTTTACATTTCACTGTAATTATCTCTCATTTTTATCGTTTATATTTTCAAAACAGCACAAATTTTAAGTACCTACTTACTTGTAAATTGCAGAGAACTGTCACATTTATTTAATTTGTATATCTGTCAGATATGCAGTCGCCATATTGAATATTGTTTGAATATTGGAATGTCGCATTCCTATTGGATATAAACTTGCATCGTAATGAAAAATCTCTATTCCTATTGGATATAAACTTGTATCATAATGAAAATCTGTATCGCAATGGACATCATTAAAGTACAGGTTCGGCATATCTAATAATACAATTAAAGTATGGGAGTAGAAAAAGTCTATAATGGCCGATTGTACCATGAAGGCTTAACTCTAAGCTCACCTTAAATGTTTAAGTATAGTTTACTTGCATTGCACCATTGATTTAATCTTAGCTTAAGCAGTAAGCTACCCTTAAAGTTAAGCCAGTAAAATTGTGGGCTTAAAGATTTTAAGTAACTCATAAATACGTAATTAATGGTTATGTGCGATTAGTCCGGCGTCAGAAGAAGTTGATCCTACGTGAATTTTATTATTACACTATAATGGAGGTTGAATTTGATGCTTATGAAGATGATATGAATGTATTAGAATTAATAAATGCAGGGCATCAAAGAGCTGATTACTTTGATATTTTGCACAAATTATTTTTTTAAAGAGATTTAATTTAGGTAATATCCCTGAAGTTCCACTTCCAGGAAGACTAGAAAATTTAAATAATACTAGACAGATATTCATTAATCAATATTTTAATCGAATGTAATTTAGGCACATTATTATATACCGCATGTGTAAAATCATACTAGGCACACCGGTAACAACGCCCAATCCTGGCCGTTGTCATGGTACAAGGAAACGAGGTATTCTTTTGCGCATCTGTGGATGACGCGCATTCGACCTCTAGTACTACCAGTTCAATACAGTTGTGAATTCACAGGACACTATTTCAATAAAGTCCTTTTTAACAGAATTACAATACAACACAGTAAGAAAATAAAAGCGCAATTCTAATTAAACATTAATTCTTAGTAAATTATTATATAAATTTATTAAGAACGGAATTCTAATGAAAATAAAAAATATACTCTAAACAATACTAAAAAATAAAATGTTATTGCATAGGTTCAAAAATGCCTCCTTCAGCAGCAAGGCATTGTCCGAACCTATCATAAAAATTTTCTCGCACATTACGAATCACATCGACTGTTACGGATTCAAAAGCCTCTATGATTAGCCTTCTCAAAATATCTAAGTTTTCTAGCCTGCCGGCTTGTGCACTGTATATTTTATTTTTGATGTATCCCCACAAAAAGAAATCATTTGGCGATAGATCAGGAGATCGCGGAGGCCAACGAATGTTTCCTGTTCCACTAATGAGACGATCAGGAAAAGTATTCATTAAAAATGCTTTTCTCTGACCGCATTATGTGCATCCCGATCTATTCCGGTATTATCAATAGCGGGAAGTATCTGATTCTGTAGCATATCGAGGTATTTGTCCGCATTTAACGTACCATCAATAAAAAAATGGACCAAGCAAATGGTCACTCAAAATACCTGCCCCGACATTCACTTTCTGGGGATATTGGGTGTGTTTAACAAAATATCTGTGCTGATTTTCCCGAGCCCAATATCTAACAACAGAAGGATTGTGCTTTCCATTTAATGGAAATGAGGATTCATCGGTGAATACAATAGTTGCGATGAAATTCTCATTTTCATTTGTCTTTTCCATTACGGTTTCACAAAACTCCAATCTTCTAAAATTGTCATCGAGAAATATTTCTTGCGTTTTCGAGTATTTGAAACATTTTAATTTATTTCGCTTCCATATGTTCGCGGCGGTTTTATTACTCACACCCAATTCCTCAGCAACACTTCTGGTAGATAGCGTATCCTCTACTTCGAGAGTGCTACAAATCATTATATCTCGCTCTTCTCGTTCCTCAGCTTTTAGTGGATTTACCTCTCTAGGATTACACTTTGTGCAATTATTTAAACAAAGACAATTTTCAAAGCTATTCAAAATATGTAATATGCTTTTCTCACAGGGTACGGGTCTGTCTGCAAATATTTACGGAAATAAATTTATGCAATCCTTTGCAGAATGACCACTATAGTACCATTTAATAATTTGCAGTTTTTCTTCTGGTGTGTAGCGAGGCATTGTTACCATTGACCCCTCCTCTCACAAACACAGAACGACGCTGTACGACACGATCTCTAGATACAATTTTAGTTGTTAAAGGGAGTCTTGAAAATGCTTTCTGTCAGTTACTTCTTTCAGTGAGTTCAGCCAGTGACTTCTGTCAGAGTTGCCAAGTGACATTTTTTTCGATAAATGCGTGTCATCCAGAGATGCACAAAACCATACCTTGTTTCCTTGTGGCTATGGCCACGATTGGGCTTTGTTGCCGGTGTGCCTAGTATACATATATCCTATCCCCAATATGATTTTACACATGCGGTATATATCGGGTGTCTGTTTAAGCTCGGACACCGGACATATCTCAGCAACCGTTTATCCTACAACTTAGCGGAAAAAATCTTTATAGTATAATGAACTAGGAAAATTTCAACAAAAATATTTTTAACTTTCCAAAATGACCGCAAGGGGGCGCAATTTCAAGGTAAATTAAAAATTTGAGCATTTTTCATTAAATTCAAGGTTAAGATAGGTTAAATTTTTTACTAGCAATATCTTCAAACGATTTTATACAATTTTCATTTGAAACTTTTTGATCTAACTCTCATACGAAGGGGAAGGTGGAGGGCGGTATGTGTGCGTACATAAGTAGGTATAACTTCGGTGTGCCTTAACGGATTTTCATTTTTCTAGGCTCATTAGTTAGTTAATTTAGAGAGAATTAAAGTGTATGTAAGAATAAATTACTTGGTTGTCAAAAAAAATAATAGGGGGCGCTGTTCTTAGTTTATATACATTACTTGTTTTTTTCTTTGAAATATTAAATGGAACGATATATTTTTAATATCATAATATTGAAGCGCATAAAAAACTGAAGGGAACGATGAAATCCGGAAGTTGCTACCTTTTTTCTTGAAGAAGATACAGACATAAGAGAATAATCCAGAAAAGTAACAATTTTAAATATGAAAAATATTTATTTATTGCGAGTAATAATTTTATTTTTATTTTAAGAGGGTGGCTAAAGAGTGTATAGTTTGTTTTCCATTAAATTTTCATCATACCCTTTCATAAATATATTGATTTCAATCTTTTTACCGATTTTTTAATTCATTGCATATATTACATTGAATTCCCCTTTTAATTTTTCAAATTCTCTGGTTATTATTTGTTAAATTTCATTTTTTGTCTTTTTCGACATCGAAATTAAATTGTAATAATAATAACATTAATATAGCTTTATTATCCAAGAGATATGAATCTAATTATAGGACAACGGCAAAAATAATTCCCATAACTCATGGACTAAGTATACAATAACGAGAAAAATGACAATATAATATAATATATTAGTTGGTAACGAATATGAAAATATGTAAAAAAAACCTTAAAAAAAATACCTAAACATAAATAAACTGTTGATTTAAATGTGCTTGTACATTTTGTGAAAAGTGAGCGGGACAGCCATCATGTTGAAACCACATATTTGCTCTACATTCCAATGACACATTTTCGAATAGTGGAGGAAGATCGTTTTCGTGTTCGTTAAATATAAAAGGCCCAGTGATTTTGTTTTCTAAGATACCACACCACACGTTTACTCTCCACCGATGTTCATAGTCAACCTCCTGAATCCAGTTGGGGTTGTTCCTTGACCAATAGTGCAAATTATGTACATTTAGTTTCTCGTTATTTGCAAAGGTTGCTTCATCAGTCCATAAAGTTTCAGACAAGAAGTTCCTATTTTCTTGCATCATTTACTTTAACCATTGACAATAATTAAACCTGATGTCGCAATCTTGATCTGATATGGCTTGATGTAGTTTCATATGATATGGATGCTATTTATGCTCCATCAATATATTTCTAACATACCATCTTGTTAAACCAAGATCTCTCGACATTTCTCTGATGCTTAAATGTAGATTATTGTGACATTTCGATTTTAATGACCCATCTTCGAAATATAACAATGAAATTCATTATCACGGTGCGTACGATATTGTATGATGGAAATTTAAATAAAAGCTGTTCAGTATTACTATTATTATTTTATTTCGATGTTGGAAAGGACAAGGAATGATGTTTAAAAAATAGCCATAGAATTTGAAAACATTAAAACGGGAATTCAACGTAATATATGCAATGAATTAACAAATCGGTAAAAAGATTGAAATGAATACATTTATGGAAGAGTATGATGGAAATTCAATTGAAAACGAACTATACACTCTCTAGTCACTCTCTTAAAATTAAAATAAAATTATTACTCGCAATAAATAAATATTTTTTATATTTAAAAATGTTACTTTTCTGGATTGTTCTCTTATGTCTATATCTTCGTCAAGAAGAAAGGTATATAGCAACTTCCGGTTTTCATCGTTCTCTTCAGTTTTTTATGCGCTTCAATATTATGATATATAAAACATATCGTTCCATTTCAAATTTTAACGAAAAAACAAGTAATATACATAAACTAAGAACAGCGCTCCCTATTATTTTTTTTGACAACCAAGTAATTTCTTACAACATACACTTCAATTTTTGTAAAATTCTCTATCTAACAAACCTAGAAAAATTAAAATCCGTTGAGGCACTCCGATGTTATACCTACTTTTGTTCGCAGACATACCCCCCTCCACCCTCCCCTTCGTACTGGAGTTAGATCAAAAAGTGTCAAATTGTATAGAAACGCCTGGAAATGTTGCCAGTAAACAATTTAACCTATCTTAAACTTGAATTTAATAAAAAATTATCGAATTTTTAATTCAACTTGAGAATTGCGCCCTCTTGCGATCATTTCGGAAACTTAAAAATATTTTTGTTGAAATTCCCGTGGTCCATTTTACTATCAAGATTTTTTCCGCCAGGTTGTACGATAAACGGTTGTCGAGATATGGCCGGTGGCCAAGCTTAAACAGACACCCGGTATATATTGGTATACCTTTTTTATTATTGTAATAAATTTCCTCATGTATTCCCGAACACATTTCACAGATATTTTACATATAAATTTATTTTTGCGATATTCTAAAATTTAAAAATGGATAAGATCATGATATTTACATTCACACTTTCATATGAATTTGTCAAAAGCAATAAATAAAACAAAAACAATGTTAATGAAAATTAACAAAACTTAAAATGAAGAATAGTTAGGCAATGAAAAATTAAAACCTAAAATCAAAAATACAAAAGTACCTACTTATTTAAGAATCTATACAAATATTACAATTGTTTCTTGAGCAATTGTGTTTCTAATAAATTTTTTTCTAATAACTTTATTTGAATATCTATTTCGAAGCTTTCTTTTTCTAATTGATGATTCTTTTTTCATTTCTTGTTCTTATTTTCTTTGTAAAATTTCTAAATTAGCTATGTATTTCCACTTATAGTGTAATATTTCTAGTCTAATGTCATTTACAGCTTCCGAAATTGTATGTTGTAATTCTTCCATTGTATGGATATGGTTAGAATGAACATTATTCTTTAAATAACCAAATATGAAATAATTCAAAGGGGTCAAATCTGGTGACAGAGGAGGCCAGCGGTCTCTACTTACCAATCTGTCCCAGAAAAACTGTTGCAGATAATCTAATTTTCTCTGCACAGTGCAGGCTGTAGCACCATCCTATTGGAAATAACCACGTTACAACCCATCATTGTGAAGTTGTTCAATGTATCACTAAAGTCTGTTGAAGTGCTATACATACTATTGTTATGCGGAAGTAGCAAACTATTTGATAGATTTAGATTAAAACAAGAGTCATTTATATATTGTTATGAATGTAGTGTGCCAATTATTGTTCTTGTGGACAATGGATTTCTTTGTTTATTTTTTAAATTATTTATTTTCGAAAATATTCCTTCTACATGTGCAGATGAATGCGGTAGACAAAGTAGACTTTTCGCAAATTCGGCCAAGAGAGGGTACATAAACGAACCGTCTGCATGCATTTCTTTCTCAACATCATTCCAGAATTCTTCTAATAGAATCCTAAGGCTTTGATGACAAATGAAAATTTCTTAGAAGTCGCCGTTCATTATCTAATTTTTGCAAATTCCCATTTTTTATTAAATTGGGAAAATGAATTGCTATAGCCGAGTCGCTCTCGCAACCGACATGCGCCACTACATTAAAATGGCGTCAAATTTGAGATGTTGCTAAATTTTACCTGTCAAGGAATGTAACCTACAAAAGCCATTTCAGGACTGTCATAAATAATAATATTCACACACATTCTGACATTTGTCATAATTATCTTTTTCTACTCCCATACTTTACTTGTATTATTAGATATGCCGAACCTGTACTTTAATGATGTCCATTACGATACTGATTTTCATTATGATACAAGTTTATATCCAATAGGAATGCAGATTTTTCATTACGATACAAGTTCCAATAGGAATGCGACATTCCAATATTCAAACAATATTCAATATGGCGACTGCATATCTAACAGATATACAAATTAAATAAATGTGACAGTTCTCTGCAATTTAGAAGTAAGTACTTAAATTTGTGCTTTTTTTGAAAATATAAACGGTAAAAATGAGGAATAATGACAGTGAAATGTAAAATTTGAGTCCACCAGAAATTATGGAACAAGCCTTAGTAACCACGAACAATTTATTACCAGGTAAATTCGCAAAGGTGCATGGAAAATTTTAACCTCAATTTATGAAATGGAATGTTCAAAAAATAATGTTTTATTATGGGGTCGTAGAAAAAATAGTGTATGCAACTCGCATTTAATGGCTATAAAGACACGAGCTTACTCGTGTCTTAATAGCTATCATTAAATGCTCATTGCATAATATGCTATTTGACGTTTATTATAATTGTCATCTAAACACTTTAAGTTTTTCAACAATGCTTGCCTCCTAAACAGTACGGCCAAATGTTATATAAAATATAGGTGTAGAAAAATAGTATTTAATAGCTTTATTTATAATATTTAATTTGTACCTGGCTTTCATGTAATAGTATTTTACTATGGGAATGTATATCCTGAAATATTAATTAATTAGTTTAATTTTATTGCTGTGAAATTGTTCCGGCCGATCGAAATTTGTAGTAGTATTGTAGTTCGTACTTTAGCCGTTTCTAATGCACCCTGTACATAAAAATCTAAACAGCGTGTTCTCAAAACATGCAAATCTTCAGACGAGATTACATTTTTAATTAAATAACCTTCAATTATTGCACCATAATAAATTGTTTCCAAAGGTTTCTAATTATGAGGATTTTTGACTATCTATCGAATCAAAGGAGGCATTCATAATTATGACTACTATTATTTTTTCCTTCCTTTTCAAAATTTAATTTTTATATGGAATTTGCATCAATGAATTTTTGCGGTACATTTTAGGCGAAAACGATAGACGTAGAAATATGAATAAAACGGTAGTGCCGCAATAACGGTAGACCTGGCAGCACTGCGCACAACTAACACGTTCAGCTGAAATGCTGAATACGCTTGCAGTGCCTATAATTTTGTCCAGCATCAAGATGACTCATAGTCTAATAGTAAAAATGAGGTGTGGCCACCGCACGACTTTTTATGCGTATGAAAGTGTTACTTCCGGTCCGAATTTTGAAATTTCATTTATACAAAAAATATTCCAAATCCAACTTTAAATACTTTTGTACTCTTCATAAATATATATAGAATGCATAATTTACGACATATGTATTTGCAAAAAATCGTTATTCGGTAAGAGTAAAAGTGTTAGTTTCGGTCCGAATTTTGATTTGATACAAAAGGTATTGAAACTTAAGTTCTAAATACTTTTATACTCGTAACGTACCTGTCTAAAAAGTATGACTAGCAAAATATTTGCAAAAAACCGAATTTCGATAAGAGTAAAAAACCTACTCCCTGTAGGAATATCGAAAAATTAAAATTCTTCTCAAATTTAATTTTAAGTACGTAGGTACATATGAATTCTTTATAAATTTGTCTAAACTTAGTAGTTGACGAAATATTGGCAAAATTCGATTTTTTCACTGAAGTAAACTACTACTTCCGGTCTGCCGATTTTGCTGGAAATTTAATCAGTTCTCAAGAGGGAGATTATACCACTAAATGTAAAATTTGGAATAGATAGCTATAGCGCTTTGACCGCTATCGTGGTCACAGACAGACACACAGACATTTTTTAAAAATCACTTTTTTGGTATCAGGGGACTTCAAAACGTGGACATCTGCAAAAATCTCGAAGTCGATAATTTTCATCATCACAATACTTCCTTATACTACGTATAAGAAAGTAAAAAGTAGAGGTGGGCAAAACGTTCCTTTCTTTGACTCGGCTCACTGGGTTCAGCTCCTCATTGTGAGCCGGGTCACGGAACCGGCTCATTTGAACCGTGTGGATCCGTAATAGCATACCGTTCAGAAACGTGTAGGACATGTAATACTCGGCGCTATCGTCGGCTCAAACGAACCGGGATCATAATTTAGGTTGCGCGCACACCAATTATACAAAGTGTTTGACAAGCAATTTATTTGAAGCTATAATGCACACAAATTTGACAAATTATTAGATTGTTGTACACAAATTATGCAAAATAA
Source organism: Amphimallon solstitiale (assembly GCA_963170755.1). Taxonomy (NCBI): domain Eukaryota; kingdom Metazoa; phylum Arthropoda; class Insecta; order Coleoptera; family Scarabaeidae; genus Amphimallon; species Amphimallon solstitiale. Next base: position 85,508,642 of record OY720678.1, on the reverse strand, counting down.
ATGTAAAACTAAATTATACATTCGTTTGGTATTTATAATTATTGAAGAGAATGCCATTCGAACATAAAGTAATTTGAACTAGAGCATTTCATAATTTTCATAGCATTATTAAATGGTAATTATGATTATGATGCAGGTGTAATAAAAATATTTGTAAAAATTTTGTAACTCACATACAACTAATAAATTAAATTGGTTATTTTATTATCCAAAGGAATATTTTTGAGAACTATATAAATAACAAATAAGTACTGTTATGCGTCTTTGACCGATACAGAACAGCCCATTGTTAAACTACTAATATAGGTACTTGAAGTGTTCACATACACTTAAAAAAGTCTGTGTTTGATATGAAAAGGGTGAAATTTATAATTTTTGGGAGAATTGAAAATACAAATATTAACTCATACCAGTAGTAAAAAGGAAAGAAGACATCACCGATTTCTTTTTAAATAAAAAACCAGTGTCTTTAACCCTTCGGAGGTCGCGGTGTATCCATTAGATACACGAGCAATGGTTTAGGTTATATTTCCTATATGACAAACGATAGCGTACTGCGCTTGCGTATAGCTGTGACATTACTCTTTCTAAACACTCTACCATGTTTAGTTTCTTGCTAGGGAATTACATGTTTTAGTTATTTGTTGTAGTTTGATCGGAAAGCACGCTTTGTATCTGTCAGATACCGTGACCCCATAGGTGACCTTACAGGGTTCGTTAGAAGTGTTATATCTTTGAGACAATGAATAAACAAACATTTGACTTAACAAACTCTAGAGACGTTGAAGAGGTTCGCCGACTGTTGTTGGAATCGGATGACGAAGTAGATGATGCAACATTTGAGTTTGAAGATGAAAGCGACGTTGAACAGGAAGATTTTGTAGATACGCGTGATGCAAATTCTGATACAGAACAATCTAACGATGAAGATCTAGAAAATACTGGAGACTATGATTCGCAAGAGTATCCTAAGGTCAAAGAATAATCAAATCAAAATAGCCCCAAACCTATAGAAACGCTACATGTATCTGATAGATACACCGCGACCTACCGCGCTGCAAACTAGCCCGCGATCTCCGAAGGGTTAAATAGATCAAAACAGTTTGATGAACAACTGGTAAGGATGATAATTAAAGAATACCAGCCATTTACAATTGTTGAGGATGTAGAATTTATAAAGTTTGTCAATTTATTGTGCCCTGGATATAAGCTTCCCAGCAGGAAAACTATTTCTTCTAGTTTAATATTACAATAGGACTAAAGAAACAGCAGAGGAAAACCTTAAAGAAGCGTTTGGCGTATGTTATATCTACTGATGCGTGGACGTCAACTAACAATGACAGCTTTGTAGCTTTGGCAGCTCATTGGCTGGGTAAGAACACGGAAATTATTAGTTCAAAAGTGTATTGCTGTGTTCAGTTCACTGAACGACATACGGCTGACAATATGGCTAAAATGTTTCAAAAAACTATTAATTTACTATAGATAAATTTAATTGTACAAAAGGGGGTAATGGAAATTGAAAATACCATTTCAAAAATTTGAAAAATTGTCGTATTTTTTAAGCGAAGTGCTCAGTCTGCGGCTAAATTGAAGCAACTCCAGGACCAAATGGATATACCCATCCTAAAGTTAAAACAAGACGTTTGTACAAGATGAAATTCAACGTATATAATGTAGTCGCGAATTCTAAAAATTAAAGACGCCGTAATATCTACATTGGCTATTATTTCGAATGAAGAAATAAATACACTGACTCCAAATGATTGGAATATTACAACTGTAGCATCCGAAATTTTAAGTCTTTTCAATGACCTAACAGTGGAAATAAGCGCTGAAAAATGTAACATTATCAAAAGAAATTTTGTTTGTGCAATCAATGAAACGTCATGTTTTAACATTTTCGAATAATGAAACATTACCAGCAGAAATTCATCGAGAAATTACAGAAAGATTTAGAAATATTGAACATAATGAATTAATCGCGGAGGCTACAATTTTTGACCCCCCGCCCCGATTTAAAAAATTTGGTTTTTCAAATAATTCAAAATATGCATGTGCATTATTCAAAAATAATTTCTAATATAAGAAGTGAAACTGATGAAAATTTGACAAATGTTCCTTCATCTTCATTATCATGTTGCACTTCTCCGTTGTGGAAGGAATTTAATAAGCAAGTTGAAAAACAACTGGCAGTTTCAAATTCGACACGGGCAGCGGCTGGAATAATTGAATTTGATAAATACCTAAATGAACCGATATTGAATAGACATCAAGATCCACTAACATGGTGTCATCAAAGAAAAGATGTCTATCCCAGAATTTACGAAATAGTAAAAAAACCTTTATGTGTCTTGGCTACATCATCGGTTCCGTGCATTTTTAGTAAATCTGGGAACATTATTACTGACAGGAGAAGTCGATTAACAACCGCGAAAACATCACAAATCATTTTTTTAAATTATAATTTATAAATTATCAATGTAGAATTTAGATTTATGTATACGTAAGCTGTTTAGTTATTTTTACATTTTGATATTCGGTTCAGTATATTCATTTTATATAGTTATACAATATGCTGTTATGTTGTACAAAAATAAATATTTTAGTGCGTAGTGCATATCCTACCTGTTATATAATATCAATTTTTATTTTTCAATTCATCCTGCGACCGGATTCCAACTAGGGATGTAACGGAAGTGGGTTTATCGGAGCCGAAGTCGGAATCGGAGTTTTTAAATTTGATTTATCGGAATCAGAACCGGAATCAGAACCGGAGTCGGAGGCGAAGCCGGAGGCAGAACAGAGATGTGTTTTAAGAACAATCTAATAAAATAATACAAACACAAACATTATTCAGTTTCTTTAATTTCAGTTAACAATAAAATAATACACCTACTTAATCATCTCTTCAAATTTTCTTTAAAAAAAGTCAAATTTTCTTGTATTTTAAACATTACTAATAATCTAGCGACTCTAAAAGAAGCAAATTATACTTAATAAACAAAAGTTTCGCAGCTTTATCTCCGTCCAATCTACTTCACAACGCGTCATATATTAGTAAATTTATCAATTCGGATTCAACCTGTTCCTTAATCACTTCGTTGAAAAATTTCGTTTTATAACGAGGATCCAGATATGTGGCTATTGCAAAGAACATGTTCAAATATAGGTCTCCGAATCTTAAATTCAGTTGGTCGAGGGTACATTTTATTATAGTTTTAAATCTTTCATTTGTGTCTGGTTTATTGTCTTCTATTTGTAATACATGCTTTAGTATGTGTATTAATGGAATTACTGATGAGATGCTAGTATTGCTATCACTCAGATTCTGGGTGATCTCTTCAAAAGGTTGTAGCATGGTCACTAATTTTTTGAGCTGCAGCTAATATTTGTGGGATATTGTGTTTACTTGTGTACAGGCAGAGTGAATCCTGTATTTTAATCATTCGTTCCATCATATAAAATATAGCTTCAACCTCCGATTTAAAAGTGTCGGAACCGAAGTCGAAATCGGAAGTGTAATTCAATCGGAAGTTCCGACTTATCGGAATCGAACCTCCGTAACATATCTAATTCCAACTATAATTTCCAAATTCTATTTATAGATATAGCTGTCGGTTCTTGGTGAAACATAATTTATATATACTTTAAGGTAGATAAAATTAAAAAACACTTGATTTCGTTTCACTTAATTTATTAGAATTTCTCTAACAATATTGTTTCGGTATGTTCTACCATTCTCAAAGAACTAAATTTGTGTGTATATTTTTTAAACTTATATATTACTTGAGGGCTGAGGGTGTGTTCTCTGTACCTACTTTGACCACTTTATTACTGTGTCTATTATCGGTGTGTTTATGTATTCTGTCTGTGTGTTGGTTATGTGTAATTTTTTATGTATAGCTTTTTTAATTTCTATAAGCTATACATAAAAAATTACACATAACCAACACACAGACAGAATACATAAACACACCGATAATAGACACAGTAATAAAGTGGTCAAAGTAGGTACAGAGAACACACCCTCAGCCCTCAAGTAATATATAAGTTTAAAAAATATACACACAAATTTAGTTCTTTGAGAATGGTAGAACATACCGAAACAATATTGTTAGAGAAATTCTAATAAATTAAGTGAAACGAAATCAAGTGTTTTTTAATTTTATCTACCTTAAAGTATATTTCCAAATTATTCAGTCGATGCCGACAGCCAGTCGTACAGTAGGTTCCTTTATGGTTTTGATACGTTCGCGACCGAACCAGATAAAGTTACTGCCCAAGTGAGCCGAGATCCGAATCATTATAATAATAATAATAATAGTACTTTATTTGTCATAAGTTTACAATAAACATAGACATCGTCAGTACATAATACATACATATAAAGAAATATGACAAACATTATATTATATAAAAAAAATGAGGTGTGGCCACCACACGACTTTCTTATACGTATGAAAGTGTTACTTCCGGTCCGCATTTTGAAATTTCATTTATACAAAAAATATTCCAAATCCAACTCTAAATACTTTTGTACTCTTCATAAATATACATAGAAACGTAAACATAATTTACGACATATTTGCAAAAAATCGTTATTCGGTAAGAGTAAAAGTGATACTTCCGGTCCGAATTTTGAAATTTTTTTTATACAAAAGATATTGGAAATTAAGTTCTAAATACTTTTATATTCGTAGCGTACCTGTCTAAAAAGCATGACTTGCAAAATATTTGCAAGAAACTGATTTTCAATAAGAGTAAAAGACCTACTTCCGGTAGGAATTTCGAAACACCTTTTTAATAAAATTGTTCACAATTTCAATTTTAAGTACATGTGAATTCTTTGTAAATTTGTTTAAACTTAGTAATTCACGAAATATTTGCAAAATTCGATTTTTTCACTGAAGTAAACTACTACTTACGGTCTGCTGATTTTGCTCAAAATCTAATCAGTTCTCAAGAGGGAGATTATATTCGTAAATACAAAATTTGGAATTGATATCTGTAGCGGTTTGACCGCTATCGTGGTCACACACACACAGACACACACACAGACATTTTTTAAAAACCACTTTTTTGGTATCAGGGAACTTCAAAACGTGGACATCTGCAAAAATCTCGAGGTCGAAAATTTTCATCATCACAATACTTCCTTATACTATGTATAAGAAAGTAAAAAATGAGGTGTGGCCACCACACGACTTTCTTATACGTATGAAAGTGTTACTTCCGGTCCGAATTTTGAAATTTCATTTATACAAAAAATATTCCAAATCCAACTCTAAATACTTTTGTACTCTTCATAAATATATATAGAATGCATAATTTACGACATATTTGCAAAAAATCGCTATTCGATAAGAGTAAAAGTGGTACTTCCGGTCTAAATTTTGAAATTTTTTTTATACAAAAGATATTTAAAAGTATGTTCTAAATACTTTTATGCTCGTAATGTACCTGCCTAGAAAGCATGACTTGCGAGATATTCGCAAAAAACTGATTTTCGATAAGAGTAAAAGACCTACTTCCGGTAGGAATTTCGAAAAACTTTATTAAAACAATTTTTCTCAAATTTAATTTTGAGTACATTTGAATTCTTTATAAATTTGTTTAAACTTAGTAATTGACGAAATATTTGCAAAATTCGATTTTTTCACTGAAGTAAACTACTACTTCCGGTCTGCCGATTTTGCTCAAAATCTAATCAGTTCTCAAGAGGGAGATTATATTCGTAAATACAAAATTTGGAATTGATATCTACAGCGGTTTGATCGCTATCGTGGTCACACACACACAGACACACACAGACAGACAGAGAGAGAGAGAGAGAGAGAGAGAGAGAGAGAGAGAGAGAGAGAGAGAGAGAGAGAGAGAGACAGACATTTTTTAAAAACCACTTTTTTGGTATCAGGGGACCTCAAAACGTGGACATCTGCAAAAATCTCGAGGTCGAAAATTTTCATCATCACAATACTTCCTTATACTACGTATAAGAAAGTAAAATGCAATCATACACGGTAAATTATATAACAAAGGCAATATTGTTAAGAGACTGATTAAAAACTGGTGTTAAAAATTCACGTGCAACAAGAATTCCGGCGGAGATGGTGCTTGAGAACCTCTTAGTCTAGTTTATAAATTTTATAATATACAATAACAATAGAAAATGCAAAATCGGGAACACAACTGTCAAAACAAAAACACAACAAAGAACAATTACACTTAAGATACGCTCAAATGCTCATCGATACTATAGAAGCATCCCGACAAAAGGAACTGCTTACCGATTTCTTAAAATCAAAAATAGCATTCAGATTTTTAATGTCCGGAGGCAAACGATTAAACAGTTGACACCCCAAATAGTCCAGATGTTTCCGGAAAAGAGCAGAGCGATGCGCGGGTGGCAAAAGGGGATCCTTGTTTCTGGTGTCATGCGGATGACTTTTACTTTCTTATACGTAGTATAAGGAAGTATTGTGATGATGAACATTTTCGACCTCGAGATTTTTACAGATGTCCACGTTTTGAAGTCCCCTGATACCGAAAAAGTGGTTTAAAAAAATGTCTGTGTGTCTGTCTGTGTGTGTGACCACGATAGCGGCCAAACCGCTGTAGATATCAATTCCAAATTTTGTATTTACGTGTATAATCTCCCTCTTGAGATCTGATTAGTTTTTCAGTAAAATCGGTAGACCGGAAGTAGCAGTTTACTTCGGCGAGAAAATCGAATTTTGCGAATATTTCGTCAACTACTAAGTTTAAACAAATTTATAAAGAATTCATATATACTTAAAATTAAAATTGAGAATAATTTTATTTAAAAAGTTTTTCGAAATTCCTACCGGAAGTAGGTCTTTTACTCTTATCGAAAATCAGTTTTTTGCGAATATTTCGCAAGTCATGCTTTTTAGACAAGTACGTTACGGATATAAAAGTATTTAAAACATAATTTTCAATATCTTTTGTATAAAGAAAATTTCAAAATTCAGACCGGAAGTACCACTTTTACTCTTATCGAATAGCGATTTTTTGCAAATATGTGGTAAGTTATGCATTCTATATACATTTATCAAGAGTACAAAAGTATTTAAAACTGGATTTGCAATATTTTTTGTATATATGAAATTTCAAAATTCGGACCGGAAGTAGCACTTTTACTCTTAGCGAGGAGCACTTTTTTGATAATATCTTGCAAAGTATGCATTCTATAGCGATTTATTAAGCGAATGAAAGTACTTAGAATAGGATTTTGAATAAGTTTTGTATAAAAGATTCTTAAAATTGTATAGTTTGAAACGCTCATACGTATAAGAAAGTCGTGTGGTGGCCACACCTCATTTTTTTATTAAATTTGAACGAGCTCATATTTTTGTGAACGAAACATAAGATCTCGTAAATAAAAACCGAGGGCAGAGTCATAATCTTTAATTTAGTAAAATACGTTCTGCACGAATCGCCTTGATTCAGATTTTCAATTATTCTGATAGCCCGTTTCTGCAAGAGAAACACTCGGTTGGCGCTACAGGACATCCCCCACTGAATAATCCCGTACTTCAGCAGAGGGTAAAATCACCCAAAGTAAAAATCCATCAGTATACCCCTGCTACAGTGGTACTTCAAATTCTTTAATACATAACACAGTTTTGATAGTTTAGAGCAGTGGTGCCCATATCCTGATATTCCACGCGGGCACCATCGTGTTAATAGAATATTATAAGTTAAAATGAAACTACATTGTAAATACAATTACACTTTTTATTCATTTTGGTAATATAACACAGTTCTAACAACTAGCAAAAACCTAATGTGATATTTGACTGTTCACATTTTCAGATAGTTTCTTAAAATCTGGTTGGTAATTATCTGTGCAACCCAAAATCATGCAGTTTTTAACATGTTCGTTAGTTAGCATACTTCTGTACTTAGTTTTAATAACTTTTAGTTGCGAAAAAGCACGTTCACATAAATATGTTGACCCAAAAAATGCTTTAACGATGAGCGCACAGTTACGTACGTTTTTGTATTTAACTGGGTCCATGAGCTTAAAAACTTCGTCACTTTTATTAACTGTGCTTTTAAGTATTATATCACTGCGAAGTGTTATAATTTCTTCTTCCGCTTCCACTTTATTTACGAAGCAATGCGTTTCCGTCAACGAAGCTAGTAGTGCAACATCGCTATCGATGAATGGATTTTGTACGAAAATTAAAAGAGGTTCCATACAGAAAATGTTGTCAAAACGCCTTTTGAAATCTGATTGTAATTCGTGAAGCAGCTCGACGTGTTTAGCTGGGTTATACTCCGCAAGATATTCAGCGTCCAAAAGGAGAGTAAACGAGGGAAAATGATGAAAATTTTTCTCGTCCAACTGCCTCTTCCATAGATCAATTTTATTTACGAAAGCTAAAATTGCGATCATCATGTCTGATATGTGTTTATCTTTGCCTTGTAGTGTTTCGTTGAGTTTATTTAGTTTTGCAGTTACATCAGTTAGAAATGCCAAGTCAACCAACCAAGCTTTATCATCAAGTTTCTCATCATAGCTATCTTTAGATTCCAAAAATTGTTTTATTTCCTTCATCAAACCAACAAATCTTGTCAGTACTTTACCACGACTGAGCCACCTTACTTCAGCAAAGTAGATCAAGTCACCATGTGTACTGTCCAATTCATCCAGCAATTCCTTGAACAAACGATGATTTAACGCTCGTCCCCGAATAAAATTCACAATCCGTACTACTACACTCATAACATGGCCAAGGTTCAGTTTTTTGGCAATCAAATTTTCCTGATGTATAACACAATGATAGGAATTAAATTTAGGAAAATCTTTATCCTTTTCACAGAGACCAATAAATCCAACATTTCTGCCGATCATAGGAGGTGCTCCGTCGGTAGTCATGGCCACTAGTTTCTGTATTGGTATGTTCTGTTCGGTGTCCATTTTTTTTATTGCGTCAAAAATGTCTTGACCTCGTGTATAAGTTGCCAACGTCAAATTGGCAAGCAAAGCTCTTCTTTTACAGAAAAGTCAGAAAACACCATTCTGATGAACACTAAAAGCTGTGGCGAGTCAGTAACATCCGTCGACTCGTCCATTTGCCATGAGAAATACTCGCATTTTGCCAAGTCATTTTTCATCTGATCAAAGAAGTCATTTGCTATTTCATCAACTCGTCGTGTTACCGTATTCCTCGATAGCGGCACTTCTTTTATCGCCGAAATTATGTCGTTTTTGTTTTTAAAATCATGAAATAAAGATTCTGCCATGCCCAACATAGCTTCTTTTATTATAACTCCGTCAGAGTAGGGTTTTTTATGAGATGCCAGAATGTAACTTACTTTCAAGGATGCTTCTGTGTGAGCCTTTGATTTATTTTTAGCAGTAAAAAAGGTATTTTGTTGAGCGCGTAGAGCAGCTTGCAAGGCTTGAACTTTATTCTTACGCAAAGCAGACTGCAGCGGATATTTATCTGAAATAATAAAAAACAAATGTTATGTAAAAAAGCACCTATTAATATTATGTTTAATAAAAAGCTCTCCCGGCGCACGCCTAACCTTTTGCCGCTTAATGTCAATGCAGCTAGCGAGCGGTATACAAACAATTAAAAAAGCAACATTAAATAATTACCTTTGAAATCAGCATGGAGACTTTTATGGTGACGTTCGACGTTCGACCGCTTTGGTACAGCTACAAAAGCATTGCAGAGTAAGCAGACGGCTTTCTCGCGAACACTTGTAAATAAAAACTCTTCTTCCCATTCCACATTGAAGTTATATGTTTTCTTTTTCTTCGATGGTCCAGGTTCATCATTCATTTTACGGCAACCAGATGACAATATTATACGTACGAATCAGAACCTAGTTAGGTATTTATACACAATAAAATATTATCAAGAAACAACGCGTTCATTCAAAACGTGTGAGTGAACTGAGTGACCACTAACTGAACTGACCACCCCCGCGCGGCCCGCGCTACGCGCCGAGTCCGACCGAATGCTTTCTCGGAAGAGAGCATGACGACGCGATGACGCACGAGTCCCACCCTCTTGCTTGCTCGTTTTCACGCTGCGCTGAGAGCGGCCGGCTGATGGATGCCTTCTATGCTTATTATTACTTACGCATACATTTATTTCGTGCACATTTTCTTTTAACTAACAACTGATACCTACCTATTTATCGGTATTGTCGGCAGGCACCTAGAAACAGGCCGTGGGCTACCGGGTGCCCGCGAGCTACCGGTTGGGCACTACTGGTTTAGAGGATATCACGTTAATATGAACATCCCACTTCAATCCATCATCAACCCATAGGCCCAGCAATCTTGTTGAATCCACAAGCGGGATGTTTGCGCCATTAATGGTCGGTGAAAACCCAGCCATGCCAGGGCCAAAAACGACGCAATTGAGCTTATCAAAATTTATGCATATACCATTAGCGTCAGCCCAGTAACATATCTTGTTCATAACGTTCTCGGTTCCCTGTACAAGTTGTGCCAAAGTGGATCCCGAAACAATAATATTTGTGTCATCAGCATAAGACACTATAGTACAACCATGGGTTGATGTATAATTAAACAGATCATTAATGAAAATAGTGAAGAGTGCAGGACCAAATATAGAACCCTGAGGAACTCCTGCACTCGTATATTGTACGCTTGATTTTTGGTTACCCAAAGAGACACGCTGACACCTGTCACTCAAACAAGACTCGAACCAGCTGAGGGCATTACCCCTAACTCCATATCTCTCTAACTTTTTCAAAAGAAGTTCATGATCGACACAATAAAAGACCTTGGAGAAATCGACAAATATTCCCAACACGGTATTCCCAGTGTCTCGAGCCCGAACAATTAAATTAATGAATTCGCCGAGTGCCGTGTTTACATCCTTTCTCTTTATAAAACCATGTTCGTTCTTGTTTAAAAGATTATTACCGGTAAAATGGGGTGGCTTTATGCCACTTTTTATGGTTTTCAAAGAATTTCGGACAATTATAGACACCAAAAATGTTTGTAAAAATTAACGATATACTTTGAACCTTTGGTTACTAAATTGTGTAAAAAAGACTTAGAAATTTTCATTCGTTTTTCTAAAATTATTTATAACAATTGGCACAATTTCCCCCCATAGGATGGGGTGGCTTTGTGCCAGCTACTTGTTTACCGTTTTAGCACAATGCCGCCTATTTACAGGCTGAAAATGTGCCAGGCCCAGCTTCATATTATAGTGAAACTGTATGGTATGAGTGACATGGCCCAATTTCACCCCAATTAGTTTTATCTCTGTTATTTTTGTGGTACAATCTCGCCCCAAATAAAAGGTTTAATGAAATTTTTTTTTTATTTATAAAATATAACAAAAACTAGATATTCTTACAAACCAAAATAAAACAAAAGAACAGCCAATTCTCACATAGAATAGTAAATAATAAAGATAATTAAGCGTATAAACTGAATTTCAAAATAGGTAGTGGCACAAATTCCCCCCTTATATTGTCGGAATCTTATTCAAGGTGACACACCCAGATTATTTTGCACTACTCGACCACTGCGTATTCTTTAAAAGATAACCTATATAACACCTAATTACGTGTGAACTTTGAAACGGTCATTATTAAAACACTTTAGGCAAGCCAGGAGAAAGTATGCGATAAAACGAAAACTTTGCAAAATCTCACCAACTTAATAACTTGACGGAACAGAAATAGAGGGTATTGCATACACAAACCATACATTTCATTGTATTCGCCTCTAATATCGGTATTCTTGAACAAGAGTTCGGGGCGGTAGGTGAATCGATGTGCCGATATGGTGCGAATATACACGATCAACACGTAGTGGCACAATCACGCCCCGGCTGGCACAAAGTCACCCCATTAATTAAAGACGACATTAACCTCTCACTGACAATGGACTCGATAACTTTTGAAAATGATGACAATAGACTAATCGGTCTATAGCTCTTGACATCATTATGATCTCCTTTCTTGTATAAAGGTTTAATATCAGCAAGTTTTAAATTATCAGGGAAAGTTCCCTCCAAAAAAGATAGATTAATGATATGCGATAACGGCACAGAAATAAAAGGAGCAATTCGCTTTAATAGTGAGCTAGAAATACCGTCATGCCCAACAGAGTGAGTTGATTTTAATTTATTTATAACTGTTTCAAAATCGTACTGAGTGGTGGGCAACAAGTAGAAAGATCTGTCGTTTAAACTAATGTTCTGTAGCAAATCTCCTCTACCACCAACCAAGATACCAGCAGCAACAGTCTCAGCAACAGAAACGAAGTAGTTGTTGAAGTAATCGGCTGCATCAGTACCAGTTAATGTCTTACTGGCCTCATCAACCACTTCCAGTACTTTATTTTTTTTGTCTGTAAAAGTTCCTAGGTTTGATTTAATAATATTCCACGCCATTTTTGTTTTATTGGAAGCTGTACTAATCAAGTATGTATTATGGTCACGTTTTGCACTAGAAAGCAGTTTCTGGTAATACTCATTATACTCACGAAATATTGGTCTAAAAACCGGATACTGTCTACATAGATCGCCATACAATGACAGCATACTTTAACAACCGGAAAGGACATATCAAAATAATGACGCACCGCATTTATAAACTTATTAAAGGCAGAATTCGGACATTTATCAGTAAGTACCGGATACCATTCCTCGTTAGTCAAATACAAAATGGATTTCCCAATATTACCATCACTAAACGATCTAACAGAAAAATAATCTCGAGATCCACCCGCGTCACCACGGTGAACATTATATACTATACCAATTGCTTGAGCGTAATGATCACTTATATTGTTACATATGACTCTGCTGCAATACCGATCAGCAGACAGCCCCGATACCAAAATGTTGTCAATCGTCGATGCTGAAGCAGCTATTACTCTAGTGGGAGACCGAATAGTGACATCAAGACTAAAGAAATTCAAAATATCTCTAAAACGAGCCACTGTGCCATTGTCGTCCAAGATATCAATATTAAAATCGCCTCCAATAATTATCTGATCCGACATACCAGAAACACAGTCAAGTAGGCAAATAAAAATTTCAAAAAACATATCAATATCTCCCAATGGGGACCTGTAAATACCAATAACAGTCAAATTCTTATCCGGAATCTGCACTGCGCAACACTCCAGATCTCTTTCCACAGAGAGATCCACCACAGCGTCTATGGATCTAACGTTAACACCGACATCCACCCTGGAAAATATTGCAATGCCCCCTCCCTTATACTTTTCCCTACAAAATTTGGCATTTAGTTCATAATTTTGAAATTTAATTGCTTGAATACCTACTATCATTATTTTGCCAGTCTTCACTAAAAATCAACAGATCAAAGCAGTCCTCAGTCAAGAATGCTTCCAATTTATTAAGTTTGTTCCCAATTGATTGTAAATTTTGGTGTAGCACGATGATGTTTTTCGGACGTGTATCGGTGAAATCATCACCGGTCATGTCATCAGTTGGCTCCTCCTCTCCCATAAAAAAGTGTTCTCCGATGAAACATAAATTTCATTAATAGTATCAGCCAGCAGCTCGCATAAATACCGCTTTGAGCGATATTTAAGGTGAATCCCATCAAATGCATTATCGTGTGCTGATATCAAGTTATTCATGACGCGTAATTGTTGACGATGGAGTATAATTTTTTTTATCAAGTTATTGACACAAAATACTCCTACGTGTTCATAATGACCAGACATGTAATATATTCTATAGTTAATATGTTCGATTATACCATTCAGTTCCCTATCCTTACATCTGAACGGAATTGTGCTGATGATTTAATTTGTATGAGTCGATATTTCCATAATTGATTTATAAGTACGGATTACATCATTTATGCTACTACTCTCATAGCAATTGTCAATGTTGTTAGTGCCTCCCATTACAACAATGCAATCCTGCTTAGTGAAACCGTGAATAGTTGGTCAAGGTTCCGTACCATGTCCTGCAACATGGCCGACGGCTTAACAATTCCTTGTACATGTTCAGTCCCAACAGCTACATCCCTTAACAAACTACTATAGTGGCGTGCGTGACTGTCTCCAATTACCATTATTTTCCCCCTAAACATTCTATTCTGGATATAACTGCTATTATCAACCGGCTCTCTCGGTTCGCGACCGAACCGGATAAAGTTACTTCCCATGTGAGCCGAGATCCGGTTCATTGAAATTTAGTGAACTGGCTTCCTCGGTTCGCTGCTTGGATTCGGTTCACTGAACCGGGTGGTTCGCGAACGACCCACCTCTAGTAAAAAGTATTTGGAAAAGACTACGTAGCAGATACGAAACAATTTGAAGATTAATTATTGAATGTTATACTATAATCAAATAATGAACTGTAAATACCTTTTATACAAATATTCCAATCATAAGTAGAAGTTGCTATAATTATGGCCGTTAATAAATGTAGGTATCTCGAAATAAAGGTTAATAGTAATTGAATTTATTTTAAATTCTTTGTAGGATATAGACGTTCGCAACAGTGGCGCAGTCAGAATTTTGTATTAGGGGCGGTTTTCAAAAAAAAAAATATTAAGCGTATTAAAGAACCAAAATTTTGAGCTAGTTAAGTCTGACGTAACCTGAAAGAGAAAAATACTTTCGAAAACAATTAAAACTGTTTGCCACTGTTGCCAAGATTTTTTTTAAACCAAAACACACATATATATTTTAAAAATCATCTGTGTCTGTATCTGGCGGCCTGGGGGGGGGGGGGGGTTTAACCCCCAAAACCCCCCCCTCGCTGCGCCACTGGTTCGCAAGTAGTATAAACCACACAATAATATTCCATCCATGTAACATATCTGTTTGTGAGTATAAACATAGCAATTAAATAAATTCAATTTAAATAACTAGCAACTAGTAGGTACTGTAACGTAAGGCTATTACACTAATACTTCACTTGTAAAATGCCTCGCTTTCATAAAAGGCTTGAGTTTGAGCCCAGTCGACCACATAATAAATTACCTTACCGGCATTTTAAGATAATATGTATGTACATCGTTGTATTTTCATGGATGTGCAAATAAAACAGAAATACATCTAAATGTTTACAGAAAGACACATGTACGAATTCGTTGAATTAACAAAATATACCTATAAGCAAGTAAAAAACAAACTTTTACAACCAGGCAATGTTCTTAATGAACAAACGGAACTCATAAATTCACCGCTAATAAACCCTAGCCTTGTAAAAACGGTCTTTCCAGATAAGCCATGACCTTTTCATAATTTTCTATTTTTGTACATTTTTATTTACATTTTTGTTAGAAGTAGGTAGTTGCAATATATTAAATTTTACTTTAGTTTCTCGAGAACTCCTGACGATGCCGCAAGGCGAAATGTACATCGAGTATTGAATTATATTTATTTGTGAAACAATACCAAGTGTGTTTTTTGTTTTTTACTTGCTTATATTTCGACATGTTTCACTAAGAGATTTCCATCACTTCATTTAATTATTTAAAATATACCTACTTTGCCTTAATGATACGATCCTCTTCAATGAAGCAAATAAATGTTTTTTATAGAAAAGAATATTTCTTTTTCTCCACCATTAAGATTTCATGAATCAAAGAATATTCAATTTGTCGTAAGAAATATTTTTCAAAAAAAATCTGCTTTATGTATGGTTCAATTCCTTGAAGCCTATAATAGTGATAGACAGTGATAGTGCAGATATTAACAGCTATGTGGTAACTCTCATAAGTATTAATGAGTGTCCACGTTTTGAAGTCCCCTCATACCGAAAAAAGTGGTTTTTAAAAAATCTCTCTCTCACTCTCTCACTCTCTCTCTCTCCCCCCTCTCCCCCCCCCCTCTCTTCTCTCTCTCTCTCTGTGTGTGTGACCACGATACCGGTCAAACCGCTACATGTATCAATTCCAAATTTTCTATTTGCAAATATAATTTCCCTTTTGAGATCTGATTAGATTTTCAGTCAAATCGGCAGACCGGAAGTAGTAGTTTACTTCAGTGAAAAAATTGAATTTTGCCAATATTTCGTCAACTACTAAGTTAAACAAATTTATAAAGAATTCATACGTATTCAAAATTAAATTCCAGAAGAATTTGATTAAAAGAGTTTTTCGAAGTTCGTACCGGAAGTAGGTCTTTTACTCTTATCGAAAATCAGTTTTTTGCGAATATTTCACTTGATAATTTAGAAATGTATTTAAAAGATACAAAAGAGAAAGATATATAATATTCAGTGAAATATTTATAAGGAATTAAATTTTGTGTTTCAATCAGAGTTAAATAATTTTGAGAGTCCTTTTAGATCATTAATTTATATTTATGGATGTAATTTAATAACCATGCATGTAAGTACGAATTTTATTAACACAACCACTTAGAGTTGCCAATAGAAATTTAGACTCGTAAACTGTTAAAAACATACAAAATCATGACATAAAGAGTGCAAGTGAACTAACTTCAGTTTACTTCAGTAATTTTTTCAGTACCTATTGAACACAAAGCACTCGTTTCGACAATATCCGTATTTTTAGTCAAAAGTACATATGTCTATTTACTATATGTATTTCTTCTTTATTTATTCAAAGTAATCATTCTTAAATATTAACCCATTGAGCTGAAGTGTGTTAATATTAAATCCGAAAATTTTAAATCATGTTTAATTATGGAGACGAGAAATTTAAATTTATTAATATCATCTTTCGTGCGATAAGTGAAATAGCATAAGGTATTGTAAAACTCTCCAGCTAGATGGCAAACTTAGAGTGATGTATAAAAGCAGAATCCTTCAGAACCCCAACCTAACTAATAACCACGGATTATCGGATGGTTCACTTAAATGAGGGGTTTTGCCGCTTAATCTACCTAATGCAGGCGCACCTAGAGGGCGCCACGGTATTAGAAACAAGAGACCTAGAAGTAAATTTGAATCATGACTTTAACCGAATAATTGAGATGTCGCTACTACTGTGCTGTTTTATGCAAGCGCGTACAGGCCGTTAACCAACAAATTTTGTGTGTGTTGCTAAACATTATTTTTCTTATTACTACTTAGTGGTGTTATAATCGTACCGTAAGTTCTGTAAAGAGTAATATGATAATTTTATTAAGTTGACATAATGCATTTTTAGACTTAAAATATGGATAGAAGCTGGTGCTTGCATCAATTGTATGTGCTGCGTACAAGCAAGAGCGATGCATATTTTCCGAGAATGCGAACAAGTAACTAATGGCACGGCACTAATAGTTGACATATAACCCGAAGGTGAGCTGGAGATTTTTTGTTTGTAGTTCTGATTCTAAGTGCAACAAGGACCACCTGGTTGTAGCAAGGATTTTGTTGGTTTCCGATTACACCAATTAAAGTTTGCAATTATTAGGAGTATAATATAAGTGAGAATAATTGTAGTTGAGATGTCAGGCGATTTTTGACAAAATGATTAGTATACATTATAGAGGACCTCTAATTGAACAACTTTTTCTTACAAAATTATCAATGCAAATGTAGGGAAATGGAGATAAAAAATAAATTAGGTACTCACCGAGTTAATCTTGCAGGTTACAGCCCATGTGAGATATCCCATATAGAGCATTGATATAATGAAAATCGCAATAAATGATGTTTATTTAAGCTCACAACACAACAATTACCTTTGATTTCCACGTTCTTTGATTGAATTTTAGCAAAATTGTAAATACGAGATCACATGATATCAGCTGTTTTCGTTGACATTTGATGGTGCTTTTAAAATCGCAGAAGTCATAAGAAAACATACAAATTGACCTAAATTGTATGTGATTATGTGAAATAAACATCAATTATAGTGATTTTCATGATTTCAATGATCTATATGGGATACCTTACATGAGATGTAACCTGCAAAATTGACTTGGTCAGTACCTAATTTATTTTTTATCTCCATTTCTCTATGTTTGCATTGATAATTTTATAAGAAAAAGGTGTTCAATTAGAGGTTCTCTATAAGGTACACTAGTCGCCCGACACCTCAACTGCAGTTTAACCCTATGGGTGTATAAGAAAGCCTTTAAACTACACGAAAAACTTACTACTTGTTTTTAAGTTTCTATATTATGTTTTTTCACAAGCAATCAATCCATGTTTAGCAGTGTTAATAGAAACTTCAGATTTCTTGGTACAGAAGCATTTATGGTTTTTCTTAATGATTTTCCTGTGCAGTTTCCTATAATGAAAATGTGCCTTTATACTATCGTTGATATTTGTTAGTATACAGTTGTAATTATTATATTTTATTATTCAGGAGCGAAACTTGGCAACAGCAAATGGGCATGAAACCTGTGCTAGATGCCAGTACAACATGTAATAAGAAACTTTGCAGCCTACATTTTGACACAACATACTATGCACACCCTCATTCAGTACACCTCAACAGAAATGCAGTGCCGACACTCCATCCCATGAGGCCACCCATGGAGCTTAAGGCAGCCATATCATTGGAAGTCTCATTTGTTTTACGACAACAATAAATTAACCAATTTGGTGTTAGTTATTGCAGGTTTAATTTTTTTGTTTTGTTCTATAGCCATGTAATTAACATTATTTAGTTTTTAAGCCCTAATTGTCACTCTTTTAATTATATATTGATGAAAAGACGTCTACTAAATTTGTTAGGTATCTTATGTATCCATATTTTTATTTATGTCACCTTATTTTATGTTCATCATTTATGTAATACAAGATTTTGTAAATGGTGGTAGTAAACATGGGCTTAAGTCATTGTGTATCTATCGGGTTTAATTACCTACTTTGTAGTATTTTGAGTAGGTACTTGTACTTTTCAACAGCAATTCTATCTTATTGTTAAAACTATCTTTGTAGTAATATATATTGGACACTTGTGAAATATAGAAATAGTAATGCAATAAAACACCTTTTTCACAAAATATAGTTTAATAACTAGATGTCACATTTCGTGTGCACTGCACACATCGTCAGTAGTAACTGTTATTACTGACGATGTGTGCAGTGCACATAAAATGTGACATCTAGTTATTAAACTATTTTTTGTGAAAAAGGTGTTTTATTCTATTAATAAAAATATATTTGTTAGTCAAATATTCTACTTTTGGTAGATTATGCTATTGTTCGTTAATTTATTTTTGTACTGGTAATTTAACTAAAACACATGTTGGATGTTAGTTATAATTTTTCAATAGTAATCATAAATGTATACCTTTTCTACTTTGTAGTATTTTGAGTAGGTACTTGTGCTTTTTCAACAGAAATTCTATCTTAATGTTAAAAATATCTTTGTTAGTCGAATATTCTACTTTTGGTAGATTATGCTATTCTTCGTTACTTTATTTTTGTACTGGTAATTTAACTAAAACATACGTGTTAGATGTTAGTTATTAATATTCATAAATGTAGTTTGTACCTTTTCTACGTAGCAATATTAAAGTGTAATTATTTAAGTAATTCTTTTCTTTAAAACGTTATTGTGTGGTTACAGCATTGTCATTGAATATCGTACTGTATACTGTTTTCCTTAGAAATGATTCCTCATTACTACGAGAACTAGTAAATAGTATGCAATTTAATTACAGTGTTATAATCATGTATCGCGAGATCAAAAATTATATTGATGAAGGTTTGTCATGTAATGTAAAACGTCTGTCTTAAGTTATATCATTGTCATATTGTCCATATTTGTCATTATATTTTCTCTTATAATGACAAATATTAATGACAGTATGACACTTAATGATATAACTTAAGACAGATTTTTACATTCCATGGCAAACCTTTATCCATATATTTTTGATCTCGCGGTATTAAACCCTAATTTTTAATAAACTTAATTTTGAATTTCCCGCTACCAAATACATTTTGAATCGCCCGCTATTTGCTTAGTGTTATTGAAAACTGTAATTTTTTGATGCCAGCGCCTTCTATATCGGCCTTCACGCAATACAAACCGCGGATAAAAATTTTGGCTTGACTGCGCCATCTGATTCTAATCTGTGCTAATAACACATAATAATCAATACAAAATATCCGGCGCGTAAAACCATTTTAAACTCTATCTTGATTTAATTGAGGTTAGAGTTTTTATACATTTATTTGTATTTTAGTAATACCAGATTTTTTACGAAGTATGCAGTTCCTGCGTATATAAAATATATGTTTCCTGACTTCTTCCAGTATTTAATTTCAGAAACGTAATATAGTGCTATTTATTAGTTATTTAGTTGTCTGAACCAACTATTTCAAGGTTAGATCTGTACAACATTTTGTTTTTTTAGGATTTTTTGCTATAACTCGTGTAAGTGGTTGAAGAAAAATATCAATTCTAATTCAGCAAAAACTAATACAGGTTGGGTATTATCCTTTGTTTAAATTTTTAGAAATATGAACAACTTAGTTATACCGCCTTCTCCCAATTGGTATGAGAGCAAAATATTAGCATGTGCTACTGATAATACGGTAATTTATGGTGCTAAACGTGATATAGTTATTATAAAAAACAAGCCGTCCGATTCACCAGCAGACATTAAAATAATTACGCATGCTCATTATGAAAGGTTTTAATTGAATATTCCTAAACAGCGACACAACTAATGTAAATTATTTTAGAATAGTATCTATAGATGTAACTCTGAGTTGGGGTCCTGGTAGTATGTGGACAGTTTCATGCAGTGATGACAAGGTCATTAAATTATGGAATATAGAAGATTACAGTTGCAAATCAAGCAATAGTATGCACACAGTAAGCTATAAAATTTCTTTTGATAGCACTAATAGTTATAATTTGTTGAAATAATCTTTGATAAATACAAAAAACCCATCTTTTATAATGACATATTATTTTTCTTTAGTCTTTACCAGATAAATTAGTAGGTGCCGTGTTTGCTGGCAGTGATAAGATCATATCTGTGTCTGAGAATGGATTTGTTACCATTTGGAGAGTAGCAACCAACGATATCACATCTTTAAAATCCTTATTTAATTTTAAAGTTCAAGTTACAACTTTATCAGTATGTCCGCATTCACCTTGGTTAGCAGCATTTGGTTTGAAATGTGGATTAGTGGTTTTGGCCGATCTTAGAAGTAAGTCAAATATTATTTTATTTGTATACTGACTGTCAAATTTATTGCATTTTTTAGAGCACTTTTGTTGTCGATGACTTCTTTTATTTTAAATTACTTTATGATATACTTGATAATTTTTATATTGATTTCAGAAACTGGTAAAATTTTATATAAAATGCGAGGTCATGATAAACAAGTGGTTTCATTGTCTTGGTGTCCTCTTCCATTTAATATATTTTCAAAAGTTCCACAAAGGAAAATGACATTTAATAAAGGCGTGATTACTCGCTGTGGTAAAGAGGACGGAACGGCTAATGCAGAGTTTGTTGATCCGCAGCAGTTATCTAAACAAACCACGGAAAATGTTCAAAAAAGTAATGAAGATGTGTTGAATGGTGAACAGGTCATTTCTGCAAGCTTGTCTAATGGTACTAATAAAGAAGTAGCTGTATTTAATGAAGCCATAAAAACTGAAATTGACAA
Source organism: Amphimallon solstitiale (assembly GCA_963170755.1). Lineage (NCBI taxonomy): Eukaryota > Metazoa > Arthropoda > Insecta > Coleoptera > Scarabaeidae > Amphimallon > Amphimallon solstitiale. The sequence goes on along the minus strand of OY720678.1, from coordinate 85,487,073 downwards.
AAATACATTGGTCAGTCAAGGAGAAAATAGTATAACGTCAGAACTTCAATCCAATCTTGCATTAGATATCGAAACTAATGTAGACTATTACATAAACCATTATATGTATGAAAATGATAAAAAGATTGAGAAAAATACTTCTTTAGGGGAAAGTTTAATATCAACTGCAGATAGTAAACATTTAAGTAATGCTGAAAATGGAGACGTATTGAATGTTACTGACAAAGCTGTAATAATAGAAAAAAAGAATTTAGATGTTGAAACAAATGTTGATAAGGAAGAAACTCAAATGGAGAAGGAGTTTTTGCTAGCTTCATCTTCTAGAGGAGGGTATGTATTTGTTTATTATCATCTTCAATACCTCTTTTCTCTCAAAAAAATAAGGAAAATATAGTATTGTACGCATTGCTGTTTATTAGACATCCGAATATGTATATGTTTATATATATACGATTCTTCTGCATCCAACAGAGTTGCCAAATTTCTGAGTTCTCATAACTTGGACATAGTAGAATTACTACCAAGATTTGTCAATAATAGTATATAAAAGATAGTGAAATTCTATGTCTATTGTCAGTATGAAGGTTTAGGACATTTTCCTATATATATTTTTGACTTTTTTAGCTGGAACCACATTCTTCCTCAAAGTAATACTGCATGTGAAAAAAGATAACTAATGAACATCTTATATGTCTTAACCATTACAATAATCATATCTTTTACATTTTTAAGATCCATCTATATATGGCGTACTGGCACAGATGGAAGAAAACAGATAGAATTGGTCATGACTAATAGCAAAAATAAAAGAAATCATTGGGGCTCAGATAGAACTTGGATCACATTGTGTTGGATTACACCTACCAATTTACTATCGTCAACCCCATCCGGAGAGCTTATTCAGTGGGATTTACTCGGGGTATTTCAAGGAGTGTAAGTGTTTCATATTATAATAGAATCATATTACATATAATATATCATACAGTCTAAGAAAGGAGAGTTATAGAATATATGATTTAGATTGTAGCATCACCTATCCTTTCTTAGACTGCATGAGGTATATAGGTAGATTCTTTAAGATATTTGAGGCATTAATTTTTAAATTACACATATTAATGTATATTTATAGGAATAAGCCACAAAGAAAATTGATACATCACGATCATGGTAGCACTTTATTTGCAATAGTCGCTCCAGTGCAGTTACAATCTAAGTTGGACGACGAGCTATGGAGAACTAGAAAAGATTCATTTGCTTGGACTGTGGGACAGGAAAGATTTTTGCTCTGCACTAGTTTGCAAGCAGATAGAACTACGATAGCTTCTTATCCAACCCTAGGAGGTTACGTTTACTGCTTGTCGTGTTGCCCTATGGATCCTAACAGGTATTTTGATTACATTTGATCAACAATTAAACTGCAGTTGGTAAATGTTAAAGTATTGTATTGGGTAGTATTTATATCCGCCAAATTACTTTGTGATTTAGTATAATTTTACAATACACATTAACCTTGAACATACCCTATATGTATGTATATTTTACTGTATTTACAAAATTGTTTCAGAATCGCCGTTGGAATTGGTGATAGCACTGCAAAAGTCTGGGACCTGAGTCGACCACACACACAGTGTATTGTAATGGGCAACTTGTGGCAAAAAATTCATAGTAAAGTTCTGACATTAGCATGGCATCCCACTAAAGAAACTATACTAGCGTATGGAACATTTGAGGGAAGAGTAAGTTTTTTTATATGTTCACACTGGTGCAATTTCTTGCAGCAATTCCTGTTTTATGAAAAGTTGCACGAAAATTCGCGTTCACACTATGCATTTTGTTGCAGCAATTTATCGCATTTGAAGAGTTGCACGTATTAGAAGGTGTTCTATTTTCTGAAGAAATTGCATGCGATTTTTTAGTAATTTTACGCTGCCAACCTGTCTTATGGAATGTACCAAAGCACATGTATTATTATTCATCACTATACATTGAAATGATGACATATAATTATTTCATGTTGGTAGTACCACAAGAAGAATTGGATTTGTGAAAAATTGCTTGTACTTCCTGATCAGTGTGAACCAGCCGTTGAACTCCTAAAAATTGCAACGTTCATACAACTTTTCACATGCGATAAATCGCTGCAAGAAATTGCATCAGTGTGAACCCCTCTTTAGATTTTAAAACAATATCAACACTAATAGTTACTTGCTTAACAAAATACACTAAAAACAGCGTTCCGACACTAATGTGTTTTTGTGAATTAGCGTCGAAACAGCGTTTTTACTGTGGTTTTTAAGAAAGTAACTATTAGTGACGGTTTGTTTATTCACAATTAGTGAGGTAAGCATAACCTTACTTATAGTTACTTTTTTAATAAAATACACTAAAAACACTATTACATATTTAACTTTCTGTGCATTAGTTTAGAAACGGTGTTTTCAGAGTATTTTGTTAAGAAAGTAACTATTAGTGACGGCATTTTTTATTCACAATTAGTGAAGTAAACAGAACCGCACTAATAGTTATACACTAAAAACGCCGGTACGAATTTGGCTTTTTGTGCATTAGTGTCGTAACGGTGATTTTAGTGTATTTTGTTAACTATAAGTGACGGCATTGTTTATTCACAATTAGTGAAGTAAAAAAAAACGGCACTAATAGTTACCTTCTTGACAGAATACACAAAACACGTCGGTACGTATTTAGCTTTTTGTACCTTAGTCTTAACACATTTTTTAGTGTATTTTGTTAAGAGAGTAACTATTAGTATTGTTTATTGCACAATTAGTAAGGTAAACATAACCTTATTAATAGTTACTTTCTTGATAAAATACATACTTGCTTAACAAAATACAGTGAAAACACCTTTACGGATTTAGCTAATTGTGCTTTAGTGTCGTAACGGTGATTTTACTCTATTTTGTTAAGAAAGTAACTATTAGTGATGTTATGTTTAGTGCACAATTAGTAAAGTAAGCATAACCTCATTAATAGTTACTTACTTAACAGAATACACTAAAAACGCCACTACACATTTAATTTTATGTGCATTAGTATCGTGACGGTGATTTTAGTGTATTTTGTCTAGAAAGTAACTATTAGTAAGGTTATGTTCACTGCACAATTAGTGAGATTATAACTATATTGTCGAAATACTTATTTAGTTCTTTTTGCATTAGTGTGGTAACACTGTTTAGGGTATTTAATGGCAAGCGAATAAGTTACAGTTACTTTCTTGGTTATTTCAATGTGTTTATTTTTATAATAGAACTTTTTTTTTATTCTCTTTGTATTCCTGTGTATTATAAGATAAGATAATGAAAAAGCGTAAACAGGATGCGTGCATTTTTCCATTACAGATTGGCCTTATAAACCCCATTAATACAGGAAAGACACCTTTATTACTGCATCAATACTTCCGAACAGCTGTTAATGAGGTAGTTTGGGGACCGTTAAAGGGAAACTTGGAAAATATGGGTCTTTATGCATGTGGTGAACAGAAGTTGGTGATTTACGATATAGATAAATATATGAACGGTAAGTCGACATAATTACAGAATATTTAAGAGCCTTGTTATTTGAAAAATTGTTGCCAACAAAATTTATTGCTTTCTTAACAATTATGATATAATTACACTATGTCAGCATGGTTCTTAAACAGTTTTTTTTTTTACTAAAACTGTAGAATGTGTACAATGTATTTATGACAGAGTGGACTTCAGTAATTACGTATTTTTACTTTTGTTTGATCGTGCAAAAGTTTTCAACTCGTTCAAAATGTTTTTTTTATATCAAACGAAGTCACGAAACTTTGTATTAGATATAGGTACAGTAAAACCCCGATTATCCGTGTGCGGATTATCCGGGCTGCGGATTATCCGTGTCATACGCATGATGACGCAATATCGATATCACTAGCAGTGTACTAGGGGAATCCCTGGAAATCATTCGCTTTTCTTCTGCTTTATGTACATAAATGCAAGTTAACCTACCTATGTAGAGTTTATTTTTTCTTATTTAGTGTAAAAGTTTACTTATGTAGAATTCTGGTTTTTATACTGTTATCTTTTTAGTATGTATACATAGATACATATAAGAAATAAATGTTCGGATTATCCGTGCTTTTCAATTTTCCGTGCCCCGTCCGGTCCCGTGGAGCACGGATAATCGGGGTTCTACTGTACTTTCAATGAAAGGTATTTTATTTTCTCGAAACCGGAAAAATCGTTGTTAGTATTTCAGTGTTAGGTCGAAGGAGTTAGACACAGATCTTGACACGCCTCAGGGAAGTGTCTTAGGACTCCTGATCTTTTTATTATTTATGAACACGTCGCCGAACCATCCAAACATAAGCGCTGGTTATAAATCCAAACACCATTTACTGCCACTGCATTTTGAAAATATGCTACCAATACTGTTTTTCAAAGTTATACTCCACTAATTCATTTAATCTATGATGAAATTAAGCAATTTTTTTAAATATAATGCTGCGATTTTGTTCATCGGACATATTTCATGTAAATAACTTATTACCCCTAGGGCCGGTTTTACAGTTGGAGTTTAAGCTGAGGCTTACTTAAGCTTAAGCTTTAGTTTAAGCCCGAACTTAAACTAACACGAGTTTTACAGTATCTCTTATGTGAGTGGTTTAGTAAAGCCGATCATTATGAGAAAAGTTTAAAGTTGGTATTGCGGAAACCGATAATTGCAGGTTATGTAAATGATTATCGCGATAGTTTTGTTAATACTTGTCCACGAGTTCGGTTCTTTCTAGGTTATATTTAACGAAAATCTATGTGAAAACGAGTGACGATGACAGAAAACGTGTTTCAAACATAACCGCTGAAGAAACATATCGGTTAATCGAAATAGTAAATTAGTATATTAGATTTGCTGCTATGTAGACCATATTTCTGAGAAAGTTAAATAGTATTAGAGCAGTGGTAGATAGTAATCATAAAATATCCATTAGATTAATGAATATTAATACAATCCCGGTAATTTTTTGTGAATGTTTTCTACAAATAGGGCATTTATATAAATTGTCTTATAATAATATATATGTATATTAGGATTTATAATTTTAATCCAAGAAAATATAGATTTGCTAAAACCTATGTTATTATATATGCAGTATTCTAGAAATATAATGTGGCAAAATTGAGATAATAGGAATTATTTAGAAACATCTTTAGTTTTCCAGGAAAAAATAATAACAAGTTTACAAATAAGTAGGTACTAAATGTGTACAAATCGAAATTGTAATAATAAAATCTACGGAAAATTCCCAGAAATAATGCCCATTTATTTCGAAAGTTTACAGGAAGCATATAACTGATATTTTGTCGAAATTCAGAATAATTCAGAGCACAACAATCAGACATGTAACACATGCAAAACATACGATCGAGCGTGGTTTAAGGCTTAAACTACCCCATGCGTACCGCTTAAGCCTTTGCCCTCGCTAGGTTGGTTTAAGCGCGCCAATGTCCACTGTAAAACGGGTCAAGAGTTTAAGCCTTGGTTTAAACTAAAGCCAGGGCTTAAGCTAGTACTGTAAAACCGGACAGACGATCATTAAAATATACTGGGACAGGCAATTTTTGATGAATTCAATTTTGTCAAAGATTCACGAAAATGACAAAATAATTTTTACAGTTCTAAATGCCTGATTTTAGACGCCCTTAGCCCTTTTAAAGACTCGGAGGTGTGGGGGAAGAATGTTCCAGAGAACCAGGCGACAGCGAGACGCTGTTATTTCCAATGGTTATTCCCCTTGTTTATATAAAGCCACTACGCACCAAAACTGTGGGAATTATTTAGATAACGAAACCCTAAAGGCTAAAATGCAAATATTGTGTCTCTGAAATTTGAACAAACTAAATATTTTAAATGGAATATTTTAAAACGGAATATATGCGACGCAGATTTTAATGTTGAAAATTTTAAAACATAATTTATTTAGAATTTGAATTAATACTGATTTAAAAATATGTAACGTATAATATACAGGGATAAATTAATTAATTGCTGGCCGCGTCTTTTTAAATGCAACAGGGAACGAAGTAGTAGAAAGAAGATTTTTCCTTTCGGCGAGAATTCTAACATGTGACAGAAATTCTTTACAAGAAAAGACATTGAATTCAATTCTAGTAGTTAAAAATGCCATAAAATCTGCGTATAATGGTAGAAAAGTATAAAATATACAGATATTGTCTGTTTACCGGTCACGGCCATTTTATCGGATACCGTTACCTAAAATAGTGCCTGGCAAGTTTGGATAAAGTTAATCTCACAGTTTCGTTCACGCTTGCCATATTATTTTCCAGGATATATCCTTATTACATCGTTCTTCATCAAGCTTTAACGGCTGAACGTTTCGATCGCCGGATCAAGCTTTAACGGCTGAAGATTTCGATCGCCGGATTGACTATTGTCAATGGCTATTAAATATGGTAGCGGAAACCCCCGAAATACTTTCAAGTATCCTATGGACGGATGAGGCAACATTTAATAGCAATGGTGGTGTGAACTTGCACAATATGCACTATTGGTCCAGGACAAATCCGCGTTTGATAGAAGAAATTCAGCATCAACCGCTGGTCGGTAAACGTGTGGTGCGGTATTGTAGGAGGTCAAATTATTGGACCCGTTTTCTTTAACCCACATCTCACTGGAGAGATTTATTTAAATTTTTTAATGAATGAGCTGCCCTTCTATTAGAAGATGTCCCTCTGGACGTTCGTCGTGATATGTTTTTTCAGCCCGATGGGTGTCCGGCGCATTTTGCAGCAAGCGTCCGGGATTTCTTAGATTAGACATATCCTGGCAGGTGGATTGGACCTGGCGCGCCAGGTCACCAGAGCTCAAAGTCCTAGATTTTTATTTATGGGAGAGAGTTAAGGACATTGTTTTTTGAAAACCGGCCTACAACAAAACAAAATATGATGGAGAAAATTATAGCAGGAGTACGAAACATATCGGAGGCGGAAATTGAAACTTCTGTTTTATCCACGTGGCAAAGGTTGCAGGCTTGCATTAACAATGATGGGCGGCATTTTGAACAATTAGGCCGTCATTAAAAAGTTTACAAACCAATCTTTACAGTTATGTAATTGTAGTTTTTTTACTGTTTTATTGTGATAGTGTTAGTATTAATTGTTAGTATAGTAAATCATAGTATATATGAACATTTTAAATACATGTTTTTCGAACGTTTGCATAAAATTACATTCATGTAATTTTGGTTTCTTAAACAGGAACTAACGAAATGTTATAAATTTTTTATTTAATATATTTTTATATATTTTGATAGTAAAAAATGTGTAAGACTAAAAGTATTAAAGAATGTGTAAGGAATAAAATTTAAAAATTTTCAATACCCCTCAATTAGTAAAAATATGAATAAATTCTAAATTTTAACATTGATCCTGACTATTACGCCCCCTTGCAGACATTTTACAAACCCCAAAATAATTTCCAGCATTTTCTCTTGGGCACTTTTACTTAAAAAATTTTTTACTCTGAAGCAATATGACTACTGGTTTCTGAGATATAGCCGGCGGCCATTCTTAGTTGACCACTCGGTACATATTTTAAGAAAATGTAGTCACTATTTACATATAGTTTTTTCAGTGAACTCTGCTAGGACCCATGGAAAACCATAATTCAAAACTTAAACTGTTTGATAAATAAATTTGACAATTCAGAAAATAATAATAATTGATATTAAACTAAGGCATATGTGTTTCAGTACCTTCTTTGACTAGGGTAATTTTTGATATCTTGGTATATTCAAATAGAATTTTAAGTTACTAACACTTTCATAAAAATCACACCATTTCAGAACCTGAAATCATGAAAATTCCAAGCAACGAGATCATCACCTGCATGTCATGGAAGCCCGATTTCAAATTATTTTCAATAGGAACAAAAGCGGGCACGGTAATGGTATTTAATAAGAACCTAGAACTCACCACGGCAATCTACGCTCAACACAAAACGATTTACGCTACCGTTTGGCATCCGGAAGCAACAGCTGAAGACGACGGAATCTCAGCCTACAGTTTCTGGCTCGCCACGTCGACGGTAGATGGCTCCGTAATAGTTTATGACCTGTCAAAGGAAAAAGGAGATGGTAAACAATTATAAAATGTTTGTGCGGTCCTTCTTAATATTTTCCTTCAAGGTGATGGTACGAAAGACCCCAGGATGATCGCAGTTTTAACTGGTCATACACGCCCTGTGAGGTGCTTGTGTTGGAGTTCGTATGAGGGTGGTAAATTAGTGTCAGGTGGCGATGATGGTGTTGCACAGGTAATTCCATTATATCTTGGATTGAGTTGGTCTTTACTTGATGTAAATCCATTTTCAATGTGAAATAAAACAAACAAATGTTTAAGATTTACACTGTATTTAATAACAACGACAGCTGTTTCGCTACACTGTAGCTTCATCAGGTTAACATATACAATAATAACTATCTACATACCATTCCATTATATGTTCCTCTACATCTCGGGCGTGCTGACATTCAGATTATATTGCAGGTCTGGGATGTAAAAACTGCAACTATTATTTCTACTTTTACGAGTCATAACGTCGAGCCAATTCTGACATTGTTGTGGAGTCCTTTACATAAAGATTTTATCATATCGGGCGGAAAAGATAACTCGATTAGGATATGGAATGTTACAGAAAATCAACCTATGAATGAAGCTGGTCAGTATTATTTAGATTTAAATAAACAGTGCTATCCAATGTTTAATGTTTCTTAACATCTTGTAACAAAGTATTTTAATAGATTAACAGTATATTATTGTTATATTTATTTATATTTAACAGTATTTTGAATACTTTTTTTTTTATCAATTTTAATAATCTACTCATTTTTAAAAAGAATAGAATGCTTTTAAGTATTTTAATAAAGAGTGCCTACATAAATTAACTTTTTTAGTGATAGGTATGATGTATGAAATGTGTTCTAATGATTTACTATAGTTTAACACAGAAAATACTTGTATTTTCAGATATATAGACAATACAACAACATTGTGTTTACAACAAACTGTGGTTATTTTTTCTGAAAGATTTTATTTTTACCTGCCTAGTAAGTAATTTAATCGTTTCACATTTAGATTCTTCAGAAAACCATGAAATTATAATTATCAAAGAATTTTACTGAACTTGTATATGCAAAACCTGTCTCAAAACAACTTTCTATGCTGGATACAATTTAAATATTGTTTCTTTCCTTGAAGTATATTGCTTTGTATTATTAAAATAAGAGTTAAACTTGCAAGTTCATAAAGATTTTCAACAGAATAATGAAGAAAAAACAGTCACTGTTTGTTGTAAACACAAAGATATATTGTCTATAAATCTAAAATTATAAGTATTTTATGTGTTAAACTAAAATGAATCGTTAGAATACGTTTCAAATATCATACCTAACACCAAAAAAGGTCAATCTATGTACACAACTTTTATAAAAATTATTTTGAATCAGTCTCTTCTTTAACTCCATACATTTTACACGCGATAAAAACAAGTATCCGGTTTGTTTGGATTGTGAACTTTTACCTAGGATAATAGTGATGTCAACAGAAAATACCCGCATTCCGATTAACAGAACATATACAGGTTGACTCATTTTAGTAGACACTCGATACTGTAAACATTGTTTACTCTATCGAGTGTTTACTGTATTGGGAATAGAGAGTTGGTTGAAATTTTCTAAAATTAATAAATTTTATCTATATTATGGATCCGAAGTGAAAATGAATCTATGCGACAGTTGACGTATTCTGAGGCCCAATAGTCAAAATATATATAAGACGTTTTGGATCTTTTTTGTATTTTGACATCATCATATTTCCTATTTCTTACAGATGCCACTTACAAAGAATTATTTTTTCTGATTTTAAAAATGTATGACATGTTTTTCAAGTTAGTTAGTCGTTAGTTTTGCTCTGCTGTGGAATTTTATGAAATAGAGTCTCTAAAGCCAGATGGTGACAGACTTAAATAACGTAGAGTTGAAAGTATCGCAGATGTTGAGGAACGAATAACTAAATCACCCAAGACGTCTGACGGTGTTTGTAATTGATTACTTGATCGGCCATTTGTATTTTAGTGAATGTTACGTTTAATTTCTGCTCCTGCTTGAATTCGACATAGTTGTCAAATTTCACATTATAATCCCATAAGCGCAGTTTTTAGATATGATTTTTGAACATTATCGACATAAACAAAATTACAGATTATTAATGCTATTTTATCATTTTGTTATAGTTACATTTTTTTTTTATAAAATCATGTTTATTGTTGTTAATTAAGTATTTAGACGCGACTCTGGTGGTAGAACAAATGAATCAAGACGTTTCCAAGTTGCTATTAAATAATATGAACATTTTAAAATCAAAATGCGCAAATCAGTAACATATAGACACAAGATGAGAACTTAATTGTCAGAACATCTATCCAAAATAATTCAATTGTGATTATGGGTTATTGATTGCTTTTGTTTCATAGCAGGTTTCTGATGTGTGGTAATGAAAATAATTAGGTTCTTTTAATAGTTCTTTCCTTATTGAATATCTTGTTTTCACTTTTTTTGCCGCAGATTTAGCTGAAATGTGGAAGGGACGAAGTAAAATCAAGCGCGATTTGAAGAAACATAAGGCGACTGAAGGAAGCGATGATGAGGAGGCTGGTGTTAAGGTCAAGCGTGGTGCAGTGTTGACACTTACCGCCAGAGCCCAGAATAATATGTCTGCAGCAATAGAAAACTGCAAACGTGTCTTCTCTTTAGTCAACGATGACAGTTGTGAGAATCTGGACGATAATGAAAAACTCGAGATTCAAAATAATAGTTATTTTGACGTGTCTAAGCTCTTCGGTGCTAAGGATGACGTACTTGAATTATTGAATTTAGAACGTGAGTAAATTAAATAATTAATAATTTTTTTAAAGAGATATTCTCAAAGTTGGAAATGATATACCGGGTGGTCGCCTATGTATCCACGATACTTCGTATATGAATTCAATGACTAATTTTAAGCAAAAATGATTCTGTTCACTTTTCCCGAATTTATAACGAATTCTCACACTGTTTGTTGATTCCATCACTTGTGAATGTAGCTTCATTACAGAAAAGGGTCTTTGAAAGAGTATACAGATACCCATTCACAAAGACGAACTCTTTGAAGAAGATCCGTGTAGTTCTTGAACCGGTTGGTAACGATAGTACTTGGTTGTACCGAGCCACCACACAACAATGTTCAAACGTTTGTTTTCCTATACTGCTTCAACTACTTTCAATAAATTAAGTGATTATTTCAAACATTTACCTACTACTGCATTTGCACCAGGTTATAAGCAATCTTTTTCTGACATTGGTTTTTCAGTTACTGTATGGTTATGTAATATTAGATGTTTTATACATGTGTATGTTTTTGTTTATTTTGTACTTATTGATGTTACTGTTTAGGTTAAGTGTAAATAGCTTCGGATAAACTTCGCCTTTATTAATAAAGATCTTATGATTACGCTTTTCTTAAAATTAAGCACATTTTTCCTGAACTAGTAATTTACTTCAGCTTCAAATTTCGATATTTAAAGGACCGCTAGGAATTCGGGAAAAGTGAATAGAATCATTTTTACTTAAAATTTCTCACTGAATTAATATAGACATTTGCAATCGCATGACATCGAATTAATTTTTGATATTTTCAGAGGAGGCGCAGGTTGAAAAGAAGAGGTATAATTGTAGCCAGCAGATATCGTTATGGAAAGGTGATATTGCGGAAACTATTAAGGAATCAATTAGGAATGGAACCGTGAATTCTTGGCTCGTTAGCGTGGCTCCGATGGTATCTCCCATGTTAGTATTTTGTTGCAGGTTAATCTGACGAACTGCAATTTGTTGCAAAACGACGGAATGTTGTGAATACAGGATTTTTCAATTGCTTTTCACCATTTATTAATTCTTTTGAAAGAACTAATTATTATTAAAATATGGCTTTGCCTTAACAGTGTATGTACAGGGTTATTCATTATAAATTACACAGCCTTTATCATCGTTATTATTGCATATACAAAAAAAAATTTCAAATAAAAGTTGTGTGGCTGAGACTGAATTTTATTTGCATGCTATCAAAAACACAGTGGCGTGCAGATACAACGGTATAAAAAGAATATATTTTTTTTTTAATGAAATACCCTGTATATTATTAAATTTTTGTAATGGTCTTTTTACTCTGATTTCAAAAGTATACCATATGATATCCGTATCTTAAACCGTTTTCGAGTTATTAAATGTCGAATACCGTAGTTACTCTACTATGGAAAAGTTAACATTATTAAAGTAAGCTATGAACATGACAATTATTGTGTTTGATAAATGACATTTCCGTTTTGACTATTTTATTAAGAAAATGTCATTTATCAAACACAATAATTGTCATTTTTATAGCTTACTTTAATAATGTTAACTTTTCCATAGTACAGTAACCACGGTATTCGACATTTAATAACTCGAAAACAGTTTAAGATACCGGTATCATATGGTATACTTTTGAAATCAGAGTAAAAAGACCATTACAAAAATTTAACAATATAGTATTTTCATCTAGGATTAGGTGCACGTCATCAATGACGTTTGCACAATGTTGTCAAACGTTAAAATATAAAAATGATATAAACAACTGTTAAATTAGAAGTATAGGTTACGAAAACCAATTAGTCTATAGAAAGTTTTTATTGAGGCTGATGCATTAATTACTAAAACAAACTAAACGATTAAAAAATATGATTGTATTACATAAACAAACATTAGTTCAGAAAATGATCTACTAATTTTCGATTTTCAATGGCAATTTTATCGCAACTGTATTTGTTTCTAAGCATGAAAATCGATATTTAAGAAAAAGTATGATCTTAATATGCTTTAAAGATTTGTCAAAAATATATAAAAAATGAACTTTAATAATAAGTAATAAATAATCAAACGCAGGAAGTAGACTTTATTATTATATTAGTGATAGATATTAAATACAAAAGCATAAAAAAAGTAATATTAAGTTCAATCTGACAGTTCATCATCACTTGAACTGTCCATATTCACATTAATAATAAATTCCCCAGGATCTTCACGATCAACTGCAACTTCCCTCTCCCACCATTTGTATATTTCATTCTCTGTGTGTTGTATTGTTTTTCTCCAAGTCTCTGGTGTGACAAATTTTAAGGGATTTTGCCATGTTTGTTGTACACTTTTTATACATCGTCCATGCCCTCCAATATGTCTAGCATAATAACTTTTTATTATACCCCAAATGTGCTCGATGGGGTTAAAAATGCAGTGATATGGTGGAAGATGGAGTATCATATGACCATACTGTTGTGCAAGCTGATCTACTTCATAAACAGCGCAAGGTTTATTTCTGAAGAAAATTAAACTTTATAGATAAAGATATATGAAAACAGTTTGATGCTACTCACTAATTGAAGCAGTTGAATTTTCAATAAACTCTCATCATATTCAATATTGTTTTCCGTTAACCACTGGTGAATGGCAGCTTTGGTGGATGCAGCTGTGGGTGGCTTATTTAAAATTGTAGTATGATAAGTAGCATTAACTAAAGCTATTGCAGATGGCCTTTCAAAATGGCGAAGCAGTTGGTGCTCAAACCACCGCAAATAGTTAGTTCGGTTCATCTCTCCATGATAGTCACCAGAGGTACTTGCAGATGGAAATACAAGGTCTGCACCATCAATAAAACCATCTGAGTTTCCAGCATGCAATACAATAAAACTAGAATATATGCATATGTAAATAATTAATTAACTAATAGAATCAGTTTGTTACCTTTTTCCACCAATTTTTGATTTGCGAACGCTTCTTACATCCTCAACTTGCCATGATCGTGCCATCTTGAAATATCCATGTTTCATCAGTAAAAACAAACTGATAATCTCCAGACTGTTTTATACGACTATATTCTGAAAAAAGTTTACGCGTTTCAAAGCAATATGTGGTATTTCCATTAGTGCTCGTTTTAGATCATCCTTTTTGTAATGAAAGCCTATATTTTGGAGGACTTTCCACAATGAAGTTTGTCCACCTGTGAAAATATCCCTCTCACGAAGTACAATACTCAAGGATTTGAGAGTAATATTTTGCTCTGTAATTATTCATAAATTAAGTGCATTTGAGTACAATTCATATTTTAGAAAACTTACTGTTTCTGTGCATATCATACACAGCATTTCTTATAGCGCACTCAGCAAAGTTGTCAACATCAACAACAGGCTTCCCTTTGTCACGCTTGCGTTTAGGACTGACAAGCACATTTCCTTTATTGACCTCGGATGAAATTTTACTTAGGGTTGCCAACCTTACACCCAAAGTTATAGATGCTCACTGTAAACATAAATAATTGTAGTACAGTATATGACAAAAATTTGTGCTGTTTACCTCTCGTACTGAAGATAAAGCTAATACAATGTCACCATGGTCACGTTCTGCTTCAAACTGTGCAACTGTAGATGCAATCATTGATTTGCAACGACTACAACACGCTTTTGGCATAATTGTATATGAATAAACGTCTTTTAGTTATGAAAATAACTGTTTTGTAAAAAGCAGGATTAAAAAACGGCAAAAATTAATAAAGAACACGTGTGAAAATATTTGGCGCGCTATAACCTAAATGACAGAACGGTATTTGACAACACTGTCCTGCTTACTTTCAGTCATTAATCTCTATACTATACGTAACTGGAACGGCAAGTGCTTTTAAACTTAGTGAAGCCATGTCGTGCTTATGCAACCCGTCATTAGTGGGTATTTCTGTCTCACTTTTGCACATTGTTAGCTATACACAATTCACCTCTAATAAGTTTAAATTTGATATAAGAAGGTAACAAAGTGATTGAAATAGTTTAACAGTACCGATTTTGAAACCTTTTAAGTAAACAGGATTTATTTATTTATTTTTTATGTATTAAAATTTTAAATAAACTTATGTAAATTCAAAATGAAATGTTCATTAATAATTAAGTCATTTTTTTTTATTGATTTTTAAAGCACGAGTTGTTATTGTTAATAAAAATGATTAAATTAATTTCAATTTTTCCCGTGACATATACATAATATATCTCAAATGGATAGGTATTATCATGGTATTGTTATTAGTCAAAGATATAATAAAATAACGTTTTATATATTTTTATTTCTTTATTCTAAATATTTTCTCTTACAGCATTTATCCATTTATTTAATATGTAGACACGTTCAAACTGTCAAGAGTGTCGTTTTGTGTGTAGGTTAAGCAAGATTTCCATATATTTATAGTAATTTCAAGATATAAAAATGATATTTCTTTACCTGTGAAAGCTTTTATCACTTCTTCTATCAGCTAAATTATTACACTTATATGCAATACAGTTCCAAACCATTGTAAAATAGTAAATTATTTATATTTAAGGATAGAAGATTGTATATGCTCATATAACACAATACATAAGACTGCGACAGAGATACCCACTTATCGGTTTTCTCAGTCGGCTTCAACGCCTGCCGTTGTAAAATATACCTACACTCCGTTCCAGTTACGTATAGTATAGAGTTCAATGCTTTCAGTACAGACAACTGTTAAAAGTGCGGTAGAGTTGGGTAGAGTATTAAGGTTGCATTTATAAGAGATGGCGTTATAGGTACTTAGTATTTGGTATCTTTGTCATTCCAAAAGTTCTGTTGATGACGTGCACCTATTCTTACGATGAAAATACTATACACGGTGGCCAGAAAAATGCGGACAAACGCCAGGTAGAACGATTCTTTGTTCAATTCTGAGGCGATAATCTTAATCCAAAAAAGTTATACGGTCCTTCCTTACTACTTTTTTCAATTAAGATTGTCAACTCAGAATTAAACAAAGATTTGGCCTGCGTGGCGTTTGTCCGCATTTTTCTGGCCACCGTGTATACAGGCTATTCCATTTAAAAAAAAAATTCTTTTTATACCGTTGTATCTGTACGCTACTGTGTTTTTGATACCATGCAAATAAAATTCAGTCTCAGCCACACAACTTTTATTTGAAACATTTTTTTGCATATGCAATAATAACGATGATAAAGAGTGGGTAATTTAGAATGAATAATCCTGTACATACACCCCCCTGCAAAATTAACGCACCATTCAAAATTTTCCAAAAAGTTGCCGAAGCCTTCCGAATGTTACTCTTTTACGTTGCACATTTATTTTTTTTTAGAATAGTATTATAACATTCTTGCTGTGCCAAATAGTAGCTGTCAATAAAACATTTTTTTACCGAATTCTGATTTGCAGATTATGGCAAGAAGCATGCGAAGCATACGCGACCAAACTTTCAGAAGACAGTAAATCCGATCCATTCGAAACGGTCACATATCTGTTAGCGTGTCACAAAGTCGAAGAAGCCATTAATGTCTTCTGCAACGCCACCTTGTACAGAGAAGCGTTAGCTCTGGCGAAATGCAGATTGCCGAAAGGCGATCCTACAATTGCCGAGGTTTTAAAGAAATGGGCCGATTTCTCCGTTAAGGGAGGTGTCTTCGAGGTAGCTGCGCAATGGTATATACGTACTTTATGTCTTATTGCAAATTATAAATTGATATTTGACTGGGAATAGGAGTGATATGTGTTTGAAATGTACCTATATAGCAAAATCGTTTTAACAACCGACGTGCACAAAATCCGATCAACATTCGAAATAAAAGAACGAAATATAAATTATTACAGCAAATTTAGCTGCACAATTAAAACACTACACATGGCTGGTTCAATTGTCAAAGAATGACATGCTCGAGCTATAATCACTAAAAAAGACTAAAAATGAAAAATGAGTTCTATGCAATAGATTTAGCAAAAAATTCATTAAAAATTATTTCTGAATTTTTTGCAATTATTAACAATTAGGGGTCTAATCATAGCGCCGGAAAAGAGGATTGTATTTCAAAATTAAATAAGAAACGTTGTAATAGCTCTCAGATGGGCAGACAAAGCACAAATCGAAAGTTTATATTTAAATATTCATTCAAAACCCAGATAAATAAATCATACTTACAAAAGCATAATAACAATACGAACGAAAAATCACTAATTAAACCTTGACAAACCCAATATATACAGGGCACGATTTTTATACCGTAACAGGCCTTCTCTTACTGACGTCAATATAACATTGCAGTAGAGCTGTATTCGGTTTTATTACAATAGATGTTGTTACTCATCTTGTTTTTCAGAGAAATTCCCATTTTATATAGTTGTTCCTACTTATTACCTCGCATTTTTGCATTAGCATTCAATGTTAACTTTTATTCTTTTCCACGATACGTTTCTTAAATCGAATCAGAATATGTACTAATTCTTTTTCTACATATTTTAGTTATATGGTTCTGGGACAATACGAGGATGCTGCTAGATTATTAGTTAAAAGAAAAGACCTTAAAACGTTGGAGTTCGCCTTGAAACTAGCGCAAAAATCTGGAAATAAAGATCTTGTAAGCGCAATTCTCCACACATGCTCTACCGCTAGGAATAACGCAGCTGCTATGGATGATTCTATAGATATAACTGACGAATCGAAAGAAATTACCAATAACGATATTAACGGCGAAACTGTGGAGAAAATAAATAAGACTGACGCTGAAAAACTTGAATCTGAAGGTGCTTCAATTGAAGCTATATCGGAAGAAATGTAACGTAACATTAAGTCGATGTATTATTATATGAAACACTTACGTCGATAGAGATTATTTTCTTTTGTTTTTATTAGAATAACTTTGTTTTGTAACGTAAAATTGTTGTATAATAGATTTTGTCGATTTTCTCGGAAACCGGGTAATTGAGGAATTAATTAATCCTTGGAAGACCTCTTTTAAGAATAACGCAGCTACTGTCGACGGTTCTAAAAGTTAAATTTATATATCACAAGAAATTTCCGATTTTTTCGATGGAGATTAGGAAATAACTAAGACTGATACAAAAATTTTTATATAGAAGGACTAGAGGTGAAACTCTATCTTTGTAAAGTAACACTAAGTGGATAGAGTTGTAATTGAACTTTTATAAACTTTTCTTTTTTGCTTAATTTCTTATTTGGAAAGAAACATGTTTAGAATTCAAACTGTTAGTCTTGTTTTTGTTTCATTAGAATGACTATTTTTTTAAACATGATGTTGTATGTTTTTATTTTTCTAATAAAGTTATATTTATTTCTACTTATACCTTTGTTTTGCTTCCCCTGCCTATGTTTGTGCAATTAATATTGCATTAGCATCCGAAACCTGAAACCAGATAACTTTTAGACATCGACTATGTATACACTAAATATGTAGCGTAATGTTAGTTCGTCACATTTGTTGCAGTGTTGTTCATCTTAATAATAAAATCCGTGTTGGGTGTCAATTTGTTAAGTGAATGTGGACTATTGCGGGTAGTGAGGGGTGCGGACGATTTTAAATTAATGTACGTTTAAATAAATTAAAATTATTATTTAAAAGACAAAAAAAAATTGTGTCATCTATTTTAAAATATTAACTGTAAAATACCATACTGTTATGAAAAAACGTGTAATATATATGGAAAGAGGGTAATATTAGGTAAATTCCGCTGTAGAGCAATCCTAGACACGTGTTTTAGACTCGTTGGTCATCGTCAGTACGGTGTAGCCTAGGAATAAGGTGGGATGTCCTTAGAGATAGGAGCAATAACGGAAGCCCGTCGGAATAACAGACCGCCATTTGCAACTCATATGATATATATTATAAATTAACTCTTTGTTTCTTGTATATGTGATATGGTTAACTGATAAAATTGAAATATTTCTTTACAGTTCGATATGTTTAATACTTTTACCAAAAAATAAAATACATAAGAAAGGAAAATTGAATCAGACCTATTCACAAAATATAATATAACAAGCTTACTTATATGTCAATGTAAATAAAACAAACAAACTTGTTGAACTACACTTTAATAACTCAAAATGGACAATTGTTTCATCACACAGTGAAAGTAAAAAGTTGATCGTTGCATTATACAAAAAATGTTGTTTCCCTCACTAATAATATTATCAGTGTTCATGGTACATTTGTACAGTCAACTGTAAATATAGTTGCTTCTTCTAGATCGTCGTTTCTGAGAGAAAAAGGGAATTCAGCCATGCCGTTACAAGCAGCTCCGTAATCTCCATTAGCAGAAACAGCTATAACCGCTCCCGAAAATTCCGGATATACGGCTGCTATTCGTGCAACTGCTAGTCGTGCCGCGTCGCTAGGGGAAGCACCGTCTCTCATTTTTTCAACGGCCAAGAAACTAGAAAGAAATATTAATTGTAACGCACAATTTAACATTTTCTTGTCAATGTTCGGCGTCTAGAGAAATAAATGTTGATACTTTTTTTTACTGACTGATGTACTGAAATAATATAGACAATACAAAGACTTATTGCACTATTGGTATGAGATAGAAATTTTAAAAGTTGTGAAATATGTATGTTGAGAATTTTATCTTTCCCTTTCAGTATTAAAAAAGACAATTATCGAATTTTAAAAGCGAACTTTATAAATCGTTATTTTAACAACAGTCAAAATCAGAATACTTATTTAATACTACAATAAATCATGGAATAAAAGTCAAAATAAAATCAAAGTTACCACCACATACATACAGTTCATCACTTACCAACCAGATAGCGCTATTTTAGTTCTAAAAGTAGTACAAGTCGTGGCTCGACTATACTCGCATCTAAGTTATATATTCGAAATTTCAACAACAATAATTATTATTTTCGGATTCTTAATTTCGGTTCAGAAACTACATACTTATTTCTAATTTTATTTGTGACTTTTTCTCTTAATTTTTCTTTAGAATTACTTTCACTACAGTTAATAGCGATACCACCTTTTCCAACAGTTTTTATTGTTTCAATTCCAAGTGCTAATTTACTTGGATCCACTTTATTTTTAATGTCCTTTTTTGTTTCGTGTGATTTTTATCATGTTTTTAGGTTTAACAATTAACACATCATTTTTCTTTTTCAATAGATCGCTATGTTATGGCTTCTTTTCTGCCTTATTTTCGGTGTTCGAAATAAACTCTAAAATGTTGTGTATCAATACGTTTTGTTCTGATATAGTTTGGAGGCAATTAAGTTTTTGATCCATTTTATTCATCGGTGCATTTCACTAACAATTTTCATCATCACAATTTCATGTATGTCTCAATAATAAATAATAATATTTTTCTTTTTGACACTGCACATATGCAGAGCCGATAGAAATACGTCCTCACTCTTTGAATATTAATCTACTACTATCTATACATACTTATACCTACTTAATTACCTAGGTAAAAACCTCATCATGATGTCTCCGTTTCCAGTAGCACATGCAGCTCCGATTGCATCATCAGCGTATGCACCGGCACCTGGAACAGGGGAATCACCAACTCTTCTATTGAAAATAAATTGGTATTATATTTCTATTATTCCTTATTTAAATTTGAATTTATTATTACCCTGGTATTTTATATCTTAATCCGTTTGTGGAGGTACCAGCAGCGAGATTTCCATCATTGTTTAGTACAATCATGCCAATTGTATCATGATTGATTTTCACATCAATTCTGCCATTATCCTTCACAAGTGATTTTTCATTCGAAAGAGCGATATTCTTTTCTGATATCGGTGTATAAGGACCGCACGATGTGTCTGGATCAGGTATAACGTTCTGAATATAAAAGTAGAAGTGTTTATATATGTATTGTCGTGTTTGTTTTAAAAAGAACTAATAATAATTTTTTACCCAATAACGGCACCATGCCTTAGAACACGTCATACATACAATATAAGTAATGGCTATAAAATGTATCACAATGACAATTTAACTCTTATACAAATAACTCAAGACAAAAGATTAAACGAATTTTTAGTAGGTATGTGTACCTTCCAAAAATTCGGTTGACAATCATTATCTTGCCAATCCTGCCAGATGCCGCGAGAAACATTGGTGCCGAGATACTCTTCGGTAAATCCCATTTGTACAGCAAAAGCAGTAGCCTGATCGCCGACCAGAAGTGTGTGTTTGCTAAATTGAAGGACATGTTTAGCTACGGCCATTGCACTCTTTACTCTTCTTAAATCTCCTACAGCTCCCGCATCCATAGTCGCTCTAAAATATTATGAAAATGTAAACAATTCTAATATTTTATTACCAAGAATTTTTGTATTACCCGTCGTATATTAAGGAATCTAATGTTGTTTCCCCTGATTCGTCGGGACTTCCCCCGAAACCGACGACCAAACCGCATTGGTTCGCTTCGCAATATGAGCAACCTGCTACCAATGCATCGATCGCTACATTTGTAGTTACAAGATTACTCCAAGCTGTATAAAATGCATAAATCAATCATTTTAAGAAATTAAAATCTTTCCGTTCGGTTATATTTAATGTAGGAAATTTTAGGTTTATAATAGTTTCAGTAGATGCAAATATGTCGTACATGATTACGAAACAAGAAAAAATCGTGCACGTATTGAAAATGGAATGGTATAGTTGAGTCTTTCTCGCAACCGACATGCGCCACTAAATTAAAATGGCGTCAAATTTGAGATGTCGCAAAATTTTATCTGTCAAGTAATATAACCTACAAAGGCCATTTCAGGACTGTCATAAATAATAATATTCATACACCTTTTGACATTTGTTAATAGGTTTATTTATAATATTTAATTTGTAACTGGCTTTCATGTAATAGTATTTTACTATGAGAAGGTATATATCCTGATTTATGAAATAATTAGTTTAATGTTATTGTATTGAAATTGTTCCGGCCGATCGAAATTTGTAGTGGTATTGAATCGTCGTCTTTAGTTCGTACCATCGTACTTTTGACGGTTGCCAAAACGACTCTTGTGTATAGATCTCTCAATTTTTAGTTCAATTAAAAGTTCTTATACCGTTTACGTAATTTCGGTGATCTTCAAGTTTAAGTTCAATTTCAAGTTCAGTAAATTGACAGATGTAAAGAACCTTTATCACTGATCTGTAGAGCTGCCAGAATGTTGAGTCAATGTATATGTTTATTGGCTTAATATGTTGATTATCAAAGATAATATAACGAGAGCTTGACAAATAGTCGACTATTTCATTGTGATCAATTTTTCGAGTGTGCGCTACGGTCAATTTGACGAGACCAAAATTGGCATTAATAATTTGACTAGAGCACGAGAGCTTTAGCTCGAGGGCTTTAGTCTTTAATTATTAATGCCAATTTTGGTTAAGTCAAATTAGGAGGCACACGAGAAAAATTGAAACAATGTAATAGTCGACTACTTATCAAGCTCGAGCTATATTTGTTAAGATTATTTCCTAAACCAAGTTTCATAATAAAAAATGAGTTGTCAAATCGATGTGATTATCAATAATTTCATCCGAAACATCGCTAAATCTCTTTTTGTCGGACATTTTCATCTATTTGACACGTATGCCACTTAATGAAAAAATACATACTTGATTTGTTACCTACATTTGAATAGTCGATTTGTAATAGTCGCTGATATCAAGAACCGGTACCTTTCATTGGTTAATTTCAACTTCAGTTTTGATTGTGATTGGACAAAATTTAAATTTGACAGGTGAAGGAAATAATCGGAATAACATCATTCGCGCATAATTTTAATTATATTTACGTACATCTTAATTACATTTGTAGTTTTATATCGCTTTTGTCATTAGTTGAATTATTTTTAAATATTTATTATTTATTATGTATGATCTTTTATTAAATATCTAACAATATGTTGCGCTGCATTCTGACGTAGTGCGATAACAAAAGAAAAAAAATTATGAAAGGAAGTATTGTAAATAAAGTATTGGTACATATCATATACCCATAAAAAAAAACTACTTTCTGAACACATGTTTCAAAATAAAAATAAGCTTTTATAAATACATATACCGTGTGGCCGCCGTTCATAGCGCGATGCATGTATTAGTAACTACTGGTCGACTATAAATGGGCATGCCAACTTGAATTGCCACACCGACAGCGGGCGTATAAGTTATACGTATAAATGTATTCGTAGGCAAATCAAGTGAAAAGCAGTGTAATAGGTATTGCGTTCCCGTTGTAAGTAATTATTTGTAGTTGTTTGAAGCATCAGATAATCACTGATAATATGTCAGTGAAGTAACTCATCACAGCTTCATAAACAACATAAAAGAGCAAAAATAAATAATAAATAACTCCTAGACTTTAAAATAAAAAAAACTTCTTAACTAAAATAATATTTTTCAACAAATATTATAATCTAAAAACTCAACTATAATAAAATACTGAAACATAAAATATTTACTTCTTAAAACAGAATTGTAATTCAACATTGCAATTAACCTGTAATTAGCTAAAAAAATGTTATTCTTAAGCAATAATAAAACTCGAACTGACGCCCATATGTGGAAGCGACGGGGAATGCGACTGCCCGACTACACCGTATAAATGTAGATTTTTTGGACAATTCGAGTGCATCATAGGCATATGCGAAATACTAGCTCTGTTGTAATCCAGTATAACACTGGGTCCACTTGTTTACCGTTCTAATACACAGACATCTCTATCTGTTTCGCTTACTCTACAGGTATCGCGATAATGCAGACGCACGCGGTCTTATGGTGTAAAAGAAACACTTTACAATGTAGAAGAAGAACCTGTAAAGTAAATAGTCCAATTTAAAATGTTAACACATAGCATATTCACTGTGTTCTAAAAAAGACAACGATTTATTTTTGTCGGTTGTCAGATCTTTTTGCTCGCTCGAACATCTGTTGCATTAAATATGCTTCTACAGTAGCTTCAGAAAACGTTGTTCTCAGCGGAGTAAAAGTGTTTTTATATGCCGAAAACGACCGTTCCACATCTACTGACGTAATATTTACGTAATTGAAATAATCTTTGAAATCACTAAGCGAACCTGTATACGCACCCTCACAAATTTGTTTTAATGTGGTGAAATCCGAATCTTTGTCAATAACACTTTCGAACTTTGCTAGAACACGTTCACTATTGGCGTTACTTGTAGCGCACAGCAGTGAATGAACATAGTCCACTATTTGCAGCGCGTCCGCCAATGATTTCGCAGGATTTTGTAACTCATCTATTGCCTGAGCTAGTTCCTGGTAATTGCTCTGAATAGTTTACAAGTCAATTTCAACCTGGCTATCTTGAAATTTCTTTTGACTTGTTTTGATAACTGCAGCATCTCTCGGATCGAATTGTAAAACCACTGATTTTATTTGCTGAAAATATTGCGCGTAATAGAAAGCTGCCCGTAACCACGTCCCCCAACGTGTAAGAATTGGCTTGGGTGGTTCAGGGATACCAGGACACCGTTTACGAAATTCTCGAATTCGTTTGGGGCTCTTGCGAAACACTGCTTTCGTACTTGCTATTAATGAATCGACCTCTGGATAACATTGCCGAATAGTGTCTGCCACAAGATGTAACGCGTGAATTTTACATGTAACATGCAACAATTTACTGCACTGTTTTTTAAGCGAACGACCTACACTGCGCATAACGCTGGCACCGTCAGTAACAAACATTAATACCGCGTTTGGAGAAAGGTGAAATTTGTCTAATGTATCGTCAAAAGCGATATAAAACTACAAATGTACCGTAAACTTGGGTGGCTTTAGCCACCGGGGTTGACTTTGGCCATTTTCTAATATTTGTTTTATTTATTCATAACTTTGTTGTAGTAATAATTATTAGCCAAATATGAGTTTTTTCTTGTTTTAGAGATTATATTGGACCAGAATAAAATTATATACGCCACATAATTTGTCTTGTAGATCCTAAAAAAAAATAAAATAATAAAATGTATAAAATCCATCAATTGTTACCCTCAAAAACTTTATTGGTACTTGAATGATAGGGCGTCATCTGTGATTTTCATAGTGAAACACGCACTCACGGAACCTTTTAGAAGTTTTGTGCGTGATCTGTGCAAACCTAAACTTTTAGGTTTTACCGCTAGAAGGCGGCCAAAGTCACCCAATAGAAATTCACTAATATTGGTCTGACTTTGGCCACCACCTGTTCACTCTGTTTTCGGCTAAATCGCGCTTCATATTCACGTGTTGAATTATTTTTGTGGTGAAATATTAAAATTTAGCAGGTACGGTAGGTACTGATTTTATTGTTGTATTTTAATAATGTAGGTATTTTAAATATAATGTTGAAGTTGAAAATACATGGGTATTAGGGAATAATGAAAGCAAAATCGGCTTATTTATTATTTCTAACCTCAATTTGTATGTTTAGCCTTCTCGTAACTTTAATAATGTTATTTTTTTTTATTTTTAGGCTAATGGGACGTTACAAAAGAACCATTGGAAGCAGGAATTACTGCAATTATACAAAAGTACAATTAGAAGAAGCAGTTCGACTTATCAAATCGGGTGCAATATCTCAAAGACTGGCTTCCACAAGATATAAAATACCTCGAGCTACATTGCAAAATAAGATAAACGAAGTTCACAGCAAAACTCCAGGCGGACAAACCGTATTGTTAGAGGATGAAGAAAGGAAAATCGAAGCACATATTTTAGCAGCATCGGCATATGGATTTCCCCTAGATGCACTAGATCTAAGAAAATTTGTGAAAGGTTATCTAGATCGAAAGGGCGTAGTCATCAGAAGATTTACAGATAATCTTCCTGGTACTGAATGGGTAAGACTGTTTTTGAAAAGACACCCGACCTTGACACAAAGGTTTGCTGCAAATATAAAATCTGTCCGGGCTGCTATTTCACCTGATGTTGTTAATACATATTTTGACAATTTAGAAAGAGAGTTAGAGGGTGTTCCACCCTCAAATATTTGGAACTATGATGAATCCAACTTATGCGATGACCCAGGCAATAAAAAAGTTATCACAAAACGGGGTTGCAAATATCCTGAACGGATCCTCAACTCGTCGAAACAATCTACAAGTGTAATGTTCTGTGGAAATGCTTTAGGCACAGTTTTGCCCCCTTATGTAGTTTATAAGGCCAAAAATATGTATGACACTTGGGTGGAAGGTGGACCTGTTGGGACCCGCTATAATCGTTCAAAAAGTGGATGGTTTGAGGGCCCTATATTCGAGGACTGGTTTCAACACCTACTGCTTCCTGCGTTAAGGCGTTTAGAGGGACCCCATGTGGTGATAGGCGATAATCTTTCTTCGCATTTAAGTGTGCATGTTGTGGACCTTTGCTCCCAATATGATATTAAATTTATTTGTTTACCACCTAACACCACACATATCACACAGCCACTTGACATCGCTTATTTTCGCCCGCTTAAAATGAAATGGAGGCAAATCATAACAAATTATAAACTAAGTGGAACAAACAGCACGATTCCAAAATCGGAGTTCCCGCGTCTGCTCAAATCATTGACAGATGCCTTATTGGAACCAGGTGAGAATAATTTAAAAAGCGGATTCGAAAAAGCTGGAATATACCCTCTAAACAGAATGAAAGTATTGGAGCGAATACCATCAGATAATACTTTAGATCCCAACGTGCAATCAAATGTCAGCGCCTCCGTAATTAACCTATTTGAAGAAAGACGATTTTCCGGTCCATCAGGAAAACAAACAGCCAGGAAAAAAAAGGTCAATATTATAGCTGGGAAGAGCATCTCAATCGAAAACATTGAAAAAGAACCAGTTGCGAGTCCTAGTGCTGTTCGCAAAAATCCCTCATCAAACCAAAACAAAAAGTCTAGAACGATTTCCAGTGATTCCGATAGCTCTGTTAACGTTTCTCTTCAATCCGAGGAAGAGCTTAACTTCAATGAGCTTGATGAAGATGAGCCCATACATGACCTCGAAAGTGAAGATGAGGACACACACGAAAAGACTAGAAGTGGATGTAACGAAAACCATAAAATTAAAATCGGCCATTTTGTTTTGTTTTTATTCGAAAAAAGAATTTATCCTGGACAGATTATGGAAATTAATGATGAAAAACAATATAAGATAAAATCTCTTGCTCCTAGTGGATTGCTTCAGTGGAAATGGCCCACGCCAGATGACATCATCTGGTACGCAGAAGACGAGATTTTGCAGACTATAAAGACACCTATCCCATCCAAAAGAGGTTTCTTCAAGATACCAGAAATCGAGAATTATTCTTAAGTTTGCAGTTTGCTATTAGAGACTTTTTTTTAAACATTTTGTTTAATAATTAATACAAAAACCCATAAAAAACAAAAATAAATGTCTTTTGGTCTAGTGTCTGTGCCTCAATCCTCAAAAAAACACAAAATCTACATGGCCCATGGCCAAAGTCACACCGTCTCTTGCCTGTGTTTGCGTTTTCTAAAGAAAACAACAGTTGGCCAAAGTAACCCAACCTTGTCTTCTAACTTTGGCCACCCTCATTTTTTTTAAAAAAGTGGATTTAGAAATTTTTCATATTCTTGCCAATTTCAAAGTTAAGAGAACGAATACAGACCCATAAAATGAGACCAATATTAAAAATTAATAACATCTGGTTTAAAAGATATTACTCTCTCAAGTTCAATAGTGGACCAAAGTCACCCAAGTTTACGGTAATTAATATGTACTTCAATATAATTAAAATTATGCGCGAATGATGTTATTCCGATAATCAACATATCAAGAAAATAAACATATAAATTGACTAAATTTATTCGAATAACATTTGCCCACCACTACTCGGCGCCGATGGAAAGCTAAACATTCTGGCAGCTCTACTGATCTGTATAATATAAATGGATGAGCAATGCAATAATATGCGCGTGGAATTTTTATGCCAAATTGAATACTTAACTCGGGGCTTACGAGTATGCGCAGTCCCTAGTCTTTTGACATTCGAATGTTAAATCACTAAAGTTCCGAACGCCGATTTCAACAGACGTGCCCCAAGCAACAAAATCACAATTTTGGAGAAGGGTGAAAATATATATTTGCTAATGTTGAACAAGTGTGCATATAGTGATTTTGCTACTAGTGGTACTAGCTTTTTGTTTATCTTTTTGGAGTTTTTTTTAAGGAAACCATCACTGACATTGTTATCCCAAAATGTTGTAATTTCTGGTTTTTTTTGTCAAACAATTGAAGCGCATTGTTAAGTGTGCTAAATGTGTGTCCGTACAAGAAGAAATCTTACAAACATCTGTCGATAATGCTGGTTTTCATCTTTTGAACAAAAAAAATCATGGTGCTTTAATACGTCCTTCACAAGATGTCACCAAAGTATGTAAAATAGTTGAAGTCCAAGTACGCCATATTCTTGTACAAAACAATAAACTTCCTGCAGAGGCAGTGTTTTTTGAGCTATTTGTACGTTCAATTTCTATTACCTTGTTAGTAGAAAATAAATACTTTGTATCCTTAGATACACATATGTTTGATTCATCTATTCTACATGAAAGTCACGTTTCTCTTTTAATTAAGCATGTTGTGCGATGCACAGAGATGCAAAGAAACAAACAGAAGTAGAACGTGGGGAACTTCTACGAAAAACGCTCTCCACATTAATACTTTTTTATAATTGTAGTATTGTCGGGTATATAGATACACACATGTTAATGCACAATAACTTTAATTACACTTAATGATCAACGTACATTTGTTTGTTTAGATATAAATGTATATAGTATGTACCGTGTCCGACACTTCGTCTGTGTCAACTGCTTTTTAGGTTATGAGCGGCAGGCAGTGTTGCAGGTATACCACATTCCTCCCCTTCTGGAGGACTAGGTGAACCTCTCCGGGCGTTGTCGATTCCTGGCTGGGTTTCGTCGTACTACCGGCGTGGACGGTTCAACGTTTGGCATGTCCGGTGTTCGGCTTCTCTCTGTAATAGAATTATCTATTGGAAAGGAAAATGAAGGAACTTGGGTTGTGATATCTGGTGCGAGGAATGCACCTTCAGGAACTTGTTCCTCTGGCGTCTGTGTTGTTGATATTTCCACGGACGGTCCTGGTGTCTTTGGGGCCGTTTGCGTCTGTTGTGCTAGCTGAGTTTCCAACGTTTTTGCCATCTCATGAGCTATTAGCGGCTCTCTTTTCCGTAGTTGGTCAGCATGTTTCCTTCTCTCTATTCCATCTATTTTTACTATGTATGAATAAGGCCCAGTTTGTTTGCTGATTTCCCCTGCACTGGATCCTTTAATCAGTGGATTATTCACCCAAACCTCTTCTCCTTCTAAAAATACCCTATCCTTTACGTTTCCTTTGTCATGTTGTTGTTTCTGTTTCCATTTCTCTTTTTCCATGTTTCTCGCAATATCCGGTTTAAATTGGTCAAAAATAGTGCGTACATGTCTACCAAATAATAATTCACTCGGTGTTCTGTCGGTTCCTCTTTGTATTGTGTTGCGATGATAGAATAGAAAATCTTGAAGTACGTCTTGTAGGTCTTCACTCTCGTCTGTTCTTTCAAGATGTTCCTTAAAAGTCCTGACCATGCGTTCGGCTAATCCATTAGATTTTGGATGATAGGGGGTTATCTTAATGTGTGTGATTCCTTTCTCGTTACAGAACAATCCAAACTCCTCGGCAGTTTACTGTGGTCCATTATCTGAGACCAGAAACTTTGGCAGTCCATACCTGGCAAACATCTCCTTCAAAATGCTGACTGTATCCTTAGTGGTAGTCCGGTTCATGGGTATTATTTCCAACCAGCGAGTATAAGCGTCCACCACAATAAGCCACATCTTCTTCTTGAAAGGTCCCGCAAAATCAATGTGCAATCTCGACCAAGGTTCAGCTGGTGCAGACCATGGGTATAGCGGTACGTTCGCATCAGTCTGTTTGGAGCTTTGACATCCCTTGCAGCCATTTACATACTTAATTATTTCGTTATCAATGCCCGGCCAATACACATGGAGTCTTGCCATTGATTGCATTGCTTGAATTCCGGGATGTCCATCATGTAACATCCCCAATATTTATGTTTTTAATTCGTCCGGTATACAGATTCGTCCTTTCCATAACACTAATCCTTCTTCAACCGACAATTCATCTCTCTTCTCGTAAAACGGTGTTAACTTTGTATCAATTATCAATTTGCTTGGCCAATGTGTTCTTGTGTAACATGCCACCATCTTCAGAATCTTATCACGTTCAACCATGTCTGTTAAATTTCGTTTTGTTACTGGCATATGTTTTAATCTCACACGTAGTAAGTGACCTCGTCCTGGAAGTCCTTCCTCTTCTCTTTTTGATGGCCTTTGGTCGGTTAATGGTAATCTCGACAAAACATCTGCTGGGGCGTTGTCTTTCCCCGGTTGGTATCTAATGGAATAGTTGTATGTATTCAGAATCATTGCCCATCTCAGCAACCGATTACTCGCAACCTTGGGTGTTTCACGATTTTCGCTAAAAATTCTCTCCAACGGTTTATGGTCTGTCAACAATGTAAAACGTCGCCCATGTAAATATTGCTGAAATTTCGTCACAGCGAATATCAAGGCCAAGGCTTCCTTGTCGATTGTAAAGTACTTTCTTTCTACCTCCGAAAAAGTCCTAGATGCGTACGCAATTGGTCGGAGCGTGTTATCTGGATATTCGTGTGATACCCGCCCCCTTGTCGGAGGCGTCACTGGAAACGACAATTGGCAGTGTTGGATCGTAATGTACTAACGTATCGCTTGATGTCAAAATATTCTTCAACTCGTTAAATATTCCATCATCATCAGTTGACCAGTTAAAATATGCTCCCTTTTTTAAGTGTCTATACAAAGGTGTACATTTTATATGTAAGTTTTCGATGAATCTGTTATAGTAGGTAATGGAGCCCAAAACTGACCTTAGTTCGGTTAGGTTTGTAGGTGGTTCCATTCCTTGTAATGCTTGAATTCTTTCGTTTGTTGGGTGTATCCCTACACTGTCCACTCGGTGACCCAAAAATATCACGCTGTCTTGTAACCATTTGCATTTTGATTGTTGAGTATGGATGCCTGCAGCCTCTAATCTGTGTAATACTTGCCGTAACCTGTCTAAGTGTAACGCGGTGTTTGGTGCTGTTATCAAGATATCGTCCAAGTAGCAAACTACTCCTTCAATTCCCATTAGTAATTGGTCCATCGTTCACTGAAATAGTGCCGGTGCAAATGAAACCCCAAATGGCAGTCTTTTATAAGACCGGTATAATAGATGTCAGATATCTTTGTTGATTTTAAAGATGGAAAAAACCTTTCAACGTCAACTTATGAAGAATTTAGTAATCTACCAGGCTGAAGAATCAAATTTAGAAAAAAATTAACGGATTAAAGAAAATCTGTTAATATTCAAAATATTAAAAACCAGTTTTCTCAAAAATCCTTCGGAGGAGATTCGTTTGCTTAGATTCACATTATAAATTGAATAGAAAGCTACCCGGCTGTGCACTTATTTTTCGTTCAACTATTCTTTACTTTCTTTAAAATGAATATAAAATAAATTAAAATTAGGCGACCCACATTACAATGAATTGTTATTCTGCTATAAATCTTTCCCGCGGTTACAAATGTGTAAATATTTGGTCATAAATGAATTTTTATTCGCTTAGATATTGAGTTATTATTTCAAATATTTATTATTCCCTATGTGTAATAAGTACGCGGACATCCTTGGCTTATTAAATTATGTGCTATGCAACCAATATTACATTTCCCATTCACTAGCGAAGACCCTTAATAAATAAGTATTTAATTATCTTCAGATGCAGATTTTTTTTTAAAGTTCATGTTCTGTTACATACTTTTCAAAAATTTTAGGCATTTCAAATTAGCGCCTTTATTTTATGTTATAGCGCATGTGCGTCAGCCCCGTGCGCAGTTCGTATTTGATCACAATTTGTAACATGCTAAATGGAATTGCTCATCCATTTATATTATACACATCAGTGACCTTTATACATGGCTACAGGCGGCCATATTGATTTCTATCTGACAGCGTCTTCGACATTTTATTATTTATAATATATAAAATCCATTCGAGTGACCCACTCTAATCGCCTTGGTTGAAATAGCTTAACCGAACGGGCAAAATCGACTCGAATTGGTTACACGGGGGGAAGAACTCCTCTCTGAATACGCGGAATTAAAAGCTGTCGCTTGCCGTGAGCGTGCGGACGACTTTAAATTTCGTGTCGACGGAGAGATTTTCCTTCTTAGTGGAGCGTGTGCAAAGATACGGGCCGTTGAAGAGGGGCGTGCAAAAATCGGCACTCGGGCGTTATGAAAAAATTCTGACTAACGACAATCGTGATACAAAAACCATATGAATCACGTTAAAAATCGTAACAAATGTCAAGTATGACAGGCACACGGAAGAATTGTAAAAGTTTCACTTTGACGAAGAAATTTCAGGCCGTCGAGGTTTAGAGTGCTGAAAGAGGATTGGAAACCAAAAGAGTGGACCTTTCCGCGACGATTGAGTGCACTGTCCACGTGCCAAGTCTTTCGCTATCGAAGGTACGACTCATTTAAAACCTTTCTGCAGGGGAATGCGATTAAAAAATCTCGCGATGACGCGTTGGTGATTTTGACAGCTGCAGTTTCATTTTTGTGATATAGTTTGATGTTTCGAAATTTACTGATAACGATGAACGGTATTAATTTACAAGAAATTGTAAAATCGTCACACGTATCCCGATTCATATTATTTGGATGAGCGCAAAGAACTGACATTTAGAAGACAGGCGGGCAACACGAGCCCTGTCGTAAAGTAAGGTGGAAAGAAGAGCATTAATTTCATCGAACACGAATTTAGTACAGTAGAACCCCGATTATCCGTGCTCCACGGGACCGGACGAGGCACGGAAAATTGAAAAGCACGGATAATCCGAACATTTATTTCTTATGTGTATGTAAATATACATACTAAAAAGATAACATTATAAAAACCAGAATTCGACATAAGTAAACTTTTACACTAAATAAGAAAAAATAAACTCTACGTAGGTTAACTTGCATTTATGTACATAAAGCAGAAGAAAAGCGAATGATTCCCAGGGATTCCCCTAGTACACTATGTTTCAAATTAAATGCGAATACTGAAAATAATGAGGTAGCAGCCTATATAGCACCGGTGTATTGTGTGTGGTGTCGCTAAATATACAGCGTTACATTACTACGAATAATTCAATCATATACATATGTAACGTATGCTTATGGACGTTCTCCTTTAAAAGATAAACTTGCCTATATGAATCATTTCTTAAATACATATTCGCATTCACATCTATCTTGAATTGAATATATTTGCCTTATTTCATTTGATATTTACAAATGCGATCATTAAAAATTACATTAATATACTTATTTTTCAATAATAATATGAAATACTTTAGTTCCATCTATTAAATTTGAATACATATAAATCGTACGCAATTCATATACAATCAAAATTATTTAGAGTCGCAGAGATTTGGCTAGATATAAAAAAAGCGACGTTCAGCGAAATTAAAATGATTTTACCTATAAAAGAGTCACATAAAATAAAACAATCCTTTTTTATACTAAGGTATTTTCGTAGTGAAATATACGATTGTATGTCTTCCAAAATATTCTACCGAGAGTAGATACACTCCACAAAAATCATTTATCAAGGTATTATACATTGAGAAATGGCTTTCATATCTTTTCGTGTGAAATGGTTTGTTGTGCGTAAATTCTGAATAAGTTGCGTCATATAAGAATAGGAGGTAAGAGTTATGCTATTGGAAATAAAGTAGAGATTACTTTAAAATATATACATTTATTAGATAATTTTTATGGAGGAAATGAATATCAATATAATACATAGTAGTAAAAGACTATATAGGGTAAAAAAAGGTTAGTACAATATATATTTTGTAAAAGAGGACTACTTCAAAACAGTAAATTCACAAATCTATACAGGGTATACCACGACGAGATTTCATTAGAACAATATAGAAAACTAATAAGAGTTGAGTTTTGAAATTTCGCATATATTAGTTTCGCCTTAAGCTCTTTCGATTTAAAATAGTTTTGAATTTTTGCTTCTTCCGGTTACACCGGAAATGGATATCAACTTCCTTATTTTAAATGGAATACCCCAATTTTTATGATTGATTCGTATTTCCAACTTAATTTTAAGGATAGTTTGTCTAATAAGCTTTGTCTCTAAAGTTAGCCATTTTTGAAGTATTTCAATTTTTGTAAAAAAATTGACAGCTGCAGACTATTACTCATAACAACACTCCCAATAATTGAATGCATGCACATATTTAAAATTTTAGGTAATCATTTTGGAAAGTATACTGCTTCAAATGCGGTATTACAAACTTTTCAAAATAATACAGGGTGATCAGAAAACCATGTTAAACATTTCATCCAGAAAATACCAATATCTTGTTATTTTTAAATAGCAACCTACATTTTTTTCAACTTCATTGGATTGCACGTTCAAAATTAGGGGCAGTATGTATTTACTTCCCTATAACTAAATGTGTTAGTTTCAGAGTTATTTTGGAAAATGTATCAATTCCTTTAAAGTTTTATTTTGTATAATCAGTTAGGCTATGGAAACTCATGTAAATAAATAAAAACAAAACAAGGCATCATTTAATAATGTCCTAAAACATTTAAATGAAAACTACACAATATCGAGAAGAAGTAGTCTTAATAATAGTTTCAAATAATCTTAAATAAAGTTTTCAAACACATCACCACCTCTTTCTAAACACTTTCTTACTCTTTTTAAAATATTCGTACGCGTGGCACGCTGAATCATGGTACCGTCTAGATTATTGAACGCGCCTCGCACTCTGGCCATCATATCTTCTTTGGTGGTAGGAGGTATACTGTATACTTTATCTTTAACATAGCCCCAAATAAAATAATTTAGGGGCGTTAAATCGCGTGATCGCGGTGGAAACCTATAAGGTCCCCTTTATTTCCGATCAACCTATCATAAAATATGTTGTCTAATACTTCTCCAACAGCTCTGGTACTATGTGCTGGTGCACCATCCATTTGAAACCATACACTACGCTTCTTCTGCGGGCAGTGTATTTAAATTTAAATTTATAACGTTTCTTAAGATGTCTATAAACCGCTCACTCTTTAAATTTTCTTGATAAAAATGCAAAGCAAATATTTTGTCATGTTTAATAGCACAAAATACATTAAAACTTCAAGACTCTTGGAAACGTCGTTGCCTAACAACTCGAGGATTATCTTCGGACCAAAAATGACTATTGTGTCGATTAGATATTCCATTTCTACAAAACTTTACATACGTAATGTGTAATCGTCTCAGCATACACATTATAAATTACAAAGAACTGCTTTGCATATATAAATATTATAAAGAAAAGAAATATTGCGGATAATGGAATAATGAAGTAAAGAATTTAATGGGTTAACTCCGCTGAAAATGCAACTGCGGACACGTGTTTCGAACTACTTGGTTCTCGTCAGCGCAGTGTAGCCAAGGAATAGGATGGGATAACCTTGGAGCTGAAAACATCAATCAGAGACATACACAGGGGACAGCCTACCAATTGAGGCTTCAGCTAGAGTGTCCTCGATATTGAGGATGAATCTAACGTCGCCGCGAGGTAGACATTTGTCCACCTGCACGCCATCTGAACCCATAGGATAAAAATAAAGAAAAGAAATATTGCGGATAATGGAATAATGAAGTAAAGAATTTAATGGGTTAACTCCGCTGAAAATGCAACTGCGGACACGTGTTTCGAACTACTTGGTTCTCGTCAGCGCAGTGTAGCCAAGGAATAGGATGGGATAACCTTGGAGCTGAAAACATCAATCGACGTTAGATTCATCCTCAATATCGAGGACACTCTAGCTGAAGCCTCAATTGGTAGGCTGTCCCCTGTGTATGTCTCTGATTGATGTTTTCAGCTCCAAGGTTATCCCATCCTATTCCTTGGCTACACTGCGCTGACGAGAACCAAGTAGTTCGAAACACGTGTCCGCAGTTGCATTTTCAGCGGAGTTAACCCATTAAATTCTTTACTTCATTATTCCATTATCCGCAATATTTCTTTTCTTTATTTTTATCCTATGGGTTCAGATGGCGTGCAGGTGGACAAATGTCTACCTCGCGGCGACGTTAGATTCATCCTCAATATCGAGGACACTCTAGCTGAAGCCTCAATTGGTAGGCTGTCCCCTGTGTATGTCTCTGATTGATGTTTTCAGCTCCAAGGTTATCCCATCCTATTCCTTGGCTACACTGCGCTGACGAGAACCAAGTAGTTCGAAACACGTGTCCGCAGTTGCATTTTCAGCGGAGTTAACCCATTAAATTCTTTACTTCATTATAAATATTATATATACACATATATTATTTATTACTAAGCTATTCTGTCTATCGCTTTCGCTTAATTTCTTGGCTGGTAAAATTTTGACGTTTTAATATCTATATATATACGGTTCTATATGTTTGGTTCGTATACTAAGACTGTTCGTAACTATTTCATAAATTAAGTATCATTTATTAAAATGTTTTTTTTCTTAATCTTGAACATATATACAAGATTTCGAATTAATCTATATTAGAAAAACATAAATAACGAGGTGTGCCCACCACACGACTTTCTTATACGTATAAGCGTTTCAAATTATACACAACTTGTTTTAAAATCTTTTAAATACTTTTATCTTAGAGAAATAAAGCAGTAAGGGTGTTACTTCAAGTCCAAATTTATTTTTTTTTTATACAAAAAATATTCAAAATTCTATTCTAAGTAAGTGCTTCTCTTCTCTTAATAAAACTCTGTACAATGCATACTTTCCGAGATACTTGAAAAGAATTTTGAAATTTCATTTACACAAAAAATATTTCAAATCCAGCTTTAAATACTTCTGTACTCTCGATAAATATATATAGAATGCATAATTTACGACATATTTGCAAAAAATCCATATTCGATAAGATTAATAGTGTTACTTCCGGTCGGAAGTTTGATATTTTTTTCATACAAAAGGTATTGAATATTAAGTTCTGAATGCTTTTATACTCGTAATGTCTGAAAAGCAAGATATTCGCAAAAATATTATTTTTGATAAGAGTAAAAGATGGTAGACGGTTCCGGTAGCAATGTCGAAAAATTTTTTTTAAGAGATTCTTCTTACATTTAATTTTGAGTACATATGAATTCTTTATAAATTCGTCTAAACTTAGTAGTTGACGAATAATTCGCAAAATTTTATTTTTTCACAGAAGTAAACTACTCCTTCCGGTCTATCGATTTCACTGATAATCTAATCAGATCTCAAGAAGGAGATTATACTTACTAAATGCAAAATTTGGAATTGATCTCTGTAGCGGTTTGAGCGCTATCGTGGTCACACACACACACTCACATACAGAGAGAGAGAGAGAGAGAGAGAGAGAGAGAGAGAGAGAGAGAGAGAGAGAGAGAGAGAGAGAGAGAGAGAGAGAGAGAGAGAGAGAGAGAGAGAGAGAGAGAGAGAGAGAGAGAGAGAGAGAGAGAGAGAGAGAGAGAGAGAGAGAGAGAGAGAGAGAGAGAGAGAGAGAGAGAGAGAGAGAGAGAGAGAGAGAGAGAGAGAGAGAGAGACTTTTTTAAAAGCCACTTCTTCGGAATCAGTGCACTTCAAAACATGGGTACCTGCAAAAATCTCGAGGTCGAAAATGTTCATCATCACAATACTTCCTTATACTACGTATAAGAAAATAAAATAAATTAATATTTTTACATACTTATACGTAGTATAAGGAATAATTGTGATGATGAAAATTTTCGAATTCGAGATTTTTGGAGATGTCCACGTTTTGAAGTCTCCTGATACCGAAAAAGTGTTTTTAAAAATCTATCTCTCTCTCTGTGTGTGTGTCAGTGTGAGTGTAACCACGATAGCGGTCAAACCGCTATAGACATAACTTTCAAATTTTGTTTTTAACTGTATAATCTCCCTCTTGAGATCTGATTAGATTTTCATGATAATTGGCAAACCGGAAGTAGTAGTTTACCTCAGTGAAAAAATCAAATTTTGACAATATTTTGTCAAACACTATGTTTAGACAAATTTACAAAGAATCCAAATGTACTTAAAATTAACTACAGTTTTTCGAAATTCCTACTGGAAGTAGGTCTCTTACTTATATCAAAAATGAGGTGTGGCCACCACACGACTTTCTTATACGTATGAGCGTTTCAAATTATAGAATTTTAAGTTTTTTTTTTACAAAAATCATTCAGAATCCTATTCTAAGTAGTTCTATTCTCTTAATAAATCTGTATAGAATGCATAGTTTGCAAGATATCAAAAAAGTGCTCCTCGCTAAGAGTAAAAGTGCTACTTCCGGTCCTAATTTTGAAATTTCATATATACAAAAAATATTGCAAATCCAGCTTTAAATACTTTTGTACTCTTGATAAATTTATATAAAATGCATAAAAACGACATATTTGCAAAAAATCGCTATTCGATAAGAGTAAAAGTGGTACTTCCGGTCTGAATTTTGAAAGTTGTTTTATACAAAAGATATTTAAAAGTACGTTCTAAATACTTTTATACTCGTAATGTACCTGCCTAGAAAGCATGACTTGCGAGATATTCGCAAAAAACTGATTTTCGATAAGAGTAAAAGACCTACTTCCGGTAGGAATTTCGAAAAACTTTATTAATACATTTTTTTCTAAAATTTAATTTTGAATACATTTGAGTTCTTTATAAATTTGCTTAAACTTAGTAATTGACGAAATATTAGCAAAATTCGATTTCTTCACCGAAGTAAACTACTACTTCCGGTCTGCCGATTTTGCTCAAAATCTAATCGGTTCTCAAGAGGGAGATTACATTCGTAAATACAAAATTTGGAATTGATATCTACAGCGGTTTGACCGCTATCGTGGTCACACACACACACACACAGAGAGAGAGAGAGAGAGAGAGAGAGACATTTTTTTAAAACCACTTTTTTGGTATCAGGGGACCTCAAAACGTGGACATCTGCAAAAATCTCGAGGTCGAAAATTTTCATCATCACAATACTTGCTTATACTACGTATAAGAAAGTAAAAATCTTAAAATTGTATTATTAGAAACACTCATACGTATAAGAAAGTCGTGTGGTGGCCACACTCAATTTTTTTTTAACAAACTTAGGAAATATAAATGTAAAGCCTAGTGTTGTGTCACAGTGTGGTGGCCACACTCAATTTTTTTTTAACAAACTTAGGAAATAGAAATGTTAAGCCTAGTGTTGTGTCACAGTGTGGTGGCCACACTCAATTTTTTTTTTAATAAACTTAGGAAATAGAAATGTTAAGCCTAGTGTTGTGTCACAGTGTGGTGGCCACACTCAATTTTTTTTTTAACAAACTTAGGAAATAGAAATGTTAAGCCTAGTGTTGTGTCACAGTGTGGTGGCCACACTCAATTTTTTTTTAACAAACTTAGGAAATAGAAATGTTAAGCCTAGTGTTGTGTCACAGTGTGGTGGCCACACTCAATTTTTTTTTAACAAACTTAGGAAATAGAAATGTTAAGCCTAGTGTTGTGTCACAGTTTTGTAAATTTTAAGTTATTTTTAAATTTCACTAATGACAAGTAAATATATAACAATACTTTAAAAAGACATGCAAATAAATTTTTATTTACATAATTTTGCTATATTGATTATTAATATTTAGTCCAAAATCCATTACTTTCTATCGTTTGTCTTAATCTTCTGCCCATAGAATTAACAAGATTTTCACATATCCTTGTGTGTCTATAGCTCTCCCAAATGCGTATTGCATGATTATATATTTCATTCGCACTTCTTGCGCGACGAACGTCACCAACCTCGTTCCATTGTACTACTATATTTGCCCACAAGTTCTCGATTGGATTAAGATCGGGTGATTTTGCAGGCCAATCCAAGGGCGTAAATTGTGGATTAGCCGCAAACCAATTTCTAACCAATCTTGACCTGTGGAGACCACTATTATCTTGTGCAACTACTATCTCTTCGTTGCCGTACAATGCCTGGACGCTTGGCAGCATAGTGTTCTCTAATATGTCTATGTATTCTTCAGCGTCCATCCTTGCCCCAGTTTGAACCAGTTGCCCGGGTCCCGTAGCAGACATCCAACCCCACAGACCTAACGTAATCCGGCCACTTCGTCTTGTTTTGAGAATGTTTTTACTTTCATACCTCGTATTGGGCAACCTATATAAAGGTCTACGCGACCCAATATCGGAGGAAAAAACCTTCTCATCAAGAAAAATTACGTTTTCCCAATTACGTCCTAAATTATCTTGAGCAAACTGAAACCTATGGGCCGCGTGTTGGTCAGTAATTTCTATTTTGCGAGCGGGACGTCTGCACCGAAAACCTTCTTCTTTTAGTCTCCGCCAAATAGTGGGGCGGCTGCAATTTATGTTCAAACTATCGATGATGGCAGTTGTAGAAGAAAATGGTGCGTTGTCTATAAACGCCCGTATATTTTGCAAATCATTATTTGCAAGACAGCGTTTTCTGCCACACCTTCCTCTTCGCTGATTTTCAAATGCATGTTGGTCTTCCGCAAATTTCCTTCTCCAACGATAAACTTGAGACACCTGTTGCAAGTAAGAATAACGAAGAATAATGACAAAAATGCGCTATTATATTACAAGTATTATTAGTTCATTAAACTACCTACTCCTACTATTTGTTACTTTAAGAAATACTCACAGATAAATCAAGTTCTTCCGCTATTTGTGCAATTGGCACATTTGTTTCTAAAAGGGCGCACAATTTACCCTTATTTTCGGTACTTATATCTTTCTGTTGCGGTAGTCGCGGCATATTGTCTTGTTTGGTATGTAGATCACAACACGTAAACTTATGATTTAATAAGAAAAAGGTATAAATTAGGAAATTGAACATGCACAATAATATTTGGAGTATCTCCCTAGACTGTTGGTGAAAGACTGCCCTTGTGTTATTCTAATCATTTTTATTTACAATTGCAATAACAAATACTGCACTATTTCAAAGAAAGGGCGTAGTAAACACATACTTCATAAGAAAATATACCTACTTCACATGTTATGGTTCAAACAAAATATATGTTATTGTTTATATTATTCAACATTGCTTTTTAAAAATGCCTAGCAAAGAAAGTATATCGTCAAACACAGATGAATCTCAATAACTATTACTACTGATTAGTAAGGGATATTAATAACCGATATACATATGGTACCCTTTGATTGTTGAAGTTTGGCATTGCTAAACACTTTTCCATTATATGCATTGCATTATAACATTTTTATGTAATTATCTTATGTATAAATGTATTCCATATACTAGAATATGTAAAGTATGTATTTTCAATTGACAAATTTTCTGCCGACGCTTGGATCATGTAATTTCTACGTTTATTCTAAAATGATACCATTCATTTTAAAAAGAAATAAATTGGGCGAGATGATTGAAAAAGAGTTGTTCAATAAGTCATTTCTTTTTCGTAAATTAAAACTCTAAAAATGATGTAATTGTCCTAAGCATTCATCCGAAGAATATAAATGAAAAATTAAAAATTGACACACAACAGGAAATCTTTGTTTGGAATATATACAGGGTGCCCCACCGAAAACGAAACAGATTGAATATCTCGAAGGAGAAAACTTTTTCGAAGAAACGCAAAAACAGGTCGATTTTTGATCCAAGGGGGACACCCTTCCATCATATCTTCAACTGTAATACGTCATTCCCCTCCCCTCCATCACTCTAACCATTACAATTTAAATAGGGAAAGTACTAAATAGGATACATTACTGAAAAGGTAATTGTACGGAGAATTCAGAAAAGGGTGCGCTATTTTTGATTTTAGCGCCCTCTAGCGGGAAAAAGACGGTTACGTATTCCACAATGTGACACATCACTTCTAAGCTAATTTTCTTAGCAATTTAATACACAATTAAAAAAAAAAAAAAATTGAAAAACCTTGCATACCTGTAATATTAGAAAATACTAACTTATTACTTAACAAAAGACCCTGACAGTCTGTAATTGACAATGATGACAAATAAATGTCAAAAATATTACTATTTAGTTGCTAATTAAATTAGCTTTGAAATGATGTGTCACATTGTGGAATACGTTACCGTTTTTTCCCGCTAGAGGGCGCTAAAATCAAAAATAGCGCGACCAACAATCACTTTGCTGTATTCTCCGTACAATTACCTTTTCAATGATGTATCTTATTTAGTACTTTCCCTATTTAAATTGTAATGGTTACAGTGGTGGAGGGGAGGGGAATGACGTATCACAGTTGAAGATATGATGGAAGGGTGTCCT
Source organism: Amphimallon solstitiale (assembly GCA_963170755.1). Classification (NCBI taxonomy): domain Eukaryota; kingdom Metazoa; phylum Arthropoda; class Insecta; order Coleoptera; family Scarabaeidae; genus Amphimallon; species Amphimallon solstitiale. The sequence goes on along the minus strand of OY720678.1, from coordinate 85,444,726 downwards.
CCTTCGATAAAAAATCGACCTGTTTTTGCGTTTTTTCAAACAAGTTTTCTCCTTCGAGATATTCAATCTGTTTCGTTTTCGGTGGGGCACCCTGTATTTTAATTCTTGTAGTTTCATGTTGGTCTATGTTTGTTATATATTATTTACAAGTATTTTCAATAACAAATCGAACGAGAAAGTGGTGATAAACGAAAGCCAAAGTATGAAATCAAAACCCTTTTCAGAAAAAAAAAAATTACACTGTTATTTCAGGTTTGTTCTGAAGATTTTTATAATAAATAATAACATATCTATTATATATCAACAGAATTTGGAAGTTAACAAGCCTTTTTCGACAATGTAGATTCTAGAAGTTGTTCCACATTGCTCTAGATTTCTACTACATTGTTCCAAAATAATTCCTGAATAGAAAATAGAATCGGCCAATATAATAGGAAAACAAATTTATCGCGATAATAATAACACTAAACATATATAAATAATTAAAATATAGAGTTATTGGCATACACAGGGTGAGTCATTTGTAGCCGCTTCTTCGATTGCTCTTTTGTGTTTTAAATAAAAAGAAAGAACAATTAGTTGAAGATCCATGTTTGCTTGTGGCGCATATTCTAAAAATACTTTAAACTCTGATGCACTTCCGGTTTCACAGGAAATGCACGGTTTTTTTTTAAACGACTCATCAATTTTGGATATTCTAGCACTGTTTTAAATTACCAATTCAACTGTTTTTTTTTTGAAAATTGAGCCAATACCTTTTGGGTTATTATTTTGTTTTTGAAAAATTTTGACCAAAACACGTATTCAGAAAAATATCATTTTCGCATTGTTTTTAAAAGTAAAAACATTTACTTTGGTGGTGCTTCTACGCAAGAAAATAACTACAGTCAGAATTAAGATTTTCCAAAAGAAGAGGAATTGTCAATTTTTAATTTTTGTTTTAGATTCTTCGGAAGAATGCTTAGGACAATTACAAAAATCTTGCGAGTTTCAATTTTCGAAAAAGATGGGGCTGAGTGAACAATTTTTTTTTCAATCACCTCGCCTAATTTTTTCTTTTTTTAAATGATTCGTATCATTTCAGAATAAACGTAGAAAAACATGGCGCAATCGTCGGATAGTCTATTTGGCTAAAGAGATTTCATATGAATTGCGTACGATTGATATGTATTCAAATTTAATAGATCGAATGAAAGTATTTTATATTATTATTGAAAAATAAGTATGTTAATGTAATTTTTAATGATCGCATATGTAAATATCAAAACAAATAAGGAAAATATATTCAATTCAAGATAGATGTGAATGCGAATATGTATTTAAGAAATGAATCAGATAGTCAAGTATATCTTTTAAAGTAGAACATCCACTCCACACGCATACTGCGAAACACTACTATTACATATGTATATATGATTCAAATATTTCTATTTCTGTAACGCTGTATGTTTAGCGACACCACACACAATACACCGATGCTATATAGGCTGCTACCTCATTATTTTAAGTATTCGCATTTAATTTGAAACATAGTGTACACTGCTGGTGATATCGATATTGCGTCATCATGCGTATGACACGGATAATCCGCAGCCCGGATAACCGCACACGGATAATCGGGGTTCTACTGTACTTATACGACAAAACGTAAACTAAACATACAAACACGTACAAACATGATAGAGAAGATATGCACATTTTTAATAATAAAGTGCTAATGTTATGTATGCAATTAATTGTAAGTGTAGAATATCCTTTAAAGTAACACGACACTTCAAACCTACAAGTAAAGAATATTCTTTACTAGTCTATTACATAACTCCTAAGTTAGCCCATTTACATATTAATAGAAAGATATCGCACACTTCGAGCATTCAAGAATATATTAAAGGATAAATAAATTTATAAGTAATTCATAACAGTATAATTTATTGTAAATGTATAAAACGTAATTTTATTTAAATTATGTATTGAAAGTACATTAGCAAATTGCAATCAACATTTCTTTGAGGTTATGTCAAACTATAAATGTTGACAATTCAAATGTATGACAAAAGTTCGCGCGTCTTTCTTGCTGTGCACATGCTGTGCAAGTTAACTGGGAAGTACCGATTTGATTCGCAGGTACATATAAAATTTAAATTAAGAATGACAAAAAAAATTAAACAGACAGTCTGCTTGCAGTATCTATTTTAATAATGTTGATTTTTTTTCCACATTTACGCATTTTATAACATTCTGATAAATAGAAAAAACTGATATTGAAGCTGTACTGCTGATCAACGTATGTACATGCAATCATTCAGTGCCACACATTCGGCAATCGGAAGGTGTACGTTTTGTCATATTGTGGTGAAATTGTTATAATAAAATTCCAATAATTAAAATTAACAGTGCTACACAAGAAAATTAAAATTTTAAAATAACTTTTTGTTTTTTGTTTATTTTCAAATTAATATCGAAAAACAACATACCTGCCTCAGCTGCATCCGGATATCTCCAAGTATTTACAACAAGCCGACCGTGGCATGAACTGTTTAGTAGAATTGTCAAAAAAAAGCTAAACGTTAACGTTTTCATTTCGCTCTGAATTTTAATCTTGAAAACAGAATTCCCTCAAATAAAATATCTTTTACAGATATTCGAAATAAAAGTATAAATATATTCTTTGCTCTTTTTATACTAGTTATGTTGCACGATGTGAAAATATAAACTCACTGCATTTTACAAACTAAAAAAAATAATTATACGTTACGCAACTGATAAAAAAAACATCACTTAGAATAAAGAGGACAGGTACTTTTAGATAAATTTATGTAACATAAGTACTTATATGAACTTTTGCGGTTAATGAAGATAAATATTCTGAAGTGTTTCCATTACATAAAAGCATAGGTTTTATGTTGTTTAATGATGTATGTTCCACAAATCATACAAGTTCATTAATGCTCACAATAACAATTGAATTTATATTTATTAAATAATTCTTGTATTGAAAAATACTCTTGTAATGTTACTTACGTCTTCTTTTTACCACGTGGTGACCCACCAGGAGTCCTAAGCGTGAAAGAAAAAAATCAATCGGGGTGGATATATGAAAGGTGCAAGAAATTTAATGTCGAAAATGATCAAAAACAAATGGTAAAAATGAAGCATTATTGAATTAAGCAGTAATATACAAAAATAAGAAAAGATAAGACTATAAAGTCAAATACAAAAACATGTACAATATTAGCACAAAAACAGTATAAAAATATAAGTACAAAATCATTACAAAAGGCAAAGAATAACAAATCAAATTCAAGAGCATTAACAAAAAAAAAAGGAGAACCAAAGAAAATACAGATATATAAACAAATGATGAAAGCTTAAGGAAACTATGAAATATTATATAAATCTTCTAACGAATTAATTTTGTGTTTCTTATGACCAACCTTGACATATATAGTTCCATCGTGTGAAAAAGCGCTTCTTATACCGAACTTCTGCTGGGCTTTCTTAAGTAAATCATGTCTAGACTTAGTCAAGTCCTCCACTACCACCATGCCAGTGCCCCTCAATTTATGTCGATTTTTTAGTATCGCAGTTTTACTAGTATAATCGGTGAAATATACTAATATCCCACGTTTATAACTTAGATCCGCTTGTCGCGGTCCCATGCGTTGGACCCGTTCGATAGAAAGAGGCGACACATCAACATTCAATTTTTCCTTACATACATCAACAACTGCTTTGTGTATATCTTCGTTCGGCTCCTCAGAGATACCAAAAATGCGTATGTTATTCCTCCGGGAGTGTTGTTCAATATGATCAAGTCTATTTACTAACAATTTGTTCTCCCTCTCTAGCACCTCACACTTCGCGCTACAAGTTTTTAGCGCCAGTTCAACTTTTTGGTCGATGCTTTTTGCTACAATGTCGGTGACACTTCGAATAAAATCGTTGCTCTGAATAATATCACTTATACTTTCCTTAATCACAGACTTAATATCTGCAATTAATTCACGAGTCAAAGGCATGTTGAAATTTGAAGTAGTGCACACCGATTAGCTCTAATAACAATTCGTAAAGACCACAAAATCCACACAGAAAATACAACAGTTTGCGGAGTGATTTAAGACACGTCAGTGTCCGCACATGTCTCTTTACTCTCTTCCAAGAGGTAATTAATATTTAAAAAAATCTTTTTTTTCCACGGATAATTTCAACAATCAAACTCAGGTAGAGATTAGTAATTAGCGGAATTAGGTGGTTCAGTGCTCAAATAATCAGGTCTACAACATGTGCTCTTAATTAATCCGACAATGGAAATTCGAAATGGAGATAATGGGCCTCAAATCTCGTGTTCGTTAACACTAAATCCCATAGAAACTCCTGAAATAGTCAATCCCAAATGCATCCGTTATTAACCGATAATAACGAAAATTACTTGAAATATACAGTCTTTTAAGAATACTAAGCCAGATAATCTAAACGCGAGAATGAACACTGAAAGTTATTTGCCGGACAACGAATGCCAAACGTGATCGCAGTAAGTGCTACAAACACCGGTACTATGCAAAGCAATTTCCCCTAAATTGCAAATTATAAATAAGTTGTATATTAAAACGAAAATTGAAGAGTGGAAATTCAAAAGGGTCTAAGTGCCACTTCCAGCAAATTTTAGGTAACATGTGTTTAGGGGTGTATGTGCCAACGCCAATAGCATTCAAAACGGTCTATGTGCCTAACGCTGTATCAAGTTGTTTTGTGTGGCGTCAAAACCTGCGCGCGGTCTATGTGTAAATGTCCGTTTTACGTTAAAAGGGTCCAAGTGCCTAATTATTAGCATTGTAGTATACGACATGAATACCTCTAATGACGTACAACTCGGCAATATTGCCGTAAAAAGGCGCCATAAAGATGCCGAGAGTGTTAGAAAAGAAAGAAAAAGGTGCAGAAATAGTGGTTTGCAACATACAAATTATAAAAATGTCGTTGTGCCGGCTAAAAATCAACCTGAACTTGTGGTAAACAATTCTAACCTCTAAATATACGCCAATTTATATTACGCTCGTGTTACAGGTAACGTGTTCTTGTAAATATGGCTGCAAATCTTTTACATTTGAGCAAAGAAGCTCACTATTTCGCCAGTACTATGAAGCTAGTAATTATGATAAGCAGAGTACTTTTCTTTCGGGGCTGATTCAAGTTATACCTATACGTCGCAGGAGACATGGCACGTATAATACTCCAGAGCAAAGTCGTCGCCAATGTACGAATACTTATACTGTTCCCGATGGTTGTGGAGAGCATGTACAAGTTTGACGAAAGACTTTTTCTAACATATTTGCGCTAAGCCATAAGAAAGTGCAAGTACTCGTCGAAAAAAAGAAAAGAGGGCAAACTACGTACACAGATCAGCGTGGTAAAGGAACGAAAATAAAAAAATATTTGCCAGAACTGCGTCAGCAGGTCAGGGATCACATCCATAGTTTTCCTCGCGAGGAAAATCACTATAGCCGAAATAAATCAATAAAAGAATTTCTGAGTCCAGATTTAAATCAAAATCGCATGTTTTTGGTATACAAGCGAAAATATCCAAACTCAACTGTTACTTATAAGTACTACTCTCTAGTATTGCAAAAGGACTTTCCAAATCTCAGATTCGGGCGGCCTAGGTCAGATACATGTTCGAAGTGTGATCTTTATCAAAATAAGATCAAGTCAATTCCATCAACCAACCCACAGAGAAGACAAGAAACACAGAAACTAGAATTACATCATCGCAAGGCGGAAAAGGCAAGAACAGCAATGAATTCGGATATTACAAAATCACAAACTATAGATAGTCAAGACAATATTATTTCGATTGACTTAGAACAAGGGCTTTTTATTCCCTACAGTAGACAACTGTCCTGTTTTAACTTCGGAGTTCATCTCTCTGATACAGATGATGCGTTTATGTGCATATGGGATGAATCTGTTACAGGGAGAGGTGGAAACGAAATCGCCTCTTGTCTGCTAAAAGTCATTGCGCATCCAAATTTTCGGAAACGAAGTAATCTAGTAATATGGAGTGATAATTGCATCGGGCAAAACAAAAATAAGATCATTCTAATGTTGCTCATTTACTTAGTTTCTAAGGGTATCTACGAAAAGGTCGAGCAAAAGTTTCTGGTAAGTGGCCATTCTTACCTCACTTGCGATAGAGATTTTGCCCTAATCGAAAAAAGAAAACGCGTCCTAAAAAATTACACTCCTGAACACATAGGGAAGATGATAGCAGAAGCACGCCATCAGAGACCTTTTAATGTACTCCACATGCAAAGAAACGATTTTAAAGATTTTCAAAGCATGGCTGACGAATATCTAAATACGACAAAACTTCAAATTTCCCAAGTAGTCTGGATTAAAGTTGAACAAGGACAAGAAACTTTAGTAAAAACCAAGAAAACGTTCTCTGATATAGAACAATGGACTACTTGTAATGTCCTGAAGAAAGGAAAAAGGGCTGCTGGCATTCCCCTAGCAGTGCTTCGCGACCTCGACTGCAAAAACCGTATTTCAGCCGAGAAGTTACAAAATCTAAAAGATATGATGGATTATATCCCTTTACAATATTGCCCCTTTTATGAAGATCTCATAGAAAGAACACAATCAAGTAAAAGGTTTCTTTGGACATAGACCCCTTTTGAGTTTTGTTATACTGGGCACTTAGGACCTTCTAATGGTTGTGATGTTTAGGTTAGTTTTTTCATGACAGTTTTTTTTTTAACTGTGTAACAATGTAACCAGTTTGTTTAACCGTGTTTTCTTTATTTAATAAAACGATTTCAACAAAGATTTTCAACTTCTATTATTTTTTAGACATATTTTGTTTAATATCTTAGTTTCATTTTTTTGGCGCTTAGACCCTTTTGAATTTCTACTCTTCAATTGTAGATACTTAAGTGCAAATTATTTTATTGATTTTTTTGTAGACATTGCCGGCGATATTGGTAAACAACTCTCAAAGATAATATTTATATTAGCGAAACGTTCTAATTTTTTATTTTGCTTAAGTTCATTTTACAGCCGTTAAACAACGAAAAGGAATTGTTTTTTTATATATAGGTATGTGCAATGTGATTTTTAATTCTTACTGCGTGAGGTATATTTGAACTCATTGATATTCATTGATTGAAATATAAAGGTTGGAATATTTTTAATTATATTTAACTAAAAAGTTAAAGAATATAATTTATTTAATCACGTAAAAATATAATAAATATTTAATATTACGATTACATTAGAATAAGTTTACAGGTACTGTAAAAGTATAAAAAATATTTACAAACAGTTATCTCACTTTTGACCAATACTCTTCGAACAAATTTTTATGATCCGCTTTGATGTAATGCGACAATCCACCTATGATGTAAATCAAATCTGGTTTAGTTACAAATATGGCGTCCAATTTTTGGGTGAATCCCTCAAATGCGCCAGTTTGATGGTAATTCTTGATCGCGGATAAAAATTCCTGAAACTCACTCTGACTCAAGGCTTTTTGCACCTAAAATCCATACATCGAATAAAGATAATATCCAATTAGTACTATAAATACCATAGCGATGTATTCTTTGGTGGTGGTTTCCAAAGGCGCTCCCTTAGTTTCATTTGACGTGTTATTCGCTACTATCATTATTTTCTTTTTTTTGGCGAAGTTCTGTAGTACGTCCTTTGGATTTCTCTTGTGTATAGTGACCAAATTTGAGTTATCGCTGTTGCCAGATGCTGATGACGTAGAGGATGAGAAATTGAAGAGTTTTGGTTTATAGATGTTTGTTACGTCAAATTCGGCCGGTACAGACGTATTTACACTGCTTTCAATTGATTTATTTTCTTTTTGCTCAGGTAGTGGAAACTGAAAATATAGTTAGTTGTTTTGAACAAAAAAAAACACGAAATGAACATATAAAAAATGGATAAAACTAAAGAACTACAAATTTTACTGGTAATACTATCATTTACAGAATAACTATACTTTTAACTAACTTTGGAGCCTTTAAAAGTATTTATTATTTTGATTCGGAAAATTGTTGTCAGGCGTATATAAAGCATATAAATCCTAGTCATAAAACTAAACTCCAAACAAATGTCTATTTAACGATAAGAAATGCGTTTTAAAATGATTTTCACCTTAAACAGAACTGATTAAAGTAAATATCAGACATCAAGCTCAAAAAACGAGAAAAGTCTGTTTTGTATATAATAAAAGACGCATATAGTTAACACATTATGAGAAGAATATATTCGACAGTACTGTTGTAATTGTATGATAAACAATTATGGACAGATTTCTGTAAGATTGTTCCAACTAACAGATGCGTGTTTGCACACAAATAATTGCAACCAAGAAATTAATTCTAATACTAAGATGCCGTCGAGTTTGGTAAAGTTCTGCACTGAAATATAAAATCGACTTTTTTGCTGTACGTTATCTCGACGAAAACAGATGTACAGTTCTCCATAGGAATAGTGCTATTCAGTAACTCCGTGATGTTATACACTATTTCTTTAATCCGTCGTATTTTCGGGGAGAACGAATGCATTATTAAGATCTGAGTTTTATGGAATTTGTAATTATTTATATTGATCATATTTGCCAGAATGTATTTAGTCATTAATTTTTCTGTTATATATATATTATTATTATTACTAAATTTTATGACTTGTTACTTATTATTTCTTGTAATGTTTTATAGAAAACTAAAATCGGATAAAAACAATTTTGTGTTCAAACAATAACAGTGCCTGCTTTTATTATAAAATATAAAATTTATTATATTCTTTAATAAGGAATGTTTGGAATTATTGACAATTATATTCTACCCAATCGGCGCTGATACTGTTAATTAGCGAAATTATAAAAATTTCGCGGCCAGTAAGATTCGAACATTTGTGCTGTGAAACAGTTGGTTAATACTAATACGAAGGCTCCAGCAAACTTCTGAGACGTAAGTTCGAATCTTTTCGGCAGTAAACTATTTATAATTTAATGTCGATAATTAAATATATCAGAGTCGATTGTGAATAATAGGATTTTTAATAATTTTTTAGCACTTTCAGAATGTTTAGAATGATTGTGAATGTGTTTTAAATTATCAGAATTAGAAATATAAAGGAATAAAATGCCCCAAGCAGCATTTTTCAAATTCGTCGAGTGTTTTAAATTCACTGGACGCAATAAAATAACATATACCGCACGTGTCAAATATCATTAGGCATAGGGAATCAGTGTATACGTACGATGTATACGTATGTATGTAATACGTGGCAGCGCGGTAGCTATACATCGTACATACATACATACGTATACATTGATTCCCTATGCCTAATTTCACTACAAAATTAGTGAATAGGAATGTAATTTTATGAATAAATGTTTCTACGAGTATTTTTTGACCAATCTTCTACTTGGGTATCCGGTTTGTCTACTAATTTCGCAATAAAATGTAAATTAGCCCACCTATATTCTATTCGATTGTCTTCGTAGCCAACTTAAAACACCCGCGAAATTGAAAAAATGCTGCTAGGGATTGTTACCTATTACACATTCTTTGTATTTGAAAGTAGATACAAAAAAATTAAGGGTTTTTCACGATAATTTAAGATTCTTGATTATATTACTACATCTGCATTCTAAGACTTTTACCTCGGGCATGTTTGCCTAGTATTGATCTTGGTATTTACAGCGCAATTTTTTGGGGTGTTGCACTAGAGTAAAATGTAGGACTATTTTATTTCTTACTGTGTCAAATTGAAATTTTCACTAAAATACGAAAACTTTGTTTAGACCAAATGATGCCTTAATTCCCCAAAATACATATAAAGTTGAAATATTCACTAAAAAGTATACCCATTTAAAATATTAAAAGTTGATGGTGACTTTAGGTATAACTGGAAGTTAAATAAACATCACAATATTTTTGATCCTCCATATTAGTATGCAAGATTTCAGAATATTTATTTTATTACATATTACATGCGCGAATTTGTTGTGAAGATATATTTTAACTAGTGAAACTGGTTTATAGAAAATTCGCCATTACTCCATGAAGTTTTGCCGCCAAATCAACAGAAAAATTGCTATTTATCATTTACTCTATCTACTTACCATTGCTTCCGCATTCTTAAAAAACAATCGCATTTCACGCATTATTATCCCAAAGTTTGACACGACTTCTATTCGATCTCGCAACCATGCTGACATCTGAGACGTTATTCTACTACTGTTGAATCGAGCGTCCAACAACAGTATTGCCCCGTAATCATTTTTATGTCGGATAACTCGTCCCATGGCTTGATTCACTGCTCTTGTAGCTTCCAAACTATACCATTCATCTCCTCTCAAATACTATATTATAATAGTTATTTATGTAACAAGTCAGTAAAGTGATACTTTACCGAACGAGTCTGGTTTACGAGCCAAGCGAGTGAAGCGAGCGCGGCGAGTAACAGACGAGTTCGGTAAAGGTACTTTACTGACGTGGTGCATACAAAATTTTATCGCCAACCGTTAAAATTGTTAATTTAAGAAATAAAGATATAATAACTTTTGACAGTTTATGACAGTGACAAACGATTTATTTTTAAAAGTCATCAGTCATGCTACGCTGACAGATATTAGCGGCAGGTAAAGTACTTTATTGTACAGTACGATAAAGTGTTTCTTTACCTCCGCAAAACGCTATGGTAACGCATCACTTTACTGACGGTTGGCGATAAAACATATTTATTTAACATTTAAATGACTTCTCTATAAACTCAAAATCAATTAGGATGCTAACTTGTGATGTAATCATATAGATAGTGAATTTTTAAGTTCAACATCCAACGTTCGACCAATAACAAGCCAGTATTTGGATCTCGCGCCATTTTGGATATTAAATAAAACAAAATAAATTATCCACGTCAAATGTCACATGTCAATTTGATATTTTTACAAACGAAATTCACAACATACTTGTTTATTGCTGGAATGACGCATGTCAAGATATCGCTTTTTCAAAATAACTTTAGGATCTTTCATAGGAGGATACGGTAAACCTATTATTATCACAGCTCTACCGTTGACGTCGGCAAAATCTAAACCTTCCGATATTTTGCCTCTGCATACGCCCATAAATATGGCCCCTTTGGTAGTAGGATCTTTAATTTTTGCGTAATATTCGGCCATGGTTAACGTGAAAGTTTCCTTGTCTCTAGGCTCGACATAGATCGGCTGTAAGAAATAATACAATTGCTTGCAAACTGGTTATGTCCGAATCGAAAATTTCAAATGTGTCGGAACAGTGCTCACCTTAATTGAGTGAATGTTGGTCCAAATACCCTCTTCCTGCCAATGATCTTGGCATTGCTTTAATATTGGATATGATGGATAGAAAATTAGGAGTCCATCTGGTATCATTCTCGTAAAATTAAGTATGGTTCGCCCAAGGGATGATATGAATTTGGGATTTGTTCTGTAAGTTGGAATATGTCTACAGACTCATAATTGACAAAGTAGATACATTGTTGAAATTAAACATTTTCGGTAGTAAAACACAAATATTTAAGTTTCAATAAAGTATAATGGAAACATTACATATTGTTGTAACCTAAAAAAAAATAATTATGACAGAAATAAGAATTGTTAAAAATAATTTAAAATGTACAAATAATTGTATTTGTTATTCTTTGTAAAGTATCTGTGTATTATTTTTAAATAGTAATATCAATGCTTTAGATGCATATAAGTAACCAGGAAGATAAACATTCGGTTTTAAACATTACCAGAAGCTTACTTCTTCAAGAGTCAAAGATTAATGTTATTATACAGGTGAGTTTTTTTTCATTATTTGCATGGGGATCTCGAAAACCATAAGAGATACGCAGTAGGTTAAATGGAGAAAGATTTTCATCTTTATAAGCCTCATGCAGATACGTTTTTGTCCATTTAAGAAAATGCATGATTTACTAGATATTTTCAAAAAATAGAAATTCTCCAAAACCTTTTCAGTGCTATAACACTTCTATTCTTAAAGTTAGAAAAAAACTTTTTGAATATTGTTTTTAAGAAATTCAAATTCAAACAACGACAACTTCTTAAATTTTTAATTTTGCTTAGCATTTTTGAGTTAGCAAGCAAAGTCCATTTTTTTTAAATGGAAACTATAGTTGGCTATGACATATTCTAGTAGTGCATTTTTTATGCTTGCAATGATGTAAGGGTTGTAGCACTTATTTTAATAAATAACTGCACAATACACTATTATTATGTTTACCAAAAATCATGTCTTGCCATGGAAAAGAAAAGACACTTATAATATACAATGTAATACAAGAAACAATAAAAACGCTAAACGAATTAATTATTAACAACACGTAACACGCTAAATTTACATTAAGTGTTCGAAATGCCCACCATTATTATCGACGCACATACGGCACCTTTTCAACACTGAGTTAATAGCTCTCCTAATTTTGCGCCCATCTCACCTATCAAACACATTAGTAACAGCTTCCAATAGCTCCTCTTGGGTTGCATATAATCGCACATACCATAAGACCGCGTGCGTCTGCATTATCGGGATACCTGTAGGGTGAGCGAAACAGATAGAGATGTATGTGTATTAGAACGGTAAACAAGTGGACGCAGTGTTATACTGGATTACAACAGAGCTAGTATTTCGCATACGCCTATGGTGCACTCGTATTTGTCCAAAAAATCCACATTTATACGGTGTAGTCGGGCAGTCGCATTCGCCGTCGCTTCCACATATGGGCGTCAGTTCGAGTTTTATTATTGCTTAAGCATAACATTTTTTTAGCTAATTACAGGTTAATTGCAATGTTGAATTACAATTCTGTTTTAAGAAGTAAATATTTTATGTATCAGTATTTTATTATAGTTGAGTTTTTAGATTATAATATTTGTTGAAAAATATTATTTTAGTTAAGAAGTTTTTTTTATTTTAAAGTCTAGGAGTTATTTATTATTTATTTCTGCTCTTTTATGTTGTTTATGAAGCTGTGATGAGTTACTTCACTGACATATTATCAGTGATTATCTGATGCTTCAAACAACTACAAATAATTACTTACAACGGGAACGCAATACATATTACATTGCTTTTCACTTGATTTGCCTACGAATACATTTATACGTATAACTTATACGCCCGCTGTCGGTGTGGCAATTCAAGTTGGCACGCCCATTTATAGTCGACCAGTAGTTACTAATACATGCATCGCGCTATTAACGGCGGCCACACGGTATACGAGATCTTTTATTGCTCCAAAGACGAAGAAATCTAACGGTGAAAGATCTGGGGAACGTGCAGGCCATAAAGCAGGACCATTTCTGCCGATCCACGAGTTTGGAAATAATTCATCTAAATATCTTTTGACCTGTGCCTGATAGTGAGGCAGGGCACCTTCGCACAGTGGTTTCAGTCCATATAGAGATTTGCCAAAAATGCATTTTGGCGATGTCATCTTTGATGTTCGAAATTGTTACTATAGTAAAGTGTACATACTAAAGTATTATTTACCAAATTTGCTTTTTGTTTGAAGCTTCCGCTATTGTTTTACAGTGCCTTAAAGTTGAGCGTTCCGATTATTCCCGAGAAAGGCATACGCGCGTGCATTGAATGTGTAGTGAAATAAGCTAATACTTTATCAATATTTACTAATGTGTTATATATCAGTAGAACGAGTGTTTCATCTACTTTCCAGACCTATAACTTCCTAATTAAAAAATACATTAGTTTGCTTTGTAGAATCGTTTTTTCATACCTGTGCTGAAAATTAGATAATAACTACTTTAACTAAACTTTTAACTACTCGCCGGGTTTGCCCGGGTCAAGCTATTTACTGCATTTGGAAGCTAATATATTTGTCTATAAAATGTACTAAAACTCATACTGCATTTCGCTGCATTTCTATTTGAAAATTAAAAAATTGGGAACAGGAGCGCGCTTGCATGTTATGATTTTCTAATGCATAGCGTAAATACTTACAATATATGTTTTTAATTACATGAATAAAATAAAATTCTATATGTGCCCTCTAAGGTACATACATTATAAAGATTATAAAATTCTAAAAATATATTAAGTATAAACATTCCTGCTTAAATGTTGTTATTGTATGTGGCGTACACGTAAAGATAGATAATAGGTACCTATCTGATATTTTTATTTGTGGCATATGCGGCATATTTATAGTATCAAAATATATTAATAGTTGATAAGGTAGAAAATATCGTTAGTAACCAAATCCGTGTTTGTTACAGGCATAATAAAAACAATCACAACAACCGCAAATTTCTAGAATCATCATTATTTTTCTATTTGCACCAAAATACATTTTGTGATATTCTTGTGGTAAGTACTAAGTATAAAAGCTAGCACAAAAAATACAAATGTTAGTTTTGTAGAAACCTGTATTACATTGTTTTCAACATCTTTCTTCATATTAAAACAACTTAAATAGAAAACATGAGTTATATAAATATTAATAAACGCGAGTTATGTGTTCGTTTAATAGAACATGGAAAGCACATAAGTACAGTGCATATGTACATCAAAGAAAGGTTTCCTGGTTTAACTGAAGCAAATAACACCTGTATTGTTGCAAGAATTCAAAAAAATTTGTTGTCAGAATTCAAACAGCGATGGAATAAAGCTGGCAGATCTAAAGACATATTGACAAGATATGCTGAGTGGCTCAATGGCGATTTTCGTATACAATTCGATGAAGAGGAGGCCCCATCTACATCACATGCAAGTAAACGAGGAAGACCGTGCAAAGATTATGAATTATCATCGGCCAGAAGCAAGCACATTAGACTATTTCAGGAATCTGGGTTGGATCATATTCACCATTCCTATATACAAGGCCTAAAATCAATTGGAAAATCTAAACATGCTGCCATTATTGAACAGTTACGCTCTATGCCGACAGAAACCTTGGATGGGCTTCATAAGAATTTAATAGAAGAAAAGATATCTGTGGTGCCTTATTCGAATGACGAAGCACTTGCATTGTTATTAGATCTAGATTTAACTAAACAACAGTATGAGTACTTTAGAAAATGTATTACAGATAAAAACCTCAAATTGTTTCCAGCGTACAAGTACGTGCTCGAAGCGAAAACCCAGTGTTATCCAGATAACATGGAAATAAGTGATATACGTGCTAAAATAAAATTGCAGTCTCTTTTAGATCACACAGTTACTAGATTATTGATGCTTGATTCCATTAATCTCCCTGGTGGTGACGCAAGATTGATTTTATACTGTAAGTGGGGATGTGATGGTTCTTCTGGACAAAGCGAGTACAAACAAATTTTATCAGGTGAAAGCAAATTAATATCAGATGCAAATCTACTGATAGCATCGCTCGTACCACTTAAGCTTGTTAGTGAAGTGGATGAAAGTGTCATTTGGCAGAATCCATCGCCTTCGTCAGTACGTTTTTGTCGTCCTATCCTTATAGAGTTTGCAAAAGAAACTCCTGAGAAAACTAGGAGTATAGTTACAGATATCGAATCTCAAATACTTGCATAAACATCATCCTCCGTGCTAATAAATACAGCAACATTTTCTATAAAACACACATTATATTTTACTATGGTCGATGGTAAAGTTGTTCAAGTTTTGACGAATACTCCATCGAGTGCTAACTGTAATGTATGTCTTGCCAAACCTAGTGAAATGAATGATCTTGCACGAGTAAGTCAAAAACCAGAAAGAGAAGAAACTTTCAGGTTTGGTCTTTCAACTTTGCATGCCTGGATTAGGTTTATGGAATTAGTACTTCATGTATCCTATAATCTACCGTTCCAAAAATGGTCTGCTACCACCGAAGAAATTAAAAAACTAAAAGCGGCTAAAAAGCAACTTGTGCAGGATCGTTTCCGTAATGAATTTGGTTTAATAATTGACAAACCCCGTCAAGTTAGCGGCAATACCAATGACGGAAATACTGCAAGAAGATTTTTTGCCAATTCCACTTGTACATCCCAAATAACAGGAGTTGATGAAACACTAATAAGAAGATTTTATATTATACTTCAAACTTTGTCGTGCGGTAGGAAGAAACTAAACTTGGACTCTGTGGCTTGAAACTACACAAAAACACTAAAACACCTTACCACACTAAAGCACAAAAATGGCTAAATACGTATTTCAACAACTAAGTTGTCATCATCAGTAGCACTGATTAAAAATCGCGCTGTCTACACACCGTAGCGTACAGAACAACACTGAGTGTGCAGTGTTGTTCTGTACGCTACGGTGAGTAGACAGCGCGATTTTTAATCAGTGCTACTGATGATGACAACTTAGTTGTTGAAATACGTATTTAGCCATTTTTGTGCTTTAGTGTGGTAAGGTGTTTTAGTGTTTTTGTGTGCGGTAGGAAAATAAATCCGAGAAAGTTTGGTGTATACGCACGATCCACAGCTGAACTCTTATGTAAACAAATACAATTGGTACTATATGCCATCTTCAGTTCATAAAGTACTTATTCATGGAGAGAGCATCATTACATACAATTCAATATTACCTCTTGGACAACTATCTGAAGATGCTCAAGAATCTAGAAACAAGGACTATAAAAAATTCCGACTGCATCATTCTAGAAAATGTTCGAGAACAGCTACGAATGAAGATGTTTTTCATACTTTACTATGCTCATCGGATCCATTTATAAGTGGTCTTAGAAGACAACATACACCGAAGCATATAGAACTCGATGAAGAAGCACTAAATTTACTAGATAGTGATGAATAACGTAAAAAGAGGTATTTTGTATAACGTTATGTACCGCTTACTTTATAATTGATTTAACTTTTATTATTATTTCGAAAGTTGTGACTGTATCATTTCACCTATTACTTTTAACACGTGGATAAAATTTGTCACTTTGTCCGCATTTAAAAAATGCCGAATATCATATTTTTATGTGAAAAATTTATAAACAGCTACATATAATTCTTTTTGAAACACTCTGTATACATCATTATTATAATTGATATATTAAAAAGTAGTGTTTATTACATTAGTTTTTATAATTTAATCTTTTAAGGTGAAATATATGCAATTAATTACATATCTTCATATGTAGATATTTTTTTCTTAATAAAGTAATAATATTTTCATAGTTTTTAATTGTTCACATTAAACTTCAACTATTTAGCAGTACTCATACCAAATTTTATGAAAATCGGTCAAAGATGACAAAGTTACAGATTTTTGGCAAAAAAATGTCGATTTGGAACCACTGTGCGTAGTGTTGAAACCACCGTAAATTTGTACGAGTCTGTAAATCTGTAATTCATCTAGGATATTGTCGAAATCTTCCCTAAGAAATTGCAAATATCAATTTCCGGTTAAAGTTTCATTAAAAATAAATGGCCCAACAAGTTGCGAACCAATAACATCACACCATAAATTGAAGCCAAACCTAATCGGGGCTCCTTTTCTTCTAAACGGTGAGGATTTATTTGCGCCCACAGGTGTTAATTATGACGATTGAACATGCCGCAGTTTGTAAAACGTGTTTCGTCGGTCCATAAGATCTGCATCGGAAAGTTATTATTTTCATGGCACATACAAACCAAGCACAAAAATGTAATCGTCTTTCATCGTCTCCAGGGTGTAGAGTTTGACCAACTAATTTTTTATAAGGATGGTACTTATGTTTTGATAAAATTCTCACTATTGTGCGTTGTGAGGTAACAGCGCCTTGTGCAATTTGCCGCGTTGATGTTGATGGATTCTGATTAACAGCAGCTAAAACATTTATCTGCGTGTTTTCACCAATATTACCGTTATTTCTAGATTTAACAAAACTTCCATACTCTTTTAAATTATTGTATAAATTCTTGAAGGTGTCTAACGATAGTTGAGGGCGATCAAAATACAATAAAAAATAGCGTTCGGCGACTTCTTTACTATTTTTGTTACAAATAATGTAACATTCAATCATATCAAGTTTCTCAAGACTTGTGTACACCATAACTAACTTTCTAAAGCAACTAAATCACTAACAAAACCAACTATAGTCACCCTAATGAACGAACTGTCAATGATGAAGTAAACATAATGCTTCAATTATTAATATCGCGTTTTCCATGGCAAGACGTGATTTTTGTTAAACATAATAATAGTGTATTGTGCTGTTATTTATTAAAACTAGCTGTCCATCAATCTCTTCGAGCTTGAATCGCCTTTCGCGTCCGCTTACAGTTTTATTATAGTTCGCTGTAAAACGCAAAAAAAAATCATTTTTGATTTTCTAAACTTTTGGCACACCTTGTATAGACGTATATTTTTGTCCACGAAGTACTGTCACGGTGACAGGTGGAACGACAATTTAAAGCATCTTAACGTCAGTCTGACTTTTCGTTGTTGGAGTTTGAAATTTAGATGCTATTTAGCGTAATACTAAGACTTGACACTAAAAGATTCATAGTTTTATTAGTTTTACACAATGAAAGGACTAAATCATTATTGAAAATGTAATATCAGATTTATTTTAATTTTGCATAATTTAACCTGCCAATTATCATGGCCCGCAAACATACTTTTGACATACCTTTTGTTATAATGCAAATTTGTGAACAATGCATGCCCATTACACAGAAGAATCAAGTTTTAAATAAAATGTTGGTATAGAATAAGTATGACTTATTACTTTTTTTTATAATAGTGAATTTATAACTGGCTTCCATATTAATAATTAGTTTCATTTGTCTGCTCTGAAATTGTTCCTGTCAAAGTGAGTTTGCAGTGGTATTGAGTCGTCGCCTGTAGATCGTGCTCTGGCTATGTCGGTTGCTGAGACGATCCTATTATAATTTAAATATTTAGTAGTGACGCTGGTAGTTGAACTAAAAACAATAACCAAAAATAATACTGACCGACGTTGGAATATCTGTGTAAACATTTTGCTTACACACACTGTAAAAAGAATATAATTTGTAATTGTTGGATCATTTTGTGATTTTTATTAAGTATTTAAGGAAAAATAACACAAAAAGGTAGTTCATGATTACAACCAATCCATCGAAATAAGAGCCACCAGCCTGGAACACGATCATCATCAACCATCATCAGAATGTTTGATTAACAATTTGATTTAATGGTGTATTTTCAAACATATCGCATTAAATGATTGAACGCTGCCCATACTTCAAACTTTCTACTGACAATCAAACTATTTAGTAGAAGTAATTGTTGAATTAGACTGGAATATTTACTTTAGTAAATTGAATAGTTACAAAACAATTGTCATTACATTGGAATTTGATTCGTCTGTCACCTAGTAATAATAATATAAATCATATTTTAAGGTAATTGTCTAATACCGTGCCGTCAAATACTTTTCGCATTAGAGTAGGCTGTTTTTGAAGTTTTTAAGTAATCAATGTTGGTGTACATGCTAATTTTTTGAAAACTTCAAATTCTGACAGTTGTCATACTTAAATTCAAATTATAGACGCCTATTATTATTTATATGACATAACCAAACTATTAAAATTATGCACTGTCACCAACCATTAAAAAAAAAGCATGGCCGTCTCTAATGCGGAAAGTATTTGAAGGCACGGTATATAGGCAAAACTAAAATGGATCTGATAGCACTTTTCTCATTAATATTTTAGTCATTTCGCTGTATACAATTTGTAATTTCATATCTTTTTGTGTCAAGGTCTACAATAAATATCGATGAAGCTTAAAAACATGAACCATGAAATATCAGACAGATGTCAGGGTGTTTAACCTTTTTTTTTTGAAATAATTCAAATGAATCATGAAAGCAGTTTAGATTTCATCACGAACTGAAATCGATTGATCGTTTTGACGTTTTATCACCTGCAATTAAATTTTTGTGAAATTGCCAACATTAATCAAAAGTCAGATGGACTTTTTCTGACAATTCTGACGTTTCCTGTAACATTTAAGCCACCTAACGTGAATGTTGAGTTGACCAACATTTCGCTTATGCTCTAGTTAAATATATCGGTGTTAAAATAATAATAGATGAGTAAAGATGGCTACACCCTTTAACTGTTACTTAATTTTAGTTTATTAATATACTATGTTCACCAATTTTGATCAGCATGATGTATTCGTTTCTTTGAATTACAATTAACGTAGGGCTTCCGGGACAATAGTCAATAGAAATAAATTTATATGACGTTCGTTGCAAATAATCAAGCTCATCAGTGCTCCATAATGTTTGTCATAAAATGTCGATATAAGTCATCAAGTGCTGATTATTCAATTTACTCTTTCCACCTTTTTTTTTTTTATTTAGGACACATTAATTTAATAGAATACTTGCTCTTTTTGTTATTCCATGAAACTCTTCGAGTTTGAATTGCTTCTTTGGAACGTGACTACTGCCAGTCGCAGAGGCACTTGAATTTTAACGGTTATAAATTTTCTTTTAATTAGTTTATGAATGAAGATGCAAATTAAATGAAATATCTCTAGAAATTAATTATACATTATTGTGGCATCTAAATTATAGACAAATGGATTTATTAACTAAAAAATTTCCCATAAAATGTTTAACATTTCTATAGAATTTACTGAAAGCTGATTACTTGGAACATTTCGTTGACATTCAAGTTTGATATAATGCGTGTGCACCTAGTCTAAGTTGAATGTAAGTAGGCCGAACAGGTAAACCTAAGATGGTTGTATGATCAAGATTTGTTGTATCATATATAAATTTCTTTGTTTTTTAAATTTGGTAGTACTCTAACTTTATTTGTCTCAAGTTTTATGATAAACGTTGCCCATACGTTAAATTTTCTTGCAAACTGTCATGGTGGTGACAGTTCGATCTATTGCGAGAATGAATTGTCAAATTGAATGTCACTGTAGCCATACCGTGCCTTCAATTAATTTTTTTTGGAATAACCTACGATTTCAATATTAATTTGAAAACACTGTGGAACTTTTCAATAAATTGACTTAACTATGACAGTAGTCAAAATGAAAAACATTACTATAGCACAGTATTCCCAAATTAATATTGATAACATAAGCTACTCTAAATTTAAATTAAAGACGCAGTATGTATATTTGTATGTAGAAAGATGACAGAGATGTGTCCAAGACATTAAAGATACGATAAATGACCGATACAATAGTAATAATAATAATAATTGATGATAATTGATGAGCAAGTGCTCTTTTAAGATTTTGATTTGAGTGGTTTTCCATCTGGTTATAGAAACTGAGCGCTCTTTCCTTGATGTAGTCAATAATGGTTGGGGTATTTGTTTCATTCATTATTTGATTATTTCTCATATACCATGAGCATTTAGTATAATTCTTTGACTGGTGTTTTTTGATGTTGGTCTTGCACATATGCACCCATGCATATGTGAATATTGGACCTAATACTTGTTTGTAAAGTAGAATTTTGTTGTTCGTGTTCAGCTGGCTTTTTCTGCCTATAAGAGGCCATAGTTGACATCTTGTTTGTTTGGTTTTGGTTATCGTTTTTGCTATGCGTGTGTTATAATTGAGCTTTATATCCAGGTATATTCCCAGGTATTTAATTTCTCTACTCCATGGTATAGTGTTGTTGTTGATGGTTATTTCGTTGCCTGTTGTTTTCAGATTCCTTTGAAAGATTATTGCTTGGGATTTGTCTTCGTTTATTGTTGTCCTC
This sequence comes from Amphimallon solstitiale, assembly GCA_963170755.1. Taxonomy (NCBI): domain Eukaryota; kingdom Metazoa; phylum Arthropoda; class Insecta; order Coleoptera; family Scarabaeidae; genus Amphimallon; species Amphimallon solstitiale. Next base: position 85,423,021 of record OY720678.1, on the reverse strand, counting down.
CATTGTTTGAACCATTTTATCGTGTTGTCTAGGTGCGTTTGGAGTTCCTGTACCGCGTTCGTCGGACATCTTGATGTTGAGAGCAGTGCCGTATCATCTCCAAAGGTGGCCGTATTTAAATATCTTGTAGGATTTGATACTGGTATGTCGGCTGTAAATATTGTATATAGGTGAGGTGACAGGCATGAGCCCTGGGGGATTCCCGCTGTTGGATGTTTTATTGAGGAAAGTGTGTTCTGGATGCTAACTTGAAAGCAGCGTCCTTGGAGAAAACTGTTCGTGATTTTTATGACGTGTGTTGGGTAATTGTGTATTATCATTTTATATATGAGTCCCTGCCTCCAGACTTTATCAAATGCCTTTGCTATGTCGAGAAATACAGCTGCTGTCACTTGATTTTTGTTGAATCCGTCTTGGATAATCTCAGTGACTCTTGAAAGTTGTGTTATCCTTGAATGTTCTTCTCTAAAAACCCATGTTGATCTTCTGGTATTATGTCTTGATTGTCAGAGTGGTACTTTATCTTCTGTAGGATTATTTTTTCTATCACTTTGCTAATGGATGGGCCTGTAGCTGCTTGGTATTGATTTTGGTTTTCCTGGTTTAGGTATAACTATTACTTTGGCATGTTTCCATATCTTTGGGAATGTTTGGAGTCTGATAACGGAGTTTGCTATTGCTAGAATTGACATTATTGCTTTTGGGGGGAGGTTTTGTAGTGATCTGTTGGTGATGTTGTCTATACCAGGAGCTTTTTTGGGATTTAATGCTTTAAGGATTGCTTTTAGGTTCTCGGCTGTGACTGGGTCGTTGCTAGGGGAGTGGGGTTCACGTATTTCTCTGCTTACTACTTTGTGAATCTGCACTACGTGTTGCATGTCTACTTCATCCAAGTTCGGAGTGAATTGCTCTTCTAGTGATTCCGCTAGAGCTTCTGCTTTTTCTTCTGCTGTGACTTGTGTGGAGTTATTGAATTGAAGTGGTGGGATTTGTATTTGTTCTCTTTTGATTGCCTTGATTATTTTCCATGTCTTAGAGGGGTCTGCACCTATTTCTTCGAGTGTTCTTTGCCATTCTACATTTTTCAGTTCCAGTAATTCCTTATGTACTTGATGTTGAAGGTTGTTTAGTATAGTTTTGTCTTCTCCTAGCTCTGTTCTTTTCCTTTATTAGTTCTTTAATATGATGTGGTAGACTACCTGATTTATATATCCTTTCTATTTTGATGGTATTATTTTTAACAGCGTTTGTTATTTTATCTTGTAGTGATTTTATGTTCTGTTCTAATTCTGCAGTGTTTTGTATTTTAGAAACTGCAGTGATGGTTTGTTCTAGTTCTGTTTTGTAGCCGGCCCAGTCTGTCTTGAAGGCGTGATATGTTCTTTCGGTTATGTCTTCGTTCCAAGTTATTATAATTGGATTGTGATCAGAGCTCATGACACTTCCAGTTTCTATCTTTATGGTTTTGTTAATGTTTTTACTCATTGCTGAGTCTAATTGTCTAATTGTGTGCATCTAGCCCAAGGTGAACGTCGACAGACCAACAAAAAAAAAACCAAGACGGTTCGGCAATTAAATGTTGTTTCATGTTATTAGTTCTATAAAATTGGTAGTACCATGCCTTGTGTCAAGTTTACGATAAAAATAGTGTATACTTCAAATTTTTTGACAGACTGTCATCGTGACACTTATACGACAATGAAAAGTTGATGTTTAATCAAATTGTCGTTCCACCTGTCATCGTGACAATACTTCGTTGTAGTGTATTCGTTCACACATAAACTTGTGAGAACGAAATGTCTTTCCAATTGTCAAAAGAAATTAACAACATAAGATGATGAACTTTAAGAAAACATGTTTTAAACTTACAGGTCATTGAGAGAATTAATTAATTTTCACATTACGATTTAATAGTATACTTTGTAAAACCCAATCGAAAATCTTGCCGGCTCCTAATACCATTTAACCGAAAATGTACTTCTGATTAGTTTGTGCCAACCCGCATAGTCGCATACTTTAAATGCTTGTTTTTATAACTGAATTGATAAACGAAATTTCATAAATGCTTATGGGAATTTTACATGTTTGATGTATTTATGTTATTTCGAAGTGTTTCGGACACATTTGACAAATAAAGAAAACTCAGATGATTCTTTATTTAGGCTTGCTTCGGTACTTCTTTCGCAAGAAGTGACGACATTTCGATGACATATATAGTTTGTATTTAATATATCTTAATAAAATATAGAAAGATCGTTATATTTGTCACTGTACTTACGTGCGATAATACACTTTAAGTTTATTTTATCATATCCGTCGGCATTGTTCATATATTCATAAATAGAAAAGAAATAGTAACAATTGGTAATAATAACACTAATACGTATCTGAAAGGTACCACATTTCCTTCATAATCCCTTTATTTGTCGGCCTTCTGACATTTAAACTTGACAACCGATCGATAAACGTGAATAGATAGTCATTATATGTGTGTATTGCACGACTGGTGCTTTCCGCCAATTTTGACGTTTCCCGGCAAATGCCATATCGCGAACTCAAACTGATTTGACGGTTTTGATAATTTATAACCTGAAATTGAATTTTTCGTGCGTTTAACTTAACCTTATCCGAAGTTTGATGTGTCACGGTCATCTGTATCGATCCACCGCCATTTTAAAATCGAACCTAGTCCATATTTTTTATTTTACACGTAGGCCTTATGGCAAAATACTATGATTCATACTCTTTTTCTGCACGTTCTAAAATTTTCAAAAACTCCTTTCGGGCCCTCGTTCTCTCTTCGGAGACGTGAAAAATGGCCTAAGGCACGTGGGACCGTGGTCCCCGTCGCGTGACACTTTCGTTCCCACCGTAGATGCGCCAGGTTCTCAGAAAACTGTCTCCCCAATTCGTCAATTTTGGGGTATAGCTTTGCCGTTTTAATCGTTCGTGTTAAAAAGAGCGAGACAATTGGCTTTTAGTATATATAATAGCTCTAACGTCCGCTTACAGCGGGTCCTCCGCTTACAACGGGTCCTCCGCTTACAGCGGGTCCGTCAATCTCTTTTAGTTGGAATCGCTTTTTTCGCGTCCGCTTACAGCTTTTTCATAGTTTCCTGTAAAAAGCAATCACTGTCATGACGCCTTTTAGAATGTCCGATTTTATTAACTTTTGACGCACCCCTGTATAAACATATATTTCGTGAAGCCAATAGTACATTTTCTTTAAAATTCTTCTCGAACGGTTTTTTACACAAACCGGTACACACTCAAGAGCGGGAAAGGTAAATTTATGTTAAACATAAGTCATGTTAATGTATCCAAAGAAACAATGAACTCAAAGAGCACAACATTTTCATCGAGACAGTTTACAATACTATTTTGATGTGATAGTGGAAAAGCATGTCCACCTTTTCGAAGTCTACTGTCGTTAAGAAAAAACACAAAATAATAATAAAAGTAAGAATCCCAAGTTCTAAATTTAAGCCCTATTGAAGCGCCTTTCCTGTAAAAAACGCTTTTTAGAATGTCCACTTTTATAAACTTTTGAAGCACCCCTGTATATACATATATTTTGTTAAGCCAAGAGGATATTTTATTTAAAATTCTTCTCGAACTGTTTTTGACATAAATCGGTACACACTCAAGAGCGAGAAAGGTAATTTAATGTTAAACATAAGTCATGTTAAAGTATCCAAAGACACATTGAGATAAAAAAAGCGCAACATCTTTATTAAGATAGTGTACAATACTATTTTGATGTGAAAGTGTGAAAGCCTGTCAACCTTTTTGAAATCCACTATCGTTAATAAAGGAGCACAAAATAATAATAAAAGTAAAAAGCCCAAGTTTTAAATTTATGCCCTATTGAAGCGCCTTTCCTGTAAAAAGAGGCTTTTTAGAATGTCTACTTCTATAAACTTTTGAAGCACCCCTATATATACATATATTTTGTTAAGCCAATAGGATATTTTACTTAAAATTCTTCTCGAACTGTTTTTGACACAAACCGGTACACACTCAAGAGCGAGAAAGGTAATTTAATGTTAAAGTATCCAAAGACACAATGAGCACAAAAAGCGCAACATTTTCATCAAGATAGTTTGCAATACTATTTTGATGCGAAAGTGTAAAAGTCTGTCAACCTTTTCGAAATCCACTATAGTTAATAAAAGAGCACAAAACAATAATAAAAGTAGAAAGCCCTAGTTTTAAATTTGAAGCCCTATTGAAGCGTCTTTCCTGTAAAAAGGGATCACTGGCATGACGATTTTTAGAATGTCCACTTTTATAAACTTTTGAAACACCCCTGTATATACATATATTTTGTTAAGCCAATAGGATCTTTTATTTAAAATTTTCCTCGAACTGTTTTTGACACAAACCGGTACACACTCAAGAGCGAGAAAGGTAATTTAATGTTACAACGACACAATTAGATAAAAAAGCGCAACATTTTTATTAAATAGTTTACAATACTATTTTGATCCAAAAGTGTAAAATCCTGTCAACCTTTTCGAAGTCTACTGTCGTTAAGAAAAAACACAAAATAATAATAAAAGTAAGAATCCCAAGTTCTAAATTTAAGCCCTATTGAAGCGCCTTTCCTGTAAAAAACGCTTTTTAGAATGTCCACTTTTATAAACTTTTGAAGCACCCCTGTATATACATATATTTTGTTAAGCCAAGAGGATATTTTATTTAAAATTCTTCTCGAACTGTTTTTGACATAAATCGGTACACACTCAAGAGCGAGAAAGGTAATTTAATGTTAAACATAAGTCATGTTAAAGTATCCAAAGACACATTGAGATCAAAAAAGCGCAACATCTTTATTAAGATAGTGTACAATACTATTTTGATGTGAAAGTGTGAAAGCCTGTCAACCTTTTTGAAATCCACTATCGTTAATAAAGGAGCACAAAATAATAATAAAAGTAAAAAGCCCAAGTTTTAAATTTATGCCCTATTGAAGCGCCTTTCCTGTAAAAAGAGGCTTTTTAGAATGTCTACTTCTATAAACTTTTGAAGCACCCCTATATATACATATATTTTGTTAAGCCAATAGGATATTTTACTTAAAATTCTTCTCGAACTGTTTTTGACACAAACCGGTACACACTCAAGAGCGAGAAAGGTAATTTAATGTTAAAGTATCCAAAGACACAATGAGCACAAAAAGCGCAACATTTTCATCAAGATAGTTTGCAATACTATTTTGATGCGAAAGTGTAAAAGTCTGTCAACCTTTTCGAAATCCACTATAGTTAATAAAAGAGCACAAAACAATAATAAAAGTAGAAAGCCCTAGTTTTAAATTTGAAGCCCTATTGAAGCGTCTTTCCTGTAAAAAGGGATCACTGGCATGACGATTTTTAGAATGTCCACTTTTATAAACTTTTGAAACACCCCTGTATATACATATATTTTGTTAAGCCAATAGGATCTTTTATTTAAAATTTTCCTCGAACTGTTTTTGACACAAACCGGTACACACTCAAGAGCGAGAAAGGTAATTTAATGTTACAACGACACAATAAGATAAAAAAGCCCAACATTTTTATTAAGATAGTTTGATCCGAAAGTGTAAAATCCTGTCAACGTTTTCGAAATCCACTATCGGTAATAAAAGAGCACAAAACAATAATGAAAGTGGAAAGCCCAAGTTTTAAATTTGAAGCACTATTGAAGCGCCTTTCCTGTAAAAAGCGATCACTGGCATGACGATTTTTAGAATGTCCACTTTTATAAACTTTTGAAGCACCCCTGAGCATACATTAGTTTTGTGAAGCCCATTGTATAATTCATTTAAAATTCTTCTCGAACTGCTTTTTACACAAACCGGTACACACTCAAGAGCGAGAAAGTTAGTTTATGTTAAAATATCCAAAGACACAATAAGATCAAAAAGCGCAACATTTTTATTAAGACAGTTTACAATACTATTGTGATGCGAAAGTGTAAAAGCTTTTCAACCTTTTCGAAATCCACTATCGTTAATACAAAGCACAAAACAATAATAAAAGTAGAAAGCCCAAGTTTTAAATGTAAAGCGCCTCGCCTGTAAAAGGTGATGGCATGACGCGGAATTTAATGTTACAACGACACAATAAGATAAAAAAAACCAACATTTTTATTAAGACAGTTAACAATACTATTTTGATGTGAAAGTGTAAAAGCCTCACAACCTTTTCGAAATCCACTATCGTTAATACAAGAGCACAAAACAATAATAAAAGTAGAAAGCCCAAGTTTTAAATTGAAGCCCTATTGAAGCGCCTTTCCTGTAAAAGGCGATCACAGGTATGACATTTTTTAAAATATCCACTTTTATAAACTTTTGAAACACCCCTGTATATACATATATTTTGTTAAGCCAATAGGATATTTTATTTAAAATTCTCCTCGAACTGTTTTTGACACAAACCGGTACACACTCAAGAGCGAGAAAAGTAATTTAATGTTACAACGACACAATTAGATAAAAAAGCGCAACATTTTTATTAAAATAGTTTACAATACTATTTTGATCCAAAAGTGTAAAATCCTGTCAACCTTTTCGAAATCCACTATCGTTAATAAAAGAGCACAAAACAATAATAAAAGTAGAAAGCCCAAGGTTACAATTTGAAGCCTTATTGAAGCGCCTTTCCTGTAAAAAGCGATCACTGGCATGATGATTTTTAGAATGTCCACTTTTGTAAACTTTTGAAGCACCCCTGAACATACATTAGTTTTGTGAAGCCAATTGTATATTTTATTTAAAATTCTTCTCGAACTGTTTTTGACACAAACCGGTACACACTCAAGAGCGAGAAAGGTAATTTAATGTTAAAGTATCCAATGACACAATAAGATGAAAAAGGTCAACATTTTTATCAAGACTGTTTACAATACTATTTTGGTGCGAAAGTGTAAAAGCCTTTCAATCTTTTCGAAGTCCACTATCGTTAAGAAAAAAGCACAAAATAATAATAAAAGTAAAAAGCCCAAGTTTTAATTTGAAGCCCTATTGAAGCGACTTTCCTGTAAAAAACGCTTTTTAAAATGTCCACTTTTATAAACTTTTGAAGCACCCCTGTATATACATATATTTTGTTAAGCCAATAGGATATTTTATTTAAAATTCTTCTTGAACTGTTTTTGGCACAAACCGGTACACACTCAAAAGCGAGAAAGGTAATTTAATGTTAAAGTATCCAAAGACTCAATAAGATCAAAAAGGTCAACATGTTCATTAAGACAGTTTACAATTCTGTTTTGATGTGAAAGTGTAAGAGTCTGTAAACCTTTTCAAAATCCACTATCGTTAATAAAGGAGCACAAAATAATAATAAAAGTAAAAAGCCCAAGTTTTAAATTGAAGCCCTGGAGCCCTATTGAAGCTCCTTTTCTGTAAAAAGCGATCAATCTCATGACGCTTTTTAGAATGTCCAAGTTTATAAACTTTTGAATTACCCCTGTACATACATAAATTTTGTAAAGCCAATTGTATATTTTCTTTAAAATTCTTCTCGAATTGTTATTTATACAAACCGGTACACACTCAAGAGCGAGAAAGGTAATTTAATGTTAAACATAAGTCATGTTAAAGTATCCAAAGCATTGGCGGCTGGTGCCCGCGTTTTGGCGGTGCAGTTGCGTGGACGTGACTGATTCGTTTGTTGTCGGTGATATGCTCGACTTCTGGGATTACATCGCCGATAATGCGCGAGTCGGTCTTGTCTGTGTGGCTGCTCACGCCCCGAGCCGCCACTGAATCCAAAGACACAATGAACTTAAAAAACGCAACATTTGTCTTAAGACAGTTTACAATACTATTTTGATGTGAAAGTGTAAAAGCCTCACAACCTTTTCGAAATCCACTATCGTTAATAAAAGAGCACAAAATAATAATAAATATAAAAAACCCAAGTTTTAAATTGAAGCCCTATTGAAGCGCCTTTCCTGTAAAAGGCGATCACCGGCATGACGCTTTTTAGAATATCCACTTTTATAAACTTTTGAAACATCCCTGTATATACATATATTTTGTTAAGCCAATGGGATATTTTATTTAAAATTCTCCTCGAACTGTTTTTGACACTAACCGGCACACACTTAAGAGCGTGAAAGGTAATTTAATGTTAAAGTATACAACGACAGAATAAGATCTAAAAGCGCAACATTTTTATTAAGATAGTTTACAATACTATTTTGATCCGAAAGTGTAAAAGCCTGTCAACCTTTTAGAAATCCACTATCGTTAATAAAAGAGCACAAATTAATAAAGGTAGAAAGCCCAAGTTTTAAATTTGAAGCCTATTGAAGCGCCTTTCCTGGAAAAAGCGATCACTGGCATGACGATTTTTAGAATGTCCATTTTTATAAACTTTTGAAGCACCCCTGTACATAGATAAATTTTGTGAAGCCAATTGTATATTTTATTTAAAATTCTTCTCGAATTGCTTTTTACACAAACCGGTACACACTCAAGAGCGAGAAAGGTAGATTAATGTTAAAATATCCAAAGACACAATACGATCAAAAAGCGCAACATTTTCATTAAGACAGTTTACAATACTATTGTGATGCGAAAGTGTAAATCGAAATCCACTATCGTCAATAAAAGAGCACAAAATAATAATAAAAGTAAAAAGCCCAAGTTTTAAATGTAAAGCCCTATTGAAGTGCCTTTCCTGTAAAAAGCGATCACTGGCATGACGCTTTTTAGAATGTCCACTTTTATAAACTTTTGAAGCACCCCTGTACATACATAAATTTTGTGAAGCCAATTGTATATTTTATTTAAAATTTTTCTCGAATTGCCTTCTACACAATGCGGTACACACTCAAGAGCGAGAAAGATAATTTAATATTAAATATAAGAATAAGTATCCGAAGAAACAATATGCTTAATAAGCGCATCATTTTCATTGAGACAATCGGGATAATACGCTCTTGAAATAACAGTGGAGACATTTAGTATATTAGCAAAAAGTATGTCAATTGCTCAGAAACAATTTAAAATAGGCACGCACAATATTAATAAAAAATAACCTAAAAATCAGTTTGAGATATTTTTCACCCCAATTATTTGAAGTGGAACAGTGCTTTCATTATGAAATTTTGGTCAGCAAATTTGAAATATTCGTCTGTCACATACTCAAAATTAGTTCGCAAGTCAATTAAAAATGCAGAACATTTTAAATTTTCACCGAATTACATTATTACTCATTTTAATGGACATGCTCAAATATATATAGTATCTGTGTAGTGTTTAAAATGTTTATAACAAATTTTGTTTGATAAATGGGCGTCGCTTTCAAACATTCTTATAGAATGCTAATGAATGCTGATGAACTTCAAACATATAGTTCGCAAACATATAAGTGATTAGTTTTAATAAGATGCTGTTAAAAGCAATTACAAAGAAGAAAATACCATGCGCAGGCATAAATTTTCACAAATATTTAGGATTTTTAGCAACTGAGATAAAGTCCCAGAAATGTAACAGAATTAAAAAGCTTCCAAAACACAAATATTTTCCTAGCAAGCTAAAAGTTACACATATTTAATATTATGTTTTATTTTTAATTATACTGTAAATTTCATGTATAGAAGAAGCAATATAATTACTAAAACACTAATAAAAATAATTATTAATTACAAATGGATAAGAAAACATAATCGCAGTCAATACTAATAAAAATCCAAATCTCCTAGGTTATGCGCATGTGTAAGTAATCGTAATTACTGTTTAATATTCTATCAGGTTTGGTGAAACAGCGGTTAAAATATTTTCATTTAATAACGTTCTTAATCAATGATTAGCGCTAACCGGTGTTGGAAAAACATACCAACCGGTATTTTAATCAATGATTAGCGCCAACCGGTTTTTGCAAAAACGTACTATCCCGTACATTATCTAATGAATCCACTGATCGGCATTTTAATCGGAATTGGGAAAACCGGCCCTTTATTGAACTTAATCAACTAATACAATGCAATAATGTAAATGACTAAAAATACGTTTAAATTTGCCATTGTAGGTGTTAGGGCGTTTTAATGTTGAAGGTTACATTCAAATATTATGTCAACATTAATGAAACATGCGCCAATAATTTAAGGACATTAAATTTGAGATATTGCAAAATTTTACCTATCAAGTATTCTACCTACACAAGCTGTTTCAAGAGAGAGAGAGAGAGAGAATGTCGATTTTATGAACTTTTGACGCATCCCTGTACACATATAAATTTTCTTATGCCAATCGTATACCGGGTGTCCCGTAAAAAACGCCAACAATAATAACTCCGTTATTTATTGTCCGATTTCATTGAAACAAAAAGTCACTTAATTAGCATCAAAAATATTACAAGAAAGTAGTGTTTTAGTTGTTTTCACTTGCTTTCATTAATGTCAAACGATAGTCAACTTCTTTATTTTAAATGGAAACAGATATATTTTTGGCAATATTCGGATTGGATTTTATTTTCTGAATTCATCGATGTATAACATGTCTATTTTTTTATAAACGATTATTGAAAGAAAACATTTATTAAAATTGACCATGTTTTTACTAAATTATGTCTAACATTTCGAATGTGCCATGAAACATTGAAAACGTATGTATTATAAGTATTATTCTAAAAAACAAAACAAAACACTTCACAATAATTGTTCAAATTGCCCGCCACCTTGTTCAATACATAACGCACATCTCCTAATTACTCCACGAGTCGTATCTAAAACACAAACGGCAGGTATTTCTTGACAAGTGTTAATCTTAGTCTTAAAATGTCAACATTTTCTGGAGGTGTCAAATAAACTCGATCTTGTAGGTAAGCCCACAACCAAAAATCTAGGGGCGAAAGGTCGGGTGAACACGCAGGCCACTCGATAGGACCGGATGTTCCTATCTACCTATTTCCAAAGTGGGTGTTCAACCAATCAGTATTTACTCTGGCGTTGTGAGCGGGGCCCCCATCTTGTTGATAAAATATTCTATTTAAATTTGCCAAAGGTAATTCATCTAAAAAGTTTTGGAGATTTTCGTTTAATAAAGTGTGATACTTTTCTTGATTTAAGCAACCATCTATGAAAAACGGCCCAATTAATTGATCGCCTAAAATACCACACCAAACATTTACGCTAAAACGTCTTTGAAAATTATTTTCAATGACAAATCTCGGATTGTCGATGTATGTTTCTATTAAAAATAACATTGTTGCCAAAAGTGCATTCATCAGACCAAATTATCATTCTGTAAAAACTCCGGTCTTGTTCTAATGCATTTAAAAAAAATGAGGTGTGGCTACCACACGACTTTCTTATACGTATGAGCGCTTCAAACTATACAATCTTAAGAATTTTTTTATACAATACTTATTCAAAATCCTATTCTAAGTACTTTTATTCTCTTAATAAATCGCTATAGAATGCATACTTTGCAAGAAAAAAAGTGCTACTCGCTAAGAGTAAAAGTGCTACTTCCGGTCCGAATTTTGAAATTTCATGTATACAAAAAATATTGCAAATATAACTCTAAATACTTTTGTACTCTTAATAAATATATATAGAATGCATAATTTACGACATATTTGCCAAAAATCGCTATTCGGTAAGAGTAAAAGTGATACTTCCGGTCCGAATTTTGAAATCTTTTTCATACAAAAGATATTGAAAACTATGTTTTAAATACTTTTATACACGTAACGTACCTGTCTAAAAAGCTTGACTTCCGAAATATTTGCAAAAAACCGATTTTCGATAAGAGTAAAAGACCTACTTGCGGTAGGAATTTCGAAAAACTTTTTAAATAAAATTGTTCTCAATTTTAACTTTAAGTACATATGAATTCTTTATAAATTTGTATAAACTTAGTATTTGACGAAATATTGGCAAAATTCGATTTTTTCACTGAAGTAAACTGCTACTTCCGGTCTACCGATTTTACTGAAAAACTAATCAGATCTCAAGAGGGAGATTATACACGTAAATACAAAATTTGGAATTGATATCTCCAGCGGTTTGACCGCTATCGTGGTCACACACAGACACACAGACAGACAGACAGACACACAGACATTTTTTAAAACCACTTTTTTGGTATCAGGGGACCTCAAAACGTGGACATCTGCAAAAATCTCGAGGTCGAAAATTTTCATCATCACAATACTTCCTTATACTACGTATAAGAAAGTAAAAGTCGACAAAACTGTATTCTTCGGCGTTGATCATTTTGTTCTAAAGCATTAACTTTTCGAGCTATGTACGGTTTAAATTTGTGTTTTCTTAAAATACTATGGACTGTAGTTTTTGATACCCCAATATTATGTGCAATTTCGCGAGTCGAAGTTCGTGAATTTTCTTGTAGTGCAAGAAGAACATCATATTCCGTATCTTCGGCGAATCTACGTCGCTGTGTTTTAGGTTTTTGAAATGATCCATAATTTCTCAAATTCGTTTCAATTCTCTGAAATATTTTCGAATCTGGAACTTCTCTGTCCGGAAAACGAAAGCTGTAACGCCGAACTGCTTGAAGACGATTTTTATTACATTCAAAAAACACTTGCAACATGTCTGTTAACTCATTGTTATTCATTTTTACGAATATACTTTTTTTGTGGCAAAACGTTCAAGCAGAACAATAAATAAGGCTTAATAGAGACTCACACTGACGTTTATTGACGTTTATCGCATTTTTGTTTTTTCATGGCACATTCCAAAATTTATAAATAATGGAATACAAAGATGAAATTTATTAAGTGTTTTATATTTTTTTTCAATAATTGTTTATCAAAAATAGACATTTCATACATTGTTGAATTCAGAAAAAAAATCCAATTCGAATATAGCCAAAAATATATCTGTTTCCATTTAAAATAAAAAAGTTGACTATCGTTTGACATTAATAAAAACAACTGAAAACAAACAAAACACTGCTTCTTTGTAGCATTTTTTACGGGACACCCGGTATATTATTTAGAACTTTTCTTTCCCTTTTACACAAACCGTTACGCTGAACACTGAAGAGCGAGAAGGATAATTAAATGTTAAACATAAATCATGTTAAAGTTTACGAAGGAAATATGTACTCTGATCCAAGCACATTTCGAAGAACCTTTCTGCCACATTGTCTTTTAAAACTTTTATTTCGAATTCGTAATCAGCGACCTCAAAAACCGACATTTGCTAGATGTCACCAAGATTAAAGATATTTTGAAGAAACTTTCCGCCATATTAGATCCGCCATTTTGTTTTTTTTGACATTTTGACTATAGATTCGTGATCGGTGACCTAAGAAACCCCCGTATCTAAAATTTCACATTCATACGTCAATTTTCAATAAATTCTTCCGCCATTTTGTTTTTTTTGACATTTTGACTTTGGATTTGTGATCGGCGTTCGCACACACCCCCGTATCTAAAATTTCACATTCATACGTCAATTTTCAAAAAAACTTCCGCCATTTTGTTTTTTTCTGACATTTTGACTTTGGATTCGTGATCGGCGACCTGAGACACCCCCGTATCTAAAATTTCACATTCATACGTCAATTTTCAAAAAAACTTCCGCCATTTTGTTTTTTTTTTGACATTTTGACTTTGGATTCTTGATCGGCTACCTAAGACACCCCGTATCTAAAATTTCACATTCGTACTTCAATTTTCAAAAAATCTTCCGCCATTTTGTTTTTTTTGACATTTTGACTTTGGATTTGTGATCGGCGTCCGCACACACCCCCGTATCTAAAATTTCGCATTCGTACGTTAATTTTCAAAAAATCTTCCGCCATTTTGTTTTTTTTGACATTTTGACTTTGGATTTGTGATCGGCGTCCGCACACACACCCGTATCTAAAATTTTGCATTCATACGTCAATTTTCAAAAAACTCTTCGGCCATTTAATTTCCTTTGTCATTTTGATTTTGGCTTTGTGATCGGCGTCCGTATACACACCCCCGTATCTAAAATTTCACATTCGTACGTCAATTTAGAATTAGTGACGGGCCACCGTAAGAACTCTCGAGTGCCGAATTTTGCTTTTAATTAGGAGAGAGAGAAATTGATTTCAGCCAACTCCGTCCACCGTGCACGTTTGCGTAATAAAATTATTTCTTAAGGGCACAAAAATGTCGAAAGCAATCCTCCTCCGTTTCCCCTTCTGAGGAAATACGCGTTCTGGAGATATCGTATTTTAATTCAAATCATTATTAAAATATTAATCGACAGCACCTGTATAGATGAAAATATTAAATCAAGCGGGACCGTTACGTATTATGTGGACATGCCGAACGTTCGCCGGACCGTAATGTATTGACCGGCAGTGCACATGATAATCTGATTTTATTTTTCGCCCGTCCGGAATGCATTGGTATCAGTGCAGATTGAATCGGCCATTTTTCTGACCAAATACCTCTGCAAACGGACTTGGAATTACTCGTACCTTCGTCTAGGTACCTCTGTAAACTGGGAATACGCAAGTGAACGTTTCCGAAATGTCACCTCTTTACATTTCTGAATCTTGCTGTGCCCTCGAAACTTTCAAAATTTGGAATTTCAAGCTTAAAAGTGAAAATGTGAATGCGTATGAGACCGGCTGTCAGTTTGACGTTTGTCGGGATTTTTCATCCATTTCGCTAAACCGTATCCGTCTGCAGACGGACTTTAAAGTGTTTGTACCTTTGTATCTGTACCACTATAAACTCGGGAGAAGCAAATAGAGGATCCAGAAAAGTCTGTACTTTTTGTCTCGGAGTTTACTTGTGCTCTCGAAACCTTGAAAATTTGTAATTTCAGGCCTAAAAGTGAAAGTTTGCATACATTTCGAATCGTCTGTCACTTTGACGTTTGTCGGGATTTTCAGTATAAAAGGCTCCAGAGCAATTTTTGTTTCCCACGTCCTCCTTATGGGCGAAAAAATTGATGCAGCGCTTTTCTCTACAAGTGCTAAAATTTTCAAAAAATTCTTTTCGCCGCCTTAATGACCGTTCGAAGCGATAAAAATACGCCTATACAACGTAGAAATGCACACCCGACCACGTGAAACTCGCAAAACTCCCGTCAAACCCCCACTTTCAGAAATCCTTCGCTTGTCGTTTTCCCATTTTCACCCCCATCTTCCCTCCTCTACTAAATCCGTGAGAGCGGTAAAGGGTCCTGCTCGCTTTTAGTATGTATAACTAGCTCTAACGTCCGCTTACAGCGGGTCCTCCGCTCACAGCAGGTCCTCCGCTTACAGCGGGTCCTCCGCTTACAGCGGGTCCGTCAATCTCTTTTAGTTGGAATCCCTTTTTCCGCGTCCGCTTACAGCTTTTTCATAGTTTCCTGTAAGAAGCAATCACTGTCATGACGCCTTTTAGAATGTCCGATTTTATTAACTTTTGACGCACCTCTGTATATACATATATTTCGTGAAGCCAATAGTACATTTTCTTTAAAATTCTTCTCGAACGGTCATGTTAATGTATCCAAAGAAACAATGAACTCAAAGAGCACAACATTTTCATCGAGACAGTTTACAATACTATTTTGATGTGATAGTGGAAAAGCATGTCAACTTTTCGAAGTCTACTGTCATTAAGAAAAAACACAAAATAATAATAAAAGTAAGAATCCCAAGTTTTAAATTTAAGCCCTATTGAAGCGCTTTTCCTGTAAAAAACGCTTTTTAGAATGTCCACTTTATAAACTTTTGAAGCACCCCTGTATATACATATATTTTGTTAAGCCAATAGGATATTTTATTTAAAATTCCTCTCGAACTGTTTTTGACACAAATCGGTACACACTCAAGAGCGAGAAAGGTAATTTAATGTTAAACATAAGCCATGTTAGGGTATCCAAAGACACAATGAGATCAAAAAGCCCAACATGTTCATTAAGACAGTTTACAATACTATTTTGATGTGAAAATATAAAAGCCTGTCAACCTTTTCAAAATCCACTATCGTTAATAAAGGAGCACAAAATAATAATGAAAGTAAAAAGCCCAAGTTTTAAATGTAAGCCCTATTGAAGCGCCTTTCCTGTAAAAGGCGATCACTTGCATGACGCTTTTTAGAATGTCCACTTTTATAAACTTTTGAAACACCGCTGTATACACATATATTTTGTTAAACCAATAGGATATTTTACTTAAAATTCTTCTCGAACTGTTTTTGACACAAACCGGTACACACTCAAGAGCGAGAAAGGTAATTTAATGTTAAAGTATCCAAAGACACAATGAGCACAAAAAGCGCAACATTTTCTTCAAGATAGTTTGCAATACTATTTTGATGCGAAAGTGTAAAAGTCTGTCAACCTTTTCGAAATCCACTATAGTTAATAAAAGAGCACAAAACAATAATAAAAGTAGAAAGCCCTAGTTTTAAATTTGAAGCCCTATTGAAGCGTCTTTCCTGTTAAAAGCGATCACTGGCATGACGATTTTTAGAATGTCCACTTTTATAAACTTTTGAAACACCCCTGTATATACATATATTTTGTTAAGCCAATAGGATATTTTATTTAAAATTTTCCTCGAACTGTTTTTGACACAAACCGGTACACACTCAAGAGCGAGAAAGGTAATTTAATGTTACAACGACACAATAAGATAAAAAAGCCCAACATTTTTATTAAGATAGTTTACCATACTATTTTGATCCAAAAGTGTAAAATCCTGTCAACTTTTTCGAAATCCACTATCATTAATAAAAGAGCACAAAACAATAATGAAAGTAGAAAGCCCAAGTTTTAAATTTGAAGCACTATTGAAGCGGCTTTCCTGTAAAAAGCGATCACTGGCATGACGATTCTTAGAATGTCCACTTTTATAAACTTTTGAAGCACCCCTGAGCATACATTAGTTTTGTGAAGCCAATTGTATAATTTATTTAAAATTCTTCTCGAACTGCTTTTTACACAAACCGGTACACACTCAAGAGCGAGAAAGTTCGTTTATGTTAAAATATCCAAAGACACAATAAGATCAAAAAGCGCAACATTTTTATTAAGACAGTTTACAATACTATTGTGATGCTAAAGTGTAAAAGCTTTTCAACCTTTTCGAAATCCACTATCGTCAATAAAAGAGCACAAAATAATAATAAAAGTAAAAAGCCCAAGTTTTAAATGTAAAGCCCTATTGAAGTGCCTTTCCTGTAAAAAGCGATTACTGGCATGACGCTTTTTAGAATGTCCACTTTTTTAAACTTTTGAAGCACCCCTGTACATACATAAATTTTGTGAAGCCAATTGTATATTTTATTTAAAATTGTTCTCGAATTGCCTTTTATACAATGCGGTACACACTCAAGAGCGAGAAAGATAATTTAATATTAAATATAAGAATAAGTATCCGAAGAAACAATATGCTTAATAAGCGCATCATTTTCATTGAGACAATCGGGATAATACGCTCTTGAAATAACAGTGGAAACATTTAGTATATTAGCAAAAAGTATGTCAATTGCTCAGAAACAATTTAAAATAGGCACGCACAATATTAATAAAAAATAACCTAAAAATCAGTTTGACACTGAGATATTTTTCACCCCAATTATTTGAAGTGGAACAGCGCTTTCATTATGAAATTTTGGTCAGCAAATTTGAAATATTCGTCTGTCACACACTCAAAATTAGTTCGCAAGTCAATTAAAAATGAAGGACTTGTATTGCAGAACATTTTAAATTTTCACCGAATTACATTATTACTCATTTTAATGGACATGCTCAAATATATATATAGTATCTGTGTAGTGTTTAAAATGTTTATAACAAATTTTGTTTGATAAATGGGCGTCGCTTTCAAACATTCTTATAGAATGCTAATGAATGCTGATAAACTTCAAACATATAGTTCGCAAACATATAAATGATTAGTTTTAATAAGATGCTGTTAAAAGCAATTACAAAGAAGAAAAGACCAAGCGCAGGCATAAATTTTCACAAATATTTAGGATTTTTAACAACTGAGATAAAGTCCCAGAAATGTAACAGAATTAAAAAGCTTCCAAAACCCAAATATTTCCCTAGCAAGCTAAAAGTTACACATATTCAATATTATGTTTTATTTTTAATTATACTGTAAATTTCATGTATAGAAGAAGCAATACAATTACTAAAACACTAATAAAAATAATTATTAATTACAAATGGATAAGAAAACATAATCGCAGTCAATACTAATAAAAATCCAAATCTCCTAAGTTATGCGCATGTGTAAGTAAGCGTAATTACTGTTTAATATTTTATCAGGTTTGGTAAAACAGCGGTTAAAATATTTTCATTTAATAACGTTCTTAATCAATGATTAGCGCTAACCGGTGTTGGAAAAACATACCAACCGGTATTTTAATCAATGATTAGCGCCAACCGGTTTTTGCAAAAACGTACTATCCCGTATTTTATCTAATGAATACACTGATCGGCATTTTAATCGGAATTGGGAAAACCGGCCCTTTATTGAACTTAATCAACTAATACAATGCAATAATGTAAATGACTAAAAATACGTTTAAATTTGCCACTGTAGGTGTTAGGGCGTTTTAATGTTGAAGGTTACATTCAAATATTATGTCAACATTAATGAAACATGCGCCAATAATTTAAGGACATTAAATTTGAGATATTGCAAAATTTTACCTACATTCTATCTACACAAGCTGTTTCAATAGAGAGAGAGAGAGCGAGAGAAAGAGAATGTCGATTTTATGAACTTTTGACGCATCCCTGTACACATATAAATTTTCTTATGCCAATCGTATACCAGGTGTCCCGTAAAAAACGCCAACAATAATAACTCCGTTATTTATTGTCCGATTTTATTGAAACAAAAAGTCAGTTAATTAGCATCAAAAAAACTACAAGAAAGTAGTGTTTTAGTTGTTTTCACTTGTTTTCATTAATGTCAAACGATAGTCAACTTTTTTATTTTAAATGGAAACAGATATATTTTTGGCAATATTCGGATTGGATTTTATTTTCTGAATTCATCGATGTATAACATGTCTATTTTTTTATAAACGATTATTGAAAGAAAACCATTTATTAAAATTGACCATGTTTTTAATAAATTATGTATAACATTTCGAATGTGCTATGAAACATTGAAAACGTAAGTATTATAAGTATTATTCTAAAAAACAAAACAAAACACTTCACAATAATTGTTCAAATTGCCCGCCACCTTGTTCGATACATAACGCACATCTCCTAATTACTCCACGAGTCGCATTTAAAACACAAACGGCAGGTATTTCTTGACAAGTGTTAATAATTCTTTGTCTTAAAATGTCAACATTTTCTGGAGGTGTCAAAAAAACTCGATCTTGTAGGTAAGCCCACAACCAAAAATCTAGGGGCGAAAGATCGGGTGAACACGCAGGCCACTCGATAGGACCGGATGTTCCTATCTACCTATTTCCAAAGTGGGTGTTCAACCAATCAGTATTTACTCTGGCGTTGTGAGCGGGGGCCCCATCTTGTTGATAAAATATTCTATTTAAATTTGCCAAAGGTAATTCATCTAAAAAGTTTTGGAGATTTTCGTTTAATAAAGTGTGATACTTTTCTTGATTTAAGCAACCATCTATGAAAAACGGCCCAATTAATTGATCGCCTAAAATACCACACCAAACATTTACGCTAAAACGTCTTTGAAAATTATTTTCAATGACAAATCTCGGATTGTCTTGGCTCCATTGTCGATGTATGTTTCTATTAAAAATACCATTGTTGCCAAAAGTGCATTCATCAGAGCAAATTATCATTCTGTAAAAACTCCGGTCTTATTCTAATGCATTTAAAAAAAGTCGACAAAATGTATTCTTCGGCGTTGATCATTTTGTTCTAATGCATTAACTTTTCGAGCTATGTACGGTTTAAATTTGTGTTTTCTTAAAATACTATGGACTGTAGTTTTTGATACCCCAATATTATGTGCAATTTCGCGAGTCGAAGTTCGTGAATTTTCTTGTAGTGCAAGAAGAACATCATATTCCGTATCTTCGGCGAATCTACGTCGCTGTGTTTTAGGTTCTTGAAATGATCCATAATTCCTCAAATTCGTTTCAATTCTCTGAAATATTTTCGAATCTGGAACTTCTCTGTCCGGAAAACGAAAGCTGTAACGCCGAACTGCTTGAAGACGATTTTTATTACATTCAAAAAACACTTGCAACATGTCTGTTATCTCATTGTTATTCATTTTTACGAATATACTTTTTTTTGTGGCAAAACGTTCAAGCAGAACAATAAATAAGACTTAATAGACACTCACACTGACGTTTATTGACGTTTATCGCATTTTTGTTTTTTCATGGCACATTCCAAAATTTATAAATATTGGAATACAAAGATGAAATTTATTAAGTGTTTTATATATTTTTTTCAATAATTGTTTATCAAAAATAGACATTTTATACATTGTTGAATTCAGAAAAAAAAAATCCAATTCGAATATAACCAAAAATATATCTGTTTCCATTTAAAATAAAAAAGTTGACTATCCTTTGACATTAATAAAAACAACTGAAAACAAACAAAACACTGCTTTTTTACGGGACACCAGGTATATTATTTAGAACTTTTCTTTCCCTTTTACACAAACCGTTACACTGAACACTGAAGAGCGAGAAGGATAATTAATGTTAAACATAAATCATGTTAAAGTTTACGAAGGAAGTATGTACTCAGATCCAAGCACATTTCGAAGAACCTTTCTGCCACATTGTTTTTTAAAACTTTTATTTCGAATTCGTGATCAGCGACATCAAAAACCGACATTTGCTGGATGTCACCAAGATTAAAGATATTTTGAAGAAACTTTCCGCCATATTAGATACGCCATTTTGTTTTTTTTGACATTTTGACTATAGATTCGTAATTGGCGACCTAAGAGACCCCCGTATCTAAAATTTCACGTTCATACGTCAATTTTCAATAAATCCTTCCGCCATTTTGTTTTTTTTGACATTTTGACTTTGGATTTGTGATCGGCGTTCGCACACACCCCCGTATCTAAAATTTCACATTCATACGTCAATTTTCAAAAAAGCTTCCGCCATTTTGTTTTTTTTTGACATTTTGACTTTGGATTCGTGATCGGCGACCTGAGACACCCCCGTATCTAAAATTTCGCATTGATACGTCAATTTTCAAAAAAACTTCCGCCATTTTGTTTTTTTTTGACATTTTGACTTTGGATTCGCAATCGGCGACCTGAGACACCCCCGTATCTAAAATTTCACATTCATACGCCAATTTTCAAAAAAACTTCCGCCATTTTGTTTTTTTTTGACATTTTGACTTTGAATTCTTGATCGGCTACCTAAGACACCCCCGTATCTAAAATTTCACATTCGTACTTCAATTTTCAAAAAATCTTCCGCCATTTTGTTTTTTTTTGACATTTTAACTTTGGATTTGTGATTGGCGTCCGCACACACCCCCGTATCTAAAATTTCGCATTCGTACGTCAATTTTCAAAAAATCTTCCGCCATTTTGTTTTTTTTGACATTTTGACTTTGGATTTGTGATTGGCGTCCGCACACACCCCCGTATCTAAAATTTTGCATTCATACGTCAATTTTCAAAAAACTCTTCGGCCATTTAATTTCCTATGTCATTTTGACTTTGGATTTGTGATCGGCGTCCGTATACACACCCCCGTATCTAAAATTTCACATTCGTACGTCAGTTTAGAATTAGTGACGGGCGACCGTAAAAACTCTCGAGTGCCTAATTTTGCTTTTAATCAGAATAGAGAGAAATTGATTTCAGCCAGCTCCGTCCACCGTGCGCGTTTGCGTGATCGTTAACATAAAATTATTTAGTAGGGGCACATAAATGTCGAAAGCAATCCTCCTCCGTTTCCCCTTCAGAGAAAATACGCGTTCCGAAATTATCGTATTTTAATTCAAATCATTATTAAAATATCAATCGACAACGCCTGTATAGATGAAAATATTAAATCAAGCGTTACGTTTTATGTGGACATGCCCAACATTCGCCGGACCGTAATGTATTGACCGACAGTGCACATGATAATCTGATTTTATTTTTCGCCCGTCCGGAATGCATTGGTATCAGTGCAGACTGAATCGGCCATTTTTCTGACCAAATACCTCTGCAAACGGACTTGGAATTACTCGTACCTTCGTCTAGGTACCTCTGTAAACTGGGAATGCGCAAGTGAACATTTCCGAAATGTCACTTCTTTACTTTTCTAAATCTTGTTGTGCCCTCGAAACTTTCAAAATTTGGAATTTCAAGCTTAAAAGTGAAAATGTGAATGCACATGAGACTACCTGTCAGTTTGACGTTTGTCGGGATATTTCATCCATTTCGCTAAATTGTATCCGTCTGCAGACGGACTTTAAATCGCCCGTATCTTTTTATATGCACCACTTTAAACTGGGAATATGCAACTAAAGGGTCCTGAAATCTCAGTACTTTAACATTTTGAATCTTGTTGCGCCCCCGAAAGTTTTAAAATTTGGAATTTCAGGCCTAAAAGTGAAAGTTTGCATACATTTCGAATCGTCTGTCACTTTGACGTTTGTCGGGATTTTCAATATAAAAGGCTCCAGAGTAATTTTTGTTTCCCACGTCCTCCTTATGGGCGAAAAAATTGATGCAGCGCTTTTCTCTACAAGTGCTAAAATTTTCAAAAAATTCTTTTCGCCGCCTTAATGACCGTTCGAAGCGATAAAAATACGCCTATACAACGTAGAAATGCACACCCGACCACGTGAAACTCGCAAAACTCCCGTCAAACCCTCACTTTCAGAAATCCTTCGCTTGTCGTTTTCACATTTTCACCCCCATCTTCCCTCCTCTACTAAATCCGTGAGAGCGGTAAAGGGTCCTGCTCGCTTTTAGTATGTATAAATAAGTTCTACAACCCTTACATCATTGCAAGCAGAAAAAATGCACTATTAGAATATGTCATAGCCAACTATGGCTTCTATTTAAAAAAATTAGACTTTGCGTGCTAACTCAAAAATGCTAAGCAAAATTAAAAATTTCAGATGTCTTTGTTTGAAATTGAATATCTTAAAAACAATATTCAAAAAATTTTTTCTAACTTTAAGAATAGAAGAGTTATACCACTTAAAAGTTTTGGAGAATTTCTATTTTTTGCAAATATCTAGTAAACCATGCATTTTCATAAATTGACATAAACGTATCTGGATGAGGCTTATAAAGATGCAAATCTTTCTCCATTTAACCTAATGTGTATCTCTTATGGTTTTCGAGATCCCCATACAAATAATGAAAAAAAACTCACCCTATATTTAACAATTTCTATGTATTATTAAAATTTTTTATTATATTTATCTTGCTTATTGACTATTTATTATAACACTATTACTGAAAGAGTTAATATTTAAGGAATTGTAGATGTCACTGACATATTAAAGAAGTATTATTTTAAATTAAGATTGTAAGTATATTAAGGATGTGCACGAAGCATAAATAATCTGTTGCTACTGCCAAACTTCTATGTCTTGTACTGTGACAGCTTTTATTACCCTTGAGACCATAGATTTAAGTACTTACCAGAAATGCAATACTTCAAATATTATACATAATTTAGATAATTGTATTCAGGACTTGAGAAGCAAAGCACAAAAATCTATCAAAAACAATAAGATAAAACAAACAAAATGTTAAACTTGAATGTATAAGTTAACTTGCAAAGGATGACATAAAGTGTATATGAACAAACAGATAGACAACTGTCTATAATCACTGGCTCGAATTTAACCACAAATTGAAAATAAACTTTAAAATGTTACATGTAACTTTTTGAAACTTAAAACAATTATGTTTTGTAAGTATACTGCATATGGAAATTAAATAAAAGAAATTAGTAGCTAAATAAATTCAAAATATGAAATAAATTATCAGTGCTTCAATTTAAACATAAAAAAGAATACTAGAGATAGAATGAAATCATAGATCGCATATTACTAACTTTTTTGAATATTTCTGACAATTTTTTTGATACCGAAAATAATATATACCTATTTTGATATGAACAATTTAGTAATTCATCATCAGGACCTTTCGATATTATTTTAACGCAGACCTGGTTCTTACTAACAATGTGAGGATTTTCCAAACGAACACCAACATTTATTTCTAACTCACAGATTAGAGGTTGCAAAGGTGCTAATGTACCACTGGTTAATATCACAGTTTTGACACCGTGTCTGAGTAATGAGCTCATTCTAAAATATAATATGAAATTGTTTATAAGAAAAGAAAGTTAATATATTCTTGTACTTTACCCAAAACCCGGACTGAAACACCAGTAGCTTAAAATTCGGCAACCTTTTTTACTTTGAGGTCTAGTTAACCATGAGCCAACTGTGTTCCTTTTTTGATCTTCTTCCATTATGTGAATCTGTGCTTGGAAAAGTTATTATAGTATAGTAAGTTTCATTGTTAATGATCCAGTTTCATTGTTCGATACATATTGCAGCAGGCTTTACAAAATTGGTGTTATGAAACACAGAGTAAGTTTTCAACAAACCTTATAACACTGTTGTATTTTGTCTCTATACTGAACAGATACACTGGTGAAAACGATCAGCAGGAGATCAGCTAATAATTGTAAACTGTTTCCTTTTCTTTGAAATGGACCATTATTGACGGCTGAAAGAAATTGTACAATTTTATCTATTGTGTGTGATATTGGTGCAAAATTATTGTCATGGATCTGCAATAAAAAGTTATAAAAATATGTAAAAAATTTGTTCATACAGTATTTACTCCAGCTTTACTTAGAATCTCAAAAATGTAGTTTCCATCAAATGTTGTCATTTCAACACCTTTTTTAATTTCAATACCATCTAATACCTTCTCAAAATTTAAAAGTATCTCTTTCAAGTCACAAAGCTCCTTCTCACAGAAGTCTTTAGGAACACTGTCGTCCAAAAGTCCTAGAGAATTTTCATTCATAGCTTTCATCACTTCAGTTACTTCATCAATACACAGAGCAATATCTGTACTTTTAATTTGTAATGATGCAGACTCTTCACACATTTTGTCCACATTATGAGCTTCATCTAGTATTACTATATTATTTGATAATTCAATTCCTGTAAGTTTTAATAATCTGTAATAGAAAATACTTCTATTTTTCTATAAGTACCTACCTAGTGCTTTTCTAGATTTAGGATCTAGCAGATAATTATAAGGCATAAAAACAATATCTGATTCCAGTTTTAATTCTCTCGACATATAATATGGACAAAATTTATGAGTTTTTCCTAAGGATACTATATCTTCTATATCCATCACATGCACATCCATCACAGAAGGATTATTTTTTTGTCTTTCAACACGATTATAAAAATGACAAGACCTAGTTAAAACTTTTAACCGGCACATGTGTACCTGCAATATTAACTGTTAACTTTGAAAATTTTCTCTTAAAATTCATTAGACCTTGGCAGAATTATTCTCTTCCTTTATTATTTCGGGGTGTATACACATCTGTTCACGTGATCCTATAACTGTAGCTTTCATATGACAATAAGCTGTTTTCTTCAGTTCCTGCATTGCTTGTGTTAACTGTGAATGTGTTCTTGATGCGTAAATAATTGTTGGCAGATGAAAAAACGTTTTTCCTGTATTTTTCGCGCTGGTTCCAACTTTCTCATTCAGCTGCTCATTCAGAGATTTAATAAATTCATTTGCTTCATTCATTTCGTTGGTTTGCATGTGCATTTTCATTTGTGCTTTCTTTACAGACAGCCAAGCCAGTGAGGAACATAATAACGAAAGTGTTTTACCTGTTCCTGTGGGAGATTCCAATATTCCATTTTCTTCATTTTGCAAACAATCTATTACTTTTTCCATATATTGTATTTGCAGTGGATAAGGTTCATATGGGAAAGATACAGGAATACCGCGTATTGTGCAATTAGAAGTCATGATTGGTCCTATTACTCTTATAAAACTAGGTACTCGTATAATAAAGGTTATAATAAAATGAGTCCTACAAAAATTAAGTACATTTATAAACAAATAACATGATAAAATTCAGAACCAGAAATCATGGTAGAAACATAAGTAATTGCGCGGGAACTCTACAGAGTTACTTTTTCCAACGCACGATTGGTCTCTAAACCAGTGTTGCCAACCGATAAATTCAAAAGTCGGTAGAACCACAGTACCACAGTGGTATATACCGCGCGATCATTTAAATTCTAAATTAGAGCAGGCTGTGAAATTTAAGTTAAGTTGGTATATAAGTACTAATTTACAATTTGATTTGTCAAAGTGACGTTTCAAAATGTTTATTAATCAATAATTGACATTCTGGACAACCTAATAAAAAAAATCCCGCCTGCTATAATTTAGGGGTGCGTTAAGTATACGGTTCGCCCAATCTCGTTTGACCACATTGGTCAACATGAATTTTAACGGTTACTGCCCAATTCATTCTGACCAATCAGCTGATTGGTGTTTATTTGTGACATTTCACCATTTCACATATTCTGTCAGTTATGTTGGTATCGTTATAACTGTTGAGAACATATTATTTCCTATTTATATTTGAAGTGATTTGAAAATAATGTGTGATGTATATAATTTTTTATATCTATATCAAATAAAACAATAAATGCACTTAACAGATTTATTTATTAAATAAGTATTTAAGAATAAAACAAAATAAATATAGAATTTCTAAATTTTTAAATAAAACCCCTTAACATATTTATATAGTTAAGAATAAAACATAATAAATATAGAATTTCTGAATTTTCAACATAACATTCACTAGTATGGGCTTCCACATGTTCTGACCAGGCTATTTGTTTGCTAATTTTTCGAGGCTAGCTGCAACTCTATTAAAAATACTGTTTCTTTCCCTTTGGATATTAACAAATTCAGCCATTGTTTCTTTTACTTCAGATAAATTTTTGTTTATGTCTTTAAAGTGAGTTTCAAACCACTCCCATTCTTCTTTTTTTTTTTTTTTTGATTCAGTTCTTGTTCATCATTAGATATTACCTCTTCCGAAATGCCAAAGGGAGCTGTAGTGGCTGGATTATATGCAGGATCTCTGGCTAAAATATTATCAACTTTATCGAAAAATTCGCATGTCACTGCTGCATTACCACTCCAATTTCTGTCTTGTTTAATTTCTTTATACATTGCCTGGAGGCCACGCCATTTTCTTTCGCATGTTTCCCATCTGACATTATATCCATGGCTTATAGACATATAACACTGAACACTTTTCTTTTCTTTGTGAGGCAATAGCAATATATCCTTTAGTTTAAATAGTTCCTCTAGCAAGAGTAGCACAGCTGATCGTGGCCATAAATATCGATCAGAATCTGAAATATTCAATTTTATTGCATATAAAACCAAAACATAAACAAGACATTACATACCATTATTGTTTTTTTTATTCGCTCACTGCCTCTATAAGGAAATGAACAGGAAGTAATAGAATTGTTTATCTCACTTGCATTTGATTTTTGAGTATATATTATTGAATTGGTATGTAATTTATAATATTTCTCAATTTATTTGTTCTTAAAATCCCCATCTAAATAAAATTAATCTATACAGAAACTATTCTACATAAGTGTATTTATTCCATACCTGTGGTAGCTTAATCCAATTCATAATCTGTTAAAAACCAAATAAAACGCATTCCATTCTGATGTTTTAATGTAACTTTTTTAGTATTTGAAGTAGATGCTTCCATAATTAATGTTAACGATTGTATGATGAAACAAACTAAAATGTTTTAGAAGAGACAAGAGGTTATGTTTTTAAATTGTAAACAAATCGAAGTTGGTATTGCAGGTAAACAACACACTTAACGATTTCGCCCAACTCAGGCAGCCAGCGGGCGCGATTTATAACATGACCGGTTTTCCCAAACAGCTGATCGGGAATTTGACTGGTCTGCCCTCATACTTAACGAAATGAACTAGTCCGACCGTATACTTAACGCAGCATAGAATTTAAATGATCGCGTGGTAGCTATGTAATAGAAACAGTAGTTTCTCTCGAGGGAAATAATTGTCCACGGGCAAACCGACGCGTGCGGACCAATTTGTGAGTGCGCAGTAGTCAGCTATCAGCTGTTGAGTCGTGGCGGAATTATTTTGTGTTGTACGTATAATGTATTACATTTTAAATGCGCGTGTAATATGTACTTACGTGTAATATGTACTTAATAAAAACAAAGTGTTATCCTCATTTTTTGGATTATTGATATAGCTTTTGCATAATTTTAAAAATTGATTAACATAATTTTCTCATAAACGATTTGGTTCTGACGCCACTGGTTTATTCCTGAATAGAAGAATTGGTTGCACGGGCGTGAATGCGCAGTACCATTTTGGGACACAAACATCAAACTAGAAACTACTGTGTCTATACAGCTCTATACTGTGGTAGAACCGACCATAAAAAATCGGTAAATATCGGGAAAAATCGGTAGGTTGGCAATATAGAGGCAAACAATCCTTTCATTCAGCAGACGGATCGGGAACCGATGCCGCTCACCTTTATGTCATGGTCTGTCATCTGATACTTTTCATTGCTGCCATATGTTAAAATTATAGAGATTAAGGGTGCGTTAAGTATACGGTTCGCCCAATCTCGTTTGACCACATTGGTCAACATGAATTTTAACGGTTACTGCCCAATTCATTCTGACCAATCAGCTGATTGGTGTTTATTTGTGACATTTCACCATTTCACATATTCTGTCAGTTATGTTGGTATCGTTATAACTGTTGAGAACATATTATTTCCTATTTATATTTGAAGTGATTTGAAAATAATGTGTGATGTATATAATTTTTTATATCTATATCAAATAAAACAATAAATGCACTTAACAGATTTATTTATTAAATAAGTATTTAAGAATAAAACAAAATAAATATAGAATTTCTAAATTTTTAAATAAAACCCCTTAACATATTTATATAGTTAAGAATAAAACATAATAAATATAGAATTTCTGAATTTTCAACATAACATTCACTAGTATGGGCTTCCACATGTTCTGACCAGGCTATTTGTTTGCTAATTTTTCGAGGCTAGCTGCAACTCTATTAAAAATACTGTTTCTTTCCCTTTGGATATTAACAAATTCAGCCATTGTTTCTTTTACTTCAGATAAATTTTTGTTTATGTCTTTAAAGTGAGTTTCAAACCACTCCCATTCTTCTTTTTTTTTTTTTTTTGATTCAGTTCTTGTTCATCATTAGATATTACCTCTTCCGAAATGCCAAAGGGAGCTGTAGTGGCTGGATTATATGCAGGATCTCTGGCTAAAATATTATCAACTTTATCGAAAAATTCGCATGTCACTGCTGCATTACCACTCCAATTTCTGTCTTGTTTAATTTCTTTATACATTGCCTGGAGGCCACGCCATTTTCTTTCGCATGTTTCCCATCTGACATTATATCCATGGCTTATAGACATATAACACTGAACACTTTTCTTTTCTTTGTGAGGCAATAGCAATATATCCTTTAGTTTAAATAGTTCCTCTAGCAAGAGTAGCACAGCTGATCGTGGCCATAAATATCGATCAGAATCTGAAATATTCAATTTTATTGCATATAAAACCAAAACATAAACAAGACATTACATACCATTATTGTTTTTTTTATTCGCTCACTGCCTCTATAAGGAAATGAACAGGAAGTAATAGAATTGTTTATCTCACTTGCATTTGATTTTTGAGTATATATTATTGAATTGGTATGTAATTTATAATATTTCTCAATTTATTTGTTCTTAAAATCCCCATCTAAATAAAATTAATCTATACAGAAACTATTCTACATAAGTGTATTTATTCCATACCTGTGGTAGCTTAATCCAATTCATAATCTGTTAAAAACCAAATAAAACGCATTCCATTCTGATGTTTTAATGTAACTTTTTTAGTATTTGAAGTAGATGCTTCCATAATTAATGTTAACGATTGTATGATGAAACAAACTAAAATGTTTTAGAAGAGACAAGAGGTTATGTTTTTAAATTGTAAACAAATCGAAGTTGGTATTGCAGGTAAACAACACACTTAACGATTTCGCCCAACTCAGGCAGCCAGCGGGCGCGATTTATAACATGACCGGTTTTCCCAAACAGCTGATCGGGAATTTGACTGGTCTGCCCTCATACTTAACGAAATGAACTAGTCCGACCGTATACTTAACGCAGCATAAACCGAATAAACAATAATAATAAAATGTTTTTCTGCATTAAGTTTTGACGAAGTTTTTACTGGAAGAGCTGGTTTTTCCAACCCCGAATAAAATACTGGGTGAACTCCAATATTTTAATACATTTATTTCTGCATAATACCTTTAATTTGCTGTATCTTACTTTTCTAGTAACATTCTTCAAAATTATGTATTAGGTTGGTTTTGGAATGCATTAATGGCGGATGCGTAGAGAATACGCTCACTAAGCGAGCGTAGAATTTTTCCGCTCACAAAAATGGCGGCAGCTCCTGAACATGTTCAGAGTGAGCGCTCGTCTACTGGACATGATCACTGAACAGTTGCGCAACTGTTCTGCTGAATGAAAGCATTGCTTTCATTCAGCAGACACACCTGACTGAAATTTAAGAAAACCTAAAAATCGGTAGATGAAGTGCCAAATCGGTATATCGGTAGATTACCATCTAAATCGGTAGGGTTGGTAACACTGCTGTAAACAAACTAAAAGGGCGCGTTAAGTATACGGTTCGCCCAATCTTGTTTGACCACATTGGTCAACATGAATTTTAACGGATACTTACTGACCAATCAGCTGATTGGTGTTTATTTGTGACATTTTACATATTCTGTCAGTTATGTTGGTATCGTTATAACTGTTGAGAACATTCTTATTATTTCCTATTTATATTTGAAGTGATTTGAAAATAATGTGTGATGTATATAATTTTTTATATTTATATCAAATAAAACAATAAAAGCACTTAACAGATTTATTTATTAAATAGGTATTTAAGAATAAAACAAAATAAATATAGAATTTCTAAATTTTCAAATAAAACCCCTTAACATATTTATATATATTTAAGAAAAAAAACAAAATAAATATAGAATTTCCAAATTTTCAACATAACATTCACTAGTATGGCCTTCCACATGCTCTGACTAGGCTACTATTTGTTTGCTAATTTTTCGAGGCTAGCTGCAACTCTATTAAAAATACTGTTTCTTTCCTTTTGGATATTAACAAATTCAGCCATTGTTTCTTTAACTCCAGATAATTTTTTGTTTATGCCTTTAAAGTGAGTTTCAAACCACTCTCTTTCTTCTCTTTTCCTTTTTTTTTGATTCAGTTCTTGTTCATCATTAGATATTACCTCTTCTGAAATGCCAAATGCAGCTGTAGTGACTGGGTCATATGCAGGATCTCTTGTAAAAATATTATCAACTTTATCGAAAAATTCCCATATCACTGCTCCATTACCACTCCTATTTCTGTATTGTTTAATTTTTTTATACATAGCCTGGAGGCCACACCATTTTCTTTCGCATGTTTCCCACCCGACATTATATCCATGGCTTAATAAAATTTGACATATATCACTGAACACTTTTCTTTTTTTTGTGAGGCAATAGCAATATATCCTTTAGTTTAAATAGTTCCTGTAGTAAAAGTAACACAGCTGATCGTGGGCATAAATATCGATCAGAATCTGAAATATTCAATTTTATTGCATATAAAACTAAAATATGTTTTCTTTATTCTCTTCACTGCCTCTATCAGGAAATGAACAGGAAGTAATAAAATTGTTTATCTCACTTGCATTTGATTTTTGACCATACATTATTCCATTGGTATGTAATTTATAATATTTCTCTATTAATTTGTTCTTAAAATCCCCATCTAAATAAAATTAATTTATACAGAAACTATTCTACACAGGTGTATTTATTGTGGTAGCTTT
The DNA here is from genome assembly GCA_963170755.1 of Amphimallon solstitiale. NCBI lineage: Eukaryota > Metazoa > Arthropoda > Insecta > Coleoptera > Scarabaeidae > Amphimallon > Amphimallon solstitiale. Next base: position 85,391,078 of record OY720678.1, on the reverse strand, counting down.
ATCCAATTCATAATCTGTTAAAAAACAAATAAAACGCATTCCATTCTGATGTTCTAATGTAACTTTTTTGGTATTTGAAGTAGATGCTTCCATAATTAATGTTAATGATTGTATGATGAAGCAAACTAGAATGTTTTAGAAGAGACAAGAGGTTATGTTTTTAAATTGTAAACAAATCGAAGTTGGTATTACAGGTAAACAACACACTTAACGATTTCGCCCAACTCAGGCAGCCAGCGGGCGCGATTTATAACATGACCGGTTTTCCCAAACAGCTGATCGGGAATTTGACTGGTCTGCCCTCATACTTAACGAAATGAACTAGTCCGACCGTATACTTAACGCGGCATAAACAATGCCTTCATTCAGCAGGCGGATCGGGAATTGATCCCGCTCCAACCGTTCACTTCACAACAGTTGAGTGTTCGCTGGACAGGACCGCTCACCTTTATATCATCGTCTTTCATCTACTACTTTTCATTAAGGTTTAAAGTCTTAAGAAAGTTCGATCATTTGAGTATACGTGTTAGCGTTCAGTCAGCTGATCTTATGGTCGTAAGCTTCTTAGGACCGCGTTAGGTCACGACCTTGAAAGTTCGTAATTTTTAACTCTTAGGACTAAGTTAAGACCTCGGTAGCCAAGATCTAAACCTTATGAGGTAGGTAATACTTAACACAGCTACGTATACCATTCACGCAGTGTAATTTGAAAATTTAATGTCTGTATAACGTGTACTTTTAAGTAGAGGTGGGAAAAACGGTTCTTTTCATTGACCCGGCTCACTCGGTTCAGCTCCTCATAGTGAGCCGGGTCCCGGAACCGGCTCATTTGAACCGTGTGGATCCGTAATAGCATACCGTATGTAATACTCGGCGCCGTCGTCGGCGCAAACGAACCGGGATGATAATTTAGGCTGCGCGCACACCAGTTATACAAAATGTTTGACAAACAATTTATTTGAAGGTACAATTCACACAAATTTGACAAATTATCAGATTGTTGTACACAAATTAAGCAAAATATACCTATGTAAAACTAAATTATACATTCATTTGGTATTTATAATTATTAAAGAGAATGCCATTCGAACAAAAAGTAATTAGAACTAGAGCATTTCATAATTTTCATAGCATTATGGCAATTATGATTATGATGCAGGTGTAATAAAAATATTTGTAAGAATTTTGTAACTCACAGACAACTATAGGTAATAAATTAAATAGTTTATTTTATTATCCAAAGGAATATTTTTGAGAACTATATAAATAACAAATAAATACTGTTATGCGTCTTTGACCGATAAAGAACAGGCCATTGTTAAACTACTAATATAGGTACTTCAAGTGTTCACATATACCTACTTTAGAAAGTCTGTGTTTGATATGAAAAGGGTGAAATTTATAATTTTTACGTCTCTGCCGTATATTCTTAAAATTCGCTTAATCGGATACAGTGCACCGCATTTTACCTACAATTTATTAATTTTCCTCAACGTACCACACAATTATTATAGTATTGGAAATACTGAGTATTGCTGTTTACGAGGTAATCAAAATAAATGTGTTTGAAATATGTTAAAAAATTGAATGCCTATTTTAATTTTACCAGGTAACATGTCATCGTATTCACGCAAGAAAAGTGAAATTTGGCATCATTTTACTGAGTTGGCTAACAAAGAAAAGGCAAAATGTTGTTACTGTTCACAGTTAATAACTGCTAAAGGCGGTTCAACAGGAAATTTAACAAGGCATATTAAGAAAATAAAACATGTGGGAATTTCTATAAACAGGGAAAGTACTATAGCATCATTTCAAACTATAGATGAACCAGAGGAGTCTCTTCCTTCTACTTCATCAGTACCACCTATTCTTTATAATTCACTAAGTGCTCCCTTGGAGTGTGTTACAATAGGACTAAAAAAACAGTAGAGAAAAAACTTAAAGAAGCGTTTGCCGTATGTATATCTACTGATGCGTGGACGTCAATTAACAATAACAGCTTTGTAGCTTTGACAGCTCATTGGCTGGGTAAGAACCACTGATCTGTATAATATAAATGGATAAGCAATAGCATGTTAAAAATTGTGATCAAATACGAACTGCGCACGGGGCGGACCCACATGCGCAATAACATAAAATAAAGGCGCTAATTTGAAATGCAATCCATTTATATTATACAAATCAGTGGTAAGAACACGGAAATTAGTTCCAAATTGTTATGCTGTTCAGTTCACTGAACGACATACTGCTAAAAATATGGCTAAAATGTTTCAAAAAACATTCAAAGAATCGCATATCGAGAATAAAATTACAGACATTGTGTCAGATAATGCAGCTAATATTGTGGCTGCAGTTCGGGCGGGTGGTTGGCGGCATTTGGGGTGTTTTGCACATACGATAAATTTAATTGTACAAAAGGGGGTAATGGAAATTGAAAACACCTTTTAAAACTCAGAAAAATTGTCGCATTTTTTAAGCAAAGTGCTCAGTCTGCGGCTAAATTGAAGCAACTCCAGGAACAAACGGACATACCCATCCTAAAGGTAAAGCAAGACGTTTGTACAAGATGGAATTCAACGTATATAATGTTGTCGCGAATTCTAAAAATTAAAGACGCCGTGGTATCTACATTGGCTATTATTTCGAATGAAGAAATAAATACACTGACTCCAAATGATTGGAATATTGCAACTGTGGCATCCGAAATTTTAAGTCTTTTCAATGACCTAACAATGGAAATAAGCGCTGAAAAAAATGTAACATTATTAAAAGAAATTTTGTTTGTGCAATCAATGAAACGTCATGTTTTAACATTTTCGAATAATGAGATATTACCTGCAGAAATTCGGAATATGGCCCACACTCTTCATCGAGAAATTACAGAAAGATTTAGAAATATTGAACATAATGAATTAATCGCGGAGGCTGCAATTTTGGACCCGCGATTTAAAAAATTTGGTTTTTCAAATAATTCAAAATATGAAGCGGCATGTGCAATATTAAAAAATAAAGTTGGTTCTACAAATATTTCTAATATAAGAAGTGAAACTGATGAAAATCATGTACCACTTCTCTGTTGTGGAAGGAATTTGATAAGCAAGTTGAAAAACAACTGGCAATTTCAAATTCGACATCGATAGCGGCTGGAATAATTGAATTTGATAAATACCTAAATGAACCCATAATCAATAGACATCAAGATCCACTAACATGGTGGCATCAAAGAAAAGATGTCTATCCCAGAATTTACGAAGTAGTAAAAAAACGTTTATGTGTCTTGGCTGCATCTGTTCCTTGCGAGCGCATTTTTAGTAAATCTGGGAACATTAATACTGACAGGAGAAGTCGATTAACAACCGCGAATACTTCACAAATCATTTTTCTAAATTATAATTTGTAAATTATCAATGTAGAATTTAGATTAGACGTAAGCTGTTTAGTTATTTTTACATTTTGATATTCAGTTCAGTATATACATTTTATATATTTATACAATATGCTGTTATGTTGTACAAAAATAAATATTTTAGTGCGTACCCTACCTGTTATATAATATCAATTTTTATTTTTCAATCCAACCTGCGACCGTATTCCAAGTATAATTTCCAAATTATTTAGTCGACCCAAGTGAGCCGAGATCCGGTTCATTGAAATTTAGTGAACCGGCTCCCTCGGTTCCCTGCTGGGATTCGGTTCACTGAACCGGTTCGGACACGAACTGCCCACCTCTACTTTTAAGGTTAAAACTAATTCTTAGGACTAATACTAAGTTAAGGAACGCTGCATAAACCCACCATAAATTGTACAATACATGTTCCTCTCTAAATTTTATCATTTCTTGAAGTAACGTGCCATCTAGTGTTAGAAGCACTATATAACTAAACATATAGAATTTTCCTACCTGAATAAAGCTTGTTACGGATACCTATTATTTGTAATTAGGTACATTAAATTTTAAAAAGAAATAGGATTTTTCCGTGGGAGATTTTTCCAAATATTTTTGCATGGGCGTCATCTGTTAGGAAACTGTAGAAATAAATAATAACGGCGTTCAGTAAATAACATTTAATAATATAAGAAAATGAAGAAAATAATGTAAAAGTAACATTTGATAAATGTAATTTTGTTTACATTAATACCTATCAAAGAGCGTGAAAAAATATATAAATTTGAACTGAACATAATTCCTAAGTTCAAATAACCAATTTCCTGATTTCTTTCGCTGGGTGATGCTCAAAGCAGATACTCAAAGTAATCTTCTTTTCTACCTATCAACAGTTTTCCACAAAATCAAAAACGTGCTACACGTCAGTAGCCACAAAAGCAAAAATAACCAATAACCTTAATTTGCCAACAAGGCGGACAATGTTTAAATAAGCATGTTTTTTTGGGATAGTTACAAATAATAACTTAATAAATAATTTGCAATGGAGGCTGACTACACCATTATAATATATTATTGCTCTGCTTTTGTAGTATCTGCATTTTTATCGGTAAATTATATCCGTAACTATAAATACTGCTTTTATGAAATTTCTAATACACTGTGATTTAAGGCTTGCATCATTTTAATAGCAACGTCTAGTCCGTACCCAGTAGTATCCAGAGACAAGAAAGAAAAATATTTTGTTATTTCAAATGGAACACACATTCTATGTCCATCTATAAATGATAAAGCATCTTTAGATTTAAGTGTTGTTGTTCCTGCATATAATGAAGAAGAGAGATGTATAAATTATTTTTTATACAACGTCCAGGTTTATTTATTCCTAATATATTTCAGTACCTAGTATGTTAGAAGAATGTATTGAATTTTTGGAAGATAAAGCCTCATCATTAGATTTTACTTATGAAATAATTGTAGTTAGTGACGGCAGCAAAGATAAAACTGTAAAGGTTGCACAGACATATGTCGAAAAGTTGGGTACAGAAAAAATTAGAGTTCTTGACTTGATTAATAATAGAGGTAAAGGTGGTGCAGTAAGATTGGTATGTCAATAATATTAATATTACAGTGTTGGTATACATTTAATATTTAGGGTATACAAAGTACTAGAGGAAGACTAATATTGTTTGCTGATGCAGATGGTGCAACCAAATTCTCTGACTATACCAAAGTTGAAAAATCACTGTTGGAATTCATAAAAACTGGTAAATAATATTTACTCACTGAAAATCAAATTACTTTATATTAGTTCCGTAAATTCTAGATGATAAAAACGCAATAGAGAATTCTTTAGCTATTTCTATTGGATCAAGAGCACATTTAGAAGATGATGCTGTCGCAAGTAGAAGTGTATTTCGTACCATATTAATGTATGGTTTTCATTTCCTGGTATGGCTCTTTGCTGTGCGAGGGATAAGGGATACTCAATGTGGTTTCAAACTATTGACACGGAAGACTGCAAGAATTTGTTTTGATAATCTGCATGTGGAAAGATGGTTAGAATAATAAATTTTAAATTTACACAATAGAAAAGTTCTTTATGTGGATAATTGCTAGACCATCCATATCAACTACTTTTCAATTCAGTAACTATATATACTTACATAAATAAAACTAATATTGAATTTTATTATTATTTCAATAGGGCCTTTGATGTTGAAATGTTGTATATTGCACAAACCTTGAAGATTCCTATATCTGAAGTTGCTGTGAATTGGACAGAAATTGAAGGTTCAAAGGTCACTCCAGTTTGGAGTTGGGTTCAAATGGGAAAAGATTTGGGTTTAATATGGCTTAGATATCTGATAGGTGCCTGGAAACTAAAAACTGTCAAAGAAGACTAGATATGTGAATTATTTAAAATTGATGAATACAGAAATACTTTGTATGTTTATACAATTTACAAATATAATAAATAATATAAGAAATAAACCATTCCAAAATGAGTGCCTTTTAATACATTAATAAAGCAAATTTTAATACCAAATTTCCAATGATAACTTGGGCAATATCCTATCTCTTAGAATGCTTACCATTTCGACAAAACTTTTTCTATTAATCATTTTGTTAACGGCATTGATAATTACTGACAAACAAATTTATTAATTAACAATTTGACAAATAATTGTTTCAAATGTCTGGTTGTTGTTAATGGACTATTGTACTTCAACAAACATATTGTTTTAGTAATCCTAGTGAAATTCCCTTCAAGCCTTAGAATCCATTTTATTTTACGATTGGCTATCCCTAACAACATTTTTCGAGTTTCGCGGGTGTTTTATGTTGGTTACGAAGACAATCGAATAGAATACAGGATACAGGTAGTCCAATTCACATTTTATTACGAAATTGCTATAGACAAACTATGTACCCAAGCAGAAGATTGGTCTAAAAATAGATGTAGAAACATTTATTGATAAAATTACATTTCTATTTATTACTTTTGCAATGAACTTAAAACACCCGCGAAATTCGAATAAATGTGGTGAATCGCTCTCGGAACCGACTTGTGCTACTAAATTAAAATGGCGTCAAATTTAAGATATTGCAAAATTATACCTGTCAAGTAATATAACCCACAAAAGCCATTTCAGGACTGTCATAACTAATTAATATTCGTACACCTTTTGACATTTATTATAATTATCTTTTGACGTTTGTTATAATCTTTTATATCCTACGAGTAAAGAATAGAACAGGAGAGTCTCCTTAATAATAATATTTGTCCAAATGTGGTAACTCAATATGGCCGCCGCAATGCCTAGGCGTGCATAAATATTTTGTATAGGGTATATGTACACTTCCTGTGTTCTCGATAATCATTTAAAATAGGTTGTTAGTCCAAAACTAATTAAAGAAATATCGTTAGTGTATTATGTTTTCAATTCTTTTCTTCTTTTTAATATATTATAAACGGGTTTAAAGGAAATCTGCGCCAAAAATATAACAAATATTAAATGACTTGGATATACAGTTGTTTTTTTGAATGTTTAGCATTGGGATCTCGGAAACTACTGGAGATAGAAAAACGCTTAAATGGGGAAAGACGCGCAGTTTTATGAGTTTGATTTAAAACTGCTTTTGTTTCTCCGATAACTTTCATGGGTTATTAGATATTCAAAGAAAACTAAATTTTACGATTTTCTTTAAACATGCTTAGCATCGTTAATAGTAATTTTAGAGAAAAAGTGTTCAGACAAAAGTTTTAGATAATTTTACGCCAAATAAAACTGTGTAGCTAATATTTTTTTTTCGTTCACCATTATCGAGTTATGACACAAACTTTTGTTTTTTTAAATGGAAACCATAGTTGGTTTTGACATCATTAAAAAGCTTATTTTTTGCTGATTACAATGATATAAGGTTTGATATTGTTATTTTAAAAAATAAAGAGGATATAGACATTCTTATGGTTTTTATGGAAAACAATTGAATTTCGAACTGATAAAATACAAACCAAACGAAAACTTATTTTGAAATCTTATGTAGTAATAAAATGAAAACTATAAGAACTTTTATTAAGGGCACACAACATTATTAATGTTCAAAGATACCTCCATTATTATTAATACACAAATTGCATCTCTTCACAACAGAATTTGTAGCATTGCGTACTTTACGCCTATCGATGTCATTAAAAGCAACTAAGACAGCTTCTCTTAAATAGTCGATTGTTTCATATGTTCTTTTGGATACTGTGTCCTTTAGTACACCCCACAAGAAAAAATCCAAAACTGATAAATAATGCAGGGGATCTAGCCGGCCATTCAATGGGTGCATTTCGTCCTATCCATTGATTAGGGAAGTTCAAATTTAAATAATTTCTAACATTCGCAGTTGATTGTGCGGAGGCGCTCCGTCATGTTGAAACCATTGCAGCATTGCTCGGGTTCTTAAATTTAAATTATCTAACATTTCCTCGAAATATTGTTGTAAAAAATTAAGATAACGATTGCCAGTTAGTGATCCATCAAAAATAAAAGGAGGAAGAACAGTTGATCCTATAACACCACACCAAACATTAAACCCAAATTTAATTTGTGGTCTCCTATGTTCAACGTGAAGTGGATTTGTTTGAGACCGTATGTGCTCATTGTGCCTATTAAACATTCCACAATTTGTGAAACGAGATTCATCAGTCCATAATATTTTCATTGAAAAGTGTGGATCGTTTTGACACTGATCTTTAAACCATCTACAAAAAGCTATCCGTTTGATGTTATCACCTTCATGTAAAGTTTGTGATACTGATAATTTGTAGGAACGAAATTTATGCTTCTTTAACACTCTGACAATAGTGCGTTGAGAGGAGCCCATTTCCGTTGAAATTTGTCGGGTCGATGTAGATGGATTCTGAGCGACACATGCTAATATGTTTATTTCTCTATCTTCATCCATCCCTTCTTTTGATTTTGGTTTAACGAACGAACCATAATCTGCTAAATTATCCCATAATACCTTAAAGGTAGGTAGCGACGGCCGACGTCGATCAAAATAATTTTCAAAATAAACTTCAGCAGCCCTAGCAGAATTTTTCTGGAACTGAATGTAACATTCAACCATATCACGCTTTTATACGTTAGAAAATTCCATAGCCAATGCAAACTTATGATTAACGGCCGTTTGCACCGCTTATAGTTAAGTTACAATTAAATTAATTAATAGTTAATTGTCAATGTTTGACAATTAACTTGACTTAAAAGTAAAAATGAACAGCTCTCACTTCTGTGACTCAACGTGAAAGCAATGTTAGTATATTTATCTCGACTGCTCCAACGAACACTATTGTAACTCAGATTTTTCGTTTTTTGAATTACAAAACACCAAACATTTTTTTTTAAAGTTTATATCTTATAAAGTTAACAATCATAGACATGTATATATCCTCTTTATTTTTTAAAATAACTATATCAAACCTTGTATCATTGTAATCAGCAAAAAATAAGCTTTTTAATGATGTCAAAACCAACTATAGTTTCCATTTAAAAAAAACACAAGTTTGTGTCATAACTCGATAATGATGAACGAAAAAAAAATATTAGCTACATAGTTTTATTTGGCGTAAAATTATCTAAAACTTTTGTCTGAACACTTTTTCTCTAAAATTACTATTAACGATGCTAAGCATGTTTAAAAAAATCGTAAAATTTAGTTTTCTTTGAATATCTAATAAGCCATGAAAGTTATCGGAGAAACAAAAGCAGTTTTAAATCAAACTTGTTAAACTGCGCATCTTTCCCCATTTAAGCGTTTTTCTATCTCCAGTAGTTTCTGATACCCCAATGCTAAACATTAAAAAAACCTCAACACCTAATCAGACATGTTAGATATATATATATATATGACAATTTATTTAAAATACCTCTTTTTAAATTATTATTGCCTATGTTGAATGCCAATGAAATAACTTACCGATGAAGAGAAAAATTAATATTCTTTGTTGTTGACGTTTTAGAACGACCACAAGCCACACAATTGACCATTATAGAAACACTAAAATGTCATTTTTGACATAACCGGACATAACTGACCTACCGAAAGTAGTAACTCCGTCTATTAATCTAAAATGTCTTCAGTTTTCACTTCTACATCCCTGAGAACGTTTAGGAGAGCTTGACCATTGAGCATCCCTCCTCCGTTTCACTTCTTACTTTTTCAGTCTTTGAAGCGTGGAAATTGAACGTTCGCTTGAAGCGACAGACACGGCTAATGTTACACCAATCTACAGGAATCGACTGATGTATGTAAATATCCTTGCATCGGAATAATTTATGGATTCTATAAATGTATTAGGCCAATTTGCCTGATTTAAACAGAGCCTGAATATTTTCAGGCTCTGTTTAAATCAGGCGCGCATAGGAAGAGGGGGGGGGTTAACCCCTCTTCCTGTGCGCGCGCCTACTTATAACAATAATCAACGTAAACTAATCAACTTTAACAGAATATAAATTAAAAAACGTTGTTTGTTAAGGGGGGGTTTTACTTGATCGTCGTATGCCACAAAATGGTCAATTTTAACGGAAAAAATCGCAAAAATTAAGGCACATGAAAAAGTTGCCGCTGCATGAACGAAATAACCAATATTTGTTCTAGTGACTCACGATTAAAATTTGCAATTATATTAAAAACTAGTTAAAATACAGCACTTTGAATTTTTTTCATTTTATAGCGATATAAAGCTTACTGCGCTTAAAAAGTACTTTTTTGAATCGTGAGACCCTAGATATTTTTATTGTGGACACAACTATGTATTTACTTTACTTTCAAAATAACCCTGGTCTACAAAAAATGACTTTGAAACCAATGAGAATGATCACAAGTTCCGTACTGACAAAAAGGCAGTTAGGCAACACACACTTCAATGTCTAAGACCAAGGATATGGAAGGTATACCTGATCAACTCTATTAAGCCGAACATCAAATAAACAAATATTGTATTCAACTTCTTTTATTACCTTAGGTACCTTAGGTAAACGAATGTTTCATTCTGATTTCGGCTTTATTTTGTAAATAATATTTGGGAGAATGTATTCGATATTAATTCTTAGTCTGGAATAAATATATGTTGTTATTATTATTATGAAATTTTACTTGTTACTTAATTTCTGGCGGTCATATGTATTTACTTTAGATGTTGAAGGTTTTTAATCTTAATATATGAGTAATGTGGTGGTAAACTAATATATTACAAAAATAATTCTGTGTTTAACAGTAACAGTGCCTGTTTTTTTTTTAATGTAAATACCTATATATATATGTATTATAATAAACAGATGTTTTGGATTATTGAATATTATATTCTTCCCAATTGGCATTGATAGCGTTGATTAGCGAAATTAAATTATAAAACATTTTGTCAGAGGTAAGATTCGAATTAACTTTTATCACCAAATAAAGAAAGTCGTATTGATTTTTTCATAAATACATGGGGTTGTTATAGACAAGCAAATTTTAATATATTTCAGATATTTGTCGGTGTTCATTTATGATTGATTAGGTGATAATATTGATGCGTCTACTTAATTAGACTTTTTTCTGTTCCTTAATAGTCTCCTCGTTTTCAAAATGTATTTTATTTTTCAAGAACAACGTTCCGGCTTTATGGAATTACAGAAATACAGTTTTCTTCGGCAATAAATATATTATTATTATTAATTATGAAGTTGCACGACTTATTATTTCTAACCTTATGTGTTAAAGTTTTTTAATAATATGAACAATGTTTGTAGAAAACTAAAATCTGACAAAAAAAAACTTTATGTCTTTGTAAGATACGAACTTAGAGGTTTGCCGGACTCTTCAAACTAAGTTGCATTGGTTGTAGGCAAGAAGTTAACAATTTTCAGTTTTCTAGATGGTAAAAGCACTTATTTAAATATCTGAATTTGTTGTAATGTTTTTGTTTTATTTATACTTTGTATTTTGAGCTCAGGACAGTTTTTATATATATTTTTTTTGTATATGTGAGTAAGTAAAAGAGCATGGGCCAAACGAGCGTATAAGTGTAAGTACAGCAGTTTATCAAGAGTGGCAGCAATTGTTGGATGGCGAACGAAAAAAAATGTTGTATGTAGGCGTAAAAAACAAATTTTGTTTAATTTGTACAAAATTTGGTAAATCAGATCACGTATGCTAAAAAAAAATTGTCTTCGTCGTCAACAGCCCTGAAGTCGACAATTATTGCGGAAGGTTTTCGACATTCTCGTGAAATACACTGCGTAATTTATGGTAGATTAATAGGGGACGGTGATAGCAGCGTTCTTAGAAAACTAAGTGAAACGGCTCCTTACGGTCCCCAAAAAATTATTGAAAAAATTGAGTGCCGAAATCATATACTACGTAATTATATAAATAAAATTACTGACTGTTTGAAGAAACCCAAATTCAATTCGGACATAAGACAATTAATAATAAACAATTTACATAGATTCAGAGCGGCCGTGACAAAAGCAATTGAACATTACAAAAGTCCGAACTTAAGAATAACGAACCAGATAGTGAAACTGCAGCGTGACATTATAAATGGATAAAGACATAATTTTGGTGAACACTCGAATTGTGCTTCTTACTTTTGTCAAGGATCAAAAGAAGGCGATATCAATATGTAAATTTCAGAATTTTAATATGTATGATGACTTTATTAACGCTTTAAGTCGGCTCATCCTAATAGTAGATCTTTAATAGGAAACGTAGATGCCAACATTTTAGAATCTTTTAATTCAGTCATTGTAAAATTTGTAGGAGGTAAAAGATTGTATTATATTCAATGTAATTCTTACAGTGCACTTTGCAAGGCGGCAGCAGTTTCATTTAATTGTAAGGGCAAATATCACTCAAAGCTTCAGACCAAATATGGATGTATACGACAGTGTCTGAAAAAAAAAAACTGTATGAGAAGAAAACATTTTATAAGAAACAAAAAACACATTCAGGAACTACAAACGATCGCGCCTATGGGCCGGAGGCAATGCATATTTTATTGAAGATATAAATAATCAAAAGTACGAAGAAAAAAAGATACATTTTTGAAGAATTAACAGCATCAAATTTTGGCAAGATAATGAAATTGAGAAGAACCACATTTACGGCCAATACTGTGAAGGTTTTATTATACCAGGAATTTATAGGAACGAATGCGACACTGCAGGGTAATGAAAAAGAAGAGCAAGCTGTGGTCTTTTATTCAACCTGTATATAGATTTTTAGCGGCATCTTCAGAAGGAATAATTTCTAATCAAATCGCAGTTATTGAAGTAAAGTTTCCATTCAAGGCTCGCGAAGCGACTCCATTTGAAGCTACGGGACAAAAATAATTACATTTTTAGAAATTAGGAACAGCGAATTACATTTAAAATCTAGGCACCATTACATGTACCAAATATAGGGATAGTTAAACATAGCTCAGAAAGATGTATGTTACTTCATAGTCTGGATTCTTGGTATGAGACAATATACAGAGATGAAGAACTCTGGCCAGAAATGGTAATTAAGTTAGAGCGTTGATTGAAGGAATATATAAAGATGCGCAACGCTGTAGTAAAATTGCGTGTATTTCCGTTAAGTCGTCCCGCAAACCCCTTGCCGAGGAACATCATGGCTGTCTCGGGCTGTTTCGAATCTCGGACCCAAACGACTGATGCAGTCGCTATAGATCTCGGATCCAGTTTTGGCTACGCTCAGTGCTATGTAGTGGCGCATCTTTATGTATTCCTTCAATCAACGGTTAGAGTAATTTTATTTTCTCGCTTTATTACCTGAATTGATCCTCGTATTTTGAGAAATCTAGAAATTAGAGACGTCAAATTGGAGAATTCGTATGTATCTACTGATTGTGACACGTTTAGACAAAACTCCACTTGGCCATTCTTGTTTATTTTCTACACTGTCTATACTTTTGTAAACATTTTTTTTTTGTAAAAAACATGAATTAGGCCTACTGGGAATACCGTGAGAAAAAAAACGCGCTTTGCACTCTACCTGTAAGGTAGTGCGGAAAGGAGTGCGTTTGACGTTTTGTCTGCCATATACGGTTATTTAAAAAAATTATCGAAACTTTACTGAAAAAGAATTATAGAAGGTAAGGTATAAATAAAAAAAAATAGTAATATCAATAACAATTAATTGTATGTTGTTGTTATAAATGATTAGTTCCGAGTCCGCAGAGTTCGTATCTTACCCACGGTGAAATTTTTATATTTGATTTCGCTAACTAACAATACCAGTGTCGACTGTAAAGAATATAATTGTCAATAATTTAAAACATGTGCTTCTTAAAGAATATAAATTTTTATATTTTGTAAGAAACACCGGCATTGTTTTTTTTTATCAGATTTTAGTTTTCTCTATTACAAAGCATCAATATGTAAAGTAAATACAAATGATGGTGAGAAATAATAAGAAGTACAACTTAAATAATTGATAATCATAAATAATAATAATAAAGTTATATATTTATTGCAGAATAAAACTTAATATCTAATTAATTTCGGAAAATATCATTAAAATAATTACAAATTACATAAAACGGGAGTCTTAATAAAACTAAATACATACAAGCCTAAAGGATATTCAGAAAGAGCAAAAACAAATTTCGAATAAAGTAGGCCGGGCCCACCAATATTTTCATGCAATAACTGCAGGAGACAAATATCCCAGATTTATTTGCTTGCCAGTTGACCAGATATTGCTTCATGTTTCTGTTCGTCTACCTGCATCGTGTAAAAGGTACAGGCATATTAAACTCCGTAAATATATTCAATGTATTTCAGGCAACCCGACATACGCATTTCGGGAATTTTTCTTAGTTTAGTTATGATTCTGGCAGTAGAACAGATGGAAGAAGACGTTTCCAAGTTGCCAATTTACTAATATGAAAACGTCTAAATGGCGTTCGTTTAGGTGAGGCAATTACACAGACAAAACTGATTTGTTTATTATTGGTGATATACTCCCAGATGCCGTGCATATCACCGATAATACACGAATTAGTCTTGTCGATGTTAATTCCTTTACCACAATTTACTCACCAGTCGCCACTGACTCGTCATTATTTATAGCCTACTATCAATGGAATGTAGGTACCTACATAGAAAATATTGTTTCAAGAGGTTCGCAAAAGAAAAATAGTTGAATTCTAGTCGAATCAGTATTAGATATTCTGTCTAACTACTGAAGATAACAGCTATCGAAACAGGTATTGAGAATGATAAATTCTCTTTTTCAGTAATTTACTTATTTATATAATTAGCTAATGTTTTCGTGCTAAATAATGTATAATAAAAATATAAAAAGAACATACTACTTATTATCGACGCCGTTAATTGTCATGAAATCTTCCACATCATTTATTCAAATATTTTCATTCATTTTGAATTAATTATTTCATTGCACAATATGCTGTAATCACATACCTTATTATTAGTATCTGTATAATTGCCAGTTAATTGATTAATTTTTATAAACGCGGGCCATTATTATATCGCGCCCTAACCTATAATATTCGGTTTTTAATATTGACTCTTGTCTAGACGTTAATGAACAAGTCTACGTGTACCGCGATCTTTTACATACATGTGCGTCTCTATAATTGTATGGACCAGCGTTGATAAAATGTTTGTTTATCGCTAGCATCCTAGTGTGTGGGTAGATGTGCAAGACGTAAATAATCCGGGTTTGGTAGCTAGGTCATAAACTTGCTTGTCGTAGGACTGGTTGCATAGTAGGGAGCTTTCGGGCGCATGACCAGTTTTCCTCGATTTTCCGAGAGAACGGGACAAATCCGGGCGTTTTCTAATGCTAATGTTTAGTTCATCGCAGGTCCACGCAATGGTAAGTACTCAATACTTAATTTTGTGTCATTCGCTTACGATATACCTTGTGGAAAACAGTTTTTAAAAATTCGTAATTCATCGCCATGCTTGTTTTACGTGTTTCCGCGAACACGCAATGATTCTCGGTAATTAGTCGCGGCATCGTCATTATCAGTATTAAATTGATTCTATGATTGTCTTAAATACCTTCACGGTATTTAAATATTCGTAGCGACAGTTTTAAGTTTTGTAATTTGCGTTTCCTTGCTGTTTCAAAGCGTGTCGTGTAAGTGCCAAAGGACTTGTTATTGATCCAATTTATGCAGTCGCTCAGAAAAGGTTTTTAGGCAGACTTACTATATATATATATATATATGTAAAGGGACGAGAGAATTCGTTAGATATTACGTATTTGAGATATCGTGTTTCAGGAGTATAGTACCTTCATTTAAAATTTTCGTTAATAGCTTCATTTCAAGGAAAGTAGATAAATCAATGGAATATAATATAGTATTTGAAGTGGTTTTAAAAAATGTTACAAATCTAGTGTTTAATTGTTAAATAAGCATACTATTCATTTAATTTATATATTTATAGCGATTTAAATGAGACTCCAAAACTAAATCTTAGAATCTGTTTTGTTTCGATTGTATATCGTTGGCATTGGACAATCATATATACAGGGTGAGATATTTCGAAACGGTTTTCTAGCTAAGCAGCATGTTTTAAAATTATTTAGTATTACACAAAGTGTTCTATGACTTGCTATCTGACCATAGTTATAGTTTTTAAATGAACAGCTTGAATATTATTACATTTTTGTATTCCCCGTATAATACTTAGTGAAAAAGTTATAAGATAGTATAGGTCTAAAACTTAAGGTTTTGACTTATTACCGTTTTCCTAAAAAATTCAATGTTTTTGTAAAATTATAGTTTTCGAAAATGACGTATTAGATGGACACAATTTTTGGTAACGTTGTTCATAATAAAAGGTCTTAATACAAACATATTTAATTTTTTTGCAATTACTAAATGAATTTGCAGAAAGCTGAATTAAATTTATATGACGTATTTTTGTCTAGAAGTGATTTATTTCAATGGAACACCTGTATATCGGTTCATATTTGAATTGCCACCAAAAACATGTAAGACGTTATTATTTTAAAGGTTACTATTACTGAGCTATTGTGGTTTTTTGAAATAATTTTGCCAACCTTATGTTTTGTATTTTCATACGGTCTTTTTGTACTAAAGGAATATCAAATAAATTATTTATTAGCGCAAAGAATTTTCACCAGCGTTACCTTGACAGAAGATGTCCTAAAACAGATGCCTTGAGAGGACTAATGGATGCTTTCATTACTATTGGTAGTATAGCTAATTCAAAACCAAGAAAACCAACATTTGTGATTTATTATGAAAATCAATCGAGCATTCCTATAGCAAAGACAGAAAATCTTCTTCATAATTTATTGAATTAGCCTCTTGGCTCTCTATAGACAGTATTGCTAGGTTTCTCAAACCGTCTTAAGTCATTGTTGATTTTAGATAGTTTCAGCAGTCGCGGCTGGTGAGTACGTTTGTTGTCTACATAATTGCTCCACCAAAACGTACTCAGCAGCGGCCACAGATCTTCAGTTTGCTGAAACTCCTCTCGTAGCTCGCTGATGAAGTTAGGAGCGTTACGTAAACTCTTAAGGCTACGCATACATTTGGGAAAGCATCAGTAAAATCTCTTTCTTGGATTAGGTTTAGAAGATCAAGTTGATTCATTTCTTCAAAATTAACTGTTGAATTCTGTAAATGGTCACGAGGAACTAGGATTTCAGTACGGAACTCATCCTTACTTATATCTTCAAGATATTTACTAGCTAAGTTTGTAGCATAAGTGTTCAACTCCTTGTCATTCAAGCTTTTCAAATCTTTACCAAGAAAAGATATTGTTGAGTGTGTTTACGCTCTGTATTCTATGTTTCAACTGGGCCAATATTACAGCTATTACTTCTTTCATGCTATGGTAAAAACTTTCTTCCAGAGAGAAAACCAACATTTGTGATTTATTATGAAAATCAATCGAGCATTCCTATGGCAACAACAGAAAATCTTCTTCATAATTTATTGAATTAGCCTCTTGGCTCTTTATAGACAGTATTGCTAGGTTTCTCAATCCGTCTTAAGTCATTGTTGATTTGAGATAGTTTCAGCAGTCGCGGCTGGTGAGTACGTTCGTTGTCTATGTAATTGCTCCACCAAAACGTACTCAGCAGCGGCCACAGATCTTCAGTTTGCTGAAACTCCTCTCGTAGCTCGCTGATGAAGTTAGGAGCGTTACGTAAACTCTTAAAGCTACGCACACATTGGGGAAAGCATCAGTCAAATCTCTTTCTTGGATTAGGTTTAGAAGATCAAGTTGATTTATTTCTTCAAAATTAACTGTTGAATTCTGTAAATGGTCACGAGGAACTAGGATTTCAGTACGGAACTCATCCTTACTTATATCTTCAAGATATTTACTAGCTAAGTTTGTAGCACAAGTGTTCAACTCCTTGTCATTCAAGCTTTTCAAATCTTTACCAAGAAAAGATATTGTTGAGTGTGTTTACGCTCTGTATTCTATGTTTCAACTGGGTCAATATCACACCGATTACTTCTTTCATGCTATGGTAAAAACTTTCTTCTAGAGAGAAACTTCTTCCTTTATCTTGCGCCATCTCATCAGGCATTATTTTCCTTTTTGGAATTCTGCGAGATTCCATACTTAGCTCTACTTCAATTTTCTGCGCTATTCCTTGGGAATCCATTCATTTGTTTCGTTTATCTGTCTTTCCATAGTTGTGGTGAGACCTTCCAACATTTGTATTGTTTCTGATAATATGATGTTATGTTTCTGTATTTCCTTGTTACCTCTGCTAATTTCTTTTAAGATATTTGCCCAAGCAACCAAATACGAAATAAATCGGAAAGCATCCGATTATCTTTCTGGTGTCTAGATTTGTTCTTGGTTCAACTCAGTGAGAGAGCTGATTACTCATTGAAAGTTTTTATATAAGAGCATGTACAACTTCAGACTTAGCAGACCATCGAGTATCACTGGTTCCTTTTAAATTTGTTTTTGTGTGTTTCTTCATGACTTGCCACCGATGTGTTGATGAAACAAAAGTGTATAATCTCTGGATTACTCCAAATATGTTCGCTGTTTCAGGATATGTTGATGCTGCATGTAGTCGCAACAGATTCAAAAAGTGGGCTGTGTACTGGACAAATGTTGCTAATGGGATGATATCCAAAAATCTAACTTGAACTCCACAAAATACCACAAATACCACACATGTTCGACCCATATCATATATTTGGGCCCGAGAATTTCTTATTTCTAACCCATCTTCCTCCAGTTTATGAAATATTGTATCTACTAAGTACTTCCCAGATTTTCCAATAATATAATATAAGTCACAGGCCACTTTCGCCTCTCTTAGCTACCATTCTCCACAAATCACATCAACGCAATTAGCGCTCTTCTGTTATTGAAAATACGCTTGTTTTACTTTTACATAAAACAATGATTTGAGTTTACTTTCTGTAATTAATAGTTTAATAATACCCCACCAGAATAAAAGGAAAGTGATGTGATGACATCTAAATTTTCTGTTTTTTTTTATATTTTTATGGCACTATGAAATTATAAAAAAAAGATAATTTTTTTAATTTCATTTTGCCGCCCTTCGGACATGCCGCCCGGGGCAGTTGCCCCCTTTTACCCCTCTCTTAATTCGGTACTGATTAGCCAAACCATCGTTTGAAGGACCATAAAATGTAATAAATATCATTCGTAATGAATACATTGAGATATTATGTTACGCACCCATCATTTTAAAGATATA
The DNA here is from genome assembly GCA_963170755.1 of Amphimallon solstitiale. Classification (NCBI taxonomy): domain Eukaryota; kingdom Metazoa; phylum Arthropoda; class Insecta; order Coleoptera; family Scarabaeidae; genus Amphimallon; species Amphimallon solstitiale. The sequence goes on along the minus strand of OY720678.1, from coordinate 85,371,940 downwards.
AGACTGTTTTGCCAATTGCCGAGGCAATTCCTTTTGATAGTGTGTTACTTGCGAATGAAGCTGGTTTCCATTGTAACGGAATAGTTAACAAAGGAAATTTTCATTTCTGTTCAAATGAAAACCCTTACTTCACTAACAAATAGATCATCAGCACATAGATGGGTCATAAATGTATGGAGAGGCATTCTTGTCGATTGGCTTATAGGCCCGCCCGCATTTATTTGAAGGTAGTATTAACGGAGAAGTTTATGAGTAATTTTTATCAAGCAATTTATTGGAATTTTTAGAAAATATGCTGATAAATTTACGAAGAGATGTAGATAAAACAAGACGGCGAAAGCTTGTGGATGTCCCATTGACAAGCCTGCTGGGTCTTCAGGCGTCGCAAAATTAGTGTTTTTATAGGGATCCGTAAAAGAGCAAATATACAGTATACCTGTAACCACAAAAGAAGTTATGAGGGAACATATTCAAAAAATATTTAGAAATATAAGTACTCAACGCCTTATTAACGCCGATTTATTGTTAGTTGAAAAACTTTTGAATGTGAATTTCAACATTTTTAATTTTTACCTTCTTTTAATGTTCATATTTATTGTTATTTTATAATTTCTGTTCCACTAGTTACTCATCCATTCACGTAACAGTTCCTCTTTCTACAAATACTAAAATCAAGTTATTAATTGGTTTGGTTTTAAATATTTTTTATTGTGCCATATTCTACATATTATTTGAATTATATTGCTGTATTGTAAATAAGATATATACCATTCTTTTTGTCATTACATTGAAAAATTATAACACTAAGCTCATTCTTAGAAAAATTCATTATAAAATCAGACTTGACAACTGTAAAGCAACTTATTAAATGCTATCCATTCAATTGTCAATTTGACGGCAAACATCATGGTTCACTGTACACTGTTCAAAAGCAGTTGTCATTTTTAAAGTATGTAATAACATCTTACATGTTGGTGCGAAATTTAGTAAGCTATTCAAAAAGGAAATACAGGTGGTTCCATTTGAAAAAATTGAATTTTTGTCAAAAACGTGTCATGTAATTTTAATCAAGTTTTCGGAACACGTGATTAGTAATTTAAAAAAAGCAAAATATGCTTCTATTAGGACCTTTTACTATGAATAGCAATACCAAAAATTGTGTCAATCTAAAACGTTGTTTTCGAGCAATATAATTTCATAAAAATATTCAATTTTTCAAAAGAAATGGTAATAAATCAAAAACTTTAAATTTTAGGCCTACACTATTTTACAACTTTTTGACTAAGAATTATACGAGGAATACAAAAATTTAATAACATACAGGCGTACGACTATGGTCTGTCACAAAATTATGGAACACTCTGTATAGTACAAAATAAATTAAAAGATACTCCTAATAAGTGGCTGTCATAAGAAAAAAACCCACTTCGAAATATCTTTTCTGATAAAGTCATAATCCTTCCCCAGGGAAATGATTCACTCTGTATATGAAAAATCTCAACACTATTCTTTTGTCAAAATTTTTAATCATTTACCAAACAAGTAAGAAATGTTAGCGGTACCTTGACAGTATATTTCAATGTGAATGTAATGTTATTATTATTCGTGTGACAATTTTTTCTTAAATCTTCCTTTTTCATTTTTAGTTTTTTAATTTAACTGTGTAATATTTATATTTATATGTATGTTACAATGTACATACATGTGCTTTACTGATAATATCTTCATCATGTTTGTGATCAATGATTATTATTTAAATCTATTGCAAATGTAAAACAGTACATTATATGACCCATTACTTCCCTAGCAGAATTTTTTGAATTTCGCGGGTGTTTTAAGTTGGCTACGAAGACAATCGAATAGAATGCAGGTAGGCTAATTCACATTTTATTGCGAAATTACTAGACAGACACGGTTTGTCTAGTAATTTCGCAATAATAAATAAATTGGTCAACAATTAGACGTAGAAACATTTATTCAGAAAATTACATTCCTATTCACTAATTTTACAGTGAAATTACCAGCGAGTACACCTATATATGTTATTTTATTGCATCGGGAGCAAACTTAAAACACCCGCCAAATTCGAAAAAGCTGCTAGGGGTGGTTAATTGATGAGCAATAACCCATGACAATGTTGATGAATTTTTTTATTTAACAAACTTGGCTTATGCTTGACAGTTATTTTAAAAGATGAAATATCTCCAGATAAAATAACACGTGGTGGCAAATTTAAAAGTAGGACAACAAATTATTACCGAAACAGATATTGTACATACAATCCTACGGGTGTAGTACAACTCAATATACGTCTACTTAAAAATTAATTTTCCCGAAAATTCCTGGGAAAGTGCGTTACAAGAATTTTATGTAACACGGCAAGGACGAACCGTCCTTGGAGCTCCTTCCTTCTTGTGTGAATAACGTGCCGTTGTATAGGGGTAAGTGGATCAGTGGGGTTTGGAGTGGATCACAAGTTTCTTCTCTTTTTCTACTTACTTTTATACTTTCACCAAGACAATGCCCATTAAACAGATAATGATGTGATAGCCTTGCTCTATATATAACCTCATTTAGGGGTAATTTTATTTCGTAATACGTTTCTTATTAAATCATAAGTTATATGTATACGTGTACTTATAAATAGGTAGCCTTGGAGATTTTTATTAAAGAAAAATGTTACCATAGAAACTAATCCAAAGTTTACTAAATGAAATAAACATATATACGTCTGAAAGGATTTAGGAATATTTTTAGGATTCACTTAGAATATCTTGTGAGTTACATTGTCATATTTGATTATATGAGAGACGTTGCGTTGAGAAACATCTTTGGTCAATACAAAATTTAATAAGAAACAGGGTTGTCCATGATGCTGTCAAATTGGGGCGGCAGTAAATCACGGCAAACAAGTCGATAGTTGTTCGCTTCGACGAAAAAGTAACAAACATCAGGACAAGGGACGTGATGCCCTATTATGCAAACATTCCTGTTAATACTCTATATTCGTATCGCTTCTTGCGTACGTAGTTAGTTAGTTACCTGCCATGTTGAGTATTATACTTCATACAAATCTAATACTATGATATACTAGATGGCACTGCAAAACATTACCAAAGTATGAAATATCGAAAAATTTAGACAAAACGAGACTTGAGCAATATTTTTTATTTTCTTTACAATTTGTTCAAAATTTACTACATTTTGAGTAAAATTCCCTTTTTCCCTATTTGTTCAAGAAATCCCTAGATCTAAGGAAAAATTCCCTAACTTGGCAGCACTGGTTTAAGGATTTATTGTACAAAGTTGGCAACATATTATAAAGTTTAACCAATTATCTAATAATATATAACTACTAGATGTAATGTGGAGAAAGAGGAATTGACCTCTACATACAAACCGTTAGTTGTGGGAAAAAAAGGCGCCAATACATGGTTTTGTATATAAACTTTCTCAATTTTGTTGATTTATACATACTTGTTGTCTTTTTGGTAAGTTGGATTATGTATTTTATTAATAGATTTCTTCTAGTATTGATTTTATTTCATACACCAATGACTTTATATTTGTTTAAAGAAATATGATTATAAAGACTACTGTGCATTCATGATGATTATTAAAGTTGCAATACCATTACTTTTCTCTTAATATAGCATATTTTTAACAAAATAATGCTTTTAAACAAGCTATAGCAACATATTTGAATTTTGCCCACATAAAACGGTCAATTTCGTTCAACCTTGTCAAACTTTCGACGCTCATATATTTTCCTTCTTTCCCTTATGGTGTGGATCATTTCCTAATAAGCAGGACATAGCGTGCAGTGCATCTAGTGGTATAATAGTATCAGATCATTGGTATTAACAGTAAGAAAATCGGAAACCTCAAAGAAATTCACATGCTATTGCTATAAAATACTACCTAGGTTTGAGTAAGGTATTGTGTTAGTTCGTGCGGTTTATTAACTTTTTATACGTAGGTTTGGGGGAAGAAATTGTTCTTAGTAATTTTTAGAGTCAGACTGAGGCACGTAAATCCTGTTGTTCAGAAAATGCAATCTGGAGCAGTATTCTTGAGATTCACGAAAGAGAGAAACGCTCTTGTAAAAATGTAGACAAACTTCAAAATATAAAAACAATTATAGCCAGTTTAATAGGGCATAAGATTAATTACGTGGCACGACAAAATCCAAGAAAACAAAAAAAACTGACAGTCTTTCTAAGCTACTTGTTGAACTTGAGGACCAAATTGTCCCTTGTATTTTTGTATTTCATGTCAACTTTTATATACGAAGGGTATACCTACCCTAAAATTTCCCGATAAAAGATAAAAAATATATATTTTATCGAAAAAAGAAAACTATATTTCTTCTCAAAATATTTGCAATTAAGTTTTAAGCAATTTTGCATTTGAAGAAACCAGTTATCAAAAAATGTATTCCAATTAGAAGTAGGTTTCTCCAAACATGCCTTTTTAATGTTTCGACGGCCTCTTCCGGTGTCGAAAACCGCCCACCACGCAATTTGCTTTTGACAAAAGGAAACAGAAAGAAGTCATTAGGTGATAAGTCAGGCAAATACCGACAATGAGTCATTAATTCAATGTTATTCTCCTTTAAATAATCGACTGTTTGATGTGCTTTTGTGGGAGCTGGCGTTGTCGTGATGCAGGATGATGCGTCGATGTATGCTGTTCTATCTGATTTCATCGAAGACTTCAGGCAAACAAATTGTCGTACACCAATCAGCGTTTACTGTTTTTCAATTCTCAAGAGAAACGGTAGTAACAGCTTCAGTTTAACGGAAGAAAAAACTATAAATTACTAAATAAACAACAAATGTTGGATTTTCACTATTTAATATTCGAAGTAATATTTGACAATTGTTTCGCCAACACAGTGGCTTCTTCAAGCTTCTTCAAGAAGCCACAGTGTTGGCGAAACAATTGTCAAATATTACTTCGAATATTAAATAGTGAAAATCCAACATTTGTTGTTTATTTAGTAATTAATACGATGGATCTTCATCTAGTAAAGACCGAATCAATTCAATACAAAAAACTATAATTGTGTTAGAAGCGCTTAGTGAAGGAACAACTTTTGTTGGTTTTGGTTAACTTTGGAACACCCAACCAGTCGATCGTTGTTTTATTTCTGGTTTTCATGAAATATCCAGTCACTTATTACGATACTATATACGTTGGCACAAGCACCGCGATTGAATTTTTGAAGCATTTTTTTGCACCAACTCACACGAGTTATTTTTTCAGCTTCGGTTAAATTGCGTGTATCCAACGACAGCGAAGTCTATTTACTACAAAATACTCATGTAAAATCGTTTGTATTTGATGTACAAAGATGCATCATCTCTCGATATGTCACATGTCGATCCACTTCAATTATTTCTAGCACAGCATTGTAGTTTGCCGGAACACACAGCCGGAACATCAGCATTTGATGGACAACCTTCACGAAATTCGTCACTGACACTAGTAAGGTCACGCCTAAATTCTGCAAACCAGTCATAAACGGTAGTTTTGGATGGTGCTTCATCACCAAGGTAGAATGAGGTCGATCTTTTGTATTGTCGATCTTTTGTATTGTTGTTGTTTATCATACTAAAATAAATATCAAAGTTACCCTGGTATTTTGTATTGATGGCATCAATAAATATTATTAAAAAGCTTTTTAATGTTATGTATACAAACAACATGCTCGGTGAAGAGAAAATATTTATTGAATAAAAGAAAAATGCCTAATGTAAAAGCTGTTTTGATATAAGCCATCAAGATACCTCAATGTTATTTTTAACTGCAAAAATCATATATGTATGTATGTACACATATGCACATGAATAATAAAATACGATATAGCATATATTATCCAGTGTGTATGGATGTTTCCAGAACTTCCCCAAAATTACGCGCGATGCCTTAACAATTCCAGTGAAATTAGAATTTGTTATCATTTCATGTTAATATTACAATGTAAATATGAGCGTATGGTGGACAACATTGCTGGTTCTCGCTTGTGTATAAGGTATATTATATTTACACCACACATTAAGAGAGATTATTGGTAATTAGATGTTGTGTACACATTTAAACTCGTTGTATATGCAGTTCCTGTACTTTTGCGAATGTATGCTCTCCTTCTCTCTCTTTGCTTGATTAGGTGTGTAACACATTATCCATATCTTGTATCATGAACGGGTGATTCAAATTATGTACTAGCTATTGTTACATACGTTATTATTTGTCAGAGAAATCGGTTGAATTAGCAAAATAGTAATGTTTTTGATGTTAATTAATTTATAATTATTAGAAAAAAAAGCAATTGATTTCTAGATATTTTAGAAACTGTTTATTCGATATCTGATCTATTCAACTGATCTGTAAATCAAGTTGTAGAGGCTGGTTTTATAAAAAAAATAGTTTCATCGAAAACCTTGATTTATCAAAGACGATATTCAGCTTCAATGTATGGCAGATAATGTTAACCTATGTGTTATGACAACCGAGTGGCAAAACATAAAAAGGAATGAAACATGAAATTGTGTAATTAAAAGAGAAAATGTAATTATTTAGGTGCCGAGTCGTGAATTAATTCGTGCAGCTTCCATCAGAGATCCTTGATCTATCAGGGACGACATCTTACTTTACCACAATGCAACCATATTGACAATACAAATTAAAATTAAAACTTAGAATGATGTAAATCAAAAGTAAAATTGTAAATTATTAGGTGTTAGGCAGCCGTAGCCACATGTGTTTCAAACTTATTTGTTTTCTTCAGTACGACACAGCAAAAAAATGCGTGTTGAATATATAATATGTGTAGTATAAATTCTGACCTTAAGAATCTCAATTCACAAAATACTGTACATGTCTACAGCGTTCAGCAACAGTAGTCAATGATGTATTATTAGAATGCTAATTACGTCATGATTGGCGCGAACTATTTCATCAAAGAGCGATTTATGTTTGTGTAGTTTTTCAGTTTCAATTTGTTCAACTTCTGATGACAGACAGACAGTTTGTGATTTAAATAATAGCAAATTTTCTGGTAATGATTACTGGAAACATTGCCGATATTTTGGCAAAGCTGTGAACAGAGTCGTCTGTATTTTCTTTTTTTTATAAATGCAGCTGTATATGTGCTGTTTATATGATTGTAATAATTATCAATTGCAACCAGAAAGAAAAGTTTTTTATAGGTTTCCCAAAAATATGGCTATGTAAATTTTGATCAAAAAATTTTAACAATTAAAAACAATTGAATGCAGTAAATCAATTACAAATAATTGCTAGGTATATGGAATTAGATATGAAGTCAGTGTATATTGTTTTAGCACCCAGAGCAATCATTTTAAACATATTTCGATCATACTTCGTGTGAATTTTACAGTACTGTGAAAAGTTTGTTACCCCGAAATTAGAGATGGCGCCGCACGCGTGTAACCGAGAGTATTTGATAGTGGTTTGTATTGAGCGATATGGACATTATATCCATACTTCTTTTTCTTGGAAATAACCAATTAAAACTTGGTCTACCCCAACTGAATTTTTTTTTGTAATATCATAATTGGGATAAATTTTAAGTTGCCTTCAGATTTATTTGTAAGCAATTGCGTGTACATAACAAAAATATTTATTTTAAATGTACGCATGCATGAAATGACGGTAAAACGGCCGGCGACGAAGGGCCCCAGGATGAACCGGCCGCGGTGAAGTGGCCGTTACGAATCGTCCCATCCTGTCTATCTCGTTACTATAAAGGTTTGTTCCAAAAAAATCCCAAACTAATAAGGAATAATTTGATTGGTTGAAAGAAATTATAAAGTTGTTTCTGATTGATTTCACAACATACGATCGGTTCTCACTTATTTGTGATTATATGTTGGAACAAAATTTAAACACACTTTTTTTAACCGACTCGCTGGAACAACAATACAGATAGTCGTAGTACACGCTCAATTTCGATTGGCCTATATATATGAGATACGAGATATTCGTAATTTGTTTCACTTTCATAAATGTGTTATATATGCGTGAATGGAGGGGGAAATACATACATACAGTAGAGAAGTTATAATATAACTTGCTTAATACAGATTGTATAACAAAATAATTGTGCGTATCTATTGTAATGACAACTTTGTTAGAGTTATACAACAGGTTTCGAAGTTTTTAAAATTAATTTCAGTTGCGACGTAATAGAATTGTCGCTAACTTTTCTGTAGATCAAATTCCTTGTTTCGTATTTCACTGTGAACGGATTTTTTGGGAAAATAAAATTGAAATGCATCGATAATTGCCTAGAAATCGCTTACTTGAACTTCTATTGACTAGGTAAAAATGGTGAACTCATGGTAATTAAATTCGACGAATTTTGTTACGCTTGATATTTTGTCTACTAGAATCTAATTTATATAATTTTATACACTTTACAATTTTATTGTCCCGTCTTTCAAATGATAATTCACATCATTACATTATATTTCCTAATCGAGTAACATTCCGTATATGGAAATACAGACTAATTTTTAATATTTCCTTATTCTGAATAAAAAAGATCTAAATAATGTTACCTTTGGAAAGTTGAGTTGGTGGTTTCTAATTGCCTCGTGGTAGTAAAACCACAACCCGTGCTTTGAAACATTGCGGCTTTTGTGTTTTTGTCTGGTTTTGTCATTATTCACATCTTTGAAAAAAAATATCTAATGATGAGACGTGTTTTTTTTCTTGGGAAAAAAACACTAAATTTCCTTTTTTTATGAAATGTTAAAATAAAAAAAAATAACACAATTAGAGACTTGTAGTTACACTGTAAAGGTCATGAATGTATGAATTAATATATAAGAGGGGTTGTTTAGGTAATTTTAGATTTTGAGAGAATTTCACTTTTCTTTTACCTTTAGTCTTCTTTTTGTTGTGGTAATTTTGCAAAAGTTATTCTAGAGATATAATATTAAGAATATAGAAGTACTGGGAGGAAGAATCTTTTTTATTTATATCGAAAAACAGGTTTTTGTAAATATCTCGCAAATTAAGCATCCATCTTATACATATTTGCTATGAGTGTAAAAGCATTTAGACATGCATTTAGAAAGATTGTGATCGTCTTTTATGTGTGAAATTTAGTAAACAATACACAGTCTGTTCGATTTGTAAACAAAAATACTTTTAGATAAAAATGTGTCATGTAAGTTGTGTTCACTTTTCTGCACATGCAATTGATAATTGAAAAAAAATAAACATGACTGTATTAGATCCTTTTATTATAAACAACACTACTAAAAATTGCGGCCATCTAATTCGTTCCTTTCGAGAAATATAATTTTTTAATAACATTGAATTTTTCAGAAAAATGGTAAAAAGTCAAAAACTCTTAGATTTTAGCCCTATACTATCTTATTACTCTTGAACTAAGAATTGCGGGAGAAATAAAAGAATATGATAGTAGGTTGTTCCATTTAAAAAACTACTATTTCGCGGAATATTTTGCTTCGCTGTATCTTCCATCTGCTTCCAATAATCATCTTCAAGATAATACTGTAAATGATTAACAATGAAACATTAACGTATTTCATCCTGTTTGAAACTCTATTCTTCGACTTTCTAATAAATTAACTGCAGATCATGATTATCTTCCCAGTTTTTTGTTAAGAGATCGTGTAAAGGTATTTACGCAACCTCTGATATTCTTATTCAATTTGACTCTAAAAACAGCGACTTTTCCTGATACTTGGAAATTGTCGCCAGTTTGTCCGGTTTTGAAAGGTGGTGATCCAGTCATGATCAATAACGATAGACCAATATCTATCTTGCCAAATTTTGCTTAGGTATTTGAGATGTGCGTTTATTCCCATACATACCCATCTGTTTCGAACTTTATTTAGGAATATCAACATGGTTTCATGGAGGGGCGATCTACTATTACTAATTTAGCGTTTTTATGCAATACACCTCTCGTGCTATTTTTGGCCAGGGGCAGGTGGACGTCATCTACAAAGACTTTGCTAAGATATTTGATAGAATCAGTCATTCGGTGTTGTTGGGGAAGTTAAGGCGTTTTGTTTGAGTGAGTCCCTGATCTTTCTGCTTGCTTCTTACTTGCACTGCAGGTATCAATATGTTCAGTACAATGGATTCACTTCCTATTGTTTCCTGGCAACTTCGGGTATACCACAGGGGTCTAACCTAGGTCCATTACTGTTCCTGATCTTTATTCATGATCTGCTAATCTGCGTCAATTCAATGAAGGTACTATTTACTGACGATTTAATAACATATCACTGTATTCACAGTAACGATGATTGCGTCTTTCTACAGGAACAATTGGACAAGATTGTCGGTTGGTGTCGACGTAATGATTAGCATCTAAATTTCTGGAAACGTAAGGCAGTCTCATATATGAGGAGACTGCAGCCAGATTTACCTATGCTTTGGAAAACAAAACTCTTACCCGTACTACATTTGACATGAGGTTGACGTTTGCTGAACATATCTCTAACATGGCATCGTCGGCACGGAAAACTTTGGGCTTCATTATTAGAAACGATCGTTTTTTCCCTAATATAACTGCTTTAACATCCTTATATTTTGCATTGGTTAGGTCAAGACTTGAGTATGATTCACTGATTTGGAATTCCATTTATGAAACCCATAGGTTTTCTCATGAAGCTGTTCAGAGAAAATTTCTGAAATTTTAATCACTCCGTGTTGATGGTTTCTATCCTCTTCGTGGATGTGATCATAATGAACTTCTAGTGCGTTTTAATATACCCTTTTTGGAATGAAGAAGTTGCTGTTGCTGGTATCTCTTTCTTATACAAATTGTTGCACAATGAAATCGATAGCTCATTATTACTTTCCATTGCTAGTGCCATAATTGGGGTCTGTTTCTGAAATTTTAATCACTCCGTGTTTTTGGTTTCTATCTTCTTCGTGGATGTGATCATAATGAACTTCTAGCGCATTTTAATATGCGCTTTTTGGAATGAAGAACTTGCTGTTGCTGGTATCTCTTTCTTATACAAATTGTTGCACAATGAAATCGATAGCTCATTATTACTTTCTATTTCTAGTGCCACAATTGGGGTCTCGGCACGAAAATGCATTCTACTGCCCTTAGGCTAGGAAAAATGCATTGCCTGGCTCACCTACTTTCTCAGTATGCGCTAATTATAACCAAATATCCGGCATGTGTGATATTAATTTCACGTGTCTGAGATCTATAGATTCCGTGACTGGGGAGCATTTTCAGTAACGCCGAGTGGTTGGGGAATGCGGGTAGCAATGAGTTCATTCTGGCAACGATAATTGTTTATAACTAAAATGACAAGTGTGCGAGTACATAACGTGAGGGAGTACTTGTTATTACTGTATTGTCTTGCTGTATTTGCTAAATGTTGCATATGGTTCGGTAAAGTACACTGAAAAATTTTTTTGTAAAATTCCTGTACGGTTTCGGGGCAATTATATTACCCCTAAACCGGACGGGAATTTTACTGCTAAAAGTAAAATTTTGTTTATTTGAAAATTACTTCAGAAATTTTCTATCAGTGCAAGGAATATAGGAATTTTACTACAGCTGCATGAAAATTACTTCGGAAATTTTCTATCAGTGCAACGAATATAGGAATTTTACTATAGGTGCATTAAAATTACTTCGGAAATTTTCTATTAGTAAAAGAATATAGCAATTTTACTATTCGTGCATGAAAATTACTTCGGAAATTTTCCATTAGTGTAAGGAATATTACTAAATTACACATGAATATTACTAAAGAAAATTCCGATGAGATTAGGAGTTTTCCTAATAAAATTACTTCTAAATTGAAATATACTATTACTTCAGAAAATTACTACATGAAATTCCAATGAGAAGAGAAAAATGTCAGTAAATTTCACATGAAGTTGGAGTCTGCACTTATCTTTCCAAGAGTTCTGGAAAGTAAACGCACATCTCAACTTGATGTGAAATTTACTGAGATTTTTCTTTTTTTGTTGGAATCTTGTATAACAATTTTCAGCCGCAACTTAACAAAAGAAAAAAATATATATAAAGAATATCTTACGCTATAATTTGTAGGTATACAATTCTCATAGTAAAACAGAAAATTTTAAATTAGTGCATTGTTATGTGTATGAATCTTATAAATAAAAAGGGTATAGAAAAGAAATAAAAATTAATGATCATGCACAATATTTTATTTATATAACCAGTATAAAACAACCTTATTAATATTTATTACACTTTTATCTTGGTGCGAAGTATATTGTTTTTGTTATATCTCAGCTATTCTGAAAACAAAAAAAAACCTTAACCAATTCACATTGTCATAGGAATGTATATTATTATTTAAATATTATTGTACTACATAAAAATATTCTAGTCTAGTGAGTCCAAAAATAAAAATCCGTGATAAATAAAATATTAGAAGAAGAAGAGTGAGTAATTTAAAGGTTTTCAAAAATGATTTATACATCACAATTTAAAAACATAAATACTTACAATATTTTCTCATTTCTCAAATTTGCCCAAAAGTTTCATAAAAGTGTAATAACTCTCTTCTTTGATGCCGAGAAATATGAACTCTTCGTCCCTGTATCTAAATGTGTTTTCATTATATATCTCTGCAAAAATTCCATGCTACACGAAAGTCTTCTAGGATACTCTAAGTTGAAATTGTAATATAATGCATAGAATTCTTTTAAACATTCTACGAAGCTGTCCTGACCATTATTAATCAGTGTATTTTCCATAACAACATTATATTTTCTTTCTTCATTACCCACTGAAAAAATAATAAGATTATTGGTTTTTTTTTTCTGGGATGACTGGTCTGACGGAGTCTCAAGCTCTGGGCTTGGATAGACCGCAGGACTCTGGTTGTGTAACTAATATGTGGTAGATTTCCTAGGCTACTGCATGTACTCAATAACTAAGAGTACATGCGTTCAATAACAACCTTCCAGGTGGCTGATATTCTTATTAATAAATCGACCACCCTCGGTAAGATTCGAACCCGGATTATTCGTCTCCGAAAACTAATGCTCTTATTACTACAGCATTATACAGACGCATAAACTTAATTACTTACTGATATTTGCGATAATGCACTGAACAGAGGCTTAAACTTACTTTATGACACAAAACTTTAAAACTATAATATTTAAACGATAATCAAAATCTATAACATGAACTGAATGTGATGCATTTAATAAATTAATTTTCTTTTAAACTTATATACTGATTTCTATACCTATAAATAAGCTTAATAGTTCAGTGGTTATACGTTTTGGTTGGCTTTAAAAGTAAATGATGTAAACTTACCAATACTTATAATACGAGGGCTCACCATACTTTGGCCGGATTCAAGGTCCTCCTGGAAAATACACATAATAATATCTAATTTTAATTAATTTGAATTGTGATGTCACCTTTCTTAATATACAAAATAAACTGTGAAAGTCTTCTTTAAAATATGTAGTTCCTACTTTTAAAATTTCAATGTACATGTCATCGCCAGGAGAAATGTTTTGCTTAATCCTAAATTTAGTAACCATTTTTGTTTGGCCAAATTTGATCATCATATCGTTGATTAGCTGAAACAGGAATAAACTTGTGTAAACGCCGTTTCCCACTATACATACCTAGTTAGAGAATTAGATTTTTTAAAAGAAATTATTGGTATATACACCGCATTTGTATAATGATAGTATTAAGAAAGTATATATAGAAGTATAATTTTATTTTTCTAATGTTTATTGGAGCAAATATCCGAGGTAGATTAATAACTATAATAAATTACAAATCATTAGACTAAAATACAAAAAGACATTTATTATAGTTAGAACAATATTAAAACCTTGATATCATAACGAATTTAGTAAACAAATATCCACAGAACGATTGAAGTAATTAAAATAATACTTACAGTTTATAGAATAAAATATATCAACTAGCTTTTTCACCCGACCACGTCTAAATATAAAATGGAAATGACTACCTAGTTCTCTTCAAGACAATTTTTAACTAGAAAATATAAATCTTTTTAATTCTTTTTATAAGAAATATAAACAACACAGCCGACCGTTACATCCTTTACAAAGGCGACAGTGTTTTCTCCAATTTCAACCATTTTTTGTACGCTAGATACATTCGGGCAACATAACTCGCACTTCTGTTAGATATCGAATATTCCCATATAGGTTGTATATCCACATGCAAAAGTAGCAGCCATTTATGGACTTAGGTCTATTTGAATGTTATTAGTTATTATATAAAAAAATTGACAAAACGCATTTTGCTTTTTTATCAGTCATTGTAACAATAAATAGATAAAAAACTACATTAATTACAAATATGTATTTAAGTATATAGACAAAATATAAATACCTAAATCATTCATATAATTACTGCACACATGATTTATGAAGTATTTAAAATATGTTTTTGCAATTAGTACCGTAATCATACCATTTATTTCACTAGTGCTGTAATAGGGTCTATTACAGCACTAGTTGCGTAATAGAAATGGAACATTTAAACAGATTTATTTTAAGTTGGTCACATTGCAACAGAAATGGAGATGTCAATATGACATTTTGTAAGCGAGTTTGAGGTTTTTATATTGAAATTCATTGTAAGATTTGATATTTTTAATTAATCTTTGAAATAGTACAACTATTATAAACATTTATATTAACGTTTGAATTATCTTTCGAAGTGATAGTGATACCGTGTGCAGTAGAAACATTCTGTTGAAAATTATCAAAAATGTGTCAATTTTAAATTAACTTGTCAATTTAAATCTTGTGCCAAACCAAGGTGACAACCGCCACAAAATTTCCCTTGATTATCAAATTTTTCTCGTTTTGCTTTTACAAAAAGAGAAATTTTAAAACTAATTGCAAAAAATAGCATAAAAGACACGTTTCATTTGACATTAAAGCACTCATTCAGTTAAGAAACTCGTGGCTACGCCACTCGTTTCTTAAACTCTGAATTCGTACTTTGAAACGTCAAAATGAAACTTGTCCTTTAATATACTATTATGAAATGTATTTTTGCCTAGTAAAACTACCTATTTACCAGGTAAGTCTACGAAGAAAGCAAAAATACCACTTTATGTATGGGAAAACTTCGAAAACAATGTAAACTTTCCAGAAAAACGGATTTTTCCCTTTTTATGTCAATTTTACCCTTTATCTTGTTGGAATTTTGCACAGGAATGAGCGTAAAATTACCAAATTTTTTTTCAGTGTAGGGTTGCGACTTGTTCTGCGATTGGGTATGACGTTATTATTATTATTATTATTACTTTCATGTGTATAGTACATAATATGTAAATTGTCCTATAACTGCGTTGTATTCTTATCTGTTGGGTAATAAAATATTATTATTATTATTACAATGGTCAGCCATTCAGATGTGGAACAACTCTATATAAAAGAAAATAAACTTAAAAGCGAAAATAAGGGAAAAAAACTGTTTCAATATATCTTAACTCATAAAAGACAATCTGTCTTCCCTATTGAGATGACTCACCCTGTATATATATCTTATATAACTTTTATATTTAAACAATAAACTACTACTGTATACATACATGTTAGAAAATGGGTTCTTTATATATTGCGCATTCAGAAATATAATATAAGAATATATAATTAACATAATTCAATAACGTGGGAAAATGATACATTTTTGTTGCTTGAATTCAAACGGAAAGACATTCAATTCAGTATTACGTTGTTGTTCCTGCTGTAGTCTTTTGTTGTCATGGCTAATTTGTTAATGTAATAACAGTTCTCTTATCCACACACAAAAGCCACGATTATAATAGGTATATGAAATTTCATTGGATAATGTGAGTTAACAATTGAAACTTAGTGTTGTATTTCCTTTACCAACAGGTCTAATATTAATAATTTTGTCTGATTTGATTAGATATGTAGATTAATTATGAAATATATCATTGTCCAGTGGATTTCCATGTATCGACGATGTAATCGTAAACATGCGATATTTTATATTCTGACTTTATCCCACGAAAAAACGAATAAACTTCCTGGAATTGGCCATTACGTTTATCCCATGTTAACAATTTCCACACACGAATACTGATAATAAAATAAATGCTGTTTGACTGTATGAAGTATTTCCAGGTTATAAAGATAAATGTCGGTAAATTTGAGCTGGTACGTGTGGGTGTGAAACCATTAAATTTTTTGAATAAAGTTGTGCCGGTCTTTATTACGCAAAGCTTTTTTTGAGAGAATCTTCGGAAAGACTGGCATTGCAGTAAATCTTGAATAAAGTTTTTATACTTCCAATAGCAGTAAAACTAAAATTGAATGGTGTTTCCCGTGGTGTTATTTGCAGAAAGCAATTCATAATCGATAAGCATGCCTGTTCAAGACGCATTATAAATCTCCCAAAAATGGGCATAATTATACATAGAACAATAATTTTAACATTTATTACGTCTGTTTTCTTGTTTTAATTACATTGTTAAATGGAAATTATTTTAAGTAGTTTATATTTTGAAATGAAATGAGATAACCCAAAATGCTTTATACTTCTACTTTCCATCGTTTGGATTCTGAATGAGCGATGTTTCGGTGGACATTTTGTCTGCTGCCTTCAGGGCAGCCCAATAAAGGACTGTTTCTTGCCAAAAAACCAAAAGTAAATTTTGGTTTTAGGATGAAATTCGTGTAAAAATACAATTTACTTTTAGTTTTTTAGCCAGAAACAGTCCTAGAGAGTAAACTGTATTTTAAAAGCGTAGTTTAATTGCTATTGTAACATTCTTACTATGGTTAAAAATAATGCAGAGCCTAGCAATACGGCAGTCGTTTCGTCTATTTCAGCATATTTTTTTCTTATGTTAAATGAACTGAATGTTATTAGTACAGATCGAGTTTGCGAATGAGGTATCAACTGATTACTAGAAGGCAAATTAGTCAAATGATGAGAACTCCAAATCCCAGTTAACCAATTCAATTTGACAGTTAAAACCCTCCAGTTCAGCGAGCTGCCAAGATTTTTATACTTACCAAATTGATAATAATCAGACAGAAATATCAACATGTAGTCGGTTTTCGTCCTACAACGGAAGTATAAACGAATCTTCTAACTTGTGATACCAATCTCTACATAATAAATTCCCCGACATAACATTTCATCACAATGACATGATGGCTGACCGATTAGAATATTTACAAATGAAGAAACATATATGTTCACACTACGATGTTGTAATACCAAGAGAAAACTAACTGAAATTATTAAAAACTGTAAGTAGATGCTGTTATTATTAATAATTATATACAGCTAGCTGGCCCAACAGACGTAGTTCTGCCCTTCCCGGTAGGTGGCGATATGAGTCGATCACAGCGCCACCTATCGAGTTCAGATTTGGCGAGTTTCTTTTTTAGCACTAAACCAACATATATTGCGAATATGAGACATTTTAGTCCATAAATTTAGAATTTGTTAACAACTTGATTACAGCCACACCTATCGGATCCTAGCATAGCTAAGATCAATGGTCTTGACAATATAAATATACGTTGGTTCATTGAAATAGAAATGTAGTTATTTTATTTCTATTCCAATTTATTTCCCTACGAAGGCAAGTGTCGTTTGACAGCTGCAAATTGTGAATGAAGCCAATCGGCTATATAGTGACAAAAATTGGTAGATAAATAGAAATAAAATAACTACATTTGTTAGACAGATCGCGAAACAAAACAAAAGTAAAAACAAATGTAATTTTATTTTAATTTAGGCTGAAATGCGTTTTTCCAGCTTTTTCTCCAGATCTTCCAGATTTTTTTTCCAAATGAATACATTCAATTGAGTTATTTCTATCTTGGGAGCATAACGAACAAAATAAAAAAAGAATCAACCAAATATGCCTTTCCTATTGTCAGTTATGTCCGAATTTTCCGACTTTCCTTTATATTGTCCCGATTTCTTTTCTGAAAACTTTTCCTGAACCATAACGAATAAAACAGAAAAAGAATTACACATATCCATTCTTCGAACCGTGAGTTATGGTCTTCAATTCATACAAAAATCCTATAGAGAATTTTCTAATTTTCCGGGAAACTTTTCCAATTTTTCTTCCCCTCAAAACTGTTACGAACATTTAAAAAAAATTGATGCGCTTACAAACCAACAGCATTTTTTTATTTATATAGATTTCAGGTAATATACTGTATCGGTACCACCCTAAAGTTGGGTGACACAATGTAGAGAAACCCCTATCCCTAAATTAAGATATTTAATTTGAAGTTAAACTTTAGAAATAAAATGTAAAAGTATTTGTTTTGCCAGCTCAACTCAAATTATCTCAGTTCGATTCGAGTTAATTGAAATGATTAAGTAAAAGGGGTTCCTGCACATTAATAAAAAATACTATTTAAAATTTTAATAATTCTTATATTAAAATCAATGAATCCGGTATCTATAATTTTACAAACAACACAAGAAGTAACATATATTTAAAAAGCAATTCTAATACATTTTTTTTTACAAACATTAAACTAACACAAACATTTCTGTAGGTCCTTTGTTCGATTCAATCGTAAGCTATAAACGCCCGAATTTATTACATACAATGCACATTCTATATTATACGTGTTTATATCGATACTTGTGAACATATCAAGTTACTTTACACATATATTTGTTAGACGATATTTATTTAATTACTTTCTGTTTGAACTTTTATTTTTACAGTCTCTCCTCTTTTATTACATAAACCATTACAGTCATTAAACAATAATCATTTAAATAATACCTTATCTAAATTCTTCTTATTCATCTTCTTTTTTGTACTGTTTCCCGCAGGAACTTCGGGCTGCTTATTATCGACGAAATCTTCTTTATTTCTACGATGTTTTCAACGGCATCATCTGCTTGTTCTGCTACTCGAAATACAATCTTTATTTTAACAATATAACACGTTGCACAATTACTTCCTAGGTGCAACTTTGACCACTACTTTACTACATTTTCTCCGTAGTATATTATTTATTGAAGTTATAGTAATAATGACTCTTATGCGTAGTCTAATGTTAGGAGTTGGCCTTTTGATACGATATTTCACGTATCTTGCTGTCGACTCTCTCTTTTCTCACGCGTATTTCCCTTTTATATCAGAATATCTGGGGTTCCCCGCTTTCCACAAAGTTCAGGGGTTCCCATTCACATTTACACGCACATACACGTTCATTTAGCCGCGGGATTGTATATTGCTATTGGAGTGTTTATCACTTTAATATAAACTTTCGGCGTCACCTTTTTTTACTCATAAATATACCAAGTGCTTGCCGGTAAGCTGCGGATGGCATTTACTGTATGATAAAACGACGACACCGAGAGTTTGTATGAGTTAGTACGAGAGAGAAATATACAAACTGTTCGAGGCTAGTAATGCTAGACTGACTCGCGTTTAGGATAGCAGCTGTACCTGCGCATTTCATTTCAATTTTGTTAACGGTTGGTGTTTAGTCGACTAGCAAGCACATTTTTAAATCGCGTTTCGTCCATCTGATTTAGAACAATTACGCTCCAAAATTATTGAAATTTCGAATCATGTTACCCCGGAAATGTTAACAAATATCCAACGAAATTTTTATAATCAACTGGATTACTGCTCAAGTCAAGAGGGAGGCTTATTTGAGCATTTAATAAGTAATTAAGTACTTGTAGAAATTCATTTTTCTTTAATAATTTCATTTTTAACTTCCAATTAAATTCATTGTTTCTGCGTTTATAGTTTATCTTACTGAAACATTTTGTTTAGTTTCATACAAATTTATTGTCTTCTTTCAGAATTTTAGTTTGTTTTCTTTTCTATTTTACAATACTACGGAATTATTTACTTTTTATCTTAATAAGAGTTTTGCTATTGTTGCGTTTTGTTTTTTTTATATCAGCTATATTATTTCTTCTTCTTTGATATTTTAAGAAAAAAATTATTATTTTTAAGTTTTTAAAATTGATGATCATTTCTTTTATTTACTCATACAATTTGGGAAGCTGTGATGAAATCCGCTACTAAAATTGTTTACTGCGATTATTTGATGCTTAAACAAGTTTCTACTTATAAATTATTCAGGTAGTGATTTTTTATTGATTAATATTATTTCCATCTTCTCTAAAGCAGTACAGTGTTATTATCAGTAACAGTAGCAATTTTCACGGACTAACGCAGTAACGATTTCTGCGGTGTCGACTTTAACGTAGTAACAGAGCGACTTATTCTTCCACTTATAGTCGACCAGCTTGTCTAGTATATTCATCTGCAGGTAGACCGCGTGCACACTGTATACAAAACCTATGACTAATATCTACTTAATAATACAATAACACATTCATTGATTTTAGATATTATTTTCCTTCAAAATATTGATAAAAAAATATACTTACTTAAATCCTTAAAAAATAATAAAATTTTATAAAATTAATAAAGTGAAATGGGGTGTACTATTACAATACATTAGAACTAATAAGTAAAAACCAAAATCTTTTGGAGGATATATTTTTCTATCACTGATTCTTCTATATTTCTATTAATAAACTTTAATAAAGTAAAGTAAAGAATTTTCTTAAACTCAAACGTCTCTTTGTTGTTCTTATAGGAACAAACGATAAGAAAACCAGAATTACACACAATAAACAAGAAATGAACTGCAGATGTTAACAAACGTGTTGGATTGTTCTAAGGAAATACAATAACATGAATTCTTTACACAAAACCACTTCAACGTATCCAGGGATACAGCTAATTGAATACAACACACATACGTACACACACATTCGCATTACATGAAATTAACATGAGATAAATTACTGGTATAATTTACAAACATTCCGGATATATATAATCAAAAAATCAATATATATTCCAATAACAAATACTGCTATTGCGTGTAAAGTTAAAATAAATGATACAAAACAATATCCAGGTGTATTTGTTAATTTTAAATTAATAATATAATAATAATAATAATAATAATTTATTTACACACTCCTCCAAACACAAAATACAATTTATAATAACAACATTCCTTATAATACAATTTACAACATAAATTAATTTAATTTTTCTTAATTTTCAATACTAATACTATTTTATTGTTTTTTCCCCAAGGTTGCCATTAGATTATTAAGAATTATAAGACAAATAACTAAATAGAAATTGCACACAATGCATCAGTGTGCGCCTGTCGTACAGACAACCCGTCGTACATAAACGCTTACTATATATATAATTAATGTAGGTAAAATAACTAAATGATCAATAATGCATTATACAACATGCTGTTGTGAATTAAATGAGATACAGCCATATACTGAGTGTTGTTAAATTACACACCACTTTCTCTAAAAGTCGGAGAAAAACCAGCCATGCCAAGAGCAAAAATAACGCAATTAAGCTTGTCCAAATTTACGCACAGATTATTAACGTCAGCCCACTAAGTAACTGATATTATTCATTATGCTCTCGGTTCCCTGCACAAGTTGTGTCAAAGTAATGATATTCGTGTCGTCAGCTAAGACACTACAGTACAATCCGGAGTTGACGTATAAATAAGATCATTAATGAAAATAGTGAAGAGTGCAGGACCCAGTATAGATCCTTGAGGAACACCTGCAGTTGCATACTGTACACTTGATTTTTGGTCACCTAATGAGACAAGTTGACATCTGTTACTCAAATAAAGGCTGTATTACACTTACCAAGTTCTTGGTGAATAACTTGGCCAAGAACTTGGTAAGTGTAATACAGCCTTTATTTGAGTAACAGATGTCAACTTGTCTCATTAGGTGACCAAAAATCAAGTGTACAGTATGCAACTGCAGGTGTTCCTCAAGGATCTATACTGGGTCCTGCACTCTTCACTATTTTCATTAATGATCTTATTTATACGTCAACTCCGGATTGTACTGTAGTGTCTTAGCTGACGACACGAATATCATTACTTTGACACAACTTGTGCAGGGAACCGAGAGCATAATGAATAATATCAGTTACTTAGTGGGCTGACGTTAATAATCTGTGCGTAAATTTGGACAAGCTTAATTGCGTTATTTTTGCTCTTGGCATGGCTGGTTTTTCTCCGACTTTTAGAGAAAGTGGTGTGTAATTTAACAACACTCAGTATATGGCTGTATCTCATTTAATTCACAACAGCATGTTGTATAATGCATTATTGATCATTTAGTTATTTTACCTACATTAATTATATATATAGTAAGCGTTTATGTACGACGGGTTGTCTGTACGACAGGCGCACACTGATGCATTGTGTGCAATTTCTATTTAGTTATTAGTTTAGTTAAAATTGACGACAAGTCGTGTATTACACTTGCCAAGTCGACTTGATCAATTTCTTGGCCAAGAACTTGGTGGCTTAGAACATGTTCTATTTTTCTTCTCAACTTGATCAAGTTTTTAGTGATTTCTAGTAATATTCATGTTATAAAGTTTTTTGCCAACTGTGTAAAATGTAAACACAAATTCCATTTTAGAATAATGTTAAAAATGGCATGTTAATTTGATACTTCTTGAAAGAATTGTATGCGTAAATTATTTATTTTCTTTTGTATCTCTTGTGCAGTAATTTTTACATTCAATATCAAACTCAAATCTTCGGTAACTTTATTAATCTTTTTATTTCGAACTTTTGCTCTATTGGTACTGCTAATTCACCGAAAAACTTGGCCAAGAAATTGATAAGTGTAAAACAGTCAAGGTCAACAATAACTTGATCAAGAACTTGTCGACAATTTCTTGGCCAATAACTTGGTCAAGAACTTGGTAAGTGTAATACAGCCTTAAGATTCGAACCAGCTGAGGGCTTTACCCCTAACCCCATAACTCTCTAACTTTTTTAAAAGAAGTTGATGATCGACACAATCAAAAGCCTTTGTGAAATCCATAGAGTCTCACCACGGTATTACCACAGTCACGAGCTCGTACAATTAAATTAATAAATTGCAGAGAGGTGTGTTTATATCTTGTTTTTTTTTTATAAATCTTGGTTCTTGTTTGAAAGATTACTATTAACGAAAAATAATATTCTTATATTTGATTTCATCTACATACATATGGAAGTTGTAATTACATACTTATTTTAAATTGGAGATATTGTCTTTTGGAATATGAATAGTATGATCGTCAAAGCCAGGTCTTCATTTTATATTTTTTACTAGCATTATAGTATATTACATATTAAGGTTGAGAAGATGACTATTATTGCCCCAGTGGCCGCAAGGGCAATAATAGTCATCTTCTCAACCTTAATATGTGATATACTATAATGCTAGTAAAAAATATAAAATGAAGACCTGGCTTGTGGCTTAAATTCCTCGGCGCTACGCGCCTCGGAATTTAATCTCGCCACTCGGGCAATAATAGTCTTCTCAACCGTAGTATGTATACTATTCTTTGCACCAGTAGTCTAATTGGATCTTGAAACCTTAATAATTATGAATAAATATACTCATATATGTAAGAATGATCTTGTAATAAAACTTCATGTAAACAAATAGGTGGGCTATAATTTGATGTTGACAAATAAGTTTTGACATAAATGCTGAAACTAAAAGCCAAGTATTTATTAGATTATTTTTCATTCTATTTATAATGTCTCAAAACATATACAGAATTTAAAAAATGGTGTAATTCTAAAAATACAGTAGTAATTTCTGAAAACATACTACTGGCTTATTTTCACGAATATTCAAAAAATAAAAAAAGCCTCGACTTTATGAGCGCATTATTCAATGTTGAAAGCTACGCTTGGCCTAAAAGAGGATATTAACATGTCAAAATATTTTAAATTAGTTGCCTTTTTAAAAAGAAAAAATGAAAATTATAAACCCAAAAAATCATTAGTATTTACTCAAGAGGAAATTATGAAATTCCTTACTGAGGCACCCTTCGCATGTTATATTGCAACTAAGGTATTATGTTTATATATTAATACTTTGAAATTATTGACAATTTATAACCCTGTAGACTGCTCTTGTAATTGGTGTTGCTGGTACATGCCGAAGTGATGATCTGGGTAATTTATTAATTTCTGATGTCATCATGAAAATTTAAAATCTACAAAATCCACAGTTATATACTGGTCATAGTTTCCGTAGAATCTCGGCTACACTTCTACATCTTCTAGTGTAACTGAAGGTTATATAGAAGATTGGCTAGTAAATAAAAAAAATATAGCATGTATGTTACAAGGTCTACCTACATCTACTTACGCAACCACACCTGCAATAAATACAGGAGTTTTCGATATGAATCAAATTCCATCAACATCAGCAGTACAATCAGAATATATTTTGACTGAAGATATCGTAAATACTTATGGAATTAACTCAATTAATAATAGTGTCATTAATGTACCGACAGATCTGCACAATCCTGGTTTTTCAAATAGAATTGAACCGTCAATAAATTTGACATGCCATAATTGCACTATCAATTTTTTTTAAATAAATTAATTAATTCCTTACATCTGTAATAGTTACGTGTTATATTGTTTCCATATTATACTATCATAAATATTTTGCTATTGTTAGAGCATTTATAGGTTTTAGATTTTAGGTATGATTTATAGTATAAATCGACGATGATATGCGGATATACGAATGTGAAACTGGCCAAACGGGTAAAACTACAATGAATTTTGACGGTTGACATATTACTACGATTGCATGGTTGCGGTGTGCGCTTTATTTGTTGTTATTATTCACCTAGGTCAATAATATGCTCATTATTTACCTGTTATTAGTTCAGGTGGAGAAATGACATTTCATGGCGTTTTATTATGTGTAAAAATGCTCTGATATTTTACTACTGGTACAAAAAATATTTTATTTAGAGAAATTGCCCCAAGCTTGAGCGCAATTCTATAGCTTTGTAATTATTTTTAGTTTTATAAGTTAATTTTTATAATTATTTGGCATTCTCAATTCCATCTGTAAGGCATCGATTAAACGAATATTAACTATTTAGAGCGTATTCTCTTATGAGTTGACGTGTAATTTTCCCGTTTAGTTTGATTAGGTCAGATTTAAGGAAGGAAGCGCTGTTCATTCCGGAAAGCTCGGATATATATTATGACGTAATTAAATTTAATATTCGCATCTGTTATTTAAGCAAAGTTCCTGTTAAATTAAATACAGCATTTCAAACGTTCCATTGCTTCTTACCTCCCCGAAGTCACTGACATTCATGTTGAAACGTTGAAACGTTTTACCGGAGGAATTATCTTTTATTTAATTGGAATTTCCAGGAGGAAAACTAATTGGTAAAATTGACCCAGAATTCATTAAATTAAATTTGTCCCTAGGCGACCGTTTACGTGCTCTGACTTATGAAATCGAAATCGTACTTTTTTCCATCTTAAAATAGAAATCCGCCGCGTACGACAAATATGTACCGATTCAATTTATCCCAGTACGTGCTTTCATGTCAGCAATTTTAATAATTTCTCTTCTAATCTTCTTGTCGCATTGTTTTATATCGTTAGCACCTATAAGCCCAGTACATTAATAGTAATTTCCTTGATAATAGTGGTTAGGTGAATATTATTTACACTGATTTATCTCGCGCTTGGATACGAGGTTAGTTTCTTATGTTATATATCTAGCTATCGCGACAATTTTCTTACATAACGTTTCTGTGATATTTTATAGTATCATCTCGAAGTTTGCTTCGAATCGCTTAACATTTTTCAATGTTACATTCATTTAAAGAAGAGAAAATGAGTCAATTGAAACTTGAATACAGAAATTACATGAAGTTTTTATCAAAAGAAGGCAGAACCCGAAGAATATCCATGAAAAAATAGTGAGAGTGTATGGAGAAAATATCCGGTCCTCTTTCCAAGTCAAATATTGGTGTAAGCAGTAAGCGGGAAAGAGAATCCATTCATGATGGCCTAAAGTGTGGAAGACCTCTAGAAGCACGAACTGAAGAAATCATCAACATAGTTGACTGACCGTCAAGTAAGAGTTTTAGTTATTGCTAGAGCAATAGGAATATCAGAAACGAGTGTTTTTAAAATTCTACACATAGATTTGGGAACGAATAAAATTTGTTTAGACGACAAATTTGTGACGAGAATTTGACTCTTTTATCTCAAGATGAAGATTTCATAAATAGAATTGTAACTGGGGAAGAAACAAGTCCAGTATTATATATACAGCGGTGAGTGTATGTTGTAATTTCTTGGATTCGGCTACATTTTCCCAGTTAGCTTTTATAGTTCGATACGAGTTGAACGGAAATATACAAGAACGATTTCGGTCTTTTCTGCAACCAGAGAATCATACTGCTGATGGCATTAGCAAATATTTATTGGAAGAACTTAGGAAAATTTAATTGAACCAAACGCCTGAAAAATTAATATCCCAAAGCTACTATGGCGCCTCAGTAATGAGTGGTAAAAACGACGGTGTTCAGGCAAAAATTAAAGATATTTACAAAAATGCAAATTATATCCACTGTTACGCGCACCAATTAAATCTGTTAGTTGAACAAACAAGTGTAAGTTTTTTTTTGCAAGATCCTCAAAGCGTACTGCTATACTGGACGAGGTTTTGAAAAATCGACTTCCGCGGGCTGCACCAAACAGATGGAACTTTAAATCAAGATGTGTTGTGAGTGTCTCCAGATAAAAAAACCATCTTATCACATGTCTGACGCGGATCATAGATGATGAATCTAGTGACCAGTTGACAATAAGGAAAGCTGTAGGCTTGAAAAACATTTTAAATGATTATGATTCCAATAACTGGTTATATTTTTTTTAATAAAATCATGCCGCATTGCGAAATTATCTACAACCAATTAAACCATCGTCAAATTGACAGTATTAAAATACAGTCTTGCGTGTCATCATTTAAATCGTCAATTCAGCATGTGAGGAACTCAACTGATTACGATTATTACAATGAAAATAGTGATAACGATGAAAAAGAAGAGGAACATTTCCGATAATGGAATAAAAGACCCCGTTATGAAGACAAACACAAAAAGCGTTGCTAAGGAAGTGTGCGACATTATTATTAACAATATTGATGACCGTTTTTTGTTTAGTCATCACCTATCTATAGCTCTTCTTTTTCAACCACACTTATTTTCAACATATCAACTTTCTTTCCCCGAAACTGAATTCCAGATGGCCGTCAAGGCTTTTAATTTGGAATCAATTGCTTTTAAGCATGAATTGGTAGTTTTGTATAATAGACCAGATTTTGGAACTGCTTCATTTGCTCTAACATTACTGCAATGTTTCTATGAAAATAATTTAACAACTATACATTTGCCGAATCTGTGAAGCTATTGAAAATAATTTGCACCATACCGATGACAACAGCTGAAAGTGAACGGTGTTTTTCTACTTAAAGAGAATAAAAACATTTTCTAGAAATACGATGCAGGAAAGCAGACTATGTGTCTTAGCAATGTGTTCCATTGAAAAACAATTACTGACATCAACACAAAACGTCAATGAATTAGTTATCAATCATTTTGCTGATCGTAAGGAACGGCGAATGGATTTTATTTTCAAACAAGTTAATTAAATAACATATTGAGTTTATTTTTTTGTCTGTACTTAATTTTTGATATTAAACATTCAGACACCCCCCCCCCCCGGTGCCCTCCCGTCCCAAAAAATCACGGGCCTCCACTATTCATAATATACACGCATGATCTATTTACAGCAATAACATCTCATCTACTGGCGAATACGGATTAGTTTTTATTACGTAATTACTAAATTGAACAATTCTGTGCTGTTGCAAAAAAATATTAAACATTTTTGCAGTCTGGTGCGAACACAGTAAACGGCATTTTAATATGTTGCAAAGTAATTGTTGTTTATCCACTGATAAGATCTGCCTTTTTGCTGATGACACTTCTTTCATAATCAAAGATCAAACCAAAGAATGTAAATCAAATAGAGCAGAAATGATAATGGTAGATGTAGAGAGATAGTTCGCATCAAACAAATTGGAGTTTAATTGCGTGAGGAAACAACGATAGCTCTTCAACATGAATTATAAAAACAGTAGTAACAATATCAATTTACTGGGTGATTCTTTTCTTCAATGTCATGAAGTATACATACTCACCATTGCTAAATATATAAATCAAGAGAAAGCAAACGGGAAAAAGTGGCGAAACACACAATTACAATACAGGAATGAGGGACATATTAAAGATACGCTATTATAGACTATAAACTACTTAAAGATTTGCTAACTAACTCAGGTAAAAATACTTTCCTTTGCTTTTCCGCGTTTGTCAATTGCGTTTCACTATTTGTCGAATGACTTTCCATGTTTTTAAACGTCAGCTGAATTTGTCAAATGGAATTCCCTTTTTGTCAAATTACTTTCCCTTTATATCAATTGCTTTTCTTGTTTATATGTTGGTATGTATTCCTCTTACATTTTATAAAAATATATAGCAATTTACAAAAAGGGAATTCTATTTGACAAACTCAGCTGACGTTTAAAAATATGGAAAATCATTTGACAAATATAAGTGAAAAGCAATTGACCAAAGTGGAAAAGCAAAAGAAAATGACTGTAAATACACTACCAGAGTATGTAATGTGTCTTCTGTATAGTAATTGTTGAAAGTATTTCAAAAAGCAACCTATCTTATTGATTGCGCTTTCTATTCCGTATGAGCCTTTTTAAACCGTGAAGTTTTCAATTTTCATGAAATATATGTATGTTTCTTATACACAAATTCCTTGTAAGTTTTTATTACAATTATGTAATTATATTTGAATTTAACTTAAATTTTGCAATAAATGGACCCATTTGGCGACAGCAACTACGGCGTAAATAAATTTTCGTTCGCCTGTAGATCAAACTGTCAGAATTTTATATTTGAAAATATTACAAGTTTTACGAAACAGTAAATTGAATATTAATCTAATTATGCGACTTTGTCTAACGAACACCCTCGTCAAATGCTTATTACCACGCCAACACAATACATTATAATTAATACGGCAATATTCTAATGAATACTAGAAGTTGGCCAAATAATTCCTTGCTTAATATGAATATAATCGCAACTTTTTTTTATACAGCATATCGGAAAAATGGCGCATTTAGTCAGTTATATGATATTGCCTAATATCTTGTAACTGACACATTAATTATCCGAGTGTAAAACAAAATTGAAAACTTGGTTAAAGAACTATACGAAGGCTGAAACAACAGAAGCATATCCAAATATTCGTGAACAAAATTTCTGAATCAAAGTTATATGGACAAGGTTGGTGTCCTATCTTGAAACTTAAAATATTTTTACTCCCGTACAACATGTGCACAATGGCAGCGATGTCAGATATTGTTAACGAATAATTACGCCAAAAAATAATGCGTACAGCTCACAGACTGAGACCTGGCAGATGAGATGCCCCTCCCACAAGGTGTGCAGTGATTCCTCATAATATTCGGATAATCACGAGCAGTCTGGAAAAATTGTCAAGCGCTACACATATATGTATCTCTTTTCAGTATATTACAATTTCTTAACTGCATTTACTCGTTCGTCCGGCTTATGTATCCCATGATGAACAAATGTTATCATTTCGTTTTTCCGAATACTTTTTTTGTCACGCACTGACCTATAAATCTGCGCGACTTATAGGTCGAGGCTCCTCCCATCCGCCAAGACTCAGTCTGTGTACTGTACATTACGACTCGTCACCAGTTCTAATCCGCAATAAAATAAACGGGCTCACTCATAACTGCAAACTACATAATGGTCAAATTTTAGAAATCTATATCACATGAATATTTGAAATTGTTGAATTAAGATTGAGAATAAAGGACATAACGGGTTGGATACAATTGTTATCATTTCATTTACGCGGTTGTACAGATGACCACTTTAGTAATAATTAGGCCCATTGTCCACCGAGAAAATCAAAACGAGTCAACCAATCGCTTACAACCAAGCAACCAGTCGCGCCGGTGACCAACACCTTAAAAACTGTACCTATTGGTTCACCGCGGCGACTACGATCTATTGTGAAAGGTAACCTATAGCGCACGATTATACTGACTGGTCGCCAAGCCTTTAGTTGCTTACAACTATTCGACCGATACAGCTATTATTTATTTGTAAAGTTCTATTTGTTATGCTAGTTTTTAGTTTTCAACGTAATGAAATTTCGTGATCGCTATTAAAAACTGAAGAAAGCGCAAACATTAGGTTTGTGTAGGAGTTAGCAAACTTTGGCGAAAAAGTCATCTTCAGTGATGAAGGACATTCCTGGTTGAACAGCTTCATGAACAAGCAAAATTGCTGCATTTGGGGAGAGAGTAATCCACAACAGTATGAAGAGCCTCCATTGCACCTGGAGAAACTTACTGTATGGTGTGGATTTTGGTCAGGCGGCGTCATGGCGCCATGCATCTTCCGAAACAAGTATGACCAGAATGACGAATGATATCGCGGCATGATAACTGACTGTTTGTGGCCTCAACTGGACGATATGGACCAGAATGAGATGTGGTTGCAATAAGATAACGCAACGTGACATCGGGCTTTACATTGGAGTTGTTGCAAAGAACGCCCGTATCTTACATTAACGTAATAAAACTGCTCAATACAATAAACACCACAAAGGTCAAAACATCACAGGGATTTACAGAACAAGTACCACTACTAATTGGAATCCGCGAGGCCGATAGTTTGAGCTCAATCTTGTTCAACCTCATTATGGATAAAATAATTAATAGCGTAACAAAAGTTGATGGAGGATACAGAATGGGACAAGAATCGATAACGACACTATTCTACGCTGACGACGCAGTTTTGATGCCGGATAACGAAGACGATCTACAGCGACTACTGTATAGGTTTCAAACAACAGCGGAGAACCTTAATATGCAGATATCTATAGAAAAGACAGAATCAATGGTTATAGCAAAGGAGTCCATTTAACTGGCTGTAAATAACAAACCCATCCCCTAATGTATTCAATGTACGTACTTAGGAGCTGAGATAACGAGCTCCAAAAGCTTACAACAAAAAGTCAGAACCCAAGTGAACAAAGAATCTCTGGCTATCTGAGGGACCTCATATGGGGCAACAAAATGTCCACTAAAACCAAAGTACGCAAAGAGCATAATAAGGGAAGCAGATATCTTTGAGAAATATTAAGGGAGTGAGCTTAGAGACCAGATAAGAAGCAAATATATAAGAGTAGATCTCAAAATTCAATATGTGGTACAGTTCACGAGATCGAGATGACGATAGTGGAGTGACCACGTCTACAGAATGACAAAGAATCGATGGGTAAAATGGGCAAAGGATGAAAGCCGAGTTCAAGGAGACCTTTCCGGTCGACCTTGGAAAGATGGTGTGAGAGCTGGATATCTGCTTCCCAAGAGGCTGAACAAGATTAAGAAGAATAGAAGAAACAAAACAAGTCTTAATAAAAGAGAAAGAAGAAGAAGAAAAAAAAAGAAAAAGAAACCAACAACAATTGACCAAATGGAAAACAACATCATTCAAACGATTGGTGAGATCCAGCCCGATTTATGCAACAGAGTCATACAAAATTGGACACAGCAAGTCCTGTAAACGAAGCCGCTGAGACCATTTGAAAGATATATGTATTTATAAAACATAATGGTATTTATTGCATGTTCTTTAATCCGCAACAAATGTTTCCGCCATATCTCAAACACAACTTCTTTATTCAATTTTAAAGTTCAAGTACGCTTAATGAAAAACTTCTTATTTGTAACACAGCAGATGATAAAATTTTACAAAAATAATTCAATTTTACCAAATTTATAACAAAAGCATAAGTTATTTCACATCAAAATATAAATAAAAGGGCTGTGTATAATAATAATAATGATAATAATAATAATAATAATAATAATTTATTTCATTTCAAACAGTCAGAAAGGTAATACACATACCGGGTGCGGCAATAATGTGTCGACGGAGCTTAACATGAAAACTAATAACTACTGTGCATTTTTTTATTTTCATTTACAAATATACAGGGTGTTACAAATTTTCGCAACCACTTTTTGTTTTAAATAGATTGCTATACTTTCTAGCTATTATAATGACAGCCACCCAAATTATCTTTGCGATGATATATGGATATGTGCACTTACGCCTGTTGTTTTGTTGTTATTGATAATTTTGTTAAAAACTTGACAGTTGCAGCATCCAACATTTTAAGCCTTACTCTGAAAATGGGTAGATCACTCACGTAACTCTTGTGTTACTAATTTATGGACTAACACGTTATTTGTTTTGAGGTTGAACAAAGTAAATAAATATACAGGGTGTTAAATATGTCGTGTCTAAATTATCGATGTTTATTGGTAGGGAGCGGAATCGAGCGAGCTAAACTACCACGGAGCCACAACCGTGAAAAGAAATAATGTAAACAACTGCGTGTTGTTTACATTATATCTGAATAGCACTAATTCATAGAGCGAACTGCAACATCTGTTTACGCTCGACAAGAGACCGAGAATCAGAGAAAAAAGGGCAATAAAATAAGGAATTTATGAGGTAAAATTCTTTATACACGGGCGTAGATAACGGCGTCAGAAGTGTTTAAAATTTATTATATTTACGTTATATTTCCAAGAGAAATAAAATTTTCATTTATACCTTACGTTAGTGTCCTTGTTTCATTGTTTTAACTGTTAATTACGTACTTCGTAATTTTTGTAATAGTTCCTGCCGGTTCATTGAATCTACTTCTTCCATTTATATCGACGTAAGTGTTAATTGGATTTTGTTAAGATTAAGATTAAAATTTTTAGTTATCGTTTATTTAGATCTAGAACATTGTTTATGTTACTTTTTCAGATATGATATGGAAGAACGTCGAGAAATACATCGTGAAACAATGGCGAGTTGGATTGAGGGTCATACTGATTGTATGTCCATTGTCAATGATTCCGATATTTATTGCAAAGTCTGTAAAATATCGTTACAGAATGCCAAAAAATCGAACGTACAACGTCACTTAGCATCGCTAAAACATTCACAGAAATTGGACCCGTTGAAAGCTGACAATTTTAACGAAGAACTCTGTGAAGCTTTAATGGCGGCTAATATCCCATTAAAGAAACTTGACAATACCACTTTCAAAACATTTCTCAAAAAATATACTGGTCAACATGTTCCTGATGAATCCACCTTACGTAAATGTTATGTTTCTAAGTGCTTCACGAAAACAGTAGAATGCATTAGAAGACATCTTTCAAATCAGTACCTATGGATAAGTGCCGACGAAACTGTCGATATATTAGGACGCTGTGTGGTAAATATTGTAGCTGGTGTACTACATCCAACTATTCCATATAACGCATATGTAATAGCATCTAAAGTTATAAATACAGTTGATGCGGAAACAGTTGCTAAAACCATTGACGAGAATTTGCACAAAATGCTTCATTCGGACGACAGGTACAGGGAAAAAATACTTTTATTTGTTAGTGACAGTGCCGCATATATGTTAAAAACAGGCAGACTATTAAAGGAAACATATCCTTATATGCTGCGTATTACTTGTGTAGTACATGCTCTCCACAGAATCTGTGAATATATCAGAGACAATTATCCGGAAGTTGATAGACTTGTAACGGCTTTTAAAAAAGTTTTCAGAAAAGCACCATCGAGAGTGGCCCTTTACAGGGAAAAACTTCCATCTTTGTCACTGCCACCCGCGCCAGTAATAACTAGATGGGGAACATGGCTGGAAGCTACTAGTTTTTAAGCAGAGAATTTCGATAGTTTACAAAATTTCGTTACATGTTTAAATGACGATGCTCGAAGTGCAAGGAACTAACACAAATCCCAAATTTAAAAAATCAGCTGTTATTTCTTCAGGAACACTTTGGAAATTTGCCTAAACTAATCACATATTTTGAAAATCGAAATCTCAAACTAAAAGATGGATTAACCACATTAGATGCGGCTATTAATAATTTCAAAAGTATTCCAAGTGACTTCGGATGTGGCCTTCGGCAAAAGTTAGACGCAGTTTTTAATAGAAATCCAGATTTAATAACATTGTGGCAATTGTGTATGGGGACAATGACACAAAATCAAACTGCTAAATACGCTGAAATAAAAGAATATTTCCAGTACGCACCTCTAACCAGTTGCGATGTAGAAAGGACGTTTTCTATCTACAAGGATGTACTTCATTCAAAAAGAACAAATCTTACAGAAGAGAACCTTGAGAAAGTATTGCTGGTGAATATTAATACTCCTTTACTCGACTTGAACAACAAAATCAACAAATAATAATGTATTTTGAATTTTATGAGTTGTTATTCAATTATACAAATAAAATTAAAACCTCTTTAAAAATACATTTCAATAGTGCGCCCATGAGCGATGAGTCATGGCTCGCTCGATTCCGCTCCCTATTTATTGGCTATTTTCGCATTTTCTTGAAATGTATGTACATGTGTTGAGGTAAAATGTCGCAAGTAAATTAGCTTTCTAAGAATTCCCCAATTGTGTAGGGCTCTAAATCAACTAGGAGATTGAGCGTAGCCCTTCTGAAATTTTTAAAAGTTGTCATACCTATGATTTTTTGAGGATGTTTATTGAATAATTTTATGCTGGAATAGGACGGACCTTTTTCCAACATGCTAAGTCTGTGTACTGGATAATTATATGTAATTTGAGATCGAGTCTCGTAATCGTGATTATGTAGGAAATGATAAAATTTCTCCTTGTTTTTAAAATTAAAAATTAAACATTCAAAAATATACAAAGCTGCGACAGTAAGAAGACCGGCAGACCTGAATTTTGCACGACATGATTCTCTAAAGGGAAAGGCAAAAATTACTCGAAAGATTTGCATTTGAATTACAAAAACCCGGCCCGAATCTGGGGAATTTCCCCAAAAAAGTATACCATATTTTAGTTTAGAAATAAATACCCCATAGTAAATAGCCATGAGAACTGTTTTTTCGCAATAACGGTCTAGAAATTTTATGAAGTAACTGACTTTATTTAATTTCTTTACTAATACATCAGATATAATTACGAAACGGTTATTGTATAATATTTCCTACGAATAAGATTTCGGACCACAATCGTCGGATTTATCAATCATTCGTGGCAGCAGCGATATGCAAATTAGGACTGCAAGTAAAAGCAACATATTCCGACCAACCGAATTTTAAAATAGGAACCCCCGTTAGTGAATAACACATATTTATATATCAATCGTTTAATTATATCCCTTTTTCCTGTTTTGTTTTGTACGAATCGCTGTACGTATGTGCTATATCGATAACGCATGAACAGAAACGTAAAATGACGGAACTGATAAGAACCCACATGAGTGCTGATAACACAGTTTTAACGTTAACGCATTGTATATATGTATAAATTAGTTGTATACCATGCAGGTGGCGGTAAACAATAATTGTTTTATTGACGTCTTTTCTCCTTTTTGCAGTAATGCAGAGTTTCTATTGAAAATGACGTCCAAACTGTCGTGGAAAAATATCAAACATTGTTTCATCCTTAAACCAGATATGACGATGAGGTGACCTATTTAGAACGAATAGAGATGTCCACAGACGCTGAGAGGCAATTCTTGTGTCCCCGACTTATAGATTACTTGGCTATAGTCGGGGTAAAACCAGCAAATAATATGAAGCCCTCGTCGACTCCTTCTATTCAAGTAAGTACATATTACGTTGCTTTGTAAATAGCTCAATATGAAATGACAGGTTTAATTTTAAAACTAAATTGGAATTGTATATACAGGGTATATCACGACGAGATTTCGTTAGAAGAATATAGAAAACTAATAATAGTTGAGTTTTGAAATTTCGCAAATATTAGTTTCGCCTTAAGCTCTTTCGATTTAAAATAGTTTTGAATTTTTGCTTCTTCCGGTTACACCGGAAATGGATATCAACTTCCTTATTTTAAATGGAATACCCCATTTTTTATGATTGATTCGTATTTCTAACTTAATTTTAAGGATAGATTGTCTGATAAACTTTGCCTCTAAAGTTAGCCATTTTTGAAGTATTTCAATTTTTGTAAAAAAATTGACAGCTGCAGACTATTACTCATAACATGACCACTAATTGAATGCATGCACATATTTAAAATTTTAGGTAATAATTTTGGAAAGTATACTGCTTCAAATGCGATATTATAAACTTTTCAAAATAATACAGGCTGATCAGAAAACCATGTTCAACATTTTATCCAGAAAATATCAATATCTTATTATTTTTAAATAGCAACCTACATTTTTCAACTTCCTTGGATTGCACTTTCAAAATTAGGGGCAGTATGTATTTACTTCCCTATAACTAAACGTCTTAGTTTGAGAGTTATTTTGGAAAATGTATCAATTCCTTTAAAGTTTTATTTTGTATAATCAGTTAGGCTATGGAAACTCATGTAAATAAATAAAAACAAAACAAGTCATCGTTTAATAATGTCCTAAAACATTTAAATGAAACTGCACAATATCAAAAAGAAGTAGTCTTAATAATAGTTTCTAATAATGTTAAATAATCACCACCTTTTTCTAAACACTTTCTTACTCTTTTTAAAATGTTCGTAGGCGTGGAACGCTGAATCATGGTACCGTCCAGATTATTGAACGCGCCTCGCACTCATATCTTCTTTGGTGTATACTTTATCTTTAACATAGCCCCAAATAAAATAATCTAGGGGCGTTAAATCGGGTGATCGCGGTGGAAACCTATAAGGTTCTTTATTTCCGATCCACCTATCATAAAATATGTTGTCTAATACTTCTCCAACAGCTCTGGTATTATGTGCTGGTGCACCATCCATCTGAAACCATACACTACGAGCTTCTTCTGCGCACAGTGTATTTTAATGTAAATTTGCGACATTTCTTAAGATGTCTATAAATCGCTTACTATTTAAATTTTCTTCATAAAAATTCTTAGCAAATATTTTGTCATGTTTAATAGCACAAAATACATTAAAACTCCAAGACTCTTGGAAACGTCGTTGCCTAACAACTCGAGGATTCTCTTGGGAACAAAAAGGGCTATTGTGACGATTAGATATTACATTTCTACAAAACTTTACTTCATCTGTCCATATAAGATTTTTTGTGAAATCGTCATCTTCTTGTAATTTCATTAAAAACCACTCACAATACTGCACTCTTGTTACAAAACCAGCTTCATTAACCGATTAGACCGATTTGGATATTTCTCTGCAACACACATGTCCTGTCGATTTCTCTATTACATTCACCATATGTTTATTATTTGATTTAAAAAATTTCGTTATTAAATCGAGATTGCGACATTATTATTATTATTCAAGTATTCAGAAACAGAAGACAGCTGAACTGCACTAGTAAATTCCTTACGAATGACATAATATGATTGCAACTTGTCTTTATTTATTCACGTGAATTTCTATAGCCTAACTGATTATTCAAAATAAAACTTTAAAGGAATTGATACATTTTTCAAAATAACTCTGAAACTAAGACGTTTAGTTATAGGGAAGTAAGTACTTACTGCCCATAATTTTGAACGTGCAATCCAAGGAAGTTGAAAAAAATGTAGGTTGCTATTTAAAAATAACAAAATATTGATATTTTCTGGATGACATGTTTAACATGGTTTTCTGATCACCATGTATTATTTTGAAAAGTTTATAATACCGCATTTGAAGCAGTATACTTTCCAAAATTATTACCTAAAATTTTAAATATGTGCATGCATTCAATTATTGGGCATGTTGTTATGAGTAATAGTCTGTAGCTGTCAAGTTTTTTTACAAAAATTGAAATACTTCAAATATGGCTAACTTTAGAGGCAAAGTTTATCAGACAAACTATCCTTAAAATTAAGTTGGAAATGCGAATCAATCATAAAAAATGGGGTATTCCTTTTAAAATAAGGAAGTTGATATCCATTTCCGGTGTAACCGGAAGAAGCAAAGATTCAAAACTATTTTAAATCGAAAGAGCTTAAGGCGAAATTAATATTTGCGAAATTTCAAAACTCAACTCTAGTTTTCTATATTGTTTTAACGAAATCTCGTCGTGATATACCCTGTATATATTGGACTGATTATTGAAGATCCTCAGTCATTGCTAAATCCACATACATTCTACATGACAGATCACACCATATCCAATGGATAATTTATTAAGTAAATCTAATAGCTAGTTAAATAAAAAGTTATCATTTCTATAATGATTTAAAACATTCTAAACTCAAAACAAGCATTATTCAAACAATCACTTCGATCAATACGAAGCAATATCATTTACAGAAACATATATTAGACGCAATAGAGCATTTATATTAAGCTATAACTTATATAAAAATTTATACATATTTTTGTAAGTTAGTATTCAAAAAATAAATATTGCGAAAGCTAATTTTATTAATTTAGCAGCGACATTTGAATTAAAGCCGAAATATACAAGTGACTTTTTATTTTTTTTTTATTTTCACATTATTTACATTTATATTAGTAAGAATATAAACGAATTTTATTTATTACTGCGAAAGAGGTAATATTTTAAATTTTATTTACATTAAAATAAAGCTAATTATCGTCTTCACAGCTGGTATTTTTTATAATACTAATATCTATCTACCCTTATTTAATCACTAAATATTTAATCATATTGTTATTAATTACACCATTGCCCTTTCATATTCTTATCACTTTCATTAATAACACCCATTTACTTGATTGATTTCATTAAATAATAACTGCTATTAACATTAACATCATGCTTCCATTCTCTTCTATAATAATAATAATAATAATAAATGTCTATATTGAAACAAAGGAAAAAGACTGCTATGATAATTACATAAAGTAACAAATAAAGGATAAGTACAACTTTTTTCTGAGACAACCCCAAGGTGAGATTCAGTGATATGCATCTCCATCTAAACCTTCAAAAATATTATAATTTTTTCTTTACAAAAAATTGCCTAACATACACTTTATGATATAAAAACACTAGAATATAACTAATAATAAAGCTAAAAGCTTAGAAAAGAAAAACTGAAGATTAGGTATTATATCTATGCTAGGCACCATACCAATGCTGCAAAGGCATTCCATCACATTCACGCACGGCAACAAGTCTATCCACCATAAGGAATTGATTATTAAGTAATTACTGTGTGTATCTGGACCTGAAGCTTGTAATACTCAAAGTTGTCCGGAAGATTATTGTATGACATACCGGTAGGTTTTCTGGTAACGCAACGATTGTATAGCGCATGTATCAGTCCCCACAACTGAACGACTACGTATATGTACTCCCCTCCGTTAACCAGAGCGGTGGTAGTAGTATTCTACAGCCGTTCGCGTCGGGGAATATGATAACTGTAGCGAGTGATAGTGGGGACTTGGACACTCCTCTGTCGTTGCTTCACCCGAAAACTTACCGGTATATATGGTAAGAGAATTAACGCTGAAAAGGCGCTCTTTTATGTCGGACGACCGACATTAGATTTTTGTGACGTATGTTTAAATTGTGCGAACTGTAGCAAAACTCAATTTTATTGCATAAATATTTGGGGAGTTTAAATTTAATAATTTTATAGTAGAAAAGCATAATTTGCACCCTTCTACGATTGATCATGGACAACCAACTAATATCTCGTAACTTGTCGACACATGTTGAAATTTTCTGATACCATACACAAGTCTAAGGCAACTATTTTGAATTCTGTGTATACGATCAGAAGTAGCAATGTCGATCGCAGGATGATATACCGGCACACAATAGTTTGTGAAAGCATAAAATATTCACACAATCGTCTTTTAAGATCCCGCGATAAATACTGTCTGTAAGGGCAAGTCATTTTTAAATTTGCATATGCATTTCTTATATAACGTGCAATTTGAGCTCTGTACCTAAATGTGTTATCAATAGTCAAACCCACATTACGTGCTTCAGTAAAGATTGGAAGTTCCTGCCCATTAATTTCATTTCTGACAATCTGCCACAAGCCACCCTCGGCCCAAATAGTACGACCAACGATTTATTAGGGTTTAATTTGAGAGAGTGATCGGCATTCACCTTTGCAACAGACGCCCGTCATTCACTACGAGGGAAAGAATAATATATTTGGATGTCATCCGCATAAACATGGACATTGCTGTGCTCCACGGATTTCACTAAGCAGGATGAATAAATGGAAAATAGTAGCGGTCTCAAAATAGACCCCGGCGGAACCCCACAAGCTACACGAACTAAGTCACACAAAATAAACTTTAAGTATGTATACACGTACACGGCGAACCGCAAGATAATTTATCAGCAAGGCGGATGACCCAGAAGATTCCAAGAAGCTTATGGTTTACCGTGTCAAACGTTTTGCTGAAATCAAGCAAAGTAAGAATAGTAACTTTTTGCTGGTCTGTGGCAGTGACAAGTGGTCGGTGACGTTAGACAACGCTGTCGTGCAGCTAAAACCTGGCAGAAAACCCGACTGAACACTTGTTGTTACGTATTAAAATAATTGTCTCTTCAAAGCCTTTTCAAACACATTACTTATGCAGGGTAAAACACTTATAGGCCTCAAATTTTTGTACTCACCAGGATTGTGATCTTTGGGCAACGGGTTTTACCATCACTTCTAACTACAAGTACGTATATTTGATTAAAATAAACAGTACTTTGAGAAAACACCTACAAAGCAATATTTTTCATGTTCCGAACACACAGCTATTTTCTTGATTTAATGCAAATAATTTCTCTGCATGTATCTACATACATCGTCTGTGCATTATTATTATCTAAGCGTATGCGAAGCAGTCAAAACACTGTATAGGTACCTACCTTCCCAAAGTTGAGTGATACAATGTAGAGAAACCCCTATCTCTATATTAAGATATTTAATTTAAAGTTAAATTTTAGAAATAAAATGTAAAATTATTTGTTTTGCCAGCTCAACTCAAATTATCTCAGGGTGATTCGAGTTAATTGAAATGATTAAGTAAAAGGGGTTCCTGTACATTAAAAAAATACCATTTAAAAATTTTAATAATCCTTATATTAAAATCAATGTATCCTGTATCTATAATTTTACAAACAACACAAGAAGTAACATGTATTTAAAAAGCAATACTAATACATTTGAATAAGAATTTTTTTTTATAATTCTTAAACTAACACGAACATTTTTGTAGGTCCTTTGTTCGATTCAATCGTAAGATATAAACGCCAGAATTTATTACATACAATGCACATTCTATATTATACGTGTTTATATCGATACTTGTGAACATATCAAGTTACTTTACACATATATTTGTTAGACGATATTTATTTAATTACTTTCTGTTTGATTTTTTTATTTTTACAGTCTCTCCTCTTTTATTACATAAACCATTACAGTGATTAAACAATAATCATTTAAATAATACCATATCTAACTTCTTCTTATTCATCTTCTTTTTTGTACTGTTTCCCGCAGGAACTTCGGGCTGCTTATTATCGACGAAATCTTCTTTATTTCTATGATGTTTTCAACGGCATCATCTGCTTGTTCTGCTACTCGAAATACAATCTTTATTTCAACAATATTACACGTTGCACAATTACTTCTTAGGTGTAACTTTGACCACTACTTTACTACGTTTTCTCTGTAGTAAATTATTTATTGAAGTAATAGTAACAATGACTCTTATGCGTAGTCTTGATTTTAAATATTATTTCCCTTCAAAATATTAATAAAAAAAATATACTTAATAAAATCCTAAAAAATATTAAAATTTTATAAAATTAATTAAGTGAAATGGGCTATACCATTACAACACTATTTCACAATCATACGAGTACATATGTTGTTCAGATAGCATTTAAAAATTCCATTTGTTTATAAACCACAAATAATTAATTGTGCAATTTATCCAAAAATGCGTTTACTGTATCTGCCATTTCTGTAAATAGTACAAATTAGCGTGTTAAATGGACATGTTTTTAAAAATTTGATAAATAAAGATAGGGTTTTGACAGCAAAATACATTTTTGACATAAGCGGCCATTATGGGGGTACAATGAGCGTTAACTAATCAGTACGAATCTCATGAGTGTCACCATTCTGATTATATAGGCTCTCTAACTTTGGACAGCACCTATATTAAACTTGCGAGAGAAAATGAAAACAGGTAAATGATACTTTCAAATATTATTGGAATTACAAGTTAATATTTAGTTACTTCAAATTTATTAGTGCGAATGGAATTCCTACCCGTATTTTCTCCATTAATTAATGGTATATGAAACTTTCCAATATCTGTAAGAGGCATTTTAAGACACGGAAACTTATAGCTATTGATTTTAATCGTTTACGCTGGCAACATTACAAAGATGAAATTTATGGTTAACATGGAAAAGGTACAACTTGTCCCTTTAAATTTTACATTTTAGTCTTTAAGACATTTTAAAATGATTACATATCACATAAATTATAGGTATCTTATAATATTTGTATAGTATACTAGGCAAACTACGACAACCATATTTTTTTTAATTATTGCACTAAATTCCTAAACGATTGTATTACCATTGTGCAAAATGCAAAATGTTTAAGAATCTTCAAGTTTTATATATCTTCCGTGGATTTTATTTAGATCTATAATAACGAAAGTTACCGTCTGCGTCTAGTGGACCCATAGTTGAATCACAAAAAAACCCTGACAATATTTACCCATTATCAGAGCAACAAAAAAGTGCTTCACATTTCGCAATATATGGGCGTATTTTATTATTATTTTTCCATTTTATGACTTCATATTCCCCAGAGAAGAAACTTTGAAAGCAAGGTTACGTTTCGCGCTTGAATGGAAGTTTATTTTGTAGCTGATAATGGATTTCTAAAGTAAATGTGTCGCTGAAATTTTAAGGTGTAATGTGGGATTTTTCGCAGGTTGGAAATAAAAAAACAGTGCAATACTTTTACAGCATGTGTAAAAACATATTGGGGATAGGATATATGTATACTATGCATACCGGCAACAACGCCCAGGTCGTGGCCGTAGTGAAGTACGATTATATTTCAGTCGCATACAGTCAGTCGATGGATGTACATGTATTTATCTATGCATCACACGCTTCGTAAATACATATTTACCAAATGAGAATTCAAAATACTTCTGCCAGTTTTATTATATTGCGTATACAACGCAATTATGGATGATTATAAAACTTTTCTGGATCGGTATTATGAAAACCAAAACAAATACTTCGTAATTTATATTTCAAATAATAATTTACATTCCAATTAGATTTTTATAATAAATGAATTTGAATCATTGCATATTTTTTATTTACTTAGTAAATTTATAGAATAATTTACTAAGAATTAATGTTTAATTAGAATTGTACTTTTA
This sequence comes from Amphimallon solstitiale, assembly GCA_963170755.1. Classification (NCBI taxonomy): domain Eukaryota; kingdom Metazoa; phylum Arthropoda; class Insecta; order Coleoptera; family Scarabaeidae; genus Amphimallon; species Amphimallon solstitiale. The sequence continues at coordinate 85,328,465 of OY720678.1, read as the reverse complement.
TTTTCCTACTGCGTTGTATAAGCAGTATAAGAAAACTCGCAGAAGTATTTTGAATTCTTATTTGGTAAATATGTATTTACGAAGCGTGTGATGCTTAGATAAAGACATGTAGATCCATCGACTGACTGTATCCGGCTGAAATGCTATATGATATAATCGTACTTCACTACCGGCACAACTGGGCGTTGTTGCCGGTATACCTAGTATACATATATCCTATCCCTAATATGTTTTTACACATGCTGTATATATTTGTTTTACATATCGGCTATATTTTGGCTCTATCATAAAGTTTCGAAGTTTACAATATATATAATAATAATAGTTTATTATTCAACAATATTAGCTACTTATTACAGTATAATACAACGACATAAAAAAGAGTGCACAATAACAAAATTATTACACACAGTTATACATAAATCTATGTACAGTCGAAAGCAAAAAAAAGTAGACAAAAATACAGATTCCTGTCATAGACTTTCTCAAAATGATTAGTGTAATAGCGTCTTCAATGTTACTTGTCAATATTTGGTTATCTATCAAAATTGACAACCTTACAGTTGATATTAAGCTTATTATAAAGATGCCTTCCATAAATGAAGATGTTAAATGTTATTGCACATTTGAGTAACGGTTTCAAAAAGAAATAATATAAATAAAAGCACAGCTATTAGAATTATTAAAATATGGCGAGATCAGCATAGAATATGTAGAATTTCTGGTTCTGTCCGCAAAAAAATATCAGCAGCCGAGCAAGACCGCCATATCATAAATGTGATTATTGAAAATACATTTACTACAGTAGTGAATGCAGCTGATGTAAATAACTTTCTGGGTTTTATTTCTACTGTCCAACGAAGAATTAGAGAAGCTAATTTGCGGTCTATAAAACTGCCGAAAAACAATTTGAATGCGACCCACAAAGAAACTTGTGTAAGATATGCACTTGAACAGCTGTCCCATCCATATATCGAATAGAGTGAAAACATGGTTCAGATAAAATAATATCAATGTATTGGTTTTTCTGCCAAGAAGTCCTGATTTAAATATTATCGTAAATATGTCGGACTTAATGAAAACAAAAATTAAATCAAAGACTTCAAAATAGACAAGAACCTGTAGAAATAGTTCACACAGCATGAGAGAATGAAAATCAAAATAATTCTACCAACCTTTATAACTCTATTCCAAATAGATTGCAAGAAGTTTTAAACAAAAACGGCTCTGTAACCAGATATTAATACATATTTTTTTCATGATGTCTTTTAGTTAGTATTTTGATTCGTATTAATGAGGTAGAAGATGTTTTGATAATTATTTGATATTCCATAGAATAATGACACTAATGACAAGTAAATAAAGCCAAGCTTACAAAGTACAATATCTCTTGTCTACTTTTTTTTGCGTTCGACTGTAAATACGAGTACATACATGATAACAACATAAATAAACAATGTTAATGGTCATAAATGAACAATGAATGGTTCACTTCAGTTTATGCATCAAAAACGTACCTACCTACTCAGACCTACACACGATATAAGTCAATATCTGATAATAGATCGTTGGCGTTTCTACCCATTGATAGAACCGGCGAAAAAAGATAACGAGTGGTGTTGGCCGAGGGTACATAAAATGTTGGCTGGTTCCTAGTAGTACGAGATTGTGGTACACAGAAACACAATAATTCTAATAAGGCAGAGTCCATTACGTCACCAACTATTAACTTGTGTAGGAAAATGCCGAAGGCCAAATTCTGAACAAAATTCAACCTAACAATCCCCGTGGTCAATGTAACTCCGTCTTTTCTATAAAATAGTGTCTTTAAGAATTTACGTTGTACACTATCGATTAGGTTAGTATATTTCCTATAACATGGACTCCAAAAATAGAGCAGGATTCCAATTTACACCTAATGAAAGATTCGTAGAAACAAATAAGTGCATCATTATTACCGAAATCTCTAGTATTACAGTCCTCGCAATATATCTTGGCAAACGGTGGGAGTGAGTTGCGCAGATAGAGGAATGGAAAATTGCGTTTCATTCGTTCTTAAATACAACGTTTCCGTATCAGTGGCCGACCTGAAAGTTCTTATTTAAATTTATATTTGAAAAGCAAACTTACGTTTTGAGTACGACACTGGTAACTGCTTTGCAGTAACTGAATCAGGCAGGTGGGTGGTACGCCACTGAAACCAAATAACTACGCTTTATATTTAATGTTGAACATAAGCACATTGAAAGTCAACTTGGAATCAAACGTTTTTCCAAGGTTCTTTATTGTTTTGCAGTTTTAAACATAGATGTTGGACATTTTTTATCAATATTGACTAGCTAAAAAAAATATTACATTTTTTTAACCAAAAAAATGACAAAAAAAGTCATAATATTGAAATTTGCAAACCAATACAAAACATTTTCAAAAAACATTCTATGTTTCCATAAATAAAATGAAAAACTTATTCCAATGAAGGTTGTTCCAACATTTACAAAATTTAGCTTTCTTCAAAAATTTCTAGTTGTTACCTACATTTTTATATTTATTTCAAGTTCTTTTCTTAAAACACTCCTTACTTTTAGGTATAAACAATAAAACTTTATACTTATTATTCTATAAGAACTACTACTACTAAAATGTAAATATAATTTTTTTTTCACACTTTACTAACCTCCATTTTACTAATTATTGATATATAATTTTCGAATTCATTTAGAAATGTGATTTGAAGGTGCACTTGTACAATTTATTTTATATAGCATCAACCCATTTTACCCGTGCATTTTGACTGCTGTCAGAAGTCTTTCAGCCCATTTTAAGGGACCTGCACCACAGTCAAAATATTTCGTAGATATAAATACTACTTGATTCTAAATTCAGCGCGGAATTGCCAGGTCCACACCCAAACATTTACATATTTTTATAAACCATTATAAACATGCAAACAGATACATATTATTATATAAAAATTAAGATCCGTCAAAAGAGGTTATACGAGGTTTATGTTATAAAGAAGTTCTACAGAAACAAAAAAATATTGAAAACAAAGTCGAACAATTAAAAGAATAAGGTGAGGACACCACACGACTTTCTTATATGTATGTACGTTTTGAATTACAAATTAAATTTTAAATACTCTTATCTTGTTAATAACTAACTGATTTATATAATATATTGTATAATATTTAAATTAACACTTGAAATAATTTTACACTAACTTTTATTATTATAATTAATGGCACGATATTTCAAGTGCTTTATTTAAATAATATATTAATAATATCAGAACATTCTTTATATCAGTTAGTTCACCAGGAACAGTTAGTAGATTCAATTAACAAAATCCTTTTAAGAAAGTTGCGAGTAAGTCCGAATTTTGAAATTTTTTTATACAAAAATTATTCCAAACCTAGGTCTAATTACTTGTATACTCTTAACAAATCTGTATAAAATGCATAATTTGCCAAAAAGTGCTATTATATAAGAGTAAATATCTAATTCAGATTTTCCATAAGAGCAAAAGTCATAAAGTTTGGTATTGATATCTTTTCTCGTTTAGCCGTTATCGTTGTTAGAAACAGACAGGTAGGCAGGCAGAGTGAGAAAGAGAGAGATAGAGAGAAGTTTTTTAAAAATCACTTCTTCAGTGTCGGGGAATTTCAAAACTTTGACATCTGAAAACTATTTATTTAAGTATATTTCTGGTATAAATTTTGAGATAAAGTAATTAAAATTTATATTATTGCGACGATTTTGACATCGGAATAAAACCCATCCAAAAATAAAATCTACGATGGAAATAGAATCGAACAACCAATTATAAATTACCTTTCCTCGATGTTTTGGTCCAGAAAAAAAATGGTACGTTAAGTCATACGGTATTCGGAAATCCAGACCCAGAGACCGATACCTCAACGCACAGTCCTAGCACCACCAAGCTCAGTTACAATCAGTAGTGAAAACTCTAGTAACAAAATCGCAGAGATTAGCAGATGAAAATAACATCACCCAAAAAATGGACAAACTCCACAAAGCATCCAAGCTGAAACGAGTAGCACCACAAGAGGCAAAAGAAAAATCAATTGCCAAAATCTACTTATCCTATGTTAAAGGCACCACCGGTAGAATATCCAAAATCCTACGAAGACACAACATTGAAACAACATTCAAAGCGGACAGAAAAGGTAGCAAAGTCCTTCGGAATCCTAAAACAAAAATACATTAGAAAACCAAGAAGTTTATGAAATTCCGTGCATCAATTGTAAAAAAACGTACATGGTACAAACAAACAGAAGGATAAACGCAAGAAAAGACGAGCAAACTACATCCTTGGCCCAACATGTAAAACAACATTCCACACGATAAATTTCAGTAATACCAAACTATTATCGAACATCGAACACATGAAAACCAGAATTATCAGGGAAGCCATCGACATTGAAAAACACCCGAACAATCTGAATGCACGAGATGATACCCAGAGGTTACCAACAGCATGGATACCAGCATTAATAAGAAAAGATAACAACAAGAAACACCAAACTATTACACCAACAACGCAAACCAGCCCATATACTCCAACCACGGGCCCAACGACGCGGAACCATGCACACACCCATCCAAGGATAACAAACCAAAACGCTAAACGAGTATATAATCACCATCTGAACACCGACAACATGAGTTTACTATTAACAAGAAGCAGAAATAGACAGTTACCGCAGACCTGAAGGTGGCAAGTGTGATTTTGCCTAAACGTTGCTCAGAAACCCGCATCGGACCAAGCCGTGGAAACCCGGAAGAAAACCCGGAATCCAGTAACAACACACATTTACAGGTTCGGTCTGTTTTTACCTTGCATGCGAGCTAAAAGTCCATGTATTGAAGCGAACGTTGTTGCCAATATTTATACACATGTGGGCAAGTACTGTTCGACGCTAGACGATAGGCCGATACGATCATTACGATCATAAGATTCCAATATACTTGCATGTGTGCATGTTGCAGGGGTTGTTATCTTCATTTTTAGTTATTATTCATATTCGTAATACATATTCTTAAAAAGGTATCTTAAGTTAATATTATAAGAATTCCTTCAGATTTAATATTTTTATGATTGAATTTAATTTGGTTTCGCTGAAGGTCTACTTGTCGGCTCTCGTATGTATGTCTGTTAGGTAGGTACGGTTTGGCAACTCCTTTCATGTTATGTACGGAAAACCGCATGCAAGAAAATCGTAGGCCAAACGTGTATATATATATATGTTAAATACGGGAATGAATTTATAGTTTCCACTCAGTCTCTTCGTCACCTTTTTTAAACTTCAATTCTCTGTTCGTGTATTTCAGAGAAAAAAAATCATTCATACGAACAATGTCTCGTCTAGACAGACGACCGCACAGACAACTACGCTGGAATTTCTTACCGATGACACAGGGAAACGCTTATAACGTCTTTGGTTTTTTTGCTATGCCCTTGTATCAGAATATATTTTATAATAACCTGAAATATGTATGTATGTATATTCTATAGCATATCAGTTACTAACTATATAATAACACTTTATACATCAACAATAATAAGCTTTCGACACCTACACTGCCTAAATATTAAAAACGGTAAACATGGAAATGAAATTTGTTTGCAAATGAGTACTAATTATTAGGGTAAATAATATTAAATGACGACCAGGTATTCCCTTACTAAATAGGCTGAGAACTTAACGTTCCTCAGGCATAATAATCCGCCGCTTTTCGCATGAATTCTATTAATCTTGATTATACGGATACGGATTATGTTCTATATTGTGAGGGTCTTCCTTATTTAATGAAGGGGGCCAAGGTTTCTCAGCTCATTACTACTACCTTTCCCTAAATACATGGGTGGTTCAAATGAAAATCTGACGTTCACCCTAGCAAACATGCATGACGAGATAAATATTCATTAAATATGTCGTCTTTTATTTTTGTCTTTAATATTAATTTCCCACCGAATAAATTATTAGATGTTCTGCTGTGTTTACAAGTAAAATATGTTTTGTCTACATCACACATGTATTTTTTTGAGGACATTTTAATAAAAGTAAAAAAGCAATTATTTGCATAATTGATCAGTATGATCCTGTAGATAGAAAGTTACTTGTAACAGTACCTTTCTATAAATAACCACATGTTATTTCAGTAAAATACCTCGGACAAATCCAGTAAAAGTATTTTTATGGACTATTTTGCCGACGATGAAAATGGCTTTTATTACCCGAGAGATCTGAAATTATTTGAGAGTTACTTCGTTTAAGGTAAGATTGCCGTGAATAAAGGCATTTTTATAACTCTATTCACCAGCCATACAACTCTCATGGATCATAAGCTACAGAAATATAATTCTTAATGAAATTCATAAATATTTTAATTTAATTTGCAATAATGACCGTTCTCTTTTGTAAGGGTAATAGGGGGTAGCGTGGGATCTGCCTAAATAGTTTTTTTGATTATTTTGTGTGGCTTTAAGCTAAGTAAATCCTTAAAATATACGGAATAAAATTCTAGTATTAGAAACAACATACAACCAGGAGAAAATGGTTCTCTTGGTCTGCATTGCCCATAAACCTGGGGTAGTTCTGGCTTAGGTCCTAATTATCCACATTCACATATATTTACATAGTTACAAAAGTCACAAATATATATTTTTCCATTGAAGTCTGCACATATTTTGGGAGTTCAAAAAAAGATAATTGTGCAACTTACTCAATCTCACTGCTTTTAAGACAATTATCATCATTTACAACTTTCTTTTGATTGTCACTACAATCACAAGAACAGTCTAGAGAAGTTTTTGAAAATTTTGGCTTCTTCTGGATTAAATCTTCAGTCAAAGTTATATCTTTATCGATATCATCTTTTCATATTTTTTCTAATAAATCAATCTTAAATCATAAATAAGTGACAAATTTAAAGAATATTTGTCTGAATGTTTCTTTTATAAACTAGTATAATATATTCTCTTACACTAATGTAATAAAAAATTGAATACAATCTCTATTTGGTGTTCAGCTTATTACACTTGACTAGGTATATCTTCCATATCGCTGGTCTTAGACATTACAAAACTGTGAATAGAGGTTTGAATTGTGTGTTGCCTATCTATTATATATTATACTATTTTTTAATACACTTGCCTTAATTTTTGCGATTTTTGCGTGGAAATAGACCATCTTGTGGTATACACTGATCAAGTAAACCTCTCTCCCCACCTCTTAACAACCAGGATTAGTATGTATATACCGTAGTCGACATATTTTAATTTCTGATACGAAAGTAGAAAGAGGAAAAGAGCGCGACGAAATAAACTAAAGCTAAACATAAGCGAGGCTGCCAAGACAGTACACTCGATAAACGTTTCCTCTGAAATGTAAGGCGTGAGGGTCCTCCGACACTGCGTAGCTCTCCCACCACTGTTAGCAAGCAGACATCGCTGCATATTATAAGGTCATCTTCTGCATGGTATAGAAGTATAAACCGAAATTAAAATTTGACGACTACGGTATATATATAAATATATTAAAATTCTTTGCCAAATTGAAAAAATTAATATCTTCTTGGTAGTAGTGGCAAATGATGAGCAAAAGTAAATGACAACTGGTTGTCATTTAGAATACATTGAATACATTCTATATTGTCATAATACCAACAGCTCTACTCGCAATTCTTTTAATTACATAGTGATTTATATAATTACATTAATTGAACAGTTTAAGGTAGACCTAAACCATTTAATGGAACTGCATAAGTAATATCGATTGTCCTATGCTTATTGTTTACATTTTCATTCATACATATTTGATTTACATTCTACATTTGTATTCTAAATGTCAACCAGTTGTCATATTGTTATTATTTTTGCTCATCATTTGCCACTACTACCAAGAAGATATTCATTTTTTCAATATATATATATATATATATATATGTATTGAAAAATTGAAAATCTTCTTGGTAGTAGTGGCATAAAATGAATTAAAAGTAATAACAATATGACAACTGGTTGTCAATTAGAAAACAATGACAAATATAAAATGTAAATCAAAATGTATAAATGAAAATGTAATCAATAAGCATAGGACAGTCGAGATTATTTCTATAATCACATTAAAAGGCTTGGGGTCTACCACAAACTGTTCAGTCAATCCAAATATACAAATAACAACGACGCAACTATGTAAAGAAAAATTAAGAGTAGAACTGTTGATAATATAACAATATAGAATGTAAAATAGTCAAGTATAAATGTAAATGAAAGTAAACAAGCATAGGACAATCGATAATTACTCATGTAATCCTATCAAAATGGGCTAGGTTCACCTAAACATGTACAATTTTGACTGAAATACACAAACAATTAACGATGCAACTATGTATGTGTTAAGATGTATTTGTAGCTACAGACATATATGTTTCTACCTAGTTTGGTTTCGTCAGTGCAGCACTGACGAAACCAAACTATACTCCATTCAGTCTAAGAATAAAGTAGATGGCGCTACAATTTGAGCACAGTTTACACACGATGAACTTTGTATTTTGAAAACAAGTAAAACATATGTTTACTGTCAGATGGATAGCAGGGATATACATATCTGATATCATTATATTTTGACATTTACGTACATTTTTGTACAAGTTGGTAAGTCATTCCTCAAGAAAAAGGAATGCACATGTCGTCTAATTGTACTTTTTTGTGCTTCATCCAATTTATTGTAAGTATGACGATAATTTCTTTTTCTTGGAGGAGAAATTGGAACTCCATATAATTCCATTTCTTTAATAATGCAGTACATTGTATTCCTATTAATACCCACTTCCTCTGCTGTTTGATTGACTGCAGCTGTTTTAGACATATTGTCTTTATGCTTAATGTACACATTATAAGCCATTTGCCTTTGTCCAGATCTTATGTGTTTCCCTTTACGATTTTTTGAAGGACCTGGTAAAATGCTTCCGCCGTACTATAGAATATTAGCGATTACGAAATAACGAAATTGATAAAATACCTTAACAAATGAATATTTCACTTGCGAGTTCTAAGAAGAACTATTTTTTAAGAATATTAACAACAAATAACTATGTAAAATACGGAAATCGATAAAATCTTTGAACAAAACTGTCAGTAAACAAATTTTTGACAGAACGAGCTAAATGCGATTATTTTGCCGGTGTAAATGCACACTCGATTTCAACCAATCACAAACGTTTATTTTAAGCCCTATCTTTCCCAATGCTTTATTCTTAGACTGAATGGAGTATAGGTAGAAACATATATGTCTGTAGCTACAAATACATCTTAAAACATACATAGTTGCATCGTTAATTGTTTGTGTATTTCAGTCAAAATTGTACATGTTTAGGTGAACCTAGCCCATTTTGATAGGATTACATGAGTAATTATCGATTGTCCTATGCTTGTTTACTTTCATTTACATTTATACTTGACTATTTTACATTCTATATTGTTATATTATCAACAGTTCTACTCTTAATTTTTCTTTACATAGTTGCGTCGTTGTTATTTGTATATTTGGATTGACTGAACAGTTTGTGGTAGACCCCAAGCCTTTTAATGTGATTATAGAAATAATCTCGACTGTCCTATGCTTATTGATTACATTTTCATTTATACGTTTTGATTTACATTTTATATTTGTCATTGTTTTCTAATTGACAACCAGTTGTCATATTGTTATTACTTTTAATTCATTTTATGCCACTACTACCAAGAAGATTTTCAATTTTTCAATACATTTGTATAATTGGCAAAGAATTGTAATATATTTTATATATATATATATATATATATATATATATATTATATGGTTAAATTTTCTTATTGACCTAAGGTTTTTGATAATAATACAATTTATTCTTGGACGGTTTGTAGGTCTGGTATAAAACTCAACATAATAATTTGAGTATCTTTAATTGTAGCATTCTTTTAAATACATAAAACATACATGTTTCGGACAGTCTGTGTGTCCTTTTTCAATGTTAATATAACAGCTAAAAAAAAAACAATAAGAATTAGCAAAATTAAGATTAAAGTTTTGTAACAATGTCTTACGATATTGAAAATCATACACCCGCGATGACAACATCCCGTTTATCGCTTATTAAAACATCTAAAGCAAGTCAAATGGGATATCTTTAGCGTTCAATATTAAATACATATATGCATAAATCTTTATTCCGCAGATGTTTCTTTTACCTTTTTTCTTCTTTTTTGGCCACTTTATTAAAAGCCTATGGATTGATATTGCAAGCATATACATACGTGAATACAGGGTATTGTCATCGGATATTGTGCGAATTTAATATGTATGATTCAGAATAAAATTTAACAATATATTATGTATACATTTGTCAGTGTGGATAAAAACGATTAATAAATATAAAAAATACAATAAGAAAGTGTACTATACGTTAATATAATTTAAAATGTTGTATGATGCAGATCACTGTGCCTATGTAATTAAATTGTAGTATATTGAATTTAAATTCTTTATATCACTTCTGTTATTGATGCTTTTTTTATTTTGCTGAATCAGAATCATCTCTTTAATTTCCCTTTTATGCACATTGTATTCTGTAGCCAGAATTTTTGTCTTGTTGTAATCAAATTGATGGTCGTTTTCAAATTTGTGGTTGTAAAGCGCGGTTCTGTCTGTTTTACTGTATCATGGGCTTGCAGTCTTTTATGTAAATATTGTTTTGTTTGTCCGATGTAGCAACCGTCACAGTCTCTACACGGGACCTCGTAAACAATGTGTGTACGTTTGTCTTTTTCAATTTTTGGTTTGAGTCTGGTGAATAGATTACTATTTGTGTTGTTTGTGTAGTAATCTATTCACCAGACTGTATAGCTTTTCTTGACTAATTTTCTGTGACACAAGGTCAAGCCTTTTGGTAAATTGAAGCCGTTAAAATAATGTTCACATTCATTTGATTTACGTTTTACAACTTTAATACGTTTAACGTCAGTTTCACAAGTTAAATGTACTTACATCTCACTGAAAATAATAAAATCTAATTAAAACCTGAGAGCATCGGCACTTTGGCTGTAATGGTTTTAATAAAGAGTCCGATGAAAAACGCTTTTGAGGGCTCATATTTTCAGAGAAATCGTCAAATTATGATCAAACGCCTTTTATGGATTGAAATTTTTGATGTTTTAGATTTATATTAAATGTTTCACGCTCATTTATTATAATGGTCTCATTAAATTTAATTGATATAGCGAAGTATTTATATGTTTATTTGTTACATATTTATATTAAAATTCAAAGCGTGTATTTAGAGTATACATATTATTTGTTCTGAAAGGTCACAAGTCAGTTTTGATTCTACGGTGAACTTGAAAAACAAATTAAATCAGTTAACAACAAAGTCAATCGACAAATCTCATTCCAGAGATATTTTAATGTGTACTTCTATTATGACTAAAAGAATAATAAGACTAAAATAAAATGTAACAAAGTAATTCTTGGGGAATAAGTTCTCACATTATTAAATCACTCAAGTATATGTACATACACGAAAAACTACGTGTATGAACAAATGTATGAATGCACATCTACACCAAGCTGGCATTGCGAGCAACAACGTACAGACAGCTGTTTCGATCTTACATAGATCTCATCAGTGCATGAGCGTGCTGTTCACAATGCCTTACAAACTTAGATTACCTGCATTATATTATTATTTACTGCTAATTGTTTAATTAAATTAAATTATGTAAGTTAAAGGTAATAGTTATTACTAAAAAAAAATCTAAATTTACAGTTGTACAATGCTAAATTCTTTTGCCAAAATATATATAAACTTATCTTTGTTCTATTTTATTGTTTTTTTAGTATTACTTATAAGTATTGTAAAAATATAATATTTTAACAGTAAATTTAATTCTTAATCGTATACCCTAACATAAAGGTACTTATTGCAATAAATTGAACTTTATTACGGATCACTCTACTTTAAAATTTCAGTTGACATATAAATGCCAGGTGAGTTTTTATGTAAAATGAACAACATCAATAGCTCTCTGATTGCCATGAAACTCCATTTCAGTTGAAATCCAGTCAATATATACATTTAGGTACCGTGACCATTAGCAACGCAGGTGTTCTGTTAAGAATAAATACTTTTACAGGATTTGAATATTGCAATTTATTTGTCGTGTTTTAATACATATTAGATTAAGTTTATCCTTAATATTTTTTTTTTGTAAGTTTGAAAAGAGTTCTTTATGGACGAGGTGGCGTTTCTACTTTTCGGGATAAGTCATGAAATTGAAAAGCTATCATGTCTTTCGTGTTCGAGAGTACTATGTGTGAATAAATCAAGACATCTTATATTCGCAAATGGAAGTATTTATATCCTTTGCTTCGCATTTAAGAAATTTTGGGGTTTCTAAAGAAATGTTCTAATATTGCCCTTGAATTCCTTCTTTTCTCTTTAATTAGTAGTGGTGTTACTTGAAAAATGCTTAACCACACCACAACCATTAATTATTTTGACCGATTGAGGGAGGGTGCAGATGTAATCGAGACAGGTCCAATCATGGCAAAATGAAGATTAAGAAATATGATGGAAGTACATTTTTAAGTTTTTCTCTAGATGGAAGATAGTTGTTAAAGAAAAATAATGAGAAAAGTTTTGGAACCTAGTATGAAAACAGAAGTAAGAAGAAATCGAAGAAAAACAAATAAATTAATTGAAGATGATGCTGGAAGCTTGAAAACATTAAGAAGATTACACAGAGGATTTTTCAAATGGAAAAGTTTTCATTTCATTAGTGACGAAGATTACAAGGAAACCTAGAAGGGGATGGTAAGACAAGTTGAAGAAGACGTTTTCACAATCGAAATACTGGAAAACATCCTGCGTAAAACAGAAAGGAGTGAATAATGATAAAGATTGCACATAATACTTTGCAATTATTCAAAAAAAGAAGAGAAACTATTCATTTCAAAAAATGTATTTAAAAATTCTCAAAATCAGCTAAATTTGTATTGCCATAGTATTTATTGCTATATTGGCATATTTATGGCACATCTCTACCATTACTAGGTATTTTTAAACTTCAAGCAATTGATTTCTTTTATTGACGTAATTTTCAAGTAATTTCAAAGTATACATATTATCAATTTCTCTTGTTACCTATTATTCCTTTGTTTACGAACAAAATAAAACCATTATTTGAATAAAAATAAGGTAAACATGATTACAAAGTAGTATTTTCTTTCCTTCTTAGAATTGTCTAGTAGTAAATACTACCGCCTACAAATTCTACCTTTGCATTTGTCCGCCTTAGGATACACCAAATACAAGGGTTAACGAACCAGTTGAATTTAACCCATTCATGTAAATGTTTGCCAAAGTAAACACCTATAGCAAACATTAGTATAGAATGTCATTGACCTTAAATTATATTATTAGCCTGGCGAACTAAATCCACAACTGAAATTAATGGTGAATCAACTCCCAGATATAAGATGATTAACTAATTTATACCGCTTATAAGGAAGAATTATTATAATAACATAGGACGGGCTATACAAATCCTACAAAAATATGGAGACGGTAAGTAACTTTTTTAGAATATTAATTTTTGTAATATAGCCACAATTCAAATTAGTGACTACCTTAGTTCATTTCTTACAATGAGTGGCAAATTATCAATGGTATTCATTATTCGGTATTTAAAAAATTTAAAAACCGTTGCGTGTATAAAGTATCAAAAAAGAAAAAAAATGATTTTTCCATTTAAAATTTCATTAACTTCCTGTGAATATTATCTTTTATAATTAATTATCAAACTTGGATTTTCTGACGCTCAGTATATGTAGCTCTGTGATGAAACTACACCGTTAGTGGGGAATGTAATCAGTAAACAAAATTCTTTTTAAAAATGATCTGCCTTTTAAAAAATGTCCTTGGTTCCATAGATAATACTCCATTATTCTACGTAAATCTTCTTCTTCAAGAGTGTGCAAGAAGTTAGCTTTGGCGTTTTATGTCGACGAATTTTAGTGTAAGAGATATTTAAATATCCACTCGTATCTCGTAAACTTGTGCCAGGATTATTATTTTATGTTGCTGTTATTACTGCTTCATCAGGATGCCTACGATTATTTAATGATCGTGTATAGACATATTGAAATTACCAGTAGCGCTGAAAAGGCGATTCAAGTGTGCAACTATCCCATGAAGGATATGCGGACGTTCAGGATGTCTTGCATTAAACTTTAAAGAAGTCTGCCGGCAGGAGGGGAGAATATCACTAACAAGTAGAATAATTTCTATATTTTCGGGAACACTTAATCGTTATTCAATAAAATAATTAACATATCATGTCACATAAGTAAATTATTTTGATAGCTGGCGTTTCAAACAATTTTCAATTGTTTGGATTGTGTTTTACGCACTTTATATTGGAGTCAAGAATTTTTTCAGTAAGTTTACACAGAAATGTAGAAATATTTAAAAATTTTCAACGAAACTTCGTATATGGTCGTTTTCAGTAATTAGTAATAACTTTTTTATTCTCCTTCAAAGAAATGTGAGCTTTTGCACCCTGAAATTGGGGTCCAAAGAAGGTATTCTCTTCCCTAGGAAGCAAATGAATGTTTTCCTCTCTAGAAAGGAAAATGAAATGAGCTTCATTACAAAATCAGAATTTATTTATTAATATTAATTGTGCAATTATTAAGATTACTGAAAATTATTATTATTATTATTATTATTTTCCATTTCATATTTTAATCTAGATTTTCGTGGAAGTAGATCCAATGATGCCGCTTTAGCCTCTTCACGTAGAACGTTTTTTTCTAAATCTAGATCTTCAGAATCCATTGATGTAAACATTAGAGATTACTTATACTCTATAAATGGGCTTGTTTTGTATGTGTCGCAGGCTAATAGTCATTTTCGGCAAATAGCTTTTGCCTAGGCAAATGATAGCTGCCTTGGCAAATAGCTCCATATCATGTATTTCTAATCAAAAGCTATTTTCCTAGGCAAATGGTATCTCCCAGCTGGGTCTTTAGGCAAATAGATTCACAAAAAGACAAATGTCGTGGGCAAATAGTATTTGCCAACAACATTTTTTAGCCAAATGGGTTTTTAATTTTTATTTGAGGTTATGTTTATCCTTGTTTACCTAATGTTTATGTGCTTCGGTTCTTCATTTAGCAGTTTTCTACCTATAACATGTAAGTTAATATTAACACCATGGTAGATAAAGATGAATTTTATTTAAGGCTGAATGCAAAGTACCAACAAACAACAATTAGAAAGCCGTGGGCCCTGCAACGAACTAATGAAATTAGTGCGATTTTAAAAATTTTTCGTTCAAAACAAGTTCAGAATAATACTCAGGCCCTCTCAGCAAAAGAAAAATATTATGGCAAAACATATGACCTCCTGGAGATATCCGGCGTATCAAAAGTTATTCGGAAAGCAAAATCTGTTAACGACGACCTTATTTATGTTACATCATCATAAACGAAGGTGAGAGTAGCAGAGGATGTTTATCACATGATGGCAGTGTTGCAGTATAAGGTGAGAGTAGCAAAGAATGTTTATCACATGATGGCAGTGTTGCAGTACCGGCAGAAAGTCCTGACAATTCTAAAGTTGAGAACCCTCATCAAGAAGAAAATTCAGGCGAGGCAAATATAATACAGGTTGCCGATTCTCAAATTGAGACGCACTTAGGAGAAACCATTGAGAATATTCCTACGGTGACAGAGCACATTACGGCAGATGGTTTAGGCACTAGTGAAGACTGTAACGTAACTCGGTGGCATAATATATTGCTGTGTTTGCGGCAACGAAAGTACAGGCGCTCACGCTTGTTCAAAGTGCAATAAAATTGTGCACGTAATTTGTGGTATTACTTCTGAAAACGGTGAAAGGTTTGGAAGCAAAGTTATTTGCAGACTCTGCATCAATGAGGTAAATATTAGAATTAATCGGAAGAAATCCTATGAAAGACAAGCCAAAGCCGCAGAAGTAATGAGAAAAAGGAGAAAAACCATCTTTGGCGAGATAGAAACAGGTAAATTTGTAACTATACCTATTGCAAAATTTGACAGAGGACCATTAGATAAAAAAAATGTAGAAGCTATTATAATTGAAAAGAAAAATGATGTTTATCGCATTGGCACCAAAAGTGGTATTTTAAAAGCTGGCTGACTAGGAGTGACATAACACCTGTTTCGTCAATTAGTTTTTCTTATAATGATATTTCGCAAGATTGCTTTCTTTCCTTAAGAGAAGTCTGCGCCAAGCAGTCTATGTTTTCGTGTCAAGCATTTTCAAAATGTCAATGTAGGCCTTCAAAAACCCAGTGCCTGTTTCAAGACTGGAAATTTGTGCAACAGTAGATGCCATTCCAGCAATACCTGCCAAAATAAATTGTCCAATTGACAGCTTCTTTTGTCGAAACATACAATCTCTTTTGTCCAAATATAGGCAATCTTATAAATTCAAAGCTTTGCTTACTGCTTTGTTCGCATTAGTATCAATTTAATAATAAAGATGTATCTATAATAAAAATTCTAGCATTAGGAAAAAGAACTTATCATAGTCACTTTACATATAAGTAATATCAAGGGAAAGTTTTATATATAAACTATCTGATAACTGTATTATACTTCAATATTGTATACAATAAAAAAAGTCCATCAAGTACATAAATCTTCCCATTACACAGAATACCTCCTGGTAAACACTACTTGCAAAAATAACTGAATAAAGAACTTAAACACTTATTTTGATAAAGATTTAGAACGACTTCTCAAATAATAATAAATCTTAGGCCTGTATGAGACGATGCTAAATTTTACAGAAAATTTTCATGTAAATTTTATTTTTGAAATTTAGCAACGTGTAAAACAGAAAAGTGATTGCAATATTTCATGCGAAATTTAGCGGCTAAATTATTTAGAGTTGGTTCTAATTTCTGTGTTAAATCTGCGTGAAAAACTGCGCAATAGAATAAAATGGGGATAAAATTGCAATTGACGACAAAGTTAACTAAACCAAAGCAACTTAAAAATAAACTTGCGGTTTCAGAGGTTGTGTATGAATGATCATTGTGTTTTTTAAATTCTTATTGCGTAAATTAAAAGATGTCCTGGTTACGTGAACAGGTGGCTGTGTAAATAGAGGAATGTAAAAAATATCCGTTTATATGCAGATAAAGATGCTAGGTATAAAAACAAACATCCTCGTGCCACAGCAATAGAGGCAATAAAAAATATAGTGATAAAAATAAAACCAGGAGTGTCAATATCAGATATTAAAGCTAAATTTCATGGTCTAAGAACTAATTTCTTAAATGAACATAGAAAATATAAGGAATCTCAAAAAGGTGGTACAGAAGATGATTATAAAGGTTAACTGTGTATCCTAATGACTCACAGAATTTAAAACTAATTTCTCGAAGAGCAACCAACCTTTCAATTACGATAACACTAAAATTACGTCACTACATCATATATTACGCATGTGCGTGTGCTAAATTTGATATGTAATAATGCATACGTGTCATACAGGAGTAATGCATTAATATCAAAATTGTATGCTAAATTAAAGCAGAAAATTTTCGTAATAATTTACATGAAAATTGTCTGTAAAATTTAGCATCGTCTCATACAGGCCTTAGAAATGATTTCGTAGGTGAAATCGTAGAAAAAATTATATGTAAAACACGGGAGTAGAGTTTTTCCTTCCCTTGGATGATTAAACTTCATCTACAGGAGAGAATAGATAACTTTCCTCCCTAGTAATACAAATAACTATTTTACTCCATCTTCATCGCTATTATGATTTTACTTGAAACACTAGTTTTTATTGTGCTTACTCCAACAAAGAAATCACTGACCAGTTTTGGATCGATCTATGACTCATGCAATTGCGCATATTTTATGAGAAACCAATTTCCAATCAAACTGCAATTAAAGTCTGTCGGAACACTATTTTAGCCTTTTAGTTATCATATTTGTCGGTAGATAGTACTTGTTCAGTGATTGATAAGTATTTGATGAATCGTATGATTACATAAAATATTATTAGTATTAATTCAAGTAAACTAGCATTAAAATTAGTAGAGAAATATAAAAAGTAAAGAAGAATCATTGTGTCGAAACTAATGTCATTATCACTCATGTTTATCGTTCATTCAAAACGTTCAAATAAGGCAGTAGATACTTAAAGTAATACATTATTTTACCAATACAATTACTTAGGTTAGCGTAGTACAATTATCTTTTGTGCGGATGCGCTAAGTATTCATAAATCACACTGAATCACGGATCCATCCAAACGTAAGTTGGAACAAACCTATTATAATCATAGTTGGCCGGATTTAGATTCAAAAAAAAAAAATCTACAGAGTTCGTTAGTAAAGCGGGAAAATTTAAAACCACTGTATCTACAGAAGCATTTATACTAACATTAATGTTTTTACAGTTTCCTGTTAAATTAGACTTGCAATTTTATTTTTTAAAAACAATACTTGACAGGTAAGCACCATTACGATCTATGCATTCTTCCAGTCTTATTTGAAAATTGTCCATTGCTCGCCGTAGCATTTCCAGTGTAAACCGTTGTAACCTGTGTCGTTAAGAAAGAGAAAATGGCTAAGTTATGACTAATTCATTTCTAATATAAGTATTTTCATTATTTAGTAGGACACTCTCTCTTCCGTAACATGTTTAATTTCCGTAAATTTGTTAATTATTCAAAATCAGTTGTGTATCTGTAAATCATTCCGTAAATTTTGAAATTTTGCTTTAATCATGATATTTTAAAATCCGTGTATATATATTTTGTGGAAAATTTCCAGGTAATACATTACAGATACGTACGTAAGAAATACAGAATATACCTCAGCTGATATGTTAAAGTTCACGTGATTTTCTCGTGGTAAATGCATTTCTTTTGCCCTGACGTGTGCATTCTACGCCTATTAAAGCCGCAGCATTTTGTGTTAAAAGAAACTCTCTTGCCGAGTTCCCGCCTTGCTGATCAGACTAATTCTATATTCAGCCGTACGGTGTTCCGTTCCGCTAAACTGGCTAAATTTTATATTCAAGCCGCGTTCCTGTTTGAACAACCTAATTTTATATTTAGGTTGATTAGTAGGCACTCTCCGCCGAGCTCCTGCCTAGCTAGTTCGTCTAATTTCATATTCAGATAACTAGTTTCCTATTCCGCTAATAACCGGCTTAATTTTATATTCAAGTCGTATCCCCGTTTGAGCAACCTAATTTTATATTCAGGTTGATTAGACGTGTTCCGCCAATAATTGTGCTAATTTAGAACTCCTGTCAATTGTTTTCTTTCCGTATATTCCTTGAAATACTCTAATTTTATATTCAGAGTAAAATGCTCTAATTTTATATTCAGAGTGATTGAATAATCCCGATTTACCGTTTCAAATTACCTTTCCTTAATGTTTGAAGCTCTAAATTAATCAAAGATATCCGCTTTCCGTTTTGTTTATTTAGGGGACTAATCATTATCGAAACATAGAAAGAGAAGAAAGTTTAATACTCATTTAACAGCATATTATGACAATTAGTCGTTTGTTTGTTTTCCAACGTCACAAACATTATCTGTTTTACCGACCGAAAACTGCATAAATAGATTAAACACGTATCATCTTAAAGCTGTAATCGTAAATAATAATTTGCTTGAATAGGCAATTCTATGTTATAATTTTAGAGATTTATTATTTTGCCAGAACGGCATAAGTCAAAAGTACCGGGAGAAAATATTATAGACATGTGCGAATGCATGATCATGACAAGTATGACACGTTCAAAGATCTGAATAAAGTTTACATTTCCAATTATCTTTTGAAACTGCCATACCAATGAGTTTTACTAATTACGTTGTAAGGGATCACTGTTTGTAATTATGGATTAATAAAGTATATGATAAAGGGTGATCCTGTATATTAAAGTATGTAAATAAATGTATATAGATGTATAAAAACACACGTGTTTATTTTCTTATCTAATTTGACAAGGCATATGTTAATCAAAGTAAAGAGTGTAGTTACCTCAAGAGGATTTCGACCTTCTCTAATTGAACTGGCCGATGATGCACTAATTTAACACTTCCATCACTAAATTTCACTAATATAGCAAACACGAAAGAAGTTTAAATTGAATTGTACGCGTCTTGACAGCTGTTAGTCCGCGAGAGCGACGCAGGGCGCTTCCCCGCGTTGGATTGTACTCGCAGCCATCGGATGAGGAACGTTCATCGATTCGGAGGAATCTTATAGTACTCTGCGGTTTGTTTGTTTCGCTCAACCGAATATTTGTTTCGACCGCTTTTACAGTAACTACCGCAACAGCGAGTTAATGAGTACAGCTAATAGCCACAAGACGCCATTACAACGTGCCACTTCTTTTTTAATTTTTAGTTTTAGTTCCTCTAACGTTTGCGGTCGCTCAACGTACACCTTGCCCTTGAGTCAACCCCAAGGAAGAAAGTCGCATATGGACAAATCCGGTGATCCAGCCAAACAATGTCTACATTTTTGGACATGATATGGTTCGGAAAGTGTTCCCTTAAAGCAGCAATAGACATACGTGCAGTGTGACTGGTAGCACAGTCTTGCTGCAATCACGTAATCTCTGGAAATCAAACCAGTTCTTGTCTCAAAAATGTTGTGACCATGTTTGTGTAACGAACTACAGTGAGGGTTGTAACATGTCGTCGATCATCTTCAAAAAAGAATGGTCCAATAATGCCAGATGATGAAGCGCGCACCATACTATCGCCTTAGAACTATGCAACTGTTTCTCATGTAACTGAAGCGTGTTTTCAGCGCGCCACTATCGAATGTTCTGTTTATTTACATAGTCGTTAAAATAAAACTTGGCTGCCACTGACATACACATATGGTGAATTAAGTTTTCTTTCCTATCCAAACGCTGCAACATTTCTTGACAAAAATTCATGCGATTAACCAAATCGGTTTCTTTTAATTCTTGACCAACTTGAATTGTGTGAAAAAGTCCTTATGTAAAATTTGACGCATCGACGATTCACTGATATTCAATTCTAATGCTTGTCTAATCGCAGAACGTTTTGGACTACGTGTTAGTGGAGTTCGAACTCTATCAACATTTTCTCGCGTTCTAACACTTTTTGCTGGTCTTTTATGTATTAAATTCAATGTAGATCTAGTTCCTGCAAAATTTTATACCCACAATTAATTGCGCGAATAGACGGAATCCGCCCATGACGCGGAATAATGTACTGGCAGCGAAATAATCTTCTCACAGTTGTCGCGGAGTTACTATTTTTATAAAACGATTTAACACAGAAGGCCCGATGAGCAACTGACACTGTTCCATGTTTAGTCAATGGCGTTAAATGACATTTTATCATTAACTTCAGCGTTTTTACCCAAACGTCAAATGAATTACAGAGTTTATAAATTTTCCATTTTCACTGACGAACCCTGTACAAAAATATTAATCGGTGACGGCTTCTATCACTAGCAAAAGTTTTATACTAATTGCGTTATTAATAAACAATTTAATATAAAATTTAAAGTAGAACAATAGATTATTCGATTGTCTAGTGAGATGCATTGTGAGATGTTTCTAGCGGAGTATGAAGTAATAGTTATTTGTGTTTATAGGCCCCCGGGTGGTAGCTTTGAAGTGTTTTTGCAGACCATGGATTCTGTGTTGCACTTTTGTATTGACAAACGCGTAGTGATTTGCGAAGATTTTAATGTTAAATTCAATTACGATGATTGTTGTGCTAAGGCGCTGTGTGATGCAATGGGCTCTTTCGATTTTATTCAGACAATTCATGACAATACGAGATTTAATAATTGTATAGATAATGTTTTCATAAATTTTGGAGTAGATAAATATGGTAGAACCTGGTCTGAGCGATCATTCGGGTCAGTGTTTGCAAATGCATGTGAATAAAAACAACGATTCAAGGGTTTCACTCAAATGTAGATAACACCGATACAAATGTACATAACGCCGATAACACAGAGAGGGAAAATATCCTTCTTTAATATAGTAAGTAATTTGGATTGGGCGCTTATAAGTGATGCTCATATGGGTTTTATTAAAAAAATTGCAACTTTTCATAGTAATATAATCGATGCTTTTGAGCTTGGTTTTCCTATTAAACTAGTCAAGCAAAAGCCTGTACGGGAATCATGGTATACTGACGTTCTAAGTGATATGCGAGATAACTTAAAATTGTTAGTCGATATGAATAAGGTTTATCGCAACGAACAGTTAAAAACAAAAGTCATAAATTATAAGAAGCAATATGTAAGTCCAATCAATGAGGCGAAAAGAAACGCTAATGATTTATTTGTATTGAATGCTTCTAACAAGGTCAAAGCAATGTGGTTGCTTATCAATTCAAACCGTAAACATATAGATAGACAAAATAAATGTCCATTGACTGCGGACACCTTTAACAATTTCTTTCGCGACGTATTTCAATAAATTCTGTGTTTGGTGATCCATTTAGATTAGATGATGTTCCGTACAACGAAGTGCGCAATGTGATTGATTTCCTGAAGCCATCTGATACAAGAGATGTGTACGGTCTAAATACAAATATATTAAAATTAGTAAAAAACGAGATTATTATGCCTATTACTAATTTGATTAATTTGAGCTTCCGGTCAAGTAATATTCCGGATGAATTAAAACTTGAATCTGTTATACCGCTGCATAAGGGAGGAGATATAAACGAAGTTTCGAATTATAGACCCATTTCTATTCTCCCGGTACTGTCAAAAATATTTGAGAAAATAATTAAAAACAATATCGTTTCTTATTTTGAAAAAAACTCATTGTTCTGGGCGAAACAGTTCGGTTTCAGGCACGAGAAATCAACAACTGCAGCAGTATTCGATTTTGTGGATTGTACTTTATCATGTTTTTAAAATGCAGAATACTGTGCAGCTACCTTTTGTGATATTAGTAAAGCGTTCGATTGTGTCGATCACAATGTTTAAATGAATAAGCTTAAACTACTTAATTTAGATGATTTATCTTTGCGGTATCTCAGGTCGTACCTAAATAACAGACGTCAGATAGTTAGAGTGGGGGTAGAGCTTCTATAGAGCTGAAAATAAACTCAGGTGTGCCACAGGGTTCCATATTGGGGTCAGTGTTATTTCTAATCTATATTAATGACTTTGCAAGCAATGTTAAGACTGACAAGACTATATTTTTCGCGGATGATGCTGCATTACTGGTTAAGTCCGCGGATAGTGCGGATGTTGTGTCTAGGAACACGGTGGCTTGTAAAGATGCGGAAGCTTGGTTTAGGCAAAATAAGTTGTTGCTTAAGGCTATACGCCCGGCCTCGAAATCGTTTTTCCCATTTCCTAATCGTATTTTTCATGAAAACCTTACCGAATTTACACGCTAATTTAAGAAAAAAATGCCTTTCAATGGATAAATCGTAATTTCTTCGAAATTGTCCAAAGGGCCCTAAATAAAAATAAAAATGTAAGAAATTTCAAAAAACAAGCCTTTATTTAAAATTATGTAACACTCAACAGCAATACATAAATTTTATTTTTTCTTAATTTTTAAAAATAAGGTCACGAAACGGAAAATAAAATTTTGAAATTTGGGCGAAATTCACTGAAATCAAATAGAGTATGTGGTACGCTCGCACATTGTGTCGAGAGGTAGCTCCGCCTACCATTTCGGGCAGTTTCTACGCAGTTTGTAAAATACTTCTGAGATCGGTGTATGTTAAGAAAGTAATCGTTACTCGGACATTATTTTATCGAAACCGTTGATATTTTCTTTACAAAATAGTGTACACATACAGTGTCAGCGTCACAATACTTCCTTATACTACGTATCAGAAAGTAAAAGCAATATCTCTTCCCGTCCCTAACGCTATACCTGCTAGAAGCGCATGCTAGGACTCACACGGCTTGCGAGCAGGGAGTATAATTATTATATTTGACTCGCAATAATTTGCTTCTGAAACGATCTAGAAATTTATTTCTTGCACAAAAAATAATTTTGGAATGTTGGCTTTATTTTGTTTCACATATATATGGGTAAATTCTGAAAAATAAGATTAGTTACTCGATAGCTGAAAAATATGTTACACGAATTGGTGGTCTACTAAAACTTTTTTTTTTTATAAAATTTACACACCATAGAGAAAAATCGAAAACACTAGTATCATCCAAATACTTTAGGGTATAACCTTAAAAAAAACAGATCCCTAGCTCTCTGCATTGCTGAGATATCACGAGATAAGTATTAATAATTGAAGAAAATGAAAATTTTAAAATTTACACAAAAAACGATTTTTCGACCTTTTTGCGATTTCGATTTTATTTTCCAACTCAAAATTTGAATCCGGCAGGTGATTTTACATATCCAGCTTCACTTTTTTTGTGTGTTTGAGAAAATATAAATTGTATAATTTAGGGGCGGTTGCTTCCCAACTGCTAAACATGTGGGCCAACCGGCGATTATCTGAGACCATAACGCAGCCATAAATTACAGGCAGATTAGATTAGGTGACAAGTTCTTTTCTCTATCTCTTTCCTCAGCATAAGACAGAGCACGCGGACCCTTAAACATTTGTCTTTTATTTACATTTGCACGAAAAGCAGTGGTACGCCCATTTCAAATCGAACTCAGCTTGAAGCGGGCGTCCAGCCTTAATAGTAGTAAGACAGTTACGATGATGTTTACCGTGCGAAGTGGCGTCGAAATTGATGTTGTGGGCGAAGTCAGGTATTTGAGTTTTGTACTTGATCCTAAACTTAAGTGGGGACCACACTGCGAGCATGTAGCAAATAAACTGGTGAAAGTAATATTTGTTTTAAGAAATCTGTCTTTGTCAGTATCTCGAGACATTGTTAGGGTAGCGTACTACTCATTGTTTCATTCGGTAATGTCCTACGGCATTGTGTTGTGGGGCCTGTGGTTCGTCGCGGCATAGAATCTTTGGTCTGCAGCGTAGGGCGGTGAGGGTATTAAATGAGTTGCCATACCGTGCTGTCTGTTGCCAAGCATTTGTGAATTCAAAAATCCTGACATTTCCTAGTTTGTATATTCTTGAATGCTTATTGTACGTGAAAGCTAATATTTCGTCTTTTAATACTTGTGCCACTTTTCACAAGTACGATACTAGAAACAAGAATGATCTTTGTGTTGAATATACTCGATTGAGTAGTACACAAAAGGCATATTGTCAGAGGGGTGTAAAATTATACAATGCTCTTCCTCAAAATATTAGAGAATTGGATTTTAATAATTTTTAAAATGCCTTTAAGAAAGTTTTTGTTGAACAAGCGTTTTTTTATGAAGATGATTATTTCAGGTATTTCAAGTTTTGTGAGGATGGGAGATGGCCGAATTGTATGTCATAGTATGTGTTCTGTTTGTGATAATACTTGTTATAAAACCGGAAATTTGACAATTCATTGTTCCTTAGGAAACTTGGAGAATTATAAATATAAATGTTGCCGTGTATCGCGTTATACCTTATTATATTTGTAATTGTATATGTGTATATTTATATTGATTTGAATATGACAATGTCCTATGTTATTGTAACAACTCTCGACAATAAACTATGATTTGATTTGATTTGATTTTACTTAGCTGTGTTCATTAAAGTGAAACACAGGGTATTTTAGAAGATGATAAATTTATAATAAAAATGTCAAAACGTTATGATTTGAATTATTTCCTACAAAAGGTATGCAATAATTTAGTGAAAATCCCCTTACATTATAGAAAACTATAGATTTCACTTTCGAAATCGTCACTATAAAAATATAGAAACAAAAATAATTCTTAAAAAGAATTTTTTTGTAGAGTTACGGTACTTAAACACGATTATTTCCGTCTTAATTAAGATCAGTTTATTTCTGTTATATTTCAATGGATCTCAATGTAGGGAGATATGACGTAATTTAAAAGTTCTCCATTAAATCCCAAATGAATGTATGTATATATCTAGTTTGAGAGTTTGAAGGAAACGTCCAATCGATATTCTAATTTCGTTCTACATCCAGTGTTTCTTCACGAGATTGACGCAAGCTCTCGCATAGTTTAGACTACATTTATTTTTGAAAGCAGTCCGAGCGTAGGCAATTGTCGGTACTCCCGAACGCTCTGATAAGCTGCGACTCGAGTTAACTTAATTGGAAAATTAATACAGTTGCTGCAGTGAGTTGTTTACTTTAACCATGCGACCCATCCATCTATTATAATAATTTTACTAATATCATTGGATTTATTGAAGTTACGTTAAGTTGTTTGTGAAGTCTTATTTGTTTTATGCTGTTTACAGCGTTATTTATATATTAACAAACTGACCCGCCAGGCGTTGTTCTACCTTTTCCGATAGATGGTGCGATGAGTTTGATTTGGCTAACGATGAAATCCAAAGAAAAATGATGTAGATATGTTAAAATTCAATTCTACCAAAAAATAGCGCCATGTAGTTGACGGTAGCATATAACAAAACAATTTTGTTGACCACGCGAATATATTGTGTACATATAAATTATTTCGGTCCATAAATATAGAATTTGTTAATAAATTGAGTAGAGCGCCACCTATCGGATTCTAGAAAGCGAATGTGATTTTCTCCTTTTTTTGGCACTAGACCAAAATAAAATAACTACATTCGTTGGTCAGATAGCGAAACAACACAAAAGGAAAAATAAATGTAATATTGTTTTAATAAGGCTGGAATGCTGATTTTTCTCCAGGTTTTCAGATTTTTTTCGAACTGAACACATCCGATTAAGTTATTTCCATCCCGCGAGCATAACGAACAAAACAAAACAGGATTAACCAAATATGTGCTTACTATCATCAGTTATGATCGAGAATGCATACAAAAATTATAATTTTTAAGTTTTTCCAAATTTTCCGATTTTCGTTTGTAATTGTCCCAATTTTTTTCCTGAATACTTTTCCAGGACATAACGAACAATACAAAAAAGAATTACTCATATCCATTGTTCGAATTGTGAGTTATACAAAAATCCTACAGAAGAAAGCACTTTCAGCTTTTCCCGAAGTTTAGAATTTTCTAATTTTTCTTTCCATAGAAACCCCATTCAGACTATTACAAACATTAAAAAAAAACTATCCAAATCAAACGTCTCAATTGATGCGTTTACCAACGAACAGCATTTTATTTTTATTTATATAGAAATATGGTGCAATACAGAATGCAAAATACAACTACAAATCAGAAACAGTCTAAGATTACAGAAAAACCCAAGAGTCTGAATATGAACAACTGAGACAAAAAACCAAAAGAGTACTGAGGGACAAAAAGAGAAAACTTAACCGAAAAGTGTTTGGCAAAGATAATTATAAAAGCTATAAAGTTAGATATCTGTATCTAGGACTAAGAAATGAAGGAAGACGTTATCAATTTAAAATAGTATATTTGAAAGATAAAAAGGAAAACTGCTCACATATAAAGAGGGCATCTTTAATATAATATTATTATAATATATAATTTACTATGTTTTTGCAATTGATTTAAATATTGATAGTTATTTCCAAATTAGGCTTTGTTCAACTTTGCATTATTTTGATTTTTGAAAATATTGAATTTTAAAAGTTTTGGAATATTTTCAAACTGTAATATAATGTTAAATTCAATTTATTATTAAAAAAATGTTATTTATTCCATTAGGTTTTTATTATTTATCAAAAATTATTATTTTTGCGTAATTTTCACTTCTGTCCAAAAAAACTTTTCTGATTTAAAATTTTGAATTATAATTATTAATCTACATATACTTAAAAGGCTTCTATTAATTCTTCTATATTCCTTGCTAGTAAATTACTTTCTCAAGAAATAGTAGATGCTCATTTAGACTAAATGATGAGATTTTATATTATTTATTTTATTACACTTTTAAATTATTTAATAAGGCAGAATATGAGGCGAATATTGATATCTAACTTTTTTCTATCATGGCCTTGAGGATTTTTAATTACAAAATATTTCAAGATTTATCATTCATTAGGGGATATTAAAGCTGTCGAGAAAGCAAGGTATCGAATTTATCAGTTCTTTTTACTATTGTTCAAGATATAAATGTGATTTTTTTTGTACAACTTCAATATAGATATGAGTACACGGAAAGGTTGTCAGATTATGTAATTTTTTGTCACAACCTTCTATTTTTTTTATTCCAAATTAGAGTAAAATGTACGTGTGTTTCTCGGTCAAAATCTGAAATAATTAAATGAAATTGATCAAAACGGATGTAATTCCCGTGTAGACCAATGTTTTCTTGTGAGATATAGCTTTTTGAATTGCGGAAAAAAGTTTAATTTGAGTAATTAAATTAAGAAATTCCGTAATGGTACGGTACTGAATTATTTGTATTTTAACAGCGCCTTCAGCTCCTACCTACTTCTTGGCCCCGCCTATGAGACTCTCCGAACTGTTTGTGGTAGTCTGCAGTATTTTATTTCACTTATTCTCTTCTCACTCCAATTTTAGCAAATTCGACTTTAATATCCCCTTAACCTATCCATGTTTACCTAATATATGTGTGTTAAAAAAAATATAGTCGTTTTTATCTCACAAAGAGTTAATAAATCACGCCATTGCAAATTTAATTCATTCAGCCTATCACCGAATGTTAAATAATGTTATGTTAGTGTCTTTGCCGTGCTGTATGTTTGAAGCATAGCTGCAGTAGTCTTTGTATTCTATTTCAATCTCTTTAATTAATAATGTTGATCCGACTCAATTGTTCCAATAATTCTTAATCTAGATAGCTCATCTGCCTATTCATTGCATTCCATATCTGTACATACTTGTGCGAATATAAACTGCTTTACTAAACATTCCTAAATGACAGAGTAGCTCCCAACACAATACAATAATGCAAGACTGGAAATTAATTTTAAGGAGATACAAACCTCTCGTTTTATAATATTGTAGAATGTTCCTTAAATATAGTTATTATTTAATTCCTTTGCAGGCTCCTGAACTTCTTCGGCGATACCCAGTTCAAGACCATAAGGACTTTCCGATGCCCTTGGACATGGTGTATTTTTGTCAGCCCGAAGGATGTTCTTCTGTTGGTCCCAAACGAACCGCCTTACGAGAAGCGTCTTCTTTTGTATTCATGCTGACGGACAAGGATTCTGGAAAAACACGTTACGGCATCTGCGTGAACTTTTACAGACCAATCGAACGCGGGCCGGCAAATTCGGGAACCGGTGGTCGACGTAGCAGTTCCACTTTAAGAAGAGATTCTTGGAGGAAGAGTATGGAGAAAAGTTCGGATTCGGCGTTTTCCAGGTAAAATAATATAAATAAATAGTCGAAGCAAGTTTTATATACAGGTAGTTTCACTGAATGGGGAATTTGGTTAACTCTTAATATGTGATACAAAAAGATTCAAAAAGTTTGTTTTTGTTGCTCAACAATGTCGTCGCCTTTTTCAAATAGCAGTCCATACCTTAAAATTTAATCAAAATACGTGATCCAATTACATTATTTACTTATCAGGTACTAGAAAATACCGTTTTTTCTCTCTATGTTCCAGAATTATAATCAGTCTTTAACTTAAAAATGTCCTCTACGATGTTTTATAGCAATGGTATATGTTTTAATTTTGGCTTTCTATATTCAATATCTACAATTTAATTAGACGCTTTATATTAGGTCCAGATGATTATTGTAATAATTATGCCACACGTAAATCACAATCTGATTAACTTTTGTTCTTTTTAATTCTCTAAACTATTTGCTTTTATATCCATCAATATTCGAGAAAATTTTATTTTTTATTTTCTCTCATATAATTGAATTCAGTGTCAGTTTTGCAATCCATATTATGAGCATTTTAGCAGTACCCACTTTCATGATAGAATCTGTTATTTTTATTCCGTCTTTTGTCGTTTTGTTAATCTAAAGTTTATATTTCTCTTTATATTGTTTCATTAAAAGGAGCGTTTGCCTATCGAAAACTATGGCCCCGTAAGGCATCGGCGATTTGTGTTTTTTATCTTTATTTTGTAATTTTGAAATCTCAAATTTGGGTTAGCGATGCAAAAGGCATAAATTTATAATGTTAAAGTTAGTTTTTGTATTAATTTATTTTCTTAAAAAAGTTATGTGTTTAAGAAATAACCACAAAAATGCATGAATATGATTAATGTCTACTAATTACGGCAGGTACACAATAGAAAAAAACAACCTTTACGCGCCAGCTGCACATTTGATGAACGATATAAAAACAAAATCAAATTTGTGTAATTATTTTTGAAGATAAAATTAATTATTAACGAAGTTAATGCCTTTATCCGTTACTTTATTTCCACACTGTATACGGGGTGTATCACGTAAAACTCCCATGTCAAATATCTCGGAAACGAATAAAGATATTTGAATTTTGTAAAAAGTAGTTACTAAAGAATGTGATCGACTCTAGTTTGCTGTCACAATTGTGTTTTATTATGTGAAGATATAGATGGCGCTGCGATGAAAAGAAATTTTGTGATTGCCATAATCTTCATTTGTTTTTATTTGAAAGAGTATTAAAATTAATGTAAATTTTATTATTTGTGTTAGTTTCCAAAATTTAACGGTGTCATAGATATTAGTGTTTAAAGAAAGTAAGAGTAATATTAAAGTTTTGTCTTTATTTTGTTTAAATATTTAATTTGTAGGGAAGAATAGCAGTAAACATATTCACAATTCTTGCTATTATAGTTACTTCACAATTTAAATTTTATAGTTCGTTCCTTTTTTAAATTCCACTTCATACGCACCCATAGGTATGTAGTCTATGTTATATGCATGCATGCTTGCTTTGATTATTATTTAGGAAATATTTTGACATTAGCACACATTAGTGACATTTGCTTGAATATTAATTGTCTTTATAATTTGTTTCATTCAAACATTTACTCACTTTGCGTTGAGATTGTATTAAAAATATGGTTTTACACACAAATGAAGATAAACTGAATATGGTGTTAATTTATGCAGAATCCCGTAGAAATGCATCTGAAGCAATGCTATTATATGCTCTACGCCAAACAGGCCTTTACCAGATCACAACACATTTATAAGTCTGTGTGCAAATCTCAGAAATTACGGTAGCTTAAAAAAAACAATTAAGGCAGAAAAGAGTAAGAGATGATAAAATTAGGGCAGCGGTACTACAAACAGTTAGTAATAATCCACATACATCATTAGGGCAATTAAAAGAAGAGCATGATCTATCTGTAACCTCTTGCCGAAGGATTCTAAAAGAAAATAAATACTTTCCGTATAAAGTTCATTTAGTGCACCATTTAAGAATAGGAGATAATCAAAGCACTCGATTTTCTGGCAGAATTTTCTGTAATGTTAGCGGAAAACAACATCTTTATGAATAAGATCATGTGGGGTGAAGAATGTCGTTTTCGCAATAATGGCACTTTAATTAAGCATAATGCTCGATATTGGTCAGAAGATAATCCTAGGTGGATAAGGCAAACAAGAAGTCAAACAGTTTTTGGCGTTAACGTTTGGTGTGGAATTTTAAACGGATATATCTTAGACCCCCACTTTTTTCATGAAATATTAACTGGTGTGCGCTACTTACATTTCCTGCAAAATGAGTTACCACTACTTTTGGAAGATGTACCTATAGAGCTGCGAAATAATATGTGGTTACATCAAGGACCTTCTCATAATGTCAACATAATTACTGATTATTTTAATCAAACGCCCCCACGTCGTGGGATTGGTACTAATGGCGTCCTTAGGTGGCCGGATCTAACCCCGTTAGACCATTTCTTATGGGGTTACTTGAAAGCTGAAGTTTACAAGGAATCCATAACAGATATGTGCGACCTTTATAATAAAATTTATGCAAGTGTTCAAAAAATTAGTAGACATACATTGTTAAATGTTTGCGGAAGAGAACTAATAAGGCGATATACGTTATGTAGCAATCAAGAAGGCAACAATTTTGAACATCTTTGTTAGTTATATTTGATCATTTAAAGTATTTAAACAAAATATAGACAACACTTTAAAATTACTCTTACTTTCTTTAAACACGAATATCTATAAAACCGTTAAATTTTGGAAACTAACACAAATAATAAAACGTACATTCATTTTAATACTCTTTCAAATAAAATACAAATGAAGATTGTGGTGATCAAAAAAATTCTTTTCATCGCAGCGCCATCTATATCTTCACATAATAAAACACAATTGTGAGAGCAAACTAGAATCAATCACATTCTTTAGTAACTACTTTTTACAAAATTCAAATATCTTTTTATCCGTTTCCGAGATATTTGACCTGAGAGTTTTAAGTGGTAGACCCTGTATATCGCAGCAATATGTTATGTTATACATAACGTTTAGTTAACTCTGCCATTATAATGGTTTATACAATGTCAAGTATACAAAAACACTAAAACACCTTTATCCTTTATCACACTAAAGAACAAAAAAAAACTAAATACGTATTTTGACAACTATGACTACTGAAGATGACAACATAGTTGCCGAAATACGTATTTAGTTTTTTTTAGTGTGGTAAAGGTGTTTTAGTGTTTTTGTTGAGTATCCAGCCACAGACTCCAAGTTTAGTTTCTGGGTCAAGTATATACATATAAGAAAAGGGTAATATTGAAGTAGTACCAATATTTTCAGGTTAGAGCCCTCGTATAATCTTATAATAAAATATATGGAAATCTTTTACAGTTATCTATAAATTCTTCTTCTTCTTGTATATATGTACCGCTACGTATAAAAATTATCATCGATATTGATTGATGGTATTTTAGCGATTACAGAAGCAGCAATATAGGACCAAGCGATTCGGAAAGAGATTGTCCGAGCAGGAGGGATTCCGACATCCTCGGTCAGAGCAATTTCAATCAACCACCTAGGTTAGGAATAACGGCACCGAGCAATGATTCGGAAAGTGGCGGAAGTCATTCACCTTCACCAAGGGCAACACGTAGACGGCAGGTACGCCTGTATATATACATATATACCCGAACCGTTCCCTTCTGAAAAATTCATGGGACAAACGCATTTTACCTTCGATAATTCGATTTCAGCGGATACGAAATCACTCGCTAACGTCGCTCTGCCTCCTGTCGCACCATCCGTTCTTCTCGACGTTCCGAGAGTGCTTGTTCATACTAAAAAAGCTGATCGACGCCTGTAACGAATCGTCGAGCCCGCGGAGGGTGGGTGCCTCCAGGCAGTTGGGCAGGTAAAAATTGCTTTTCGTGTATTCGACGGTGGCGTATGGAAAGTAAAATTCAGTTA
Organism: Amphimallon solstitiale; assembly: GCA_963170755.1. Taxonomy (NCBI): domain Eukaryota; kingdom Metazoa; phylum Arthropoda; class Insecta; order Coleoptera; family Scarabaeidae; genus Amphimallon; species Amphimallon solstitiale. The sequence continues at coordinate 85,295,075 of OY720678.1, read as the reverse complement.
GATCGTATATGTATGCGTGGTATGTACTAAAGGCCAATTTTCGTCGCATAATTTTTTCATGCGAGTTCATCTCGTTATAATTTTCGCCTAAAAATAGCTGCGCATAAAAAATGGGTCTTGATATATACAGTACAATATTTTTTAAAAATTGATGATGTTGTTTTGAAATTACCTTATCTATTTATAGTCAAATACAGTTACCTGCTTGTATCGACACAAATAATAAATGCTGTTTAAAGTTAAATATTTAAAATTCTAATTCAATCATAATTGTTTAGCTGCTAATGACAATAGTTATTATAACGGTTGGCTCACGCACAATATTTAAATTTATTTTTTCTTCTCCCATACTTTAATTGTATTATTAGATATGCCGAACCTGTACTTTAATGATGTCCATTACGATACAGATTTTTCATTACGATACAAGTTTATATCCAATAGGAATGCGACATTACAATATTCAAACAATATTCAATATGGCGACTGCATATCTAACAGATATACAAATTAAATAAATGTGACAGTTCTCTGCAATTTACAAGTAAGTACTTAAAATTTGTGCTTTTTTGAAAATATAAACGGTAAAAATCAGGGATAATGACAGTGAAATGTAAAATTTAAGTCCACCAGAAATTATGGAACAAGCCTTAGTAACCACGAACAATTTATTACCAGCTAAATTCGTAAAGGTGCATGGAAAATTTTAACCTCAATTTATGAAATGGAATGTTCAAAAATAATGTTTTATTATGGGGTCGTAGAAAAAATAGTGTATGCAACTCGCATTTAATGGCTATTAAGACACTCGTATTCATTACAATACTCGGCTTCGCCTCGTATTGTAATTTTCTTAGTCGTATCTTAATAGCTATCATTAAATGCTCATTGCATAATATACTATTTTGCACTTCGTATATATCCTTTACATTACATCCGAATATTGATACTGTAGATCCTTGCTCGATGATTTGCAACTTCTACATCTTTTATTTGTTAGATTCATTCTCGTTATTCACTTAACTCTTCCTTCATTACAAATGTTATATAAATTCCATTAACCATTATATATTTTTTGAAGAGCAAGTGTCCCGCAACTAGAGAATACAATTCCGGAATCCCGGGATTAGACTATTTGGTTTCTAATTATTATTGGGCTCAAACGAAAAAAAAAAAAAACTTAAACAATTTCTTAAAAAATATTTATTAATATTGTTGCACAACACAATACACTATATAGGGTTAGTAATAAGTCCCGGAACGGTCGAATAACTTTGTTATTTGAAAATTATGATTTCTGAAATTTGGTATGGGGGTATAGTTAATATAAATGCATTTTATGCAATACAGTTAATATTTTTTTCACTTCCGGTTTAATCGGCAATACGTCCAACTTTTTTTTTTAAATGGAACGCCCAGATTTTTTTAACACTTTTGAATGCAAAATAAAAAACTACGTTCAGGAAGTATTAAGATGTTTATTTTTATTCACAAGAAAACAGTTAAAAAATTAAAAAAGTGTCCTAATACAGAAAAATCAAGATACCTGTCTATTCAGGTTGCGATTACAATAATTGTTCAAAATGCTCTCCATTTACAATTTGACAAAAATGTAAACGGTCAGTAAAATTTCTTATTGAATTTTGTATTTGTTCTGGAGTGATGCGATTGGCTTCTTGAACTATTTTCTCTTCCAATTGTTCAAGATTATGGGGACGATTTTTGTACACTTGACATTTCAAGTGACCCCAAAAGAAACAATCTAACGGCGAGAGATCTGGCGAACGTGCTGGCCATTCGATTGCTCCTCTACGTCCGATCCAACGTCCCGGAAAAATTTCATTCAAATAATCGCTGACATTATGGGCAAAATGGGGGGGAGCTCCATCTAGTTGAAACCAAAAATGTGCATTAGGGTGATCACCTATGTTTGCATTTGGAAAGAGGGCCGCAAGTGCTGGAACAACCTCATTTCGCAATAAATTTAAGTAGACGTTGCCAGTCTTGTTTCCAACAAGACCAGCCCAGACATTCACCTTTTGAGGACGCTGTGTATGGACTTCTTCAATCCAATGCGGACTTTCAATTGACCAGTAGCGATAATTATGTCTGTTCACAGTGCCGTTGAGACAAAACGATGCCTCATCTGAAAAAATGATGTGATCTAAAACATTAGGCTGCTGCTCGATCAATTCCGTCATTGTTTCGCAAAATTGTAGTCTACGATCTGGATCATCTTCAGTTAACTCATGGACGGGATACACTTTATAGGCTTTCATTCTTGCTGATTTAAGAATATTATGAGCAGATTTTTGAGAGATCTCATGAATTTGACCTAATTTTGTTGTGGACACGTGATGATTTTCTTCCACTGTAAGTAACACATTCAAACTAGTTTCTTCATCTGTTGCTGTTAATGGACGTCCCCTTCTAGGTAAATCCTTCACCTGACGAGAGACTTCAAACTTTTGAATTGTTCGGCATACCGTACTTTTACTAATGTGACGATTCGGATAAACAGTATTAAACAAAATACGAACCTCTTCAAAAGAACGTTGACGATCACCGTACCCACGCATCATTAATATCTCAATTCGTTCTGATTCAGTAAGTTTTACTGCCATTTTCAAATGTGTCAATGTCTAAAATAAGTAAATTTATAGCGATGCAAAAGTTAAAACGCTTTTAAAATTGTCAAATGTGACGGCAAAAAGAATGCAAACACTGAACAACAACTTTTTTCAAAGGTACCTTGATTTTGCTGTATTAGGACACTTTTTTAATTTTTTAACTGTTTTCTTGTGAATAAAAATAAACATCTTAATACTTCCTGAACGTAGTTTTTTATTTTGCGTTCAAAAGTGTTAAAAAAATCTGGGCGTTCCATTTAAAAAAAAAAGTTGGACGTATTGCCGATTAAACCGGAAGTGAAAAAAATATTAACTGTATTGCATAAAATGCATTTATATTAACTATACCCCCATACCAAATTTCAGAAATCATAATTTTCAAATAACAAAGTTATTCGACCGTTCCGGGACTTTTTACTAACGCTGTATACTAAAATAAGGAACAAAAAAAGACAATTCAAAGAACTATTTAGAATTTCGAAAATACAATCGCAGAAATATCAAAGCATCCAATGTTTGACTTCCAAGTCTGCTTCGTAGTTTATTGCCAACATAAGTAGCAGTTGAAAATGCTCGCTCAGGTTCTACACTGGTCGGAGGAATAGACAATAGATATTTATATGCTAATTCTAAGTGATATCCACGAACTCCTCCATTTTCGAACAGGCTCATTTCTCATCTAATACTATTTACCAACCCCGATTCGTTATGTACTTTTGGATCTGGGAATTCTATGCTTTTATTAATTACCAGCTGTAACTTTTCCTTTTGGGGGTCAATTGGGGTTGGGAGGTTTGTTGCCTTGGCTCATCATCTGTTTGTGATCCTGACCTTTCTTCCTCTTCCGTGTCATGTCGACTATTTAGTCTTTTAACAATACTCTTTATTTACTTCCTCACTAAAGCCTGTGTAGGAACTGGAAATAAGTCATAATTTTGTTCTAAGCACATTTCTAGGGAATTTAAAAGTTCCTTTATAAGTTAACATGTGAAGATTGTGATAAAGTTTACATCGGACAGACAGGGAGGACTTTTGAAGCCAGGATAAAAGAACATGAAAGAAGCTATAACGATAAGAAAACAGATTCGACCTTTGCTAACCACTGCCTGGAATTGAATCATAAATTTAACAAACAATTTGAAATTTTACATATTCAAGAAAAAAGTAAAAAACTTAACCTACTGGAAAGTCTAGAAATAAATAAATTTAGTAAAATAGGTATAATATTAAACGATCAGTTGGACCTAAATAGCTCCCCCCTACTAAATTTAAAACTGTAATTGAATACCCCTACCTAACAACAATAATTGTGTCATCTATTTTCTGTATTTATAAGTGACGTTGTAACAGAAATTGAATTTGTATATTTTCATCACCTGATGAAGCCACAGTGTGGTGAAACATATGTAGTGTCTACATTAAATATTTTTGAAACTAAAATTTGTGTTTTTTACTTATGAATTATTAAAATGAAGTTTCAACAAGTAACTCTCCAATCAATCAGTTAATTAAAATTTGACAAGCAGTACGTTAAATTTTGAATAAATAACAATATTGCAAGACGAGGCTATAACCACCAAAAGGAAAATATTTTCATTCCTTCCAACTTTTACAATTGTTTCCACTCGTATTTTTATTGATTGAAAAGTAATGAAAAATCGTCACCTATATTAAATCTGTAAATTGAAATTGTGACTTGAATGAGTTTATCTTGTTTTTGAAAGGGACACCGTTTGGAGCGTGATAACGAACCAAGCCAGCGAGTCGACGCCTTCTATTGTTCTCCACGATGTTAGAGAAATAGAAACTTGGATATTGAGGCTGTTATCTTCTCCGGTTCCAATACCAGGGAAAACAAAGTATGTATATATTTAAACGTATTGTGTTGTTATCCAGTTTGTTATATTTCTATATACAGAGTTGAACAGATAATATGTAATAAGCCCGTTCTACAGGATGGGTCATCTTCACGGGGAAGACAGAGTACGGCTTTATAAATAAAGATTTTTGGTGCAATTTCTTTCTCTATGATAGCGGGTCATCAGGAAGACCTTTCTATAATTCAAAATAAATTTAGAATTATAAAAAGTGTTCTATAACAGTTATACTTCTTTTTAACGCCAAACTCTAACTACTTAAAAACTATTTTTAGACAAAAGTTACCTTATTCATCAACATAGTCTCCTTCAAGAGTGATACATATATTCCAACGTTTCTCTAACATTTCAAAGCTTTTTTTTTGAAAAACGATTGATCTTTGGCTTTAAAATACACTTCAGTTTCACCAATTACTTCTTCATTGGAGCCAAATCTATTTCCTTGGAGCATTCTTCTTAAGTCTGCAAATCTGCAGGTAGTAGTGGCTGGGAGCCAGATTCGGTGAAGGAGATGGATGGGAAAGCAATTCATAGTGCAATTCTACCATTGATTGACTTGTGATACGGTGCATTGTCTTGGTGAAAGAGCACCTTTTTCTTCTTATTTATTTGGGGTCGTTTGTTCGCCATTTCTTCCATCAAATCCACCAATAAAGCCATATAATATTCGCTACTTATGGTTCTTCCTTCTTCTTTTCTCGAGATAATTGATGAATAAAATACGTGCGCCTCCAAAAAAAACGGAGACCAAAACCTTACTAGCTAACATTTGCGTTTTCGGTCGTTTTGGACGGTTCTCACCCTCAGCTGACTGCTGTTTTGACCCTGGAGTGTAGTGATGGGTCAATATTTCATCCATTGTCACATACGGTCAAAGCGTTATTGTTTTTGATCGACTGTTAGCAAACGCAGTACCCACTTCGAAAAGAGCTACCTCATCGACAAATGTTCATACAAAATGGTGAATACACTGCCTTTTGATAATTTTAAGGTGTTAGCCATCGTACACAACTTCACTTTACGATTGGCCAAAACAATTTTATGGACGTTTTTTTATGTTTTCTGGTACAACTGCCGAATTTGGGCGTCTAGAGCGTTCAGCATCATCGGTGCTTGTATGTCCGCGTTTAAAATCAGCGAACCACTTCTCTACCATTTGTTTCTATGGAGTCCGAATATCACTTGTCAAGCCATTGCTTTGTTTAAACTGTATTTTTTCCCATCAAAAATCAATACCTTATCAACACACGAAATTCGGACTTTTTCATTGTTTTGAAAATTACAAGATTAGCGTCACTAAAACCAGAGTAACTTGTGAACTAAATGTCCGATTGTCATGAAATTTTGTCACGTATCGTTTGGAAGCTGGTACTTTCTAAAAATCATATGGATTTGTCAATAGTGACGCCATCTATGTCATCCTACGAACTTATTGAGTTACGGATTATATTTGTATTCTCTGTACAATCCTTACTCAAAAAGTAATAAGAGAGTATGTTTTCATTTATTTGAAATATCAAAGTTTTTATAAAATTATATTTCTTGATATTCTTTAAAATTTCTGTTCCTATAACTTTTTTTTTATCCACTTATGTCTCTTAAGCTTACTTTTATCATGACCACTGGGGTGGTCTATTGCATAAAGTGATTATAATGCTTCAGTCACTTTATTGTACCTTCAACAGCTACGAAGACGGGAGAGGTACATACTTATCACCGAGTAAACAGATTTTGATTTAATCTGCCTAATTATATCTGGGAACATCCGATATTCTTTTCATTACCCGACCACAATACCATTCACTCTTTCATATCATACTATTTTAATACGTATTTTATCTTTAATCAGTGAATTTGTTGATTTTAATCATGTTTTCTAGGGTTGCAGTGGAAGTTCTTTCGCCGAGTGTTTATCAACTACTAGTATTTGCCTTGCCCGACCATACGCGATTTACACTGATAGATTTTCCACTACATTTTTTTTTTGTCGGTGGAAAATCCACCGTACAGGGCATCGTTGTACAGTAGTGTGGGACTCCCAAGACCAGGATTCACTTCTGCCTGGTATACCCACTAAAAACCACCCAATTCTCTCTCCATGTGCTTCTGCGGAACCACCATTTAGATTTATACATCACAGAAACACTGAGTAGCCTCATTTCTTTTACGCTTTAGTCTCTGGTCTTTCTCCCCTTCTCTCCCTTAGTTTTTAAAATTGCTTTAATCATTTCGTGCAGGTTTATCCAGTTTTCCCTAGAATGAAGCATTTCATCGACTAAGTTTTCCGCTGTTATTCTTTTTTTGCCTAAACCAGCCATCGTTTCCTCCCTTATCGCATTCCAACGACCACATAAAAAAATTGTGTGCTCCACCGTGTCAATATCTTGACAATATGCACATTTGTCGTCTTGTATTTTTACCATCCTACACAGATACTCCCTAAAAACCCCATGTCCCGTCAGAGCTTGTGTGAGGTACAAGTCCACTTTTTTATGCTCACATTTTATCCATTTCCCTATATTTGGTATTAATAGTTTGGTCCGTTGTCCTTTGATTCTATTTCCATCCCATCTTCCTGCCACGTCTTGAGCGTGCGATCCTCGACTTTAAGTTTCGTTTTGGCCCTCATCGTGCCCATAGCTCCTCTCTCGGACCAGCAAATCCAATGGTGGGACTTCCGTAATGACCTGTAAGGCCACCGTGGAGGTGGTCCTATATGCCATTGCCGCCCTAAACAATATTCTTCTTTGCGCTTTTTCCATCAGGAGAAAATTTCTTCTAACCTACATTGCCTTCCCCCATATTGGTGCACCGTGGAGTAGTATAGAATGTACCACACCCACGAGCAGTCTCCTTTTATAAATATGGGGTCCTCCCATGTTGGGCATTATGCGTTGCAATCTCCCTATTTTTTCATCGGCTTTGCCCGTCACTCGTACCAGGTGCTCCCTAAAGCTGCCCCTTTTATCGAAGAATACTCCCAGATATCTAATTGCTTCCTTGGGTACGATATCCACATTGCCTATCTTAAACACTAGGCCATCTATCCTCCTCCTTTGGGTCATAACAAGGGCCTCCGTTTTTTCTGGTGCAAGATCAAGCTCGTTTTGCGTCATCCATTTCTCTACTCGTCTTAAGTTCTCATTTGTAAAGCTCATCAGGTCGTTCTTGTTGTCTGCCGTAACAATCATTGCCAGATCATCAGCAAATCCAATGAGTTTTGCCCGCCCAAATAATTTCAATTCCAAAACATCATTGTATAGGACGTTCCATAGAGTGGGTCCCAAAACAGATCCCTGCGGTACTCCCGCTCTCACCTCAATCTTTCCTCGTCTCGTTGCCTGAATGCTTCTTTCTCTGAGATACTCGTTTACTAGATAATCCGATACCTGTGTCCTTTCCAGTTTTTGAAGTATTAAACTCCAATTAGCAGTATTGAATGCATTTCTTACATCTTGTGAACTAAATGTCCGATTGTCATGAAATTTTGTCACGTATCGTTTGGAAGCTGGTACTACCTAAAAATCATATGGATTTGTCAATAGTGGCGCCATCTATGTCATCCTACGAACTTATTGAGTTACGGATTATGTTTGTATTCTCTGTACAATCCTTACCCAAAAAGTAATAAGAGAGTATGTTTTCATTTATTTGAAATATCAAAGTTTTTATAAAATTATATTTCTTGATATTCTTTAAAATTTCTGTTCCTATAACTTTTTTTTACCCACTTATGTCTCTTAAGCTTACTTTTATCATGACCACTGGGGTGGTCTATTGCATAAAGTGATTATAATGCTTCAGTCACTTCATTGTACTTTCAACAGCTACGAAGATGGGAGAGGTACATACTTATCACCGAGTAAACAGATTTTGATTTAATCTGCCTAATTATATCTAGGAACATCCGATATTCTTTTCATTACCCGACCACAATACCATTCACTCTTTCATATGATACTATTTAAATACGTATTTTATCTTTAATTAGTGAATTTGTTCCTTTTAATCATGTTTTCTAGGGTTGCAGTGGAAGTTCTTTCGCCGAGTGTTTATCAACCACTAGTATTTGCCTTGCCCGACCATACGCGATTTACACTGATAGATTTTCCACTACATTTGCCTTTAGAATTGTTGGGTAAGTTGCTCCTACAGTAAAAATTGTTGTTTAATTATTTAAATATCAAGTGAAGAACTTAAAAAATATTTTAAATGTTTAGTTGAATTTTAAACTACAATTTTATACTCTAAAAAAAGGCGAATTAGACAGGCAACAAATCCACAAAAACTCATACTAGACATAACACTACAAATCGACATGACACCAACTTTGTAGGCATTTAGTGATTCTCAGAAATGCACTATTGACATTCGGACTGGTTCGTGGAAAAATGATTAAATATCTACGACTAATTTGAATGTCAATAGTGCGTCTCTGAAAATCACTCAGCGGAAGATTGATAATCTTTCTCTTAAATAAGATTTTTTATTTGATAGAGAAACAAATATTCAAACTTATAGCATTTCTTATACGTAGTATAATGAAGTTTTCAGTAAAATCGACAGACCGGAAGTAGTAGTTTACTTCACTGAAAAAGTCGAATTTTGTCAATATTTCATCAACTACTAAGTTTAAACAAATTTATAAAGTATTCGTATGTACTCAAAATTAAATTTGTAAAGAATTTTATTATAAAAGTTTTTCGAAATTTTTACCGGAAACAGGTCTTTTACTCTTATCGAAAATCAGTTTTTCGCGAATATTTCGCAAATTATGCTTTTTAGACAGGTACGTTACGAGTATAAAAGTATTTAGAACTTAATTTTCAATACCCTTTGTATAAAAAAAATTTCGAAATTCGGACCTGAAGAAACACTTTTATTCTTATCGAAAAGCGATTATTTGCAAATATGTCGTAAATTATGCATTTTATATATATTTGTCAAGAATATAAAAGTATTTAGAGCTGGATTTGCAATGATTTTTGTATACATGAAGTTTCAAAATTCGGACCGGAAGTATCACTTTTACTCTTAGCGAGTAGCACTTTTCTTCGAATATCTTGCAAAGTATGCATTTTATAGAAATTTATTAAGAGAAAGAAGTACTTAGAATAGGATTTTGAGCAATTTTTGTATGAAAAAATTCTTAAAATGCTATAATTTGAAGCGCTGATACGTATAAAAGTAGTGTGGTGGCCACACCTAATTTTTTTGCAAGATGTTTGTGTAGATATTCTTTCCTATACCTGACAACACCTGACCAAGAAGCTCCTGCAACTTATAAAAAGCATCAAAATACTACATACTGTTAATTATAAATAATAAAAGTGTGGAGATGTTAGATTACTCACCCACTTTATTCCACAATATAGGATTTTAGTTATAGGTACAATGCAGTTCATTTAAAACAGTACCTATTATTTGTAGTAATTTCGTTAGATACTGATTGTAAATTCTATCTTAAATTGTACATTACGATTTACTTTATGATGTTTATGATATATTAAGTCATGAATAATATTAATTTAAGCTTTGATTGTACTTTTGTTCGATTGTCTAATTTGCATACATAATAAAACTCTGGCAAGATGCGAATGCATACGAACAAATTCCTACATCCATTTTGCTTATAAACTACACTAATTTTTATTATTACAGGTATCGATACTTGTTTAAAAGTATTAACGCTAATATTATTAGAAAATAAGGTAGTGCTCCAATCAAGGGACTACAATGCTCTCTCCATGTCTGTGATGGCTTTCGTTACTATGATTTATCCTTTAGAATATATGTTTCCAGTGATACCTCTATTACCGACTTGCATGAACTGTGCAGAGCAGGTATGTTTACCCTCAATTATTGTGTACGGCTTTATTTGAATTGCAATTATTAATTTTACAGCTCCTGCTGGCACCCACTCCATTCATTATAGGCTTACCAGCCAGTTTTTTGATGTACAAAAAGAATTTCAGGTAATTCTAGAATTGAATATTATTTATTACTTATTGCAAGTTTCTGTTATACGTAAATGTTTTTCGGTCTAAAAGAAAATATGGGATTATTTTGAATATACATCTAGTACCTATATAATAACTTTCACAAGAATGAGAATCGCGTATATATATCATTATAAACCTAGTTAAAAGTTAAATGAATAAATTCAATAATTCTTGGTTGATCTCCATCAAATTACAACACTTTACATTACAGAGTATTGTGTTTTCAATATTGAAACCGGAAGTTGAATATCTTGTTTAATGCAATCGGTTAGGGGTTATCTGGTAACGTTAACGTTTATCCATTTGACGTTATCGTCTATTGCTTTACATTACTGTTTTTCCTGTTGGATTTAGCAATTACCGTGCATCTAATAAACTCATCGTTTAGCATAAACCTTTTTCTTCTTATATTTAACTTATAACGCTTATCGTTATCGTTTCAAGTTAACAAAGGAACAAATCCTTTGTTAACTTTATATTAGGAGTAGTTAAGTATTTAGAGTCTTAGAGTTTTTGTATAAAAGAAATTTCAAAATTCTTTTTGAACTCGAAGGTAATAGTTTTTCATACAATTTACACCTATAATAAATTTTGTCAGGTAAAACGTGAGTTTTACTTAGAAATGTCAGTATTTTCATGGAGCTTCAAAGAGGTTTTCAGCATTAAAATTTTAATCTACAAACCATTTGGATACCTTTTTGAAAACCATCACAAATAGGATAGCAAAACGTCTTCGTTGACAGCTTCAAGTCTCTTGCTTTTTCCAGTTGATAAATTCTTCAATTTCCGTTTCCTATCTAGATATATATTTTGAGTGGGCCAGTTATTACTTCTTTATAATATTCAGCAGAAATACTTGACCTTTCATATCTTGTTTGGTATTTTTTTTTAAACAAATGTTACTACACAAAAAAGGCTCACTCAAAAGGCTAGATACGTTCACCAAATTTACCGTCATTATGATAACTATAATCATTTCGCCAAAATAGGATAATTTATTGGCCTCGATCACATATTGCCCTAATAACGTTATTGTTTAACGCTAATCATCTAACGTTTATCGCGTAACGTTCAGAATTTGACGCTGATCGCTTAACGTTACTTATTCTTCATTTAACGTTATTGTATAGGGTCTGTTTCAGGAGTATAGCCTAGATTTTAATCGTGTTGTATTAAGTAGTTACTGTCTTACCGCTTATGGAATAACGTTATTCTTTAACATTTAGCATTAAGGTTTATCATATAACACTTATTCTGTAACGCTATCTTTTGTTCATTTAACGTTAACCTTTATCATTGAAATTAATAATGTCACCCTTAGTATCAAGCATTTATAGTTTAAGTTATCATTTCTTTGTGCATTTGTTAACTTTATATTAGGGTAGAAACGTATTTAGAGCTTAAGAGTTCTTATATAAAAGAAATTTCAAAATACAGACACGAAATAACATTTATATTTTTATCTAAAAGTAGTATTTTGCAAATGTCTTGCAAATTATGCGTTTAGTTAGAACTATTTTCCTGTAAAAAATACCACTTCCTTTATAAATCAAACACTTCTAATTGCATTTTGCTCATTTCGATTTAGACTTCCAGATGATATATGGTTAGTTGATTTAGACTCGAACAAACTGACAGCACAAGGTGAAATACCGCCATTGCCCGAACCGGAAGGTACAATTCTCAAGAACCATCTGAGACAGGTGAGTACATCATGTTTAACAATCTTTCATACATCTTTTTTCTTGCAAATTTTTGTTCTTCATATATTTATAAAATTTTCACGTAATTTTAAATCTGAAACTTTTTTGCATTCGTTACGCTGACTAAATATTTATATATGCAGGCTATGCAAGTTATGGATCAAGTCGGCACTGGAGTAAATATTTTAATTATACGCACTTTATTTATTGCATGTTAAGAAGCATGTGCTACACATGAATCTATGTGGACGATAAAACAAATAAGTACAAAGTTTTAAACGAAAAATAAATCTAAAAAAGGAGCACAATAGATTTCAGTAAAGGAATACTTTGTTCATTTTTATGTTTATTTGTTTTTATATTCGTATAAAATGATTGTCAAAATAACTGTAAATTATAATAAATAAGTAGAAATAATGGTTGCAATACTCCATGAGCAGAAAATCGATCAAAATATCAAGGTCAGCAGTTACTGTTTGGATAAATTAAAGAATAATTAAACATAGCAAAGGTCTGCGATGGAACAATTCTCAAATTAATTATTGTTTCTTTTATCTTCGATAATCCTAGAAAAATAAGGTAATAGAGAGCGCTTGCAAGGAACTGATACTTTTCAAAATTATGAAGGGAACAAAGAAAAAACAGTTAATGTTCTGACCAATGAGAAAAAGGAGCGGTAAAGCATTGTCAAATAAAATGATAATGAGTCGATGTAATTCAGGGATCGCGTTCATAGATATAATCAGAATGTTGATACTACGCATAATAAAATGATATCTGACAATAGATAAATACTACAACAAGTAAGATAATTAGACGACAGTAAAGAAAAGCTTACTTAGGCATGGGTAAATTACTTGGAATACTCATTGAAAGTGGAAGTGGTATTAAATTTACAAACTAATTCCAAATTGAGCACAGTAATAGACTGTAATAGTGATATCATCACTATTAATGTGCCCAATTTTAAATTATATTATTCATTTTAAGAACAGTACCTCCATGTACCTCTGACTCCTGATTTATAGTAATTATAACTAGAGGTCGGAGAAAAATGTATAGTATATATTTCTGAAGCGATAAACTCAAAATGTCAAGATGTTTCGCACTGTTTCCTCCGACATAAGCAATCTTTTTCCGTAAAAAAAACCTTAGGTTATAGAAAAATTAGTTTTTTTTTTGGAACAAGCACTAAAAGTAATAACATCAGCCTTTTAAATTTATTGTAGACTTCTGTTAATTGTTCTCTTGTTAAAGAGCTACTATCTATGAAAAAATATAATGACTGTTCCTGACGAGATCATCTAGTTTTCAGTTTTCAGTTTTTTGCGAACATTTCACAAGTCATGCCTTTTTGGCTAGTACGTTACGAATATAAAAGTATTTAAAACATAATTGTCAATATCTTTTGTATAAAAAAAATTTCAAAATTCTGACCGGAAGTACCACTTTTACTCTTATCGAATAGCGATTTTTTGCAAATATGTCGTAAGTTATGCATTCTATATAAATTTATCAAGAGTACAAAAGTATTTAAAACGAGATTTGCAATATTTTTTGTATATATGAAATTTCAAAATTCGGACCGGAAGTAGCACTTTTACTCTTAGCGAGGAGCACTTTTTACTTTCTTATACGTAGTATTGTGATGATAAAAATTTTCGACCTCGAGATTTTTGCAGATGTCCACGTTTTGAGGTCCCCTGATACCAAAAAAGTGGTTTTTAAAAAAATGTCTGTGTGTCTGTCTGTGTGTCTGTCTGTCTGTCTGTCTGTCTGTCTGTGACCACGATAGCGGTCAAACCGCTGGAAATATCAATTCCAAATTTTGTATTTGCGTGTATAATCTCCCTCTTGAGATCTGATTAGTTTTTCAGTAAAATCGGTAGACCGGAAGTAGCAGTTTACTTCAGTATAAAAATCGAATTTTGCCAATATTTCGTCAAATACTAAGTTTATACAAATTTATAAAGAATTCATATGTACTTAAAATTAAAATTGAGAACAATTTTATTTAAAAAGTTTTTCGAAATTCCTACCGGAAGTAGGTCTTTTACTCTTATCGAAAATCGGTTTTTTGCGAATATCTCGCAAGTCATGCTTTCTAGGCAGGTACATTACGAGTATAAAAGTATTTACATGAAAATTTTAAATATCTTTTGTGTAAAAAAAATTTAAAAATTCGGACCGGAAGTACCACTTTTACTCTTACCGAATAGCGGTTTTTTGCAAATATGTCGTAAATTATGCATTCTATATATATTTATTAAGAGTACAAAAGTATTTAGAGTTGAATTTGCAATATTTTTTGTATACATGAAATTTCAAAATTCGGACCGAAAGTAGCACTTTTACTCTTAGCGAGTAGCACTTTTTTTCGAATATCTTGCAAAGGATGCATTCTATAGCGATTTATTAAGAGAATGAAAGTACTTAGAATAGGATTTTGAATAATTTTTGTATAAAAAAATTCTAAAAATTATATAGTTTGAAATGCTCATACGTATAAGAAAGTCGTGTGGTGGCCACACCTCATTTTTATTTGATAATATCTTGCAAAGTATGCATTCTATAGAAATTTATTAAGAGAATAGAAGTACTTAGAATAGGATTTTGAATAATTTCTGTAAAAAAAATTCTTAAAATTCTGTAATTTGAACTGCTCATACGTATAAGAAAGTCGTGTGGTGGCCACACCTCATTTTTTAAAAAATGTCTGTGTGTCTGTCTGTCTGTGACCACGATAGCGGTCAAACCGCTACAGATATCAATTCCAAATTTTGTATTTACGAATATAATCTCCCTCTTGAGAACTGATTAGATTTTGAGTAAAATCGGCAGACCGGAAGTAGTAGTTTACTTCGGTGAAAAAATCGAAATTTGCAAATATTTCGTCAATTACTAAGTTTAAACAAATTTATAAAGAATTCAAATATACTCAAAATTAAATTTGAGAAAAATTGTGTTAGTAAAGTTTTTCGAAATTCCTACCGGAAGTAGGTCTTTTACTCTTATCGAAAATCAGTTTTTTGCGAATATCTCGCAAGTCATGCTTACTAGGCAGGTACATTACGAGTATAAAAGTATTTAGAACGTTCTTTTAAATATCTTTTGTATAAAAAAATTTCAAAATTCGGACCGGAAGTAACACTTTTACTCTTACCGAATAACGATTTTTTGGAAATATGTCGTAAATTATGCATTCTATATATATTTATGAAGAGTACAAAAGTATTTAGAGTTGGATATGGAATATTTTTTGTATAAATGAAATTTCAAAATTCGGACCGGAAGTAACACTTTCATACGTATAAGAAAGTCGTGTGGTGACCACACCTCATTTTTTTACTATAGGGATGGCACGGAAAATTCTTGACATTCTTCCAATTATTAACTGCTGTCCTTATTAAATGCTAAATCTTAGTAGGTATGAATCAAATAAATAATTTATAAGAAAACAATCAAATTATATTTACAGTTATTCGGTATATTTACGTGTGGATCATCTTCAGAGATAACACACGAATAGAATCATATGATTATATCATTCGAATAAGCACAATTTTTCGCCGTAAAAAAGTAGCTTAGTAGTAACACTATTCGTTGGCATTATGTAGGCATATTGTAGGTAGCGCAGTAACTATACATATACAGGGTGTGAATATTTTATTTAATTAGCAAGCGCAATTCGAATTTTTTCGTACAAATTGACGTCTTCATCAGGAATTGAGTTGAATGGCTCGACAGAAATTAATATTTACTATTTCCAATATATTTATATGTCATATCGTCGTTTTAATGATTCCGTCTTTTCATGGAATGTCTTGCATAATATGCATGTGGAAAGAATTTTTTTATATCACATTTAATCTTCTTAAAAGATCTTTTTATACAATTCTAATTTTCACGCACATTTTCTTATAAATATGTGACAATCAGTTCTAACCTTTTGCCGCTAATACATATGATTACATATTTTAATGTACAAACTTAGATTGGAGTTTACAGATATATTTTAGTTTCTAAAGCAATGTGAAAAAGTCACTATTATGATTCTATATGTATTTGGTGTTTCAACAAGAGATATAGATTTTTGAACTGTTATAATACAATCAAAATTTTTAAATTATTTCTTATTATTAAATTTTTGCAATAGTTTGTGATACTACATCCTGCTTTTAACAAACATTAAAAATAATAATAATAATATATTTTATTGCTCTACAGAAATAGAATATTTCATTTTCAGGATATAATGCATATGCATATCACACATATGATAAATGAGTACTAAAAATTAACAAGTCCTTTATACATACACATTTTCAAAATGAGCAGCTATTACTTTTCCCAAGTTATACATTGAGCAGAAATTAATGTCTGAAATGCTGAATATCTCATTAAAATTACTCGACATAACATAAATAGGCGATTAAATTAGGGCTTTGTTGAGGGAAGCAGTAAGTAGAAAGTGGTAGACGAACCCCGCGGTTAGGTTCTTAGGAGAGGATTTTAACAGATCCAGCCGGAAGGAAAAATTTGTTATATTGTGGACTAAATTACATAGAATTCTAAATTAGTCAACAATTCTTCTGTAATGTAGTGTCTTTACGTCAAACGATGATAAAAGTATAGAGTTGTCGACAGCTATTGGTGGACAGACTCCGCCTCTACGGAAAGCTAAATATATACTTAACAAACTTAATATAATAATATAAAGGGACCCAAGATTGAAACTTGCTGGACGTCAGAGGATGCCAATAACACGTAGAGGAGTGACCGTTAGAAAAACATACTGCGCCGTCGCTGGGACCAGTAAGATATAAATAAGCAAATTAGGTCATCACTAATCCACTAAGCTTGGAGGAAACAATATGGTTCTCGAAGCGGTCGAAACCTTTGAAAAGTCAGTGTACAAAACATGAAATTAAAGTTTTTCACTTATGTTCATCGGCCTCATAGATTAGCTATGCATTTTTTCCGTAAGTGTCGAGAATAAACACATTGTCTTCAGACATCTAATAAGCCATAAATGATTCTCTAATTTATTACACTTTCGTAGAGTTAATCCGCTAATATCTAACGTTTAAATAATACAATACATTAACCAAAACTTTTTCAATGTAATTTTTCTAGCACAACATAAATCGGTCCAAATTATGGGGCAAGAAGAAAAATGCGCCTTAACACGGTAACTGTTCATATGCTGTCCTGATTCTGACGAAGGTGGAAGAAAGTATCTCTAAATTTATATTAATAATTTTAAAAGAGAAAAACTCAAGTAATTTATTCGAACTCGATAAATGATATTATTATTTACAAACAGCATTAGGGAATAAATAGTCGCTTCGAAAGATGGCGCCAAGCGCTTGCTGAACATTAAATTGCTAAATGTGAACAGAATGTGCAAATAACGCGTAGTAAATAGTAACAAAAGATTTTTTCATATCAGATCAATTAATAAGACTGAAGATAGATGTATAATCTTTCGTATAGTTAATCCGCTAACATCTAACGTTTAAATAATACAATACATTAACCAAAACTTTTTTAATGTAATTTTTCTAGCACAACTAAAGTCGGTCCAAATTATGGGGCAAGAAGAAATATGCGCCTTAACACGGTAACTGTTCATAATCCTGACGAAGGTGGAAGAAAGTATTTCTAAATTTATATTAATAATTTTAAAAGAGAAAAACTCAAGTAATTTATTCGAACTCAATAAATGATATTATTATTTACAAACAGCATTAGGGAATAAATTATAGTCGCTTCGAAAGATGGCGCCAAGCAGTTGCTGAACATTAAATTGATAAATTTGAACAGAATGTGCAAATAACGCATAGTAAATACTAACAAAAGATTTTTTCATATCAGACCAATAATAAAACTGAAGGTAGATGTATAATCGACTTATTATTTCATGACAATGTTGGTTATATATACCAACATTGTTATAAGTGAGTTATTATATTTTATTGTTCGCTTCTATTACTGGATCTACCAACTATTTACCGAGAAAATCAATGCAATTTTATAAAATACATTCTAAAGATAGTTCATATGCTTTTATCAACAAAGCCTCCTGAAATATCTATCACTTTTATTGAAACACCATTAAACACCTATATTATTTCTTTACTATTCTATTCTATATATGTGATATTCCAAGATACTCTTAGCTAATGACAATTTATAATTACGTTTTTGAATATGAATAAAGTTTTTCAATATTGTATCTCAACTATTTGATGTAAGGATGCTTTTGTTTCGTTTTAAACATCTTGTAAACTATGGTGTAAAAGCACAGGGTATCGTAGCAAAATTAATGGTATTCATGTAGAGCTTGTAGAATTGCAAAATTTGTAGCAATTTGTATGTATGTTTGTGTGTACCCTAATACTCAGGTGAGTATTTCTTATTAATACGTCCACAGGCTTTGGGAAGTCTACAAACACCAACAGCCTCTTCACAGCAGCTCATGCCTTCGAGAAGAGAAAGTATACCGGTACCCAATACTCTAAGGTAAAAGTATAATTAAATAACCTTCCTTTGTATGTAACATGTTATTT
The DNA here is from genome assembly GCA_963170755.1 of Amphimallon solstitiale. Lineage (NCBI taxonomy): Eukaryota > Metazoa > Arthropoda > Insecta > Coleoptera > Scarabaeidae > Amphimallon > Amphimallon solstitiale. The sequence goes on along the minus strand of OY720678.1, from coordinate 85,276,291 downwards.
TGTTTACGTATATAGTGTATCATCAGCTCGAAAATCACCAGAACAATCACCGACACCATCTCCGGTGATGCAAAATCTAAATAATCGGATGTTTATGGGTGGTTCACCCTCGATTTCTCCTAGGAATTCTATGTCACCCACACCGCCATCGACATTCGCTCCATTTATTTATGGTAACGATGTGGATTCTGTGGACGTTGCTACAAGAGTGGCTATGGTAAGCGGAGTCTCTTTATTGGTTGTATATTTATGGATACAAATTCTGGTCTTAATAAATGTAAAAATTTGGTATTCTGAGTATATTAGTAAATATATGTTGAAGATTCGTGTGCCATGCACAATAATACAAGCAACTCTTTTTGTACAATATCACCACGTAAAAGATTTTATTTGGTCTAGTCAATTAGAAGCTGTAGTAAACGAAAAATTTAAACAAACATTATAAATCAAAGTAAAAAGGCTATTCAAGAAATTCACAGAAAATGTAGAATATGTAATTATTGTTATACACAAGAAAGAATACTATCTGAACGAAGACAACTTCATGTCTAATCTCTTCTACGTGGTTAACAAATGTGTACCCTTAGAATAAGGTCATTGAATATTTAACTAAGTTCAGTTGTTTATATTCTAAGTTAATTGACATGAAATCGTTGTTCAGTTTAATAACATCTCCGAGATAAACAGAAAATATTCGACTAGAGCGACCTGGCGAAAATAGGTTTGGGTACCCAGAAATAGATGTAAATAGCAAGTAAGATTGTCAAAAAAAAATAATATTAAAATATTAGAAGGAGAACATTAATATAGTACTAATGGAGTATCGAAACTATATTAATTAGTAATATGATAAGTAGACACCACTACGAATAAAGACACATCAAAGCCAACATAATTGTTTCATCCACCGGGTCTGTTCTCGCCCGGAAAAAACAGTAACAGCGTTGCCAGATGAGATACTAACAAATTTCTAGATCGACTTCCCATTTCCCTCTTGTTGGCCGAGATAATTGAAAAAATTACTGATCCAACCTCCCTTTTTTCAAAAATTGAAATTCTGATGGCTCTTCCAAGATATTCTAGATTTGTTCTGAACATTTTTCTAATACACAAATATCGTTTATCTTGTATATATAAGGATATTGCAGAAAAACAAAATCCAAAAGTGAGCCTTCTTTTTCCGAAAATTTAAATCTGACTATTGTTCCAAGTTGTTCTAAACATTGTTTTAATATATCAAAACCGCATCTCTTATATAATTAAAGATATTGCAAAAAAGAAGTGAGAAGTTAGCCTCCTTTTCTCGAAAATTGAAATCTGACTGTTGTTTCAAGTTGTTCTAAACATTGTTCTAATTATCAAAAGATATTGCAAAAAAGATATCCAACACTGTTGTTACTAGTTGTTCTAATATATCAAAACCGCATATCATGTATATTAAAAAATATTGCAAAAAAGATATCCAAAAGTGAGAAGTTAGCCCCCTTTTTTCGCAAATTGATATCTGACTGTTGTTTCAAGTTGTTCTAAATATTGTTCTAATATATCAAAAGATATTGCAAAAAAGAAATCCAAAAGTGAGAAGTTAGCCCTCTTTTTTCGAAAATAGAAATCTGACTGTTGTTCCGAGTTGTTCTAAATATTGTTCTAATATATCAAAACCGCATTTCTTGTATATTAAAAGATATTGCAAAAAAGATATCCAGAAGTGAGAAGTTAGCCACCTTTTTTCGCAAATTGATATCTGACTGTTGTTTCAAGTTGTTCTAAATATTGTTCTAATATATCAAAAGATATTGCAAAAAAGAAATCCAAAAGTGTGAAGTTAGCCCACTTTTTTCGAAAATTGAAATCTGACTGTTGTTCCGAATTGTTCTAAACATTGTTCTAATATATCAAAACCGCATTTCTTGTATATTAAAAGATATTGCAAAAAAGATATCCAAAAGTGAGGAGTTAGCCCCCTTCTTTCGAAAATTGAAATCTAACTGTTGTTCCGAGTTGTTCTAAACATTGTTCTAATATATCAAAACTGCATTTCTTGTATATTAAAAGATATTGCAAAAAAGATATCCAAAAGTGAGTAGTCAGCCCCCTTTTTTCGAAAATTGAAATCTGACTGTTGTTCCGAGTTGTTCTAAACATTGTTCTAATGTTTCAAAACCACATCTCTTGTATATTAAAAGATATTGCAAAGAAGATATCCAAAATAGAGGAGTTAGCCCTCTTTTTTTGAACATTAAAATCTCACTGTTGTTCCAAGTTGTTCTAAACATTGTTTTAGTATATCAAAACCGCATCTATTATATATTGCAAAAAAGATATTCAAAAGTGAGAAGTTAGTCACCCTTTTCTCCAATCTCTAAATTCTAACGGTTATTCCAGGTTGTTCTAGATTTGTTGTAAATTGTTGCAAAGTATTTTAAAAAGGAAATCATAATTGGCCGAGAAAATGGCAGAAAACCAACTTTCTGCCAGCCCCTTTTCTTTCAGAAACAAAAAATTCGACGATTTTTCCACGTATTTCAAAAAAGATTATGATTTATTTTTATTACAATATTCACTACATAATATAACATTAATGATCGAACTATATGAACTAATCCATGTATTAAATATTGCATAAAATATTCAAACTGAATTCATCTCAATATACAAAATTAAAGAAAAGATAATCAAAACCCACGTACAAGTAATAATCAATAAAGATATCCACACATCTAAAGCTAAAAGATATTCAATACAACAGAAAACACATATCTATAAATACTAATCAGTGAAACTATAAATGCAATTAATTTTTGAAGAATGTGTGAAATGGATACTTTGAATTTATAAATTAAATACGAAAGAATTAGAGTACCGTTCAAGCTGACAACACCAATATAGAAAATGTATATAATCTTGAGAAATAAAGAAAAAATCAAATACATATATTGAAAATAATATTCGATCCAGAAAATATGATTAACATAAACATAAATGTGATCAGTAATAATAAGAATTTAAGTTTTAATTGCCGAAAAAATCAATTGAAAATTGAATTAATTAATTTATTAAACTCAATAAATTAAAATATTAACGAACGATTAATCATATTTTGGGGAATTATGTAATATTTTTCGCCAAAATATTTGTCAAATATATTTTACAGTTTTATTTATAGTTCGGTAATATTATAATGTTTTAATTTGCTAATGTTTTTAATTAATCGAGAAAGATAATATCTACATTATTGAAATATTTAAATTTCTATATCGAATTCTCTGATTATTAATAAAATATATTTAAATTACTGAATTACGAATGTTATTTTAGGTACGATTTTTTAATTCTCAAAATCTTCTGGCGAACTTCACCGAGCACACAAGAACTTTACGACTCTACCCGAGACCGGTGGTCGCATTACAGATAAACAGCTTCCTTCGATCTAGACCAAGAACATCACAGTTCCTTAATAAATTCGCGCGTACTCAGGCGGTGGAATTTTTGGCCGAATGGTCCCTGACACCCACGAATGTTGCCTTCCAAAGAGTTCAAACTGGCGTGTTGGATCCAACGCAGATCGGTGACAAGCCGAAATGGTATTTCCACACGTTAGATCCCATCAAATTCATCGTCTGGGACGATGGGAGTTCGCTGAATGGTGCCTTGAGAAGTATACAAACCCAAGAGAGTCAGCCCACGGACGAAAGTGGGTCTGACTCCGATGACGCTGAAAGTACAAGTTCTAGTTACTCATCCTTAAGTGACTTCGTCTCAGAAATGGTTTCTTCTGATTTATCTCCAGGTATAATATAGATAATAGTGCTGGTTACCCCCAAAGACCTTAGATATTATCAGGCGGCCATTTGCAGTTAGGTCAAGTAAAGTTTCAGTATTGTAAATTTTCAAATGTCAAATGCCAAATTCATAGCAAAAATAAAACAAGAAAATCCTTGTATAGGTACCACCCCAAAGTTGGGTGACACAATGTAAAGAAACACCTATCTCTAAATTAAGATATTTAATTTAAAGTTAAACTTTGGAAATAAAATGTAAAATTATTTGTTTTGCCAGCTCAACTCAAATTATCTCAGGGCGATTCGAGTTAATTAAAATGATTAAGTAAAAGGGGTTCCTGTACATTAACAAAAAAAAATACCATTTAAAAATTTTAATAATTCTTATATTAAAATCAATGAATCCTGTATCTATAATTTTACAAACAACACAAGAAGTAACATATATTTAAAAAACAATTCTAATACTTTTTTTTACAAACATTAAACTAACACAAACATTTCTGTAGGTCCTTTGTTCGATTGAATCGTAAGCTATTGTCGCGGGGTAATTACCACAAATTTAATTAACGATGATAATTACTGAAGATCAAATAACTTCCACTAATCCGCAACAGTACTGGATGCAGAGAACAAAACTACTTATGCCGGCCGCTCACGCTGCACCCAGTGATCTCGGGGTCGTTTTAAACTTAATACAATAAGGGGGTTTCTCTTATTACTAATTGACTAATTAGGTGTGTATGTGTGCTGTTAGAAAAGAAGGTAACAAAACTTACGTACCTTTACGGTCCTAGAGCCCTATGCTCTGTCACTCGTTCCTCGCCCGTCGGATAGATGATATGGATAATTTGAAATTACTAATTGAACTCTCTAGGTGGTTGATGAATAATTGCTTCACTGATTTTATTGTAAAGTAAGCTATTATCTTAGGGCGCCACTCGCTTCGTTTTATAAGATGTTAATTAAGTATCACATTAATTAGTAATTCCCAATTAAAGGGCTGTCAATGAAAAGAAGCGAGAAGATTTCACTGAGCTTATTATTATTACCACAATGAACGGTGAGGAATCAAATTGACAACACAGATATAATGAAAAGTTAACAAGGTTTATTACAACAATAAAAGAAAAATGGGTAACATACAATATGCAAAATTCCAAAATAACACATACGTCAAATGCAATAAAGGTAATATATAACAGTAAATAAATAATTTGTAATTTTCCTAATTTTGAATTTCTCTACATTAGAATAAAGTAAGAATATCCTACACAATAGTTGAAAGTTACGCAAACATTTAACAAGTAGAATAGTACATACAAAAGGGGCTGGTTCAGTTAAACTAATTAACTCATTGATAAATAATATTACATTGCTAAATTTATAATTCAATACGCCAGCCTTTTCTAGCACACAAATATATGTCTAATTTTATTACAGTAACCTAATTTACAATTACTAAGTGATGAATATTATATGACAAATATTATGACTGATACTATTACATAACACATACTCTGAATATTCGGTAATCAATGACTAATTACTTTAAAAAGAAAAATAAATAAACTTCTAAATCTGATCCTACTTTCTCCGTCGGATTACAATGAGTAACATGTTCAAATAATAAAATGACAAATAACCAAACAGTTCTTGGTCGTGTTTCAGTAGAAAAACAAAGCGTAAATACCTTTGAGACAACTGATTTGTAGCTTCAATAGCGGCCTGGCCAGGGCTGTCAGCGGTCCTTGTCGAAGAGGTCTTGGTTTTCTATGGAGTACTTCTCCCGTCGGGTAAAGATCAAAATGTGAATTATATCCCCAAAATGGGTAGCTCGGATTGGTACTGCTTGTCCCAAAGATCAGCAGATTTCCCCAACCGACGTTACACAGCAAGAGCACTTAGATCGTCTTGTGACGAATTCACTAATGGAATTTTAATTATGTGCTCTAGCTAAACACAATTTTTGCTTCCCGCGGAATACTTTAGACTTTATTTAAACATTCGAACCGCGAAGACTAACCCTCGGCCACTGGGTAAGTTCGACTCTCTTAGGGTACTTTTTGATGGATAATCATTCTAATTTGGTAGCGCTTGCCCTTCTTAAAGACTCATCCCCGGCACGGAAGATGATACGTCATTTCGTTCTGGAATATTCGGTAACGCGTGCATGGAAGGCGTCTCAAAGTCGGGCCCATTTCAATTCTCACGCCATTCCCCATACAAAGGGCTATTGATAAAATACTCGGATTTGCGACGCCAAATTTTAGTCTTCAAGGTAAATATTCTTTTTACCTTTGATAAAATGCTTTTAGAAGAATTTTTAATACGGAGTTGCAAATACATTATAAAGAGCCATTTATTCAAAAAGGAAAAATAAGCTTGGCTGTGGACATTCCAATACATTTATTTTTAAGATTAAAATATAATTTTTTCGTAGCCGAAATAATAACTGCATACAGCGTGAGCCAAAAGAAAAATATTACGATTAATTTGAAATTCGCGTGTACTCTACTAAATGTTAATTTAAGCAAATAGATATTATTTATTATTTTGAAATTAAATTAATTTTTACTTGTGAAGTGCCAAAAGCACGCAACAAATCCCCCCTCTAGTGCCCCAGGAAATTTACTTCAGTAAATTTCCGATTAAGCAAAAAGAAGCACCAGTGCATTATGAAACAAGCGAAGTCCTCCAAGCATAAAGACAGGCTGAAGGTCCTAACATATTAAAACAGAGAAAGTGGACGATATTCCACAGTTGAAGTTTGACGAAACCAAAACAAAGTTCAATAAATTTTGAAAGAACCCAAAAAAAAACTTTTCTCACAATTAAAGACACGGGCAAACCCGAATAGAATCTATCAGGTTTAGACAAGGTTATGACGAAGGTCAATAAACACAACCAAAAGGCGTTAAAAATAATTTTGACATAAAGCACAGGTTAAAAGGTAACCGAAGTTACATGGAGAAATCAAAAGATCCAAAAGGCGTTAATTCAATTTGGATACAAGATTATATTAAAATGTAGGCAAAGCACTACAGTAAAAGTCAATAATTTAGGCCGAAAGGTTCAATAAATTTTGACAAAAGAAAACAAATAATCCAACTCCCACGTAAAACTCCTTAAAACTAGGTAAAGTTGGTCTTCGCCGGTTACATTTAAAACCGACCTAGGAAGGCCAAAGCACAAAAATTTAATTAATGGCGGTGTCGGGCAACAAAAAAGGGTCAAGACTAGGTTACAAGCAAAAGAATAGGAGACCATCCACCTCCCCAGCGGATGAATGGAGTCTCCCCACGGACTTGACACCGCTCTCCCGCAGTGGAATCTCGAGTCGAAATTTCGACTGTAATCGAAAAGTAATTGGGTGCTTGCAACCACGCAATTATGGTGCAGCGTTGCCCTAAGGGTTGGCATTAGCCCACGGTAAAAAAAATTTTGGAGGGGATGGGGCCGAAAGACACAATCGGTGAGGCAAAGTCATAATTGGTATTAGATTCAGTTATCACCCGAATCAGACAGCTCAACTGTCCACAATGCTAAAGAATCTCAACAACGTCAAAGAATCAAGTAGGTGGCACACGCAGCTTCACTACGAAACAGAATTGGAGGGGTAGGGACTTTATACCCCGGCAGCACCTCCACCAAAAAGGGTCATCTAAAATGACAAAACCAAAACACCAAAAATCCGTCATGCCAACATGACACGCCACACTCTTGAAAAAGTAACATCACTATGGTGATAACCAAATAACGAAATCTAAATCGGGATAATCCATCCTGGGCCAACCCCAGACTGACCATACAGTACGGGTATTAAAGCCATAGGCAACTCACTCCACATATAGACCAAATCAAAATTAATATTAAAAGGTAACCAATATGTATGTATTTCATGAAAACAAATATCAGGTAACTAACTTTACCAAAAAAAAAAAATTTAAAATCAGAAGATATCAATATTTAAACATACAAAGGAAAAATTTAACCATGAAGAGAATATTTGCAATGCATAATGGGATAATACACATTAATAAAGAAAAAAAAGAACAGAAGGTGGTACGTAATATGAAACCAACCACACAGCTCGAACTCCTTAAGTCGCATATCAAATTCCACATACGTGGCTACTATATGCCGGCAAAACAGGGGCCTTGAGCTCCAACAACAAAAGCACGGCAAGAGAACAAACTGCGAAGAAAGCATCACACTAAATTTAAATTAAAAATGTCCTAATATAATTTTAAGATAATATCTACTATATATGGCATAAAGTGAAATAATAATAAAGGTATCCCAAAATGCAGAAAGCACGACGAAAGTATTAAAATGAAAAGGTGGAGTGTTTGTACCATTAGAAAGAATTGAATAAATGAAAGATTGCATTAAGGTGGTGGTTGCGCAATATATTGATCCATTTAGAGGACTTTTACCCCACGCTGGTTACACGGCTGTGGAATTCTTATAGACCCCAACAGCAGGTCAAAAATATTTTGTCTAGTTAGGCGGGTGCGCCTTCAGATCTTTAATATGCCAAGTAGAAGGTCGGCCTTGGTCGTCAATGAGTTCATACGCCCAAGGCGATACAACACGAATAATTTCGAAAGGTCCTGAATATTTAGGGGCAAGTTTGGCAGCAAACTGCTTAGTAGCGTCTGACAATACTTTATTCCTTCTCCAAACATGCTGTCCTACCACAAACTTAATAGGTCGTCGTCTGAGATTGTAGTCATGAGCACTGCGCACATGCGCTTTCTTAATACGCGCCTGTATGTCTTTATACAGCGCAGCGAAAGCCAATTTTTTATTTTCAATATTTAAGACAGGTGTCTCGGATTCATTCGGAACGAAATTCTCATCATTGCCATTCAAGGTGACTTCCCTACCAAAGTTAATGAAATTCGGGGTTACTTTAGTTACTTCGTGTTCAGAAGATCTAATGGCATAACCAATTCGTGCAAGATACTGGTCCCAGGTTCGATGGTTATTTTTAACATAGGCAGTCAACATAGTTTTAATTACCCTATTAACTCTTTCTGTGGGATTAGCTTGAGCATGGTAAAGTGCAGTATAAGCTATTTTGATATTGTAGTTTTGGGTCATCTTCTGAAAAACCTTACTCCTAAACTGAACACCGTTGTCAACGATTAAATAAGAAGGAGCCCCGAAGAGAAGTATGACATGATCCTCAATGATTTTGGTGACGCTAGCACCAGTAGCGGTTCGTAAAGGAAACACCAATGTTGCCTTACTAAAAATGTCGCAAACAGCTAAAATATAGGAATAACCTTTAGTGGAACGAGGCAAGGGTCCCATCAAATCTGCGGAAACTATCTGCCAAGGTCTGGTGGCAGTTGGAGCTTTACTACGCAGATGTCCTGCGGGCGGTTTGTTTTCGGATTTGATACTGAGACAGGTCTTGCATTTCATAACATATTTAGCTATATCACCGGCCATCTTCGGCCAAAAGTATTTCTGAGAAACACGGGAAATGGTCTTAGAAATTCCAGGATGTCCACAAGTTGGATCGTCATGACAGGATTCAATTATTGAAGTGCGGCGTTCTCGTGGAGGAACCAATTTCCACTCCTGACTGGGATGACTAAGTTCGGAGTAACGAGGTTTGATATACTTAAATAACTTAGTGTCTTCCACACGCCATAAGGGATAACGATGAGGTTTATCCTGTACTTCTTGAATCATTTTAAGATACCACCGATCTATGGGAGGTAAGGGGTCTTCAGCTTGTACCAAATCAACAGTAGTACTCACGGAGCGTGACAAGAAATCAGGGACGGCATTCTCCGATCCCTTTCTGTGAATCATTTCAAAATCATAGGGCTGTAATCGCAATGACCACCTGGCCAAACGACCATGAGGGTCTTTCAAATTATGCAACCATAACAAAGAGTGACAATCCGTGATCACCCGAAATTTATAACCCTCCACATAGTGACGCACACGCTCAATAGCCCAAATCACACCTAAGCATTCACGCTCAGTAGCACTGTACTTTCGTTCCTGAGCAGTCAGAGAACGGGACATGTAACAAATAACTTTCTCCCCATCGTCATATTGTTGGGTGAGCACGGCCCCGAGGCCATAAGCTGAAGCATCAGTTTGAAGAATAAAGGTCTTAGAAAAATCAGGACAAACCAGTAGTGGAGATGAGACAAGTTTTTCTTTTAACAGTTTGAAGGCCGCTTCGCATTCACTGGTCCAAGACCATGGAGTCTTTTTCTTAGTAAGGTTGGTTAAAGGTGCAATGATGGTGGAGAATTGTGGTACGAAACGTCTGTACCAAGAAGCAGTTCCGATAAATCTTCGTATTTCCTTGACATTTTTAGGTGGTAGAATGTCTAAGATGGCTTGTACCTTTTCAGGATCTGGGCGCAGTCCCAGTTCATCAACGATATACCCCAAATACTTTAATTGAGGTCGACAAAATTGACTCTTGGCGAAATTCACGGTGAGCCCTGCATTATGCAGACGATCAAAAACCTCAGTCAATGTATCCATATGGGATTCGAAAGTTTGAGACACAATAACTATATCATCAAGATATACAAAAACAGATGGTTGGAGGTCGGCTCCCAGAACAGAATCCATGAGACGCTGCCACGTGGCAGGCGCACCGGTAAGACCGTAGGGAATTCTAACGAAGCGGTATAAGCCGCCACGCACACAGAAGGCAGTGCAATCACGAGAATCCTCCGCGACAGGAATTTGCCAATATGCACTTTTAATATCTAATGAACTTAAATATTTAGCATCTCTTAATTGATCTAAAATAGTTGAAATATAGGGCAAGGGATAAGAGTCCTTTTGAGTGACGGAATTTAATTTACGATAATCAACACAAAAACGATAGCTATTATCTTTTTTCTGGACCAAACAAACAGGCGAAGCCCAAGGACTGTTACTAGGTTCTATGATTCCCTGCTCTAACATTTTTTTAATCTCCTGATCAATAGCTTGTTGCTTGATTGGTGATACAGGATAATATCGTTGTTTAATTGGTTTGGTATTTGGCAATAATCGAATCTCGTGAGACACTAAATGAGTCTTACCCAAAATTTTGCTCATGAGTACTGTGTTCTCAGCGACTAATTGGTCTAAGTGGTTCTTTTGATCAACGCTCAAGGTAGTGGCACTAGCTATACTATTAATATGAATTACAGGGTCCTGTTTACTAAAATGCCAAATGTTTTGACGTAAATCTGGTACTATATTCATGGCCATCCAGAAATCTACTCCCAAAATTAACGTGTGTGGCAAGTCAGGTATAACCAAAACATCAATCAAACAAACTTTGCCCTCTAGGCAAAAAGGTACAGTAACAAACCCTGCACTCACACACACCTGTCCATTCGCAACCGTACATTCAACAGCTTGCGGTTTCAGACAAAAACCCAAATTACTCAAAATTTGATAGCCACATGAGCCAACCAGTGTTCTAGAGGCTCCAGAATCCAATAAACCCACTACAGGATAACCCTTTACTTGTATTTCTAAATAAGGACGTTGATCTCCAGAAACACGAGAAATGACATAATCAAGAAAAATCTTACTAGTGTTTGATAACACGGAAGTTGGGGTCGAGGAAACAGCGACGGGGACGACCTCTCGACCTACGATCGCCTCCCCTTCGCGTTTTCCGAGCATCGAGGACATGCGCTCACTATTACGTTAGGTTGACCACATTTATAACAAAATTTCTTTCGGGCTTTCTTACAATTATTAAACCTATGTCCCCGGTCTCCACAAATGTAACACCGCAAATCGTCTGACATTTTGTCCGAAGATGCTTTAACTGAATTTACAGCAGGTCTATTCACTGCTCCGCGCTCAACACCAGAGGTTGACACGAAAGCAAAATCTGGTTCCACATAAGTGTTACGCTTGCGCACCGGCGGACGAAAACTATCTGCCCTAAACTTCTTTTTCTCGAGCTTGAGGCATTCATCCTCCAGCTCCGCCAATGTGGTTACTGCCGGTAGTTGCATAATATAAAAGGGTGCCAAATTTCTAGAAATAATTCCTAACTGCACATCCTCGGATGCTTCCCCATAGCGTCTGAACATTGACAACATGCACGAAAAATAGTCTATGAATGACTCAGATGGGTCTTGAGTCCGTGACAATATATCTTGAAACAATCTAGATTGATAATCCGGTGGCTCATAATGCTTACATAATAATGCCGATAATGTCGGCCAATTGTCAAATCTATGTCTATTTGACCTAAACCACAGCAAAGCTTTTCCCTCAAATAAATCAATGGCGGATTCAAACAAATCAGTTTCTGAAATTCCGCGTGCAATTCTTAATTCGTTAACCCTTTCTAAAAATTGATGCACCGAAAATTGTCTTGAATCCCCATTAAATTTTAAATTCCATTTCCGGACTGGTGAGAAAGTACGCGACGCGCGCGAAACCGTAACAGGACTAAGTGCTTGTGCTGTCGTTCCGTTAGCATTATTTGTTGTTCCCGAATTTCCTAATGTAACACCCTGTAGATCATCAGTGACCTGACCTACTTCAATAGTATCCAAGTGTTGTAAAAATTCTAATAATAATTGGGTGCGTTTCTGAGATTGTTCCGTGCTTAACTGCGCGAGAGGTAACCGATTGATTCTATTTATACTATGATGCAGGCGAGTTTGAATAGCCGCTGAACTACCACCCGGTGACAAAGCGAATTTTTCCATTGCTGGTTTAAGATCGTTAAGTTTGGCATCAAGCTCCGTTAATTCTTTTTCAATGTCTACTTGATACTCTGGATATGATAAAGCCTCTTTATGTTTTTCAAGTCTTAACAATGGTCTCAAAGCCTTTCGCAATTGTTCTACCGTATCATCGTTCGTTGTAGGTAAACCTCTCAAGCTCAGTTCATAGACTAATTCATCTTTTCTTAAATAGCTAACATTAATAGCTAATGACGCCATATTAAAAAAAAATGAAAGTTATCAAACGATTGAATTAAAATATTCACAAAGTAATTGAAAATGCACTAATTCAGTCAATGTCGACTCAAAAATACAGTCAAATATCAAAATCGTTCAGCAAAATTATTGAAATTAAAAGAGAAAAAAAAAGCAAAGCGTACCTTACCCAACCAACCAAAAAAAAAAAAAAAACAAAAAATAAAAATTTTTAAGAAATTTTTATTTTATTTCTAAATAATGTGTAATCAAAGAATCTTTAAACTTGAAAGAAATGACAAATACGCAAAATAATTTTAATTTAATAACAGTAAGTGTTGTCACCAAACACACACACCACCCTGTATATATATATCCAAAAATGAAAAAATAAATGTTAAAGAAAATTTCATCATAATATGTTATAAAATCATAACACCCTATATATTCTTAATAAAATTTAAATAACTACAAAGATAATTTTATATAAAAGGGTATAAGTAAAAAAAAGAATTATAACATCTTTTGTAAGTTAAACGAAAATTAATTATATTCACGTTGGGCGCCAAATTTGTCGCGGGGTAATTACCACAAATTTAATTAACGATGATAATTACTGAAGATCAAATAACTTCCACTAATCCGCAACAGTACTGGATGCAGAGAACAAAACTACTTATGCCGGCCGCTCACGCTGCACCCAGTGATCTCGGGGTCGTTTTAAACTTAATACAATAAGGGGGTTTCTCTTATTACTAATTGACTAATTAGGTGTGTATGTGTGCTGTTAGAAAAGAAGGTAACAAAACTTACGTACCTTTACGGTCCTAGAGCCCTATGCTCTGTCACTCGTTCCTCGCCCGTCGGATAGATGATATGGATAATTTGAAATTACTAATTGAACTCTCTAGGTGGTTGATGAATAATTGCTTCACTGATTTTATTGTAAAGTAAGCTATTATCTTAGGGCGCCACTCGCTTCGTTTTATAAGATGTTAATTAAGTATCACATTAATTAGTAATTCCCAATTAAAGGGCTGTCAATGAAAAGAAGCGAGAAGATTTCACTGAGCTTATTATTATTACCACAATGAACGGTGAGGAATCAAATTGACAACACAGATATAATGAAAAGTTAACAAGGTTTATTACAACAATAAAAGAAAAATGGGTAACATACAATATGCAAAATTCCAAAATAACACATACGTCAAATGCAATAAAGGTAATATATAACAGTAAATAAATAATTTGTAATTTTCCTAATTTTGAATTTCTCTACATTAGAATAAAGTAAGAATATCCTACACAATAGTTGAAAGTTACGCAAACATTTAACAAGTAGAATAGTACATACAAAAGGGGCTGGTTCAGTTAAACTAATTAACTCATTGATAAATAATATTACATTGCTAAATTTATAATTCAATACGCCAGCCTTTTCTAGCACACAAATATATGTCTAATTTTATTACAGTAACCTAATTTACAATTACTAAGTGATGAATATTATATGACAAATATTATGACTGATACTATTACATAACACATACTCTGAATATTCGGTAATCAATGACTAATTACTTTAAAAAGAAAAATAAATAAACTTCTAAATCTGATCCTACTTTCTCCGTCGGATTACAATGAGTAACATGTTCAAATAATAAAATGACAAATAACCAAACAGTTCTTGGTCGTGTTTCAGTAGAAAAACAAAGCGTAAATACCTTTGAGACAACTGATTTGTAGCTTCAATAGCGGCCTGGCCAGGGCTGTCAGCGGTCCTTGTCGAAGAGGTCTTGGTTTTCTATGGAGTACTTCTCCCGTCGGGTAAAGATCAAAATGTGAATTATATCCCCAAAATGGGTAGCTCGGATTGGTACTGCTTGTCCCAAAGATCAGCAGATTTCCCCAACCGACGTTACACAGCAAGAGCACTTAGATCGTCTTGTGACGAATTCACTAATGGAATTTTAATTATGTGCTCTAGCTAAACACAATTTTTGCTTCCCGCGGAATACTTTAGACTTTATTTAAACATTCGAACCGCGAAGACTAACCCTCGGCCACTGGGTAAGTTCGACTCTCTTAGGGTACTTTTTGATGGATAATCATTCTAATTTGGTAGCGCTTGCCCTTCTTAAAGACTCATCCCCGGCACGGAAGATGATACGTCATTTCGTTCTGGAATATTCGGTAACGCGTGCATGGAAGGCGTCTCAAAGTCGGGCCCATTTCAATTCTCACGCCATTCCCCATACAAAGGGCTATTGATAAAATACTCGGATTTGCGACGCCAAATTTTAGTCTTCAAGGTAAATATTCTTTTTACCTTTGATAAAATGCTTTTAGAAGAATTTTTAATACGGAGTTGCAAATACATTATAAAGAGCCATTTATTCAAAAAGGAAAAATAAGCTTGGCTGTGGACATTGCAATACATTTATTTTTAAGATTAAAATATAATTTTTTCGTAGCCGAAATAATAACTGCATACAGCGTGAGCCAAAAGAAAAATATTACGATTAATTTGAAATTCGCGTGTACTCTACTAAATGTTAATTTAAGCAAATAGATATTATTTATTATTTTGAAATTAAATTAATTATTACTTGTGAAGTGCCAAAAGCACGCAACACTATAAACGCCAGAATTTATAACATACAATGCACATTCTATATTAAACGTGCTTATATCCGTATGGATGGTGAACATATCAAGTTACTTTACACATATGTTTTGTTAGACGATATTTATTTAATTACTTTCTGTTTGAACTTTTATTTTTACAGGCTGTCTTCCTTTACATAATACATTACAGTCATTAAACAATAATCATTTAAATAATACCTCATCTAAATTCTTCTTATTCATCTTCTTTTTTGTACTGTATCCAGCAGGAAATTCGGGCTGCTTATTATCGACAAAATCTTCTTTATTTCTACGATGTTGTCAACGGCATCATCTGCTCATTCTGCCACTCGAACTACAATCTTTATTTTAACAATATAACACGTTGCACAATTACTTCTTAGGTGCAACTTTGACCACTACTTCACTACGTTTTCTCCGTAGTAAAGTATTTATTGAAGTTATATTAACAATGACTCTTATGCGTACTTTAATGTTAGGAGTTACCCTTTGGATACGATATTTAACGTATCTTGCTGTCGACTCTCTCGTTTTTCACGCGTATTTCCCTTTTATATCAGAATGTTTGGGGTTCCCCGCTTTCCGCAAAGGTCAGGGTTTCCCATTCACATTTACACACATACACGTTCATTTAGCCGCGGGATTGTATATTGCTATTGGAGTGTTTATCACGTTAATATAAATTTTCGGCGTCACCTTTCTTACTCATAAATATATATTAAACCTATGACTAATATCTACTTAATAATACAATAACACATTCATTGATTTTAAATATTATTTCCCTTCGAAATATTAATAAAAAAATATACTTAATTAAATCATTAAAAAAATAATAAAATTTTTAAAATTAATAAAGTGAAATGCGCTGTACCATTACATCCTATTCACAATTTTGGTAATAATAAGTTATAAAATATGATAGTTTCGTTAATTCTTGGTGATTTTTTCCAATAAAACTTTCAAAGTAATATTTTCTTACATAAATTTTGACCTAATTACAAATGGCGTCAGTGCTCTACTTTTTCTTATGTCAATGATATTTACGAAGCTATCTACCATGATATTATACGTCTTTGAATGTCTATTGAATTTAGGTTGTGCCTCTTACCAAGATCAGCATAAAAATTCTGCTCAATTGATGTCTTTATCTTCGAATCTGGATCCAGAATCGGTATATCGACCTCCGTCAGAGTTACAGTATCCCGAAGGTGATCTACCTGACATAAACAGAGCTGACTCGCCGCAATCTTCTACAAGCAGTAGCCAATCGGACCTTAGTTCTCCTTCATTTAATAGAGATTCTGAAATGGAATTTGCTAACAGGCAAAAGAGTGAAATACAAGCTTTGCAAAAGGTAGTAAATTTGTTTCTAGTTTTTAACCACCATTTATAAAGTATTATTCTCACAGGATAAGGAAGAGAGTGGAAGTATAGAAAATGAATCAGACTCCAATTCTACAACCACACCAAAGACAATAATTAGTACTAATAAGCCGGAATCACCAACAAGCATAGCTAGTGATCATACGGAAAAATCCATGACACCAAGAAAGACCAGATCTGGTAGAACAATAACTCCGGTAAAATTGGTTCTGTAGTTGCTTGAGTATATTAATGAAATATATTTTCACTATTAGGTTCCTCCGATAAGTCCATGTTTGCAAAGACAACCTAGTGTTGGAAATGTGTTGGCCAGAACATCAAGTTTCGGCTCTTCCGGGAACGGAAGCTCACTGCCTTTATCTGGAGGAAGTATCGGCGTACAAAGACAAGGTTCTCAAGGGTCATTATTCGAGCAATTTGCTTCTCAAGCAAAAGAACTGGTCAAGGAGACCACGAGGCAAAGCAGTCAAGACGGCATATTAGCCCAGATGGATAAGGTATAATTTTAGAGCAATTATATCCACAGCAGTACACACATTAAGTATTCTAGTTCAAAACACAGGCTAGGGGAAAATTTTCGGACAGCGAAGATAATACTAATATCTTCTCACCTTTCGATAAAGTAACGCAGATTTCCTAATTTCCAAAATATAATTAATTTGATCTAATCGTATTGCAGCTAACTAGCTCGGCGAAGAGAGCGGCAGAGGAGGCGTCTAAAAGTGTACAAGAAGCGAGTAAATCTGCACTGGAGGCGAGCAAAACGGCAGCTGGCGTAAGCAAAAATACCTTGGAAGATTTGAGTTATGTTGGAAAATCGACAATAGGTGATTTAACGAAGAGTGCCAAGGAAGCAGTGGTCAAAAAGGGACTAATGAGAGTAACTGAATATCATAATATTAGTACACAACTATCTTCATGTTATCTATTTTTAGGGCGACTCGTTTGTTAAATCATCAGAGCAAAGAAGAGATTCGACAACCAGCACTTCCTTAGTTCAAGCAAGTACGGGTTTACTGACCGGCACCAGTAGAGACTTCTTTTCCAACATCAGTTCTGATCTAAACGGAATCGCAGCTACAACATCGAGCATGTTTTCAGATCTTTTTGGCAGCGGAAAAGCACCGAAGCAAGCCCAACATAGTCATCAGTCTTCGCATCACCAGCAACAATTACATCAACAGAAAATGAAAGACAAATCTGGCGTATTCGGACCTTTTCCACGTGGTCCAAAAGGCTTAGTTGAGAAGAGTCCTCTGATTAAGCATAGTCCTAAGAAACAGGATGAATCACAAAAGAAGCAATCTACTGATAGGACCACAACGAATGTTGAAAATCAAGCTTTTCTCAAAGATGTGAGTTTGTTTTTTTTAGAAATAAACTTTGGACTTATGACATTTACAATTTTAGGTTGTTAGTCAGGTGTTGGACGGGGAAGGTGTTGGTTGGTTGAAATTAAATAGACTTAAGAAACTCATGGAAGATGAATCATATAGAAATTTCGTTTTGAGTAAACTTAATAAGACTCTAGATAGGAAAATTGCTCCAAATGATCATATCGATGATGTCGTAAGTAATATGGAAATGAAGTTTTAAGCATTTCTGTTTTTAATGAAAATCTTTTTTCAGTGCGTATCCAAATCAGTTTGGAAAGGAATGTTGAAAGTCCTCTTGGCTGCCGTACACGGTCTTGAAGTTACTTACAGCAATTTTGGACTAGGAGGTATGGCTTCGGCGTTTCAGCTGAACGAAATAGCTCATACACATTACTGGACGAAAGATTTGTCAGATACTGGTGCTGATTTAACAACACAGGTAAGCGTCATGAAGTAAATATTCTCGATTATACAGAAGTAATGCCTTAATTACTGATTTTAGAGTTCTAGTCCGAAATCACCGCAAAGTCCCAAGTCTATGATATCCGAATGGGATTCTAGAAAATCTTCTCAAATTGGTAAGTTTAGTCATCGATAATGTGGAGGTAAAATCAATAATTATAGTTTTACTTGCAGATGCTCCTGAAGTCAGACTGATCCAAGGTGACGATCATGAAGATCAACAATCTACAGCGGAGATGTTTAAGGATATGATTAATCAGAAGAAAAATATACTACTAAGCAAATTAACGTCGTTTGACTCTGATGTAAGTGATCTGCAATGACTGATGCATGTGAAAAAAATGAAATGGTTAATAAAAACGGTTGTAAAATGTTTTGGAAATTAAACTTTGATGTTTCTCAATATAAGCCTGTTTTTCTAAGGATCATTCCAAACTTATATTCATCATGTCTGTGCAGACTATTCTTTGTCAGCTTCGTTTCACTTTTGATTAATTTTTGTGATCAATATTTTCCTAAAAATATTGTTGTTTTATTAACCACTTCTAATTCAGTGTTGTTTTTGCACCTCTCCTTCTTTATTACAAAGTAAATTTTTGAAAGAGTTTTACAATACAAATAATATGTATATAAAAATGCTATGCATTCTTGTCGAGTGGTGAGATCTTCATATTTTATCCGTTTATAAAAAAATTCTGTTATTCTTTATCATCTCTTATGTAGTCTTTCTATTCTATTTTTTTTATTTTTGCGCTTTCAATAATCTGGGTATACTTGATTTTTTCACTTTGGCTTGGGCCTTCCTATTGGTATTCTTGTCAACATGTTTCCAGTTTTGGGCAATTCCATTATTTGTTTTCTCTCTGTGCATTATTTTATGACTTTAAAGTTGGTGCTCAGATTTTGATGTTTTAGGCATTTCTTTTTGGTTCCAGAATCTCCCATTTTATGTTCTATATATATACAATGCGCCTCAAAAGTAACGCATAAAATCATTTATAGCTTACATAGGGAATTTACAGAAAAATCTTGCAAGGCATATTGCGATTTTGTAATAAAGTCGTTATTTAAGGATTTACTTTTGCGATTTTATTTTCATGGCCAACTGGGTTAAACTTTTTTTTTAATTGGCATACCACATTTTTTATGGCATATTCGGGCAAATCAAACAATTCTCTTTTTAACAACACACATGTTATGGAGGTTTTGTAAGGGAATTTGAAAAATATTTGCCGTCATTTTGATCAGTCATAAGATTTATTTTCCGGCTTATATAGAGCAATTACAGAAAAATCCTCCAAAGGGTATAGTGATTTTAAAAAAGAAGTCATTATATAACGATACAAATTTACTTTTGCGATTCCATTTTCATGGCCAACTGATTTTTTTAATGACATACCATATTTCAATTCTTGTTTTGAACACATAACACGATTATTGATTGTATAACAAAATTCAGAATTAATTAAAATATGTATTTTCACAACAGTTTATAAAACCCTAATTAAATAAGTGTTCAAAATGACCACCATTCCTTTCTTGGCAGTAAGCAAGACGATATACAAATTCTTGTTGGAGATTACGCAGGACATTAGGTGTGATAGCCTAATTTCTCCTCTAACATGCTCTATCAGATCTTCTAAATTTTGAGGACGATTCCGATAAATTTTACCTTTTAAATATTCCCGCAAAAAGTAGTCCAACGGGGTGAGATTTGGTGATCTAGAGGGCCACTCTTTTCCTCCCCGCCTACCAATCCATCTGCTTGAAAGTATTTCATGTATGTATACTTGTATATTGGTCGCATAATGCGGGAGAACGCCATTTTGTGACAACCAAATCTCATTATTATATTTCGTTAATATGTTGTTTTCGTATTTTTTTTAGGTTCTTTGATGTAATTTGCACAATAACCTTCACATTTCTTGTTGACTTGTTTCTTTACGTGTCGAAATAGATATTTTAGTCTTTACTGTTCTTTGCCATAGTTGTAATGTATTCCTTAATCCATTATGCTTTTTTCTTTTGATACCTCTGGGACCTTTCTGCCTCTCTTTCAATCGCTATCCATCTATTTCCTCTATGATTTTGATCCCTAAAATTTGCTTTCCCAATTTTTTTGTAGCTTTGTTAAAGTAATTAGCATAATAAATTTCACATTCTATTTTACTCATAATTCCTGTTCTCTTCTTCCTTTCTTATTGTTTCTTTACGTGTAGATATTTTAGTTCTTTCAGTTCTTGTTCACATTCTTCATCTCATGCTTGGTCCATAGTCTCTTATTTCCGGCAGTACTTATCACCTTCTTCTTTTCCTTTTCCAATTTGCCACTCTATCTCTCTTCCAACCTCTATCCATTTACTTCTGCTATTGTCTTGATCCCTAAACTTACCATTCTTTATTATATCAATTTTTATTCCTGTTCTTTCATGCCTAAGGTTCATTCAGTTTAACTTTGTTCCACTGATTATTTCCTTCTAATTTATCATTCTCATTACTTTCACTTTTATCATTATTGGTGGCCAGTACCTGCATTTATTCGATATCAATATTATACAGTGTCCGTGAAGTATGGAATAAATTCGATATTTCCTAAAGCAAATGCCATTTTAAAAAAACCTGAAATACGGCGATTTTTAATTTTAATGTTCTACATTTGACAAAAAAACTCATTATACAAGGTGATCCACATTAATGTGATGACGTCATCGGCATATTTTTTAAATACAACACCCTGTATTTTGTGACACTTTTAGATTATTATTAATGAGCTGATTCCAAAAAGGTAGATACTTGGGGTCTAGCGGACAGAATTTGAAAGATACGTGCTAACAACTATTTCTTATCAATTGCAAATAAGTAGGCGACTAATGATAACAGATACATGACTTTATGTTAAATGTTCGACTTGTAGCTCTTGCTGTATTTGACAGTAACCTAAACGATGAATAAATTTTTGTTGAACCTTGTTTATGGTTTCCTGATAAATATTGTTGTATTGTAATTCTTCAATATGTGCTGATTTCGTTTTATAAACAACATTCTTCAGATGGCCCCACATAAAAAATCCAAAGGATTAAGGTCTGGCGACCTCGCTGGCCATTCAATATGTCCACATCTACCAATCCACCTGTTCAGAAAAATTTCATCTAGGCACCTTCGAACATCTACAGCATAATGCGGAGGCGCACCATCCTGTTGAAACCATAAACATTGATCAAAACTTCCAGGATTAATTCTACCGGGGAATAAATTAATTAAAGTAGGTACAAGAAAACCCCTTAAAAACTGAAGATATGTTGGTCCTTCTAAATTACCTTCGAAAAAGTAGGGTGATGATTCTATTTCTTACAATACCAGCCCATACATTTATCTTTCACGGGTATTGTGTATGATGTTCACGCATCCATTTGGGATTTTCTTTTGCCCATTACCTACAATTCTGACGATTGACCTCGCTATTTAATGTGAAAGTAGCTTCATCATGTTTGATACAAAGAGAGGGTCTCGGTGGACCATCATCGTTTAATTCCTGTATAAGTTTTATTTTAAAGGGATGCCATTTTTCCAGTTTTAATAATTTGTGTACCGTTGTTTTGCTAACATCAAGATCACAACTAATCTTATGAACATAAGTATGCGGATTTTCTTCAACAGCAAGTAGAACATCTACTTTTCTATCAAAATTTACAGAGGGGCGACCTGATTTGCGTGCACTTTCAACCGTACCAGTTTCTCGAAATTTCTTTTCAACCTTATTTAGGTACTGTTGATTGCGTTATGGGTTTTTCTGGATATTTATCGTTAAATAAATCATACACTTCCATCTGAGTTCGCGATCTGTGTCCATACCCAATCATCATAAGTATTTCAATTTTTTGCTGTACACTTAATTTCATTTTCACTTTAAATTAATTCGAAGCATTAATACAGAACATTCACGAATTAATACAATTCTTGCACTATTTAACTGTTACTGGACATCAGTAAAAATAGTGACATTTCACAAAGACTAATCGCCTACTTTTGTTTATAAATAAATGCACACAATATTAAACGGTTAAGTGCAAAAGGAATGTCAATAAAAACTGTGACAACAAAGAAACAGTCTATTGAAACTGTAAACAGATGTTTGTCTGATTTCAATAGCGCTATTATAACGCTAAACGACATGTATGATACTTTTTTGGATTCAGGGTGTTCCGTATATTCTAAAACTCGAACAATATACAGGCTGTTCCAATTAAAAAAATTTTCTATGACGTCATTTCTCACAAATGGTTCACTCTATATATTTAATTATAACTCTAAATTAAAGCAAATTAAAAGCAAAAATCGACCTGTTTCGGGAAATTTCGTTAAAATTGTTTGTTTCGCAAAAAATGAATTTATTCCATACTTTACGGACGTACTGTATATATAATATTGATATTTCGTTGCTTTATCTTTGGTCTCATCACCTAATCTTATCCTGTCTTCTGTGTTTGGTAGTAATTACTGTATATCTGTCAGTGGCTGTATACAAAAAATACTAAAGCAAGTTAAAGAAAATATTGTCAGAGTACTTTCAAAAGTGTACTTTATACCAAATTTTAATCAGGCATATTCAGTAGCTAGAATAGATTTCCTGTATTGAACCCGGCGGATATGCCTGAAATTTATGTTGTGTCCTAACAGGGAGATGCAAACCTTCATAGCTCAGGTGGTACACTTTCACCGGGTGGTTCCATAACGACAGGTCCGGCATGTGGATTAAACAGAGGTGGTCCCCAATCGTCATTTAGGTCAACAGTCTCTGATACAGAAGTCGAAAACTTACAGGTAAGCCATGTCGTGCGCTTTAAGTGTAGTGTTCATGTTCGTTAATCTAGTCGAACATTTTAAGTTCTTTATTTTCGAACATTCCTTTACAGTTTCCTAAAATACCGAAACAGAGAACGGCCAGCGTTTGGTCCAGCAAGTCTTCGCTGAGTACAGGGTTTAGGTATCACGGTGGACATATGGTGAACACCGCCACGACGCCATCACCCGACGTACCGCGCACGTACCTGTTCGAAGGTCTCATTGGCAAAGAGAGATCAAATTTGTGGGATCAAATGCAATTTTGGGAAGACGCATTTTTGGATGCCGTATCACAAGAAAGAGATATGATCGGAATGGATCAGGTTTGTAAGAATATTTTTTTCATAAAGGATGTAATTTGCGATTTGGTTTAAATTATGGCCACCCTCTTTTATTGGTAGTACCCTAAACATGTTTTTGCAACATATTCATAGCATATAATTAAAAAACCGAAATTTTTGTTTGGCATTCATATATTAGCGTTTTGAAATGCTCTGCTGTGATTGTATTGTATTCTATATTTTCAAATAAGCTACTTTCTTTTCAATACCTCTTATGTATGCTTTTGTAGTATGTATGGAAAACTTCAGACCTCTCGCGAAGGGAGAGCTGTTTAGAGTGACTCAAATGCTCTTCAACAGCTGTTCAGAACTGTTGAAATGCTCTTCACAGTTCTTCAAAAGTTTTTCAAAGCTCTTCACAACACAGCAAGTATACCTATTCGAAGCTTTTGGTAAGCCTTTGGAGAACTTTGAAACCCATTTGAAGAAATCTGAACAGCTTTTGGAGCTCTGAAGAGCATTAAATACATTTTCCTTTGCGAGAAGTCTGAAGTTTGTCATAGATACTACAAAATCTGAATAGGTGTGAACAGTTTCATAAAAAGAGCATTTCAACAGCTGTTCAGAACTGTTGAAATGGTCTTCACAGTTCTTCAAAAGCTAGTCAAAGCTCTTCACAACAGAGCAAGTATACCTGTTCGAAGCTTTTGGTAAGCGATTGGGGAACTTTGAAAACCATTTGAAGAACTCTGAACAGCTTTGAGAGCGAGCTCTTAAGAGCACTAAATAGCTTTTCCTTTGCGAGAAGTCTGAAGTTTGTCATAGATACTACAAAATCTGAATAGGTGTGAACAGCTTCATAAGAGATATAATACATATACGCATTTCTATCCGCTGGAAAACTCTGATGTGCATGAAAGTGGTTATACTTTGTATAAACTTTAAACGGTCTTAAAATGCATAATGTTTTTTTTATAAAAAAAAGTACATGGGATTTTCTTCTAGTATTAGCATAGCCTATCTACTAGATAAAACTAATATAAAAATTGTAAAATGTTACATAATTCAGAGGATCTAAGCAGAAGTCACACGGTGTTAAATCACATAAGTAAGGAGGCCATAAATGTCTGTATTTAGAGTAATTCTAGGATAACCAAATACAATGTTTTTATTTGTAGTGACGAGTGTTGGCCTGTCGAAAAAATGCATTTTGAATATCATGGTCATTCAATTGATCCATAAATAATATAATGCAAGTAATTTTTTTTTGCTCCAGAGTATATGAATATTCTTCTGAAATTCGTCTTAACGCTGCCCAAAGACCAATATCTTCTACATGTAGCGATTCAGTAATCTGAATATTTGTATTTTAAAATATACATTATTTTTATATAAGATCAAAGATTTTTCACTAAAGATGAGATTCAAAGTCCTTGTTTTTGTTTCCATGGCGAGTACTATCTTAGTTAAACTATCAAGCTTTTGTAGGCTCGACTCTTCATTTTCGTTTAAAACATATAGAATATTTTACCCCATAGTTATGTAATTTACGCAATAATTTTGCAGTGCTAGCAATATATTGAAAAAAAAAATCTTTTCTATTTAAACACTGTTACCGAAAAATTATGGTTTATTTTATAACCATACTTTATCAAAAAAAAAATAAAATGTTCCCATTAAATAAAAATTCTTTTGTTATTCATGTTTGTAAAACAATTACAAAATATATAATATTTCTTGTACTGTTGTGGTACAGTATAGATGAACTTGTAAATGAAGAAAGTTTAATTTTTCGATTCATTTACCATTAGTTCTTCGACATGTCTCACAACATCTAGTAGTAACTGCCTATTACTGGATTTTCTTAAAAGACTTGCGATTTCTTTCTCTGTATTCAATCTTACACGTTTTATTAATGAAGTGGTAACTAATTAAATATAACTTTTGAGGATAATCTAGATTTTAATGATAATAATGGTGTGGGGTTTCACATCAGGAAGAAGTTAAAATCACCAAATAGAACAATCATATAGTATCTATATATAATGCTCTAATTGAATGCTATAATTATTAATAGTTTCAATATACTCTTTCAGGGACCTAGAGAAATGATGGAAAGATACAAAGCCTTAAGCGACACGGAAAGGAAACGACTGGAACACGAGGAAGATAGATTGCTATCGACCATGTTGTACAATCTGACCGCCATCTTAGTTATGTTAAACGCAAACAAAATGGAAATAAAGAGGAAGATCAGGAGGTTATTGGGGAAGAGTCACATAGGTCTGATATACAGCCAAGAAGTAAATTTACTCCTAGATCAAATAAACAATTTGGTAAAAGAAATTTTTAGGGTATTTTCTTTTTGCAGTAAATGTATTAATAAATGTATATCTTCAGCATGGGAATGATATTGATTTGAAGCCGTTGGGTTCGCGATTGCTTCACAGGCAAAGTTTCACCGTGCATCAAGGCGTGGACGGTGGTGGGGAATTGCGATTTTTGGAGGTTCGCGATGATGGACTAGTTCTTCGTTCTGTGTCAGGTGTGATTGTTGAACGATGGTGGTACGAGCGTCTAGTAAATATGACCTACAGTCCGAAAAATAAAGTGCTGTGTCTGTGGAGGAGAAGTGGTCAGCAGACTCAGTTACATAAATATTATACAAAGAAGGTAAATTTATACATGTATTGGTAATATTTATGGTGTACCTTAAATAATCAATTGTCATATAGTTGGATATCTTATATTATATGAAAATACTTTAGGATTAAAAATCTTCATGAAGAATTGGTTGTCTCGTGGGGTGTGTTAGTTAGCCCTTTTCTCTCCCGAAAATCTAAGATTTGACGGTTGTTCCAGGTTTCTTCTAAATTGGTCCAAAGTATTTCAAAGAAGTCAAAATCGACCGAGATAATTAAAAAAACGAATTTTTTACCCAGATAGTCATTTTTCGAAGATTGAAATTCTAAAATTTGTTCTACTTCTTCAAAATATTGTTCCAAAGAATCTGGAAAAAAAAATTCATAATTGACCAAGATAATCGGTCAAAAACGAGAGTTTCCCACTGCTCTATTTTTGAAAATCTAAATTCTAACGGTTGATCTAGGTTGTTTTGAGTTTGTTCTACATTGTTGCAACGTATTTAAAAAAACAAACAAAACAGTTGAGAAAATTGGGAAAAACCAAAGCCAAAGTATAAGTCAGACTTCGTTTTTGCTAAAATAAAATGTTGACGATTGTCTCAGGTTGTTCTAGGTTTGTTCTCACCATTGCTCTAAAACATCAAATTCGTATCTCTCATATATCAAAAGATATTGGAAAAAAACGAAACGATTTATTGGCGGCCTGCCTTTTTCGAAAATGGAAATTCCGATAGTTTGCTCATGTTGTTTTATGTTTGTTCTAAATTGTTCCAAAGTATTAAAAAAAATATATAATAAAATGACGAAGCAATTGCAACCGCGGATGATCATTTTGCAAACCTTTTGGAATCGCACTTTAATGATGGTACCTATGAACATTATTGGAAACACGTTGGCATAAATATACCTATTGAAGTTTTAGGAGATTATATTGAAAAATAAAACATTTTATTCAAACAAAAATTTGTCTTTTTTAGGTCGAGAACTTCTCAGCCGTCGTAACTTTAAACTTTTAAATCTATTCATTGTTAATAATGACTACCCATCCTAATTTCACCAGAAAAGTTGCCTTTGGTGTAGATACGAATAATTAAAAATATGAAAAAATTGGAGTACGTCTTGTGATGAGTCTTCCTGTTTGAAGGACTTGTGTTATTCACAAATGAAATAACACTACACTGTTATATACAACTTTATTTAGAATTAAATAAAATAACAATGCGAATAAATGTATAGGCTTCTTGCAGTGGGCAAGTTGAACCGTAGATGATAGCTAACTGCTAACAAGTTGAGTTTAGTTGATGAACTGTTTTAAATTTTCTGTTACAAACAAATTCAGTATTTAGAGTGAGGTGGTAAGTTTACAAAACCGTACCCCTTCTATTCTTGTCTGGAAAAACCGAACATTAATGGGTTGTAAGTTTCATAAAGGTTCTCGGAAGGAGCAAATAGCAATACATTTATCTAATATTAATATATGAGCTCTGCTGTGCGTTTACGGGTTTCTTCAATTACAGAATATCTATAATTCTGAAATCCGGCAAATATTTATGTATTTTTGAGTACTACAACGGCATGATGCTAATAAGAGAAAGAAAATAAATGCTAATTTAGACAAGGCATTTTACCGATTTTCTAGAACGGACAATACAGAGGTTTCTAAGAAAGAGATTACATTAGGAGACTGATGTCCCTCTCGGTCTTTCCAAATTTAATTATAAATATACATTATTTTACGATTATGAAGTAATAAAATGACTGTAAGCACTTATATAGAGAAATATACATGTTCTAATTAATTGTACCTTTGTAAAATAAAGCAAATTGAGATTAAAACTAAACATATATACGTTTTACATAGAGCAGAGAATATTACTTTATAAAAACGAATAAAAGAAAAATAATAATAAACGTCCTTAACATCTTGAGTGGCCGCAAGGCTCAGTAAATTGTGAAAGTGTATGCGCCTGTATGGTTATTAATATTAAGTTAAAAACTTCACGTACATACTTATGGTTCCCATTATCTGTTTAACCTTATCTCATATTCACGCTATCTCTCTGACGATCTCAAGAATGTTATAGAAACTGAGGTTTCTAAGAAGTAAAACAAAAATACAATTTCTTGCTAACCCATGTCATATACACTATAGAAAACAAATATTGATTTATTGCCACAATGGGATGAGTAAACTAAAATACAATTGAACTATCTTTAAATATTTCTAAATGCTTAAAAAGATTTATTACAAGGCTAGTTCAGGTGACCCTTCGTTTCGGTGAGTAACATATAGTATTAAAATAAGGTACCATAAAGAAAAAGTCGAGTGCATATTGGGAACAATTTACAATCTAACAAATAGCAGATGAGGTACAGGCAATTCAAGCAAGGCTCCGGTTCCAAAATTAATGTAAATATTATATACACAGTGTACAACAACAAAAAGTGAATTAAAAGTTTGTTCGGGAGATACAGAAATAAGAAATACAAAATTTGACAACAAAATATTTTCTTTTCTATTATATTTTGTAATTAATAATTTTTTCCAATTCTAATGCTTATATGTGTATGTAAAACCATCTTTTGTAACACTACATGTACGAAAAATTCATAAAAAATAGTTTATCAAAGTTCATAATTTTTCAATTTTTTTGTAAACTCTTCGCGGCACTTCAAGATGTTGCAGTATTGCAGCGAAATTTTTTGAAGTGTAAACTTCTTTAGGCGCGTTGCGCTGATTGTAGGCAGTGAACAAGACTGACCTGAAACGCTCGGATATGTAACGCTCTTCGGGTAAAGTCGGCTAAGGGAACAAGATAAATAAATATATCATATCGAGGTATTTAATTTCAATTAAATTGAAATTTAAATGAATACATAAATTCATGTCCCAGAGCAGATGTGAACCGAAGCCGCCTGGGTGAGAGGCCAGCACTTAACCATTAGACCAAGGGCGGGAGTCGAAAGCCAGTATTCATATCGTCTATTTATATATATACATGCGTCCGAAAATCTCCTTAATAATGCTTGCGGCCGAGGCAAAGCAATCTCGAGTACGTTAAAGTTTTTCGCGGACAAGATATACACACAATTTTTTGGGCAACCGTTAAAGTTTTCAATCGATTTAATTTAAATTGAGACACAATTTAATTTAATTTAGTTCTAAAGGTGCTAAATTAAAGTGGTTTACTTGCTTTACATGCGTTACCATGGAAATGAGACGAATATAATAAACTACAAATACTTGGTAGTTGTCAAAATAAGTCGTAGGATGTGTGATTAAACATGTGTAAAAATGTGTATTTACTTTAACAGCCGCGAAATTGTATTTCGCGAACTGTGTTGCGTTCGCGAATTGGTAACTTCGCGGACGATTAACCAAAAAGTTTGTTGTGTGTGTATGAGACATTATCTCTCTTCATAAAATATAGTTTGATATTTTTTAAATGTAATATAGAACGAAAAAAAAAAGTTGTATTTCGTATTATTAACCTCGCCTTGATGAAGTTTACACTTCTGCTGTGTGGTTTTAAGCACACCCATTTTCTTGTTTAAATTCTCTTTGAATCTAAAAGGCAACTTTTCTCCACTATTATCAAACTAAAATCAAAACAAAAAAAATTTAAAAGGCTATTTTCGTTCCACCCTACATTGACAAAGTCACTGTGTGAAGGAAATGTATTTTATTTCAAGCGAATTTTCAACATTTAAGCATTAATGGATTTATACTATTTTCAAAAGTATTGTATGATATGCATCTCTCCTAAATTTCCAGAAATAACATTCCAGCCATTTTGTTTATCATCCAACGTTCGCCAATAGTCTACCTGCTTTTATATTCACTTTTCTTTGTCCAATTAGTGTAAACAGCTCTACTACTGCATCAAGGAGGCAATGGAACGAGGAGGCGTGGCCGGATCGGCTCCAGAACTAGGAGGGGAGTTCCCCGTGCAAGACATGAGCACAGGTGAAGGCGGTTTGCTGCAAGTTTGCATGGAAGGTGTAGGATTGCTATTCGCCCATAGCAAGGTACACATCTTGTGGACTAAATCAGTTATTTATTTAATAAGTAAATACGTACTAATTGTATTTTAAAATTATACCATACATTATTACATAGATTTATTATAGTACATATTTATTTCTCTTTTAAATTATTAGAATTTTACGACATTGATAGCTACATTACGGCAGTTATATAAATACCATCATAGTTTATTATTATTATTATTATTATTACTGTTTTTGTTTTTTACTATTTTCATACCAGTTACCAGACAAAATAATAATTAAAAAAAAACAATCGGAATGGAGGACAAAATGCGCCGAGAAAAATAAACGAACGAAATCAAACAAAAGAAATCGTAAAAAAAGTGTTGCTTTTTGTAGCGTTATGTTATCCGAAAACTAGGTAGGCGCATTTTGCTTTCCGCAATGTTATTTATAATACACAAGTTCTTTTGATATTTGTTAAATGTTGTTGGGTGCGCTGTGATATGTGCATTTGTTTTTGCAAGGACCACTCAAATTTTCTTAATGCTCCGCCACTCGCCGAATAGCCCAATCCTTTGTCATGCATTTTCTTTTCTGTTATGTTATTTGTACCTATCTAAATTATATATATATAAAAAAAAATTATCACCGCTCGTAAAAAAATTTATTCCAACTCAACTTATCGAGTAATATTGACCAAAATATTTGCAGCAAATTTTCTTACAGGTGCCTATAGTTAAACATTTTTTTTTATTTAATTTTATTGTATATTAATAATACACTGATATTTAATTTTTTATTATCTATTATTTATTCTTATGATTTTTCAATTAGTTTATATCTATATATACATATTCTATTTCTATCTCTTTCTCTTTCTATATATATATTTACATATATACATACATTAATCAATGTCTATTTTTTTAATTGACTTGCATGCAGCATTGATGTGCAAAATTCGATTTATATGAGTTCGTTTTTCCATATAAGCTATACATATCGTTCAAAGGTTGTTTAGTTTTATTGAGATTGTTTGTTGGATGCTTCTGTTTCTCTTTATATTATATATATATACATATATCTTTCTATCTTTTTTCTCTACATATATGACATGACACGACATGAAGATCATATACTTATCCTTTTTATAAATTGATGTACCTACTTACCTAAAAGTGAGTGGTCATGTTTTTATTTTTTTGCGATGCGGTTATACTTCCGATATTTATGATTTCCTTTCGTGTTCGTTTATTTCTTGACATTTTATTATTATTATTATTATTATTTATTATATTTGACATTTGATATTCTTCAAAATATCATCAAGGTTTTTTTATATACAAAAAGTAATCGGAAGGACTCCGCATAGGCAAAGCTTTAGGAACTTTTGAGATGGTCCTTGTGGGGTCACTTTTATATCGTCAAACTAATGCTATGTTCTGTTTTTGGTTTTTTTTCTATTCCTGTTGATCTGTCCAACGTGGGTTGATGGCTGCTTTGCAGGACTTTGAGGTATTTTATATATTATTATAAAATACAAGAGTATAATAATCTATTCTGACCTGATCGTTTAGTTTTAGCAAAAATAGTCTTTGTTTAGTTTAGTTGCTTCTTCCTGTAGTTTCTGCTGCAAAATCCATCCTATTTCAATATTATATATATATATACATATATATAAATATTACTATCCACTTTATTTTCCTTCATGATAAAGGAGATTTCTTAAAAAGAAATTTACTTTTTCTTTCTGTTAGCTTATTCCTAATATTCTGCTATTCCCAAAAAAATAAATTACCTATATATTTGCATATTATAATTATAAAAATACAATAGTTCTTACACTATATCACAAGCCAAAGAAGTTAATTATATGCAGAAAAAAAAATGAATACTCACACATTAGTTTTGATCCCTATACACCCCCGGTGTTAAACGCATATTTAATCGTAGTTTTAGAGTGCTGCCTCTTTTGCGGAACACCGCATGGCAAATTTACCATTTCACATATTGTATAATTTATAATTTAGATTTTTAAATTTAGAGCACTCCTCAGATAACAAACACATAACGTACAACATGATACATTATATAATTGATAATATTATATACTTTTTGTTATAATTTACATAATTATTATCTGCATATTTGTTTGTTTATTTTTTGAATTTATACAATTGCAACATGTTATACACACATTAGATATTTAGGCCCATCATACATTGAACAAACCATCTCTAAAGTTGCCTAGGGCTTCACGCATGTCACTTGCATGGCATGTTCTTTGTTTGATGCATTACATTTACATATAAATAGTAGTGTATATTGATTGCTTGGCTTTTACATACCTAGTGTTCTGTCGGTTTACTGCCGTATTTACATGTCTAAATTGTGAAATTTTACAGTTTTTCGTAAGGATTGACCATATCAGAAAGTGCTTCACGCAGAAGGGAGGCATATTTGTCTTGGAGGAATTTAGTGAGTATATATATATATATTCATTGAAATATTTAGATTCCATCTAGCGTTTCTCTATAATACTAATACACCGAGAAAAAAATGAAATGTTCAGTCAACACAAAACACTTTCAGTTAACATTCTTGTGTGAATAAACAAGAATGTGCTATAACACTGGCCAACAAAAAAAGAAAAATTGTTTGGTTCCTGTGATTTTTTTTGTTTCTATCTTAAATTGACGCATACTTTTTAAATACGGCAACAATTTTTCCCTAACAGCTTTTGTTTTTGAGTTATAGCTAACTACCCCATTTATTATTTTTACTTAGATTTTCGTTTTTTATTGGGCATTAATTAT
This sequence comes from Amphimallon solstitiale, assembly GCA_963170755.1. Taxonomy (NCBI): domain Eukaryota; kingdom Metazoa; phylum Arthropoda; class Insecta; order Coleoptera; family Scarabaeidae; genus Amphimallon; species Amphimallon solstitiale. The sequence continues at coordinate 85,243,126 of OY720678.1, read as the reverse complement.
ATTTTGTTGTTGTTTGAGATGTGGTTTCGTCAAGAAGATGTTGTGTGCTTAATCCAGATTGTTTTTGCTATATTTGTGATGAATATATATTTGAAAAGTATCGAAAACCTATATCGGATTTTGTGAAAATTGCGTATCATCAATACTTTAAAATAAAATTGTGTCATCAGGACAAGCCATGGGTTCCTCATATTGTATGCCAGAAATGTGTGGAATGTCTACGGTTATGGTCCAATGGAAAAAGAGATGCAATAATATTGGTAACACCCATGATTTGGCGAGATTTATGTGTGTTCAAATATAATATAATAAATACAAATTGTTGTTTAAACATTTACTGAATCCTATTATTGTTTAACCGAAGTCCAACGTGCAAATCTTGGATTATGTGACTCAATAGGATATATATAAATAATTCCGCCTCAATCACAATAAAATAAATTGTTATTTAGACACTTAATGAATTCCATTATTGTTTAACCGAAGTACAACGTGCAAATCTTGGATTAGGTGACTCAATAAAGGATATAAATAATTCAGCCTCAATCACAATAAAATAAATTGTTATTTAAACACTTATTAATGAATTCCATTATTGTTTAACCGAAGGCTAACGTGCAAATCTTGGATTAGGTGACTCAATAAAGAATATAAATAATTCAGCTTCAATCACAATAAAATACATTTTTATTTAAACATTTAATGAATTCCATTATTGTTTAACCGAAGTCCGACGTGCAAATCTTGGATTAGGTAATGCAATAAAGGATATCAATCAACGAGGCTTATAGAAAATTTTTAAAAAAGAGAGGATATTCTTAGAACACATATAAAGAGATAATTAGACAATCATAACACATTAAAATAAGAAGGATTGCAAGATGCTTGTATTTCAAAGGACAAAATAAATCATATAAATGAATCTTTAAGTATTATATAAATAGGTTAAAATAACCACATGTTTTTATATATTTAGGATTGTAAATAAAAAATAAGTATTATTGATATCCATCCTTTCATTCATTTATACCCGTCCCAAAGAGAAGTAAAGACATTAGAATAAGTGAGAAAGCAAATAAATAAATTTTAAAAAAGGTGAGGAAAGTAAACTTCAAACAACACAGTTAGAACCTAGAACATAATGAAATGCTGTATTACAATTAACTATTTTAAATCAAGAAAACAATTTTTGAACCCTGAGAGTAAAACTAAAACTAAGAGTCAAAGTACATTTCAAATATACAGTGAGCTCAAAAAGGTTGGAATAAATTCATTTAAAATTCAACCTTTAATTTTTTTTAAAAAACACTGGGACCCGTCAATTTTTATTTTTAGATGGGCATTTTTTAAACTAATTTTTGTTTATACAGGGTGACTCAAAAAAAGATTTCATTTGACACTTCAATTTTTTTTAATTGAAACACCCATTTTTTATTTTATTTTCGGATTCTACGTAAAATTTTGATCACATTTCATGTATTATAACCTAAGTCTAAGTTAAGTTGTTTTCTAAAATAATCAATGTAATTTAAAAAAAAAATTATTTAATTCTAAATAATAAATGTCTCAATGATTCGTAATTAAATTGTGAAATATTAATTTAATAAATGTTGAAATTGGCCACCACCAACATCCTGGCAATATCCGAGGCGATCTTCGAATTCTTGCAAAACATTGTGCACTATTTGAGGTTCTATCAGTCTCATTTCTTATCTTATTCGGTATTTAAGTTCGTCAATATTGTTCGGTCTGTTGATATGCACTTTAGATTTTAGGTAGCCCCACAGATAGTAGTCTAACGGGGTCAAATCTGGGGATCTGGCCGGCCATTCTATTGGGCCCCGTCGACCAATCCACCTTCCAGGAAAAACACTATCTAAATATTCACGCACCGGGCGAGTAAAATGGGCTGGTGCTCCATCCTGTTGATACCATAAGCTATCATTGGGAATGTCAGGATCTTCTGGATTTGGATACACTATAGCAAGCGCAGGTATCAAATCGAATTCTAGAAATTCTAGATATCTTTCTCCAGTCAAAGTGCCGTCAAAGAAGAAGCGACCCAAAATTCTGTTTCCAATAATCCCAGCCCAAACATTTACTTTTTGAGGGTATTGTGTGTGACACTCCATAATCCAATGCGGGTTTTCTGTAGCCCAATAACGGAAATTTTGCCTATTCACGGTTCCGTTTAGGCAAAACGTTGCTTCATCCGAGAACACAGAAAATTGAGGATCATCAATACATCTCTCCATCATTATTTCACAAAATTGCATTCTTCTATCTGGACCGTCCTCATTTAGTTCATGAACTAACTGAACTTTATAAGGATGTCATTTATTTTTATGTAAATAGTTTAATACAGATCCTTGACTAATTTTGTTCTCGTCAGCAATAGCGCGACTAACTTTATGGTTGTTCTCTTCAACGGATAATAGCACATTCAACTGCACATCTTTTGAGATAGTGGGCTCGGCCTTTTACATAATTATCTCTCACATGCCCCAAATCCCTATATTTTTTTTCAATTTTACTAATAGTTGATTGAGATATAGGCGCTCTGTTTGGGTATTTATTGTTGAACAGTTCGGAAACTTCCAGCTGGGTACGCATCCTATCTCCATAGCCAATCATCATTAGTATTTCTATGCGCTCCCTTTCATTTACTCGTGCCATTTTACAGTTAAAAAAAACTACTTTTATTAGAACTTTTATACAAATGTTTAAATACTTTTGACAGGGAATGAACTTGAACGTCAATGTTAAATAACCTAGGTAACAGATAAAAATGGTATTAATGTTTAAATGTTTACAGTTTCAGTAAATTTGATTATGTTTAACTCCTAATATGTACAGTTTAAATGAAAAGAAATAAGCTAACTTAACTTAGACTTAGGTTATAATACATGAAATGTAATTGAAATTTTACGTATATTTCGAAAATAAAATAAAAATGGGTGTTTCAATTAAAAAAAGTTGAAGTGTCAAATGAAATCTTTTTTTGAGTCAGCCTGTATAAACAAAAATTAGTTTAAAAAATGCCCATCTAAAAATAAAAATTGACGGGTCCCAGTATTTTTTAAAAAAATTAAAGGTTGAATTTTAAATGAATTTATTCCAACCTTTTTGAGCTCACTGTATATATATTCCTTAAAGGAAATATAGTAAACATCATAATATATTTTGCTACGCAACATGGGCACTATAGTAGCTTCCACTAATTTATAAATGAATTTCAAGATAAAAATTATCGCTTATTAACGATAGTACATATCACAGCATTAATTTTTTGTATTTTTTTTGACAAAATAATAAAACTGTGTATTTCAAAAAGTAAAGCTGTTAGCAATCTCCCAGTATTTTTTCCATAGTAAGGGCCATAGAAATACCCAATAACAGAAAAAAATAAAGGAAACAAGAATTGTGTTGACCAGTGTAATCAATATCTCTGTTTTGATGTAATGCAAGTGAAGTTGTTGACACTTGCACATTGGCGCAGCAGTTTCGTGTGTTGTATGACGAAATATTATTAATTGAATAGACAAACGAAATATATTGCAATAATTACACTTCTCTGTGGGCCTAACAATGGCTACTTATTGAACGAGTTAGAATAATTTCGTGTCAACAACTCGTATTTGTTAAACGAATAAAATTTTGCCATTCTTTGAAATGTTTTTTCAGTTAAATGAAATATTCTATTCTATTAATGCAAGAAATATGAGGTTTCGCGTAAGAGTGTGTTAATTTTTAATCTACAAATTCCTGCATTTGGTCATCATGAGTTTAAAATTTATGGATAATTTAAATTTATGTTGAACCGTCACTTTTAAGTTAAAGCTTATAGGATTGTTTTATGCAGCAAGTAACCATGTTTAATTTGTTTTGACATAAACTCTTGAACTATGATACTAATTACATTCGGTAACATCAAATCTGTATAGAGTTCCCGAAGCCACAAATAAAATATTGTATAGTATAGTTATTTAATAGTAACAGTCTTGAGTTTTAACGTAAGTGTTCTAATTCCAGATAAATTTAAATTACTAATATATTTAAACTCTTGAAAAATCCAGTGCTAGAACTATACACTACATATTCGAAAAATCCCCAATTGACCAAATTTTCTTCTACGTCGTCCATTTCACGTTATAGTTGTGCGTTCAAGATGCAAATAATCATAACAAATAATTGCCGAACTGCCTATAACTTATTTCCACATATCTAGCACCATCCTCGCTTCAAAGAGCCCGGTGAAACGTATTGTCAATTTCGGAAACGTGTTATTGTTATCTTTGTCTAACTTAGCCCTTACAAAGCTCGTAAGATACCGTACATTGTAGGTATCCCTTTTTCGCATTATGATTTATTAAAACAGCAAAAAGGAAGGAAACAACTGGAGACTGGAATGTGTTCTTTTCTTCAAGGCTCTTTAGCATATCTGGTTCAATCTGGATATTTTGTGCCGCCGGCGTCGCCTTAGTACAATATTCCAAGATAGTTCAATCAAGGGAGTTGACTTTCTAAAGTTAAAATAAAAACTTGTTGATTCAAACGTACAGAGAAATTTAAATTTATAGATTATTTATTCACCTGAAATACTTTTAATACGTCAAATATATTGAAAATAAAATATGTTGAGCAGAATCATTCTTATTTGAATCAACTTCTTTATTATTTTATGCAACTAATAAATTTCAAATAAAATAGAAAGCTTCTTTGAAGACTAAGATGGTGTTGCTAAGTTGCTTGAATATATATTTCATTTTATTCAACAAAAAAGTGGACACCACATGATTTCTTGAATTTACATTTTCATTTCTCTCAGCGTACTGACTTGTACTGAAATTTTTTTTCGACAAAGAGATATAGAGTATAAGCAAATAAAATAGCAGGTATACTAAACATACTAAACACTAAAATATATATAACAATATCGAAAGAAAAAATCAAATTGACAGGGTATTTTTTTGTGGTTTGAACAAATGCGTCTAGGAATATTGAGCACCTTGCGTACAAAACTGAGTTAGTCCACTTAGTCCACATTTTGCGGAAATTGAGTTTTACACATGTTAACCATATAATTTTGATCTGATCTATTCATTTTTATAGGTTTTTGTGAGCAAAACTTAATGAAAACGTGTCTAAATTGCATTTTAAGTTAAGGTGTGTGCGTTGGAGAAAACCTGATTAAATCCACGATTTGAAATTCTGTTACACAGCAATATCTGTTGGCGTTAGTTTAAAATGCTAGTTTTATGTTTTGCAGTATTCCGTTCTGTGAGTAAAATGGTTGGTTTCTGAAATTATCAACTGCATCATAACTTCATTTTGTGAATTATGAATAATTTGATATTACAGATACGAAAATCCAGACTCCGAATTAAAGCATTTTAGAAGGTACAGACGTTCGAAACTTAAGCAATAATTTCTAGTCTGACCCGAAACAAATTGCACAACACAATAAGTTGTGCCATATGCTATCTGTTGCACCAATAAATAGAAAAAGAGATAGCAAAAAAATTTTGCCGTAAATTATTTCATTAAAGTAAATAATAATACTGCACTTCGGGTATGTTAACCTTTCTTTATGAATGCATTGAGTGTATCAAAACACAGACTTAATACGGTTGCAAAAGTTTTAAATGAAGGTGAGGTTTCTAATGAAAGAAGAGGTTGTGATTGCATTTCTCACAAGAGAAAAGATAAAAAGAATAAAGCACGGGAATTTATATAAAAACCTTGCCGCAGAGAAGCCATTATAGTAGGACTAAATCTGAAAGGATAGACCTATGAGCAAATCCCCTGACTGCATAAAATGTACAACAAAAAGGCAGAAGCTAATTATCGTATTACATATTTTATGTTCCGAATTATATTTATGAATGAATTTAATATAGGATTTTGTTTGCCTGAATCAGATACGTGCTCGATGTGGACTCGACTAAAACAGCAAATCAAAATAGAGAAAGATATCCTCAAAAGGAAACCGTTGATATCACAATATCATGTACACACTAAATGAGCTAAGGCATTCTATGAACTTGGAAAAGAAAATCTATCAGGTTGTTGGAGTTTGTGCTGTGACCTACAGCAGGTGCAACCTTTACCCAGAACCCCAATAATTGATGATGCGTTTTATGCGCAAGGGGATCGACGGAAGTAGGATCAGCATTGTTGGATAAGTGAGATGATACAAACTTTGAAGGGATTCACCATCATATAGTGCACACATTGATGTACTGTTTAAAAAATATTTGGTACGGTTGGAAAGCTGTTACGTAAAAATCCGGAATTTCTTTCCAGAGATGAATATGTCAGATTGTATGCCGAAGTTATAGGTGCAGTGAAAATATTGCATAGAAAAGAATGGAAAGTATTCGACATTAAGGTTTTGGAGGAAGTGTAACAAAAAGTTAAAAAAAGAATAATGCTAAAGAAAATCTTTCATAAAAGTAAAAACGTAGATAATTACAGTGACTTGCTCAGAATTTTGAAATAGAACCTTTAAAATTGAATTTAAAAAATAATATGAAATTCTAAAATAAAATAAAATTGATTGTTTAATTTGCCTGCTAAACTCAGCTCGGACTCTCGAAGGCGATTCAGATTAAAAGAGATGATTAATGAAAAGGATCCTAAAACATTATTTGGTGTTGATATAATAAAAATATCATTCTATAATTTAAATAACAATTATATTCAAAATCAATGATTTTATATGTTTTACAGACAAAGAAAAATCTTATACAATATACTGCTTTTAACATAAAAAGAAAAAAATAGCAGATTGGTTAAATACCTTTATAATGATACTTTGAATAATATCTTCATGTAACATTCGTTACATTACAATGACAAATCAGCAAGAAATAACAACGTATGCTACACGATTCATATACCATAAGACCGCGTGCGTCTGCATTATCGCGATACCTGTAGAGTAAGCGAAACAGATAGAGATGCCTGTGTATTAGAACGGTAAACAAGTAGACGCAGTGTTATACTGGATTACAACAGAGCTAGTATTTCGCATATGCCTATGATGCACTCGTATTTGTCCAAAAAATCGACATTTATACGGTGTAGTCGGGCAGTCGCTTCCACATATGGGCGTCAGTTCGAGTTTTATTATTGCTTAAGAATAACATTTTTTTAGCTAATTACAGGTTAATTGCAATGTTGAATTACAATTCTGTTTTAAGAAGTAAATATTTTATGTTTCAGTATTTTATTATAGTTGAGTTTTTAGATTATAATATTTGTTGAAAAATATTATTTTAGTTAAGAAGTTTTTTTTATTTTAAAGTCTAGGAGTTATTTATTATTTATTTTTGCTCTTTTATGTTGTTTATGAAGCTGTGATGAGTTACTTCACTGACATATTATCAGTGATTATCTGATGCTTCAAACAACTACAAATAATTACTTACAACGGGAACGCATTACCTATTACACTGCTCTTCACTTGATTTGCCTACGAATACATTTATACGTATAACTTATACGCCCGCTGTCGGTGTGGCAATTCAAGTTGGCACGCCCATTTATAGTCGACCAGTAGTTACTAATACATGCATCGCGCTATGAACGGCGGCCACACGGTATATTTATATACATACAACACATAGCTAAGACATATCGAATTACATTTTGGTTTTGACATTAGAGACGTTATTCATTTATCAAACGTATCTATCTCAGATAAATATATTTACTTCGTTCGTCTCTATTTGAAATTGATTTATAATATTTAATTCTTTATTATCAAAATACACTTGCATACAATAATCGTTAAAAATACCTTATTTTAAGGCTTTTTTCTGTCTTCTTTCTTGTTCGCTGCTTTCCAGTGGAATCTTCTTTATTCACAAACAAGACGTTAAGAACCGGCATACACGGCCGCTTGTAGTACGATATCTTTATCACAAAAGATATAACAACTTGCACATTTAATTTTGTATACACAATATGCGGTTAATTTTACAAGTTTCCAGGTGTAATAATACTTTTATTTAACTGCTGTTTTATTTAAATTTCAATTAACAACACTTCTGGCTGTTTCCGACCCACTACAGGAGTCTTTATTTAAATTACAATTAACAACAACACTTCTGGCTGTTGCCGACTCACTACAGGAGTCTATATTCGGAGTTCGCTTTTCGACTCATACGATTTCAACATATATTTTCGTTCTTATAGCTGGACGCCTGTGATTCCCCGCTTTCTACATAGTCCGAGCCTTCCTGCTACTCTTTTACAAACAAATAGTTACGTAATCGTGAGAACGCAACACCAATCTTAAATAAAGACGGATGTTTAGGCGCCACGATACTTATGCCTAAATACATAATAAAACAAGTCTATATGTGAATTAACATTACAGTAATATATTCATTAATTTCGAATATGTTTAAAAATATTAATAAAATTATGATTAATTAGATTATTCAATATGGTAAAATTATAATATTAATATGTAAAAATAGGCTGTACCATTACAATTTTATAAGTTTGAATCTACAATGGGAACTGCTCAAAGACTTACCAAGAAAAGGCAAATCTGATATAATAAATTTGCGAAGTTTACCGACCGGAAACCAAATACCTGAAAAGAAGAAAAAGAGTTTGGGCCATTTGATGGAAAAAAAATTTGGGACCGAATGGCAAGTGCTAGGTGGTCTCCAATGGTATAGAGAGCTGCTTGGTTCACCTACGGTCAATGAAAACGAAGAAGTTATCGAAAACGGTAGTAACAATGACGTGTGTGGCTGCTTAATGGACGAAATAGCTTTTCACTAAAATTTTGTTTAGGTTTGGTAATCGCACACCTTTTGTCAATTTTCCACGATGTTTTGCACGATTACTGTCTCTTAATTTGTGCAATAAAGACGCATAATATGTGCCGTTCACACTTGTGTTGCGCTCTTTAAAGTCAATTAGCAAAATGCCCTCACAATCCCAGAATATTGTGGCCATCACCTTTTACGTTGATTGAACGACTTTCGCCTTACTGGGACGAGGTTTATCAGGTCGCTGCCATTTCATGGACTCCCTTTTCGATAGAGGATCGTAAAACGGAACCATTGTTTCATCCCCTGTGACAATGGACTCCAGAATCGGTTTTGGGCCGTCTTCACACATGTTTAAAAACGACTGAGCAGAAAGAAATCGCAGTACCCATGTAGCACTAATTTTATTCATACCCAAATGGTCATGGAGAATTCAGCGTACACTTGTTTCGGAAATGTTTGTTATCACTGCTAATTCCTTCATTTTCAAACGGCGATCTTCTAGCATTAAACGTTCAATAATTGAAATTTGTTGAAGCGTTATCACTTCAATTGGTCGACCCGACCGATCAGCATCTTCCAGGGATTCCTGCCCCAAACGGAAACATTTTGCCCACTTTTTTACAGTTGAATACGAAGGAGATAAATCAGATGAATGTGATAAGGTGTATGCCATTCTTTTGTTAAAAATTTAATGACCGGGCGGTACTCAATTTTCGTTACTTCAGACATTTTCGTGCGCTAGTCACGTTGGTTGGCTGGTTACTAAAAACTACTAGGCTTCGAACCATCATATTTATAGTGTTCACCTCGCGTATGTGCATGCATGACGTGACGGAGTTTGAACACGTTTGAACCTGTATAAGCCTGTCAGGCCGAGAATTTATGGCACCTACCTCGTACGTTAGAAATTCGGAAAATAAAACGCCCTGACCCTAATTTTTTTTTTAAATTTAGGTTTATTGCCAATATCAAGCAACTACATGAAGAATTTCTATAGACATAAACAATAATAATATGACTTATTTAATTAATATTTTGATGTAACTCTTACAGATCCCAAGACTAGACAAGTGATTCAAAGGAAGTACAAATCATCCATGGTAAGCATACTGTGGTTTACATCTTAAAACACATAAAATACATACATGTATACAGGGTGATCAATTACCACTCAATTTGATTCTTCTTCATATATTCTAATTTCCTACATACAAATAGGCATCAGACTTATTTGTATTTATTTCTTTTAGACACAAATGGAGTACTTACTTAATTTTTGGATTAAATGGTGTTACACTTGACGTGTAATTCTTAACGTTGGAGTATAATTTGATGTTATTTGAGTTATTTCCATCGTTTGGATTCTGAAGAACCGACGTTTCGGCGGCCATTACGTTTGCCGTCTTCACGGCACCCCTATAAAGGACTGTTTCTTGCTAAAACTAAACTCAATTGTGTTTTGAGGGGAAATTCGTGTAAAACACTTATGACAATTCTAAATTGACATTGAACGTTGGAAATTGCACACTAACATATCAAATAAATGGTGTTACTTGAGTTGTGGAATTAATTGATTGCTAAAGCATACCTTTATTATACAATAAACAACCGCAAAGGGAATTTTAAAATACTTCTTACGGCCTACATTTATTAAAACCTACACATCCTTCGACGTTGAGGTGACGTAACAAAATCAACAAACACTTTACATACACAAATTTCACTGGTGTGTTTAGATTCGTAAGCTTAAGACTCGTGATCGGGTTGCACAACAGGAAGTAGCAGAGGATGACATGTTGAGAGTTTTAATTCAGCCTTTTATTACTGATGTCAACATGACTTTGCAACAGAATTGTTTTAGGTGGTACTGATAGTGGGGGGGGGGGGGGAGTATGATGGAAATATATCGTTCATTTTATAATAATTATTTTTTTATACAACTATTATTGATCACCCTGTACATTATCAATACCACATTGCATGTTACTAAATTGATGTTTATAGGCTAACCAGATGATATACACTGTACACCGGATATTTTCTGTGTGCATGGCCCAGAGATTACACGAATTACTGCCACCGTCAGCATGAGCTTTTATTTTATTTAGTGTAAGCTTTTCCTTTCCTACATACATTCATACATATTATTATATTATAGTATGTATGTTTTTAAATATTTATGTTAATTTATTTATTTACATACACTTTATCGTAGAGTTTGTTTTCTCCTTTTTTAAATTTTGTTCAGACATGTTTCATACAATTTACACTCTACTCTGTTCTTTACACGTAAGCTAGTGTAATGTAAATATTTTGTTATATTGTGTAAAATATATTAATATTAACAATTGATTGTGTGTTTCTAAAAATTACTTAGGTAACTGAATAAGGGCTCCGACAAAATTTGTATGCAACGTCTTTACTATCACTAAAATTATGCATCTAAATTTTGCATACTATTAAGAAATTAAAATTGTATTTAATAAAATATAATTCATGTTACTTAAAATGTTGATGATCGCATGTCATTTTTGATATATCTGACGTATACAGAAAAATGAAATAAAATATATGATAGCTGGTTTTTTAAAAGCTGATAGAAATTTAATTTATCTCCGATTGGCTTAATCATAGTTAGCATATTTTTAAGAATAATTACTTGGTGAGCTATATTAATACTAGATAAAATATTGAATACTTTTTCTAGTTCAGCTGTACATTTATATATCCTTGATTCAATTTTAATTAATAACATAACACATCGTTTTTAAAATCTACAAAAATTGTTACAAAGTAGTCACATTCTGCATTATATAAAAGTATGTTGCGTAAATCTTAAAAAAGGGGCTTAGAAACAGCAAATGTAACTGCAATTTTCTTAAAAAAAATTAAATTGATAAATTGAATAAAATATAATATAATTATTTTCACAACCTTTTAAATATGTAGAGATGTAGGAGTAGATTTTGCCTGATTCATCAATTGATATATATATTACGGGTAAAGTTAGATTAACGGTTAAACTTAGGTTTACCCGGATAAACTGCGAAATACCCAAGATACATAGGTAAAGTAGGAAATATAACCGATATTATAGCAATTTCTGGCTTTACCCGGGTAAATCGCGTTCTATCCGGTTTTGTGTGGTTAAAGTTGGGTGTAGGAATTATTGCGTCTTCTTTCATCACGTGCAGTCAGTTCGGGAATGGCAACCGATGAGAGTGGACGTGTGCGTTTAAGACAGTATTTTAATGAAGTTTTCAATGAGTTGGTGTCTTCGAAAAGTGCAAACATTTTTATTATAATAATGAATAATACCAATAAATGTTAGAATCAGTCAAGTTGGAAAAAAATGCTAAAACCAAAACCACTCTACAATATCGACGTTTGAAGCGGTTTGACATATTGCCATGACCCCTATATTGGTTAGGCATTATAAGATAAATAAATAATTAAGTAATAGGATAAGGAAACAATTTTTAGTAGTAAGCATAATTATTGACAAATGAATTATGAGTTGCATAACCGCAACGGCGTAATGTTATAATGTTAGGTATATGATAATTGAAATTGAAATAAAATAAGTTTATAAAAGATTGTTATTTGTTAGACATTCTATGGTCACACATAACAATACGATAAATACCTGACACTTATATCTAAGCATAATTTTAAAAAGGAATATGTAAAAAGGTATATTTTTTATTCGACACGAAGTAATAAAGCAAAAACTTCAGTAATAGCAGGTTAAATCCAGTTTAATCCAGGAAAATTCCAGAAATAACAGGTTAAAATTGGTTTAATCTGAATAAATCTACAAAGAAAAAACAATGTTTAATGTTGTTAACAGCTGCATACAAATTAACCTACACGAAGACGAGAGAAGATGGTTTGAAGACAGGAATAGAGTTGTAAAGTAATTAAAAAGGGAAGTATTCCAGTCGTATGCAATGTCTTTCCTATTATTTCTAAAGGAGATGTCTGCTAAAGAAAAATACGGATAGTGTTAAACAATGGAAAAAGAAAGTATTTAAACAATGATGAAAGAGGCAACAAATTCATCTATAAATACAATAAGGGATGGCGTTAATGGAAAATGAATGTACCTACCCAAGATAAGAAAATCGCAAATGTGCAAAGACATAAACAATAAATAATTTGTGTGCGTGTATTTTTGTGCAATTTCTAAATGTCAAAATAATATGGGTACAGGTCAGCCTAGGGAAAATGTGAAGAAAATAAATATGAGCAGGACAATGCCAACATAAACATTAGTGCGTGGACTGTGGCGCTGCAGACGAAGAATGTTTTTTTCCGATCACCGAGAACTGATAAAAGACCGGGAACGACGAAAAAATAGGAGAAGTTGCTGATCTTTGAGATAAGTTGTCGATCTTTTAAACATTGTTCGAATGTAAAAATTTGTTTGATGATGATTGCAGGCGTACAGATACACTGCATAGAAATCATTTGTAGTAAATGTATTGAGTTATTTTTGATTTTCAATCAGTACTTTATCATATCATAATTAATTTATTGTCTTTTAGTTTAATTTCATTTTTTCTTATTATCATTAATATGGTAGAACAATATCAAGAGGAATTTGATGAAATGTATGAACATTACAAGTAAGTTTTTCTTGAAATAAATTATGTTAAAGATGCTATGTGAAAATACTCATCTTTAGCAAAGCGATTAACATTGTTAATATTTTGAATAGAAATATTATTTTCTTTGCTATAAGTAGATTAATTTAACAAATCATGGGAGTATTGTTAATGATGTTAAAAGGGCATTGATGGCATAACGTGGGAATGTTTGTCAGTAATGTTAACTGTGCATTATTAACAAGTTATTAAATAAAATTTTAGTAAGGATTTCAAGTATATTTAATTACGTAAAGGTGTAAGCATTTTTGATGGACAAAAAGCCAATATGTGGTATGTACAACGTGAGAATATTTGCATATGACGATTGGTGAAAGTCTTATCAAGGTGTTTTTTTCACTTTGCGAGATTTTAGATCTTCAAAGGCATTTCGTGCAAATGAATGTCTTTGTTGCGTCGTAAGGGAAAAAATTTATTTCTTTGAAACTATACAATATTAGAAAATTTAAATGTAGCAAAGAGTAATATTTTATTTTAAGAATCTATATGATCTATTTAAAAAGCAATGTGTTATGCGCATTTATAAAGCAATGTGTTTTCCGTATATGTAAAAATATACAATTTTGTTGTTGTTTTGTGATTGGAAAGTAAAAGGATAATTTGTTTTACAGCCACATGTGGCAAAAGAATTTATTTATCGATGCTATTTAGTATTGAATAAAATACAAATATTTTATGAGATTTAGTTTTTTTGTAACCTTATCCATTTAATTTAAGTAAGAAATGTTGTCGGCAAAGGGAGGAGAAATCACTGCTAGAACTTACGAAAATAATACAAATGTTAATAGGGATTGAATTTATAAATTTATTGAAGTAGTTTTTTTATGTCAACGCAATCTCTGCATTTGTTATATATATTATGCTGCTTTGTATTGACATTGTTTTGGTTAATTACAGTTAGTATAAGATTATTATATTTTAATTTGAAAACAAAGTCAAAGCAATATGTTCTGTTAGAGGTGTTGAAAAGCTTATTTCTCGTGTAGCATCGGGTGAATCTAGCATAAAGTATTACGTTACAAACGATGAAATGTTTGATATTTTTCATAATGCACATTTGGCCATTGGACATTGGTGGTAAACATCGTATGGAAAGTGAATGCAAGAAAAAGTACAAGAATATAACTCAAGATGTTATTAAATTATATCTCCGTTTATGTGAAGGTTGCCAAAAGAAACTAAAATCTTACAAGAAAGGACTTGTGGTTAAACCAACGGTGTTTTCGGAGATGAACAGTCGTTGTCAAGTGGACCTGATTGACATGCAATCCCATGCATATGGAGAATACAAATTTATTATGGTGTATCAAGACCACTTAACAAAATTTGTTCAAATACGTGCATTAAAATCGAAAAGGGCTGAGGAAGTTGGTAAGAGCCTGTTAGACATATTTTGCATTTTTGGCGCCCCATCTATACTACAATCGGACAACGGCCGGGAATTTGCAAATCGTGTTATTGAAGAGTTATGTTCCATGTGGAGTGGCCTTAAAATAGTACATGGCAAATCGCGCCACAGTCAGTCACAAGGGAGCGTGGAAAGAGCAAATCGAGATATACAAAATATACTCATGACGTGGATGGATGTTGAAAACTGCAAACGATGGTCAGAAGGTTTGAGATTTGTCCAGTTAATAAAAAACAGGGCATACAATGATGGAATTAAACGAGCTCCTTATGTCTCCATGTTTGGGCACGATCTTAAAGTCGGCCTATCATCAGCTTTTCCAAAAGAAACTATTGAAAATCTACAAACCGAAGAAGAGCTTCCGAGTGTCGTCAGGGAATTTGGTGCGGGTGAACAGCTTCAACAAGAACAAAACGAACACCAGCCTACGGATAGTGACCCAGAAATAGATATCCCGGAAGAAGAAGATATTACTGAAAGTGACAACGTCCATATTACTGAAGGTGGCAACAGAGAAGAAAATATGGACAATAATTATAGAGAAAACGCCAATAATATAGAAACTTTCGAAAATCAGACCAAATGTGCAGAATGTGGTGAGCTATGTACATCAGCCAGTATGAGGTGTGAACTTTGCTTACTTTCAAACAGACTAGACGCAAAAAAATATTTTGAAAATCAACAAAGAAGATGAAAACCTTATCTAATTTAAAATTCACTCCATGTTTCGTTGCAGATACAGTCAGTGTGAAAGTTCCAGACGTTGATCGAGGGAGGGGCGATTTTAGAAACATTCTCATGACAGTTATCGAGAAAACCGACGACAATTTTTATAAACTAGCTAGCAAGACAGGAACTTTCGAGGAAATGTTTTCCAGGAAACAATTTTCTGTGTGTAGTGAGAAATTTGTAGATCTGGAAAGTGCATCACCAGAAAAGAAAAGTTTACGACAATTTGAAAATGAACAGTCACTTTTAGGAGGTCAAGGTTATAAATGTTACAACTGTAAAGCTAAATGCATGACTAACAAATGTAAATGTAAAGCTATTGGAAATCTTTGTAACTCGAAATGTCATGACAGCTTGTCTTGCTTGAACAAATAGATTATAGTATTCTTTACTTTGACAGGACACAGTTTTAGTGTTTTGCTTTTATTCGTAAAATTTGTTTTTAAATAAATATGTTTTTCAAACATTTATGACCTTGTGGTTTTTGTTACACCCAAGTGAAAATGGATGGAACGCGGTTTACCCGGGTGAACCTAAGTTTAACCGTTAATCTAACTTTACCCGTAACATATACATCACATCCGAGGTCAGCAAGTCAGATACATTGAACTTATGTAAAAGCTTAGTTTATAAAACAATGACCTCTGCACAGATCTCAGTTTCATCAGGGATTTTTCTTTTTTGATATTTCTTCAATTTATTTAGTTAGACATAAAGAAATGTAAATCATTGTTTCTGTATACAGAATTAGATGAGAAAACCTCCATGTTGCCTATACTATACACGATAGGATATATAAATCGTCTTTGCTGCTCTAATCTAATGCCTGTATGGCTAAATTTTATGAAAATTTTCTTTTAAATTTGATATCGTTCCATACTGAAAATATGGGCTAAATTTCATATTTTCCAATTTTTGTACAAAATGATAAAATGATAACAACCGTAGTTGTTGCTCTCTTTAAAACCAGTTATAAGGTGGGCAAGAGTGGCGCAAATCGTTAAATTGTCTTTACGTTACTTCTAAATTTGATATACCTATTACTGATAAAGCACTCAACGTCTTACCTGATAACTTACCTCTGCACCTGGTTTTGAAAACAGGTAGTTCTGTCGTCGCTAAACTCAAGTGGAGACTGTCGTGGGTTTGACGAAATCGATCAAGATGGCAGGCAGACCTCTGACTCAACACTTGAACGGGGAGAATAACAAGATAGAATACAGTGAAAATATCAAACAGATATACAACCAACTCAACAATAATAACGTTTAACTACTCCAAGCAGAACGCGCGCGGGCGGTTCAAAAAATATAACAATTATAAACAATTGATATATGTAATATTTTTTAACCATGGAGGTTATACCTGCAGAAATTAAAACAGCAGGCGTTGGCAAATCTAAATTAAATTTAATTAATCAATTTTAAACGGAAAGAATTTAATTAAATTACTCGACAAAAATGAAGTTGAAATATATGACATGAGTAAATATACATCAAATAAATCTAATTTGTTGGTATCTAATTATTCTTAACAATTTGAGAGGTTCTTAAAAAACGTGACGTAAGGAGATCTCTTCAGTAAGTAGCGTTAAAGTAAAATTTAGGTTTCTTGGCATCTTAAGTTTTGAAACACTAAACTTAAGAGTTGTTAATAACATAGTTAAGAACTCAAATACGACATAATTACTTACAGGGGTAACTAAAATTAAGAAATACTCAAAACAACTGAAAATTCACAAATAAACAAATATTTGGTTCAAAAATATCTCAACTAAATTTAAATGGAAAATTAGAAACATACATGAATTTTTGAAACGTAACACACACAGTAGGTATAATATAACCTTAAATTATGTCATCGAGGTTTCGATGGTGTTAAGTATAGGAAACGTCTAGTTCTAGCTTTTTCAGAAAAGATTTGTCATCTACAGCGCTGTCATTATAAAATAAACTAACAATAAATACCAAGGACAATGTTAATAACTTATCAAAACGATTTTACTTAGCATTAGTTTCTGAATATAAATTAAATAGTTAAAGTAAACATAATCAATATTAATCACCAACAAAGTAATTAAATATTATCGTAACACGTTCAACGTGTTTGGTGAAATATATTTTGTATAGTTTTTCCTACTGACAGAAGTACTGAATTATAGATAAAATAAACATAAAAAATCAAATTCAAGTTTTATTTTGTTCTTGTGGAATTAATTAATCTTTATATAAAGCTTATATTTATAATTATATAATTTTTTGTAATATCATCTCACGGTAGTGAGCTAAAATTAAATAAAGCCCTCACAGACATATTATTAAAAACTGATTTCAGAATTTTTAATATTTCTGGATTAAACTGTCACATAGTTTTATGATGCTCTTCAGTTTAGTTTTCTAAATTCCTTTCTATTTGACCATAACCTTATATTTATTAATTAATTGTAGGCCGACCAAATAAACTATGCCGTATTGTGCGTGTTCTCATACGTGGCCGCCGGTACCGAAAAACGCCTCCAGATGTGCAAACCCGTAGCATCAGGAGCTACCACACCTTCTATGCTCAGCGTTTCGAGCATACCCAAATCACAGGACCAACATAAAGCTGAACAATTGCTTCCGTCTTCTCAGCAACAGCTGCACTTACAACAACAGCAACTTTCACAACTATCACCCTCAGAGTGTGAAACAGCAGTACCGCATTCTCTTTTAGAAGCAGGAAGCGTGACACCTATCGGAGGTCCACCGTCATATCCACCACCAGCGTTACCTCCTGGTGTACCACCTCCTGCGCCTCCACCAGGAATGAAAAGTTTCGGTGTACCCGCTCAGTTAGCGGGGACTAGACCTCTGAGGCCACCACCTGTTCCCAGTAGAAACTTACCACCGGGGTGTGGGCCTCCACAGCCACCGCCACGCCCGAAGTGACGAAGAAACGGATACTCTTTGCCCTTTATCCACAGAAATGAGGCATGTCTCATGCCTTCGTGCTTACCTTGGATGAAGTAGTTATTTTGACATTCGTATTTGTATGTACATTTTTGTTATAAAGACATATTGTCTGATATGATTAGTACCTAATATAAAAAGATGAGAACTCTCTTTATGTTTGATTAATAATACAAATAAAACAGTTTTTTTTACTATGTTTCTTACAGACGACTCTAAAATTCACAGGTCTGAACTAGTACGCCTGCGCGCGACATTTTTTAAAGAGTTTGTTTTGTATTAATTTGTATGCGCTTATTTGTTAGACATTATAGATATGTAATAGAGTACACAGAGACACGAGGTGAACGTTGTTGATTAATGGGTGTTTGGAATACGTATTTTATCTACTTAGATATATTTTGAAATTGCTTATGAATAGTACAATTGCGGGAATTGTAAATGACACCCCTAACGATGCGTTTCCTTTTCTAATGCATCGAGCCAAACTAGTCAAGTGTATAAGAGATTTACACCATGAGATAAATTTGAATGAATCGGCAACTTTTGTAATTGTCCTCAAATCAATATTCATATTTCACTGATATGGAAGTGTTTGCTATGAGGAAACTGAAGAATAAGATGACAGCAGGTCCAGATGTTATAACGAGTTTTTTGGTGCGCGATTGCAGCTCAGTGTTTTCTTTCATCGACTGCAGAAATTCTACACGGATTCTCTTGAATGTCAATGTCAGTTAAATCTTACAAAATTTGTTTACAACCTTATTCACTTCAAGGCTGACATCAGCAGCTACCTTCACAGATTTATGGAAGGTACAAAAGTTTGTCTTGTATTCAAGAGTGGCTCCCCATGTAATATAACGGTCTATCGGCCAATCCTTATCCTTAATAATTTCTTAAGTATTTCATTTGAGACTTTATCCAATTCATCAGGAATTTCATTGCCACTAAACCCCATGGGATCGTAGAGAAGAGATCAACTGTCACAAATTTTGCCAACTTCATTCAATATGCTTTTGTGACATTTGATACAGGTCCATATTATATATATTGACTTCTCTAAGACATTTGACCCAATCGATCACAAATTATTACTGTAAAAACTAAATTTCTTCGGTGTCAGTACACCACTGGAAACATTTTCTTCTTCATACCTATACAACAAAATGCAGCATATATATACCAGCTACTTCAGTGGTTGCAAATCATATTTATTCAAGGCAACATCTGGAGTTCCGCAAGTATCAAATATAGGTCCATTACTGTTTTTAATATTCATTAATGGTCTAATCACGGAGATTTTCTTGTGACAAGTGTGTTTTTAGTGAAACACTGAAAGTGGCTGCGGTTCTGTTTGCTTGAAATAATTTGATGGCATCTATTACAAGTCTTACTTCTGTTACACTTTCATTTGTTTCTAGTGTATAATGTTGTGCTGTGCATTTGCAGTATATGTAACGGTTCATGTATCTTGTTCTTTGTATGGATAATTCTGTTGGACCATCAAATGTATATTATTATCTTCCTCCAATCACAATGCACACATAATATGTTGGTTGTTCTTACAGACAGGTTCTATTTGTTTACATTGTTATTTTTAAAAGTTTTATTACAATAACTCCTGGTTATCTTTGAAAGCCATTTTTCTAATCGTCATCTACCTGGCAACAATTAAAACTATCAAATATAAAATGTTAAAGTTTGCTAATTAATTATTTTATTAGAAATAATAATTTCACCCTAGTATTGATAATTACAGACTGGGCCCAAAACGAAAATTTAATTTAGCTTGCAATAGCAGCCCAACTAGATAGACCATTAAAACAGCAAAATGATAAAAAAATATCTACAGCGCGCCTAAATTGACAGCCTGTCTGCACATGCGCTAAAAACCGGACCTTCGTGCATTTTAGAGTTGTATGTTTTGTACCACTTTTCAATTAAAATGAGTATTTTTTGAGTAATTTTTTTTTTAATAAAGATAGATAAGTTCAAAATATTTTTACCAAATATCACGTAATTTTTTAGTACCAACAATAGAAAATTTAGTTACGAGGGCGGGTCAATCTGTCCGTGACTTTTTGAATGAAACACAGATTTTTGGATAAAAAATCATTTTATTTTTCAACATAGTCTCCTTTGAGCTCTATACACTTTGTCCAACGTTTCTCCAATTTTCTTATCCCTTCCAAAAAATAAGATTTGTCGAGTTGTATCAAAATAGGTATTTGTTTGTGAGATGATTTCATCGTTGGAGTCAAATATCTTTCTACCGAGCCATTTCTTCAGGTTTGGAAACAAAATATAGTCACTCGGGGCTAAATCCGGAGAATAGGGCGGATGAGGGAGCAATTCGTGGATTTTTGCCATGGAAACTGCACATGTGTGCACCTTTCTGGTGGAAAAGAACCTTTTTCTTGGCCAAATGCGTCGTTTTTTTTCAAATCCCTATTAAATCGACTCAATAAATTGGCATAATATTCACCATTGATTGTTTTACCCTTTTGAAGGTAGTCAATGTGGATTATACCGCGTGCATCCCAAAAAACGGTCGCCATGACTTTATTGGCTGACAAACCCACCTTGACCTTCTTTGGCACCGATTCACCCCGAGAAACCTACTGTTTTGACTGTTGTTTTGTCTCTGGTGTGTTGTGGTGGATACACGTTTCGTCCACGGTTATGAAACGATGCAAAAACTCGTCCATATTGCGGTTGAACAACGCCAAAGACTCCTGCAAAGTTGTCACACGATTGCGTTTGTGGTCGATTGTGAGCAAACGTGGCACCCATCTTGCGGAAAGCTTTCTCATACCCATGTGAGCATTCAAAATTGAAACCACTGAGCCATGTGATATGCCTATGGCTTCCACAATCTTCGCACATTCAATCTCCGATCGGCCAACACCATATCCTGAATTTTTTTAATTGTTTCGGGTGTAGAGACCTCAACTGGGCGTCCAGAACGTTTCGGCATCTTCCATACCATTGAAATTGATGGTTTGAATGATGGTTTTTTCCCGCAAAAATTAATGCTTATTGAGCACACGATATTCACATTTTTCAATTTTCTCCTCAAATCACGCGGTAGTCTGCTACCAATGACTGTCAAACACAAATTAAATGACGGCTTGTTCAAATTTTGACAGGAGTGAACTGACAGATGTCTATTGACAGGAGTAGTGTTGCCCTTTTAGTTAAGAAGCGGGGAATTCAAAAAGTCACGGTCATATTGACCCACTCTCGTATTTTCATTAATTATAATTCAAACAAAAATAAATGGTTTAGAAATTTACATAAGATTCTTGTCAAAATTCTTTTATTCGTTTTCGTCTTTTCGAGATAGCATAAATATTTGAAATAATTAGTTCGCTTGGATGACTTTGTACTATGTTGTATTATAGAAATTTATAAGTAAGTCCTAATTGTATCAATTATGAGGACGCAGATGTAACATCCCTTCGAAATAATCATTTTAATTTCAAAAAATTGCTATTTCATCGAGAACAGCGTTTCACCACCACTCATTTATTAGATATTGTAAATAGTAAAAAATAAAGTAAATTGTTAATTAAAAATTTGCAAAATCACACCAAACGTTTCCTATTAAAAGAATAATGATGTGCCCTAAATGTACGTATTGTTGTGTATATTACAAATTTAAGGCAATAAGTTGGTGTTCTCAAATAATGAAATTTGTATGGTGTTATGTACTTAATATATATATATATATATATATTTAAAAAGAAAATGTATTTTTTTGTAGTTTTGCTACAAACACTCACACAGACAAAAAGACATAAGAGCACGGATTTAGATAATTTTGTATTGGAAAAAGGATATTGTAAGTTAGAATTAATATAGGTGATCAGACAAAAGACATACTTAATATCACTTCGTAATGATGATTTGTGCGAAATATCATTGTATAATCTAATATACATCTCAATGTGTAAAAAAATAATAAATACTGTGCCTATCCCTGTAGGTCCTTATCTCGATGAAACTTGTAAATAATCTGGTTGTAATTATTGTATAATTGAGGTATATTGTAATTTATAAAACTAGTCATAATATGATAGATCTAGTCAAGCAATACTAGTGTCTTCTTTTATTCTATTGCTATGGAAAAGCTTTCTTGATATTTTTTTCTGTTAATAAAACATACTAGTTGACATATCGTGTTTTTTTTTAAAATTTATACCTATCTACTTTATTACCATTAGTCTATCCAATAAAAAAAAGTACAGTTTATTTAAATAAATGATCGCGATAAATGCAAAAAAAAAATATTCTGTTTTAGTAATATTTAAAAAGGTGTTTTTTTTAAAGATCCCCTGCTATGAAATATTATAATGCCATGGACATGAGTAAATAAATATCTTACTTTATTAAACATTCTATCTTCAGGGCTTGTATTAAATTTATTAAACTTCTCATTTAGTTTTTTAATATTTACACACAGGTTCGTTGACATCACAAATAATAAAACACACATGTAAAGTTAATATAAGTAGATTAACATAAGCACTCTGTCAAATGTTTAAGCAACAATGGCGCATATACTAATTTAACTACTAATCCCAGTAGATATATTCCAATGATATTAGAGATCTCAATAAATTTCATACTCTCGAATCCTACAAATTTGTTTATTGTTGTACATGATTACTAATTAAAAAATGAGGTGTGGCCACCACACGACTTTCTTATACGTATGAGCGTTTCAAATTATAGAATTTTAAAAACTTTTTTATACAAAAATTATTTAAAATCCTATTCTAAGTACTTCTATTCTCTTAATAAATCACTATAGAATGCATACTTTGCAAGATATTATCAAAAAAGTGCTACTCGCTAAGAATAAAAGTGCTACTTCCGGTCCGAATTTTGAAATTTCATATATACAAAAAATATTGCAAATCCAGTTCTAAATATTTTTTTAGTCTTGATAAATATATATAGAATTCATAACTTACGACATATTTGCAAAAAATCGCTATTCGATAAGAGTAAAAGTGGTACTTCCGGTCTGAATTTTAAAATTTCTTTTATACAAAAGATATTGAAAATTATGTTTTGAATACTTTTACACTCGTAACGTAATTGTCTAAAAAGCATGACTTGCAAAATATTCGCAAAAAAGTGATTTTCGATAAGAGTAAAAGACCTACTTCCGGTAGGAATTTCGAAAAACTTTTTAAATAAAATTATTATCAATTTTAATTTTAAGTATATATGAATTCTTTATAAATTTGTATAAACTTAGTAGTTGACGAAATATTGGCAAAATTCGATTTTTGCGCTGAAGTAAACTGCTACTTCCGGTCTACCGGTTTTACTGAAAAACTAATCAGATCTCAAGAGGGAGATTATACATGCAAATACAAAATTTGGAATTGATATCTACAGCGGTTTGACCGCTATCGTGGTCACACACACAGAGACACACAGAGACACACACACATAGAGATTTTTTAAAAACCACTTCTTCGGTATCAGGGGACTTCAAAACGTGGACATCTGCAAAAATCTCGAGGTCGAAAATTTTCATCATCACAATACTTCCTTATACTACGTATAAGAAATAAAATTAATTGGCGTTAAGAAGTTAAAGCTATTCTATTTATAAATCTTTAAATGCCATGAACCCTTATTTTAAAATACACCTAACCTGCACTTGTTATCTCCTCTTATTATCTTAAATTAACTTTTGAAATAGCGTTTTTGATGTAAATAGAAATATCACTCAAATTCGTTGCACTTTCTTATTTATTTCGTAATGGAAATTATAAATATGTGCTATGTAGATAGAAATTCTCATAAAAAACCAAAATTTAGATCAAAAGATCTAGCATATATGTTTCCAACTTTGTACATTACTTACTGCTATTTAAAAATACAAAAACGTTGTGAAAACGAAAAAGCGAATAAAATATACACATATATTCCTATTAAATTAACAGTTGCCAAAGATATGTAAAATAGGTAAGGTATATGCTTTGTAACAAAATCTTACAAATAGAAACAGTTTGTTAAAAAAGAAAAGTTTGCATGCATGGTCTTAAGCTGGATTTTCAATCACATTTTAATGCTATAACTTAAAAAATGTAATATTCTGGAGAAATCAGAGTGAGTTCGACACTGCCTGTAATAATTATTAGTGTAGAATTTCAGCCAAAAGTAGTTAAAGTATCTGCATTAGCTCTCAATATGAACCTGTCAGCTTCTGTAGAATTTCTTCCATGTTTCAATTCCACTTGTAATTTTACAATATAGTTAAATATATGTTAATGACATTTCTAGAGTGAGTCCAAAATATGTTCGATTAATATATCTTAAGGGTGTTGTTTACCAAAATAAAAATTTCGACGTCTTCGCTGCGGGTATCGGGGGATAGTGCTCATGGGTGGAGCTTGCGAATACCCCATTACCATGTACTGTTTTGGTAAATGCTAGAAAAAATCTAAATTGTCCAGTTCGGAGTTTATAAGTACCCTTACAGAGCAGCGGTGCATTCGAAATGACATACGTATGAAGCGTTCAGTGCTAATTGTCTCAGTTCAAGCTACACATACTCTGCGTAACGTAGGTGTTAGTAATATTTTGTATGATTTATTCTGTTTGAAGTCTAGCAGAGTCTAGGCGCTACAGGAATGTAGATTGGAAGTTTTTTTAATTAGAGATGTGTTCAATAAGTCAAAAGTTAATATGTGAGATGGAATTCTGATTAAATGATAAGCGTATAGTGGAAAAAGAAATATTACGTTGTGTGTTATGAATACTTTATTTGTTGAACGGCGCTAATGTCATCGTGTTGTTTATCTTTTCGATTGGGTGTATTCAAAATCGTTCTATAAAACAATTTATATCTGTATGTTAGAATTAACATTTCATAATTTTACTTAATGCTAAATAATTAATGTAAATAATAATGAATTGTATATATACAGTTTAAGCATTTATATTTATATTATGTTTCACTATATTCAAATACTCCTGATACACGATAATTATTTATGTTGGTGTTATTATTATACAGGGTGGCCGCCAAGGTATCCGAGAAACTTCGTATATGAATTCAATGACTAATTTTAAGCAAAAATGTTTCTATTCACTTTTCCCGAATTACTAGTGGGTTTCGAAAAGAATGTGATTTATTTTAAGGAAAGCCTAATGACAGTGCATTATTAAAGATGCTCAATGGGGCCACCGCATTGTACAATGCATAACTCAATCTTTCGTCAGAGTCCTCGTTCCCAGTTGTAGTTCTCCATATTATTTTTCACCTCATAAAACGTCGCATGAATCTTATGGATGATCCGGTATTATTAGGCTTTCCCGTTGAATATGAAAGTGTCTTTCAGTGAAAACATGGAATTTTGCCACAACTTATATATTTTTATATATTTTATCTTGATAAATGTAAAATAGTGAAAGAACTAAAAAAACTAGTTTTATTTATGAATCATATGTAATGTTTTTGTTTAGGTTTGTATTTATGTAAAAGTTATCAAAGCATACCAGAGAATGTGTTCAATTTTATTAAATGTAATACAACATAATATAAATAAATTTTACAAAAAGAAAATATTTATTAATTGTATAAAGTTAAACCAAGGTTACTAGATAATGTTTTCAATTTTATGAAATGTAGAATAACATAAATAATGTTTCATCAAATATCTACTAAACCGTAACAGAACAATTTCTGTTTTCAGATTTCTGGCAGTGAAATAAATCCCCCACCTAAACAAAGTAACTCTGCCCTGTCCTGGATTACAAGAATATATCAAATATTTGACTGCAGGTGGCGCACTAAAACACTGCCAAAATTGCATTTCGTGTACTTATCAAATTACACATTTATCTTAATAAATACAAAAAAATGTTACTAGAAATTAATATTCATAATAATATTTCATACGTCGGTACGCATTTTATTTCTCGATTTTCTATTTATATTTAATCTTTTATGACTATTAATAAAAGATGGAACAAAACAAAATGCGTAGGGACATGTAGATCAACATTATAAGAATATTTCATCTAAATCATTTCTGCATAAAGTTTGAAGGTAGCCTGTAATCTGTAAATATTTGAAAATGTACCTATACAACACCCTTAATAAGGTGCTGTTAAGAGCAATGACACGAGGAAAAGAGCAACCGCAAGCACAAATTTCTACAGGCTCTTAGAATCTTCGCGTATTGAGATAAAGTCCCAGAATTGTAGTAGAATTAAAAAACTTCCAAAACGGAAACATCCTCATCAGAAAAAATAATGTCCTATATGTGGTTATCAATTAATTTTATTTCTGTAGTGAGCTAAAAGGTACACATATTCAATATTATATTATTTTTATATTTAATTATATTGTCCATTTCATTTATAGAAGAAGCAATACAATTACTAAACCACTCATGAAAATAATTAATTCCAAAAAATACTTCATACAGCATACAAATGCATAAATGCTGTCATTAATACACAATAAAAATTCAAATTTCTTAGGTTATGTGCATGTGTAAGTAACCCTAATCACTGTTTAAATATTTTATCAGTATGCCGCGGACACGAGCGAGCCATGACTCATCGCCCATGGGCGCACTATTGAGATGTATTTTTTAAGAGGTTTTAATTTTATTTACATAATCGGATAACAAGTTGCTGGTGATCTATAAAATACAAAATACATTATTATTTGTTCATTTGCTCTTCTCTAAGATTTGTTCTCTTTGAATTAACTACATCCTTGTAGATAGAAAACGTCCTTTCTACATCGCAACTGGTTATATTTGCGTAATGGAAATATTCTTTTATTTCAGCGTATTTAGCATACACAATTGCCGCAATGTTATAAATCTGGATTTCTATAAAAAACTGCGTCTAACTTTTGCTGAAGGCCACATCCGAAGTCACTTGGAATAGTTTTGAAGTTATTAATAGCCACATCTAATGTGGTTAATCCATCTTTTAATTTGAGATTCGATTTTCAAAATATGTGATTAGTTTAGGCAAATTTCCAAAGTGTTCCTGAAGGAATAACAACTGATTTTTTAAATTTGGGATTTGTGTTAGTTCCTTGCACTCAGAACTACTTCGAGCGTCGTCATTTAAACATGTATCGAAATTCCCTGCATAAAAACTAGTAGCTTCCAGCCATGTTCCCCATCTAGTTATTATTGGCGAGGGTGGCAGTAACAAAGATGGAAGTTTTTCCCTGTAAAGGGCCACTCTCGATGGTGCTTATCGGAAAACTTTTTTTAAAAGCGGATACAAGTCTATCAACTTCCGGATAGGAGACTCTGATATATGCACAGATTCTGTGGAGAGCATGTGCTACACAAGTAATATGCAGCATATAAGGATATGTTACCTTTAATAGTCTGCCTGTTTTTACGGAACTGTCACTAACAAATAAAAGTATTTTTTCCCTGTACCTGTCTTCCGAATAAAGCATGTTGTTTTTCGTCAATGGTTTTAGCAATTGTTTCCCCATCAATTGTATTTATAACGATAGATGCTATTACATATGCGATTTTTGGGCATTCTGTAACGATATTTTACAGACTTTGCAATAAATATCGGAATCACTGACAATGGACATACAATCAGCATGACCCGCAATCCAACTCGCCATTGTTTCACAATGTATTTCTCGACGTTCTTCCATATCAAAGTAACATAAACAATGTTCTAGATCTAAATAAATGATAACTAAAAATGTATGCGTATATTATTGAAACTGAACGAAATCCATTGCACACTTACGTCTAGATAATTGGGAGAAGTCGATTCAATGAAACGGGATTAAACAGGAACTATTACATAAAGTACGAAGTACGTAATTAACAGTCAAAACAATGAAAAAACGAAACTGATGTAAGTATGAATAGGTATACACATATATAACTCTATTTATCATGCGAAATATAAGATAAATACAATAAATTTTAAAAACCTCTGACGTTCCTATATCTCCGCCGATGAAAATAGGATATTTACGACTTAAGTGGACTTTTTTAGTGTTGTTTTTCCATCAACATGTGAGTCAATAACAGATGTTGCAGTTCACCATATGAATAATGCGTGAATAATGCTATTCAGTAAATGTGTGTTGTTTACGTTATTTCTTTGCTCCGTTGTTACGTCGTCGTAGTTTAACTCGGTCATGTCCGCGTCCTATTTATCAGGTATGTACTCTAAAACCGGTTAAATGGAGGACGTTATTATTCAATGATTAGCGCTAACCGGTGCTATAATCAATGGAAAATAAATTGGAAGAACCAGCCTTAAGTGTACACTCAGGTGTACTAGGTATATGTTACTTCAGCAAAATACACTTCAAAAGATAACGTTTTTTATGCTTTTTCAACTAATTTTAGAAAGTCCATTCTTTTCTCATTAGTTTTACAAGAAATTTTAACTTAAGAATGTCTAACGGTAAGAATAAGAAAATCTATTTCGCAAATTTTTATTTAAATCTTTAAATACAAAATTTATACGATTTTTCTTATTTAAATATTAAATTTAAAAATCTATCGAATAAAGTTCAATATAACCTCTAACAAAGTAGCTTCTCAACATTTCTTATTTACATTGCTATCGCGTCTTTCTCATAAACAATATTTTTAACATTAACTTAAAATTTATTCAGACATACTGAAGTTAGAGAATCGTGTGTGTCGGTTAAATTAAGAAAATTGTCCTCATTCGTAACATCGTTGTTGATTTTTTCTACAGCAAAAGCTGACGAAGAATGTCTTCCTGTAATATGCCATCGGAGCCTGTGTTTAAAATCCATCGGAGTTGGATCTTCATTCGGACCACCCATCCCTCTGATATAAGAGAAGAAATTCTCTAGAGCCTTCATATTTAACTTGTAAGTTAACAAGTAGGTTACGTCATATTTTTCTTTCAAATGGCTAAATAACCCAATTAGAGACTTATTATTCTGCAAAATTCCTTCTTGAAAAGGTAACATGCGTTGATGTTTTCCTACTTGAATATTTCTCATGGTTGCGGTCATTTCTTTTAAAATATGCAATTGGTCGTTCAAATCGATGCCAAACGTATGATATTTGCTGTCGATATTGGTCGTTATATTAAAAACGTCAAACCAATCATTGCATAATTGGATGATATATGATGCGTATTCCCAGTCTATTCCCGGCATAAGACCTTCCTGCCCGTGTGATTTCATAGCTTGAGCAACTGTTCGAGATAAGCATTCTGCAGCGAGTTTTACATTATGCCTTTGTGTACCAGTTATATTTAGATGGTAGTCTGTTAATTTGAACGCTCCAGTTTGTAATTGTAAAAGCCTTTGGAAAGAAGCTTTATTACATGTATTGCTTCCGTGTTGAAAACCATTATCAAATAAATGGTTTCTAATTAAATTTAGTAGTTGCGGTGTATCAAGAAAGAAGTAAATGTTGACGTCGTCTTTTGTGGGATGTGTGATATAATACTTATCATCAGAACTGATATGCAGTTCCTTCAATAAATGAAGACTGCATTGCCCTAGATTTGTTACTATCGCCACAACTGTAAATTTAGCCACTTCCAGATTAGATATAATATCCAATAAAATATCTTTGCTCATTATAGTGTCAAAGTTATAATATACAACCTGTTTCCACTGTCCATACAAACTCCTTGCCATTACGCTCAGTACTGTATCATACGGACCAACAGATCTTTTGTGCTTCTTGTCGAGACATATCTTGGTGGATACAGAGATCTCATCGAATGATAGTACTACAAGACGTTCTAAATTTGTTAATTCTATTGACTTGTGCGTCATTATTCCAAGAACTTCTTCCAGAATGCCTGGCTGTAGATCGAGCGCCGAAACCCATCTCCGCAATGTTGATAGGGCAGGTAAAGGGTAATTCTTGACATTCCTTAAATATCGGTATGCCTTAGTGCTCACACTACGCAAGGATATAGCCGAGCATATATCATCAGCACTCCAACGAATTTTCCGCTTTCCCGTCTTCAAAGCTCTAATTTGACCATCCGTAAAACACTGCTCTAAAACGTTATTCAAGTGTTGAAATTCCTTTGCCAGTTCTGTTTGTTTTGCAAGTAGGGAAGCATTTTCTTCCGAAAGTTTTCTCGCCTCATCTCTCCAATAATTTTCACTGACGTTGGTGCTTTTCCTGAAAAAAAAAGTTGCAGAATAGAAAATAACAATTACACGAAATCTATATTACTTGGTTGGTTCCGAAGTCAGTGTTTTTAATGAAAAAGATGTTGATGAACCTGGTGTTGATACACCTGAGGACGAATTTCTTTTAACGCATGTATCCTTTGGCAAATCGTTTCTGTAAATAATCAAAAATTTGATTAAAGCAGTTTGCATTCTTGTTGTTGATCAGAAAAATCTCTACGCATTAACTACAAAGAAACGGTAAAACTGGTAGAATTTACTTGGTAGGCTCTGAAGTCATATTTCCTAATAAAACAGCTGTTGATGACCCTGCAGTTGATACACTAACTGATGACGAATTTTCTTTAACGCATGTATCCTTCGACAAATCCTTTCTGTAAGAACAGCGTATATGAATTAATTATACAGCAATAAATTCAGAAAAAAAAATAGATTAAAGCAAATTGCATTTTTGTTGTTCCTGATCATAGAAATCGCCACGCATTAACTACAAACAAAACATAAACTTGGATGAAATATAACTTACTTGACTGGCATCAAAGTCAGCTTTCCTAATGAGACAGTTTTTGATGACCCTGGTGTTGATACACTAATTGATGACGAATATTCTTTAACGCTTGTATCCTTTGCCAAATCGTTTCTGGAACAGAGCATAATTAATCAAACAGCAATGAATTCTTTCCATGACACGACGAATAATAACGGCATGAGAATATGTAACTTCGCAGGGGTAACTGACATGATTATCAGTAGTACAAAGTATAATCATAAGAAGGAGCATAAAATAACTTGGAGAATACCTGGTTCACAAGAAGGAAACCAAATAGATCAAGATCACGTATTAATAGATAGAAAAAGACTAAAAATAATACAAGATGTAAGATCTTACAGAGGAACAGTGGACACAGACCACTATTTAGTAATAGCAAAACTCAAATTAAATACGACTAACAAAAAATTAAAGCACCAAGTAAGAAGAAACTGGAATGTTGGAAAGTTAAGTTCGGAAAAAATAAGGACCCGACTAGGGAAAGAAATCACAACAAAACTCCAAGGGAAAAAAACAGCGAAAGAGCATAGAGGACGAATGGAAAGAATTAAAAAATAGTATGGTGGAAGTATCTGCAAAAATCCTGGGAAATAAGGGGAATGACAAAAGCAACTCCTGGTTTGATAACTAATGTGAAACGCTAATAAAAAAGAAGGGAGCAGCCAGGCTCAAATGGATACAATCGAATGATGAAGAAGACCTACAGAAATACAAAGAAATAAGGGCAGAAAACAACAAAATATTCAGAACAAAAAAGGAAAGATGGTACGACGATATAATGGAGGAAATTGAAAAAAGCAATAAAGATAACAAGAAACTGTTCAATATGGTGAAGAAACAAACAGGCAGGAAACAAACCTCAGCTAACATTGACAGAAGGAAATGGGAAAAGCACTTCAAGGAGCTGTTGAGCGACAAGAAGAGGCAAGGCACAGAAAATACATGGAGGGTGATGAATGAACCAAGCCAAAGAGAAGTTAACGCACCTACAATAGAAGAATTCAAGGCAATAGTAGCGAAATTGAAACGGAACAAATCTTCGGGACCAGATGGACTAAATAATGAAATATTAAAATATGGAGGTGAAGAACTGCATACAAGATTATTTAAACTAGTAAGCGTAAGCGATGTATGGGAGAATGAAAAAATGCCAAACGATTGGAAATTAGGATTGCTAGTGCCAATATTAAAAAAAGGAGATCAATGGGATTGCAAAAACTACAGAGGGATAATGTTGCTGAACACTGCATACAAAATCTTCACCACATTAATCAATGAGCGTCTGAAAAGCTATGCAGACACAGCGATAGGAGACTACCAACAAGGCTTCAGAGGCGGACGGTCTACAATCGATGCAATTCATATTTTGAAACAAATACTGGAAAAGGGCAATGAATATGACATCACACTACATATGCTATTCATAGATTTTCGGCAAGCGTTTGACTGCCTAAACAGAGAGGTCATACTGAAGGATGCAGAAGGGATGGAAATACCCAAAAAACTCATGAGACTCGTGAAAACGACATTGACACACTCACAAGCAGCGATTATGACGCAAGAAGGAACATCAGACTATTTTGAAATAAACAAAGGAGTTAGGCAGGGGGATGCACTTTCAACCCCCCTATTTAATATTGCCTTAGACGGAATAATTAAACAAACAGGGGTAGAAGGGAATATTAGAAATAAATTGGTACAAATTATAGCATATGCGGATGACCTGGTCATAATATGTAGAGACGAAAGAAGCCTGGAAGAGACATTCGGAAGACTCGTAGAAGCGGCGGCGGACAGAGGTCTACATATCAACGAAAAGAAAACAAAGTATATGGTAAGCAACCGAACGGCGTACGCCGGAAGGAAGAGCAAAGAGATGGGGAGCTACGAATTCGAGAAAGTAGACATTATCAAATACCTCGGAACAATAATCAATATAGACAATAATAGAACTGCCGAAACAACTCACAGAATACAATCAGGTAATAAAGCGTATTACGGGTACAAGAAACTACTAAAAAACAGAAACATCGGATTCGGTACAAAAATGAAAATCTACAGGGCAACAATAAGACCAATAGCGACGTACGCGGCAGAAACAATGGTACTAACGAAAAGAGACGAGGAAAACTTCAGAATATTCGAAAGGAAAGTAATAAGAACAATGTATGGCCCAAAGAGAGAAGAAGAAGGAATGCGAATACTGACGAACCATGAAATCGACCGACTAGTGAAAGGAAAAGATATAGTTAGATTTATAAAGGCCCAAAGAATAAGATGGTATGGACACATCAACAGAGCAGGCACAGGAGCAACAGTGCGCAGCATTGCCCAGTGGACACCAGCGAGCAAGAGAACGAGAGGAAGACCAAGAATCAGATGGGAACAACAAGTGAAAGAGGACTTGAACAAAATGGGAACAAACTGGAGAATGAAAACAAAGAACAGGAAAGAATGGAGGCTAATAGTAGAAAAGGCAACAACACACAAAAACTTATAGAGGGAATAGGTGGAAATGTGGAGTGATCCCCCACAAGAAAAGGATCGGAGGGCCCAGAAGGGCGGCTACTACTCCGCAGGAGTGTACAGCCTATTATATATAATGAATTCTTAAATTTACATTAAAGCAGTTTGTAGGATGTGTAAAATTAGCGCCTCTTTTTGCAAAAAAAAAAAAAAAGAAAATATAACGGTTGTTCCAGTTTCTTTTAAATTGTTCCAAAATATTTCCAAACATATAATATATCAAAATTAGCTGAGATAAATACAAATTTTTTTTGAAAAATTAAAATGCGGAAGGTTGGTTTAGGTTGTTCTAAACATTGTTCCAAAGAATATAAAAAAAAGTTTAAAATTGACCTAGACAAGAACTGGGAAAAAAACGAGTTTTTCCTAGTCCATTTTTAGTTGTTGTTTCGTGTTACATCAGACAATTCTGATTTTTTCTTTGAAATACTTTTGGAACCGTTTAGAAAAATTTTAGAACCGTTAAAATTTTAATTTTCCTAAATAAATAGGGCAGACTGCATAATTTCCGATTTCGTTTTCTTCCATTTCCTAGACTGATTTTGATTTTTTGTATGAAATAATCTAGAACAATTTTCGGAATTTAGATTTTCAATAAAATTCGCTTTTCCCAATTATCTCTGCCAACACGAATTTTTTTTTTCGAAATTCTTTGGAACAATGTTTAGAATAACTAGAATATCCTGCAATAATCTGCAGAATTTCAATTTCCGAGAAAAGGGAGCTAACTTCGCACACCCCAGTTGTATTTTTGTAATTTGTCAGAGAAATTCCCCCGTATTGACTACAAACAAAAGATAAAATTGATTGAAATATTATTTACTTGACTGGCATTAAAATCAGTTTTCCTAATGAAACAGTTTTCGATGACTCTGGTGTTGAGACAGTAGCTGATGACGAAGTTTCTTTAACGCTTGTATCCTTCGCCAAATCCTTTCTGTAACAACAGTATATATTAATTAATTATACAGCAATAAATTCAAAAAACTAGATTAAGGCAGACTGCATTCATGTTACTGATCAGAGATATCTCCATTGACTACAAAGAATTCATAAAATTGGAGGAAATATAGTAAATAGTCAGCTTTCCTAATAAAACAGTTGCTGATGATCCTGGTGTTGATACAGTAACTGATGACGAATTACTTTTAACATGTATCCTTTGACAAACCCTTTCTGCAGTTATCAAACAGCAACAAATTCAAAAATTTTGATTAAAGCAGTTTGCATTCTTGTAATTGACCAGAAATATTTCCACGCACTGACTACAAAGAAAATATAAAATTGGATGAAATATAATTTACTTGGTAGGCTCTGAAGACGGCTTTCTCAATAAAACAGTTGTTGATGACCCTGGTGTTGATACACTATATACCGACGAATTTTCTTTAACGCTTGTATCCTTAGCCAAATCCTTTCTGTAACAATAGTATATATTAATTAATTATACAGCAATAAATTGAAAAAAAAATAGATTAAAGCAGATTGCATTATTGTTGTTGATCAGCGAAATCTCCTACAAACAAAACATAAAATTGGATGAAATATAACTTACATGACTGGCACCAAAATCAGTTTTCCTAATGAAACAGTTTTGGATAACCCTGATTTTGATAAAATAGTTGATGACGAATATTCTCTAATGCTTGCATCTTCTGTCAATTCCTTCCTGTAACGCAGCATTAATGAATGAAATAGCAAAAATTTTTAAAATTTAGATTAAAGCAGTTTGTAGGGTGTGTAATTAGCCCCTCTTTTTTCGAAAATGAAAATCTGACGTTTGTTTCAGGTTTGTTCCAAATTGTACCGAACTATTTCCAAATAAAAATCAAAATTAGGTGAGATAAACGACTTCTTCATCTAGCTTCCCTTTTTTTTCGAAAATTTAAATGCTGAAGCTTGTTTAGATTTCTATTTGTTTTGAACATTACTCCAAAGAATCTCAAACATTTTTCCCAGACCCCCTTTTCTTAAAAATCGCAATTTGCTTGTTCCAGGTTTATTCGACGTTCAACTACACTATAATGTTCGAAAAGTGCAAATAATTTCGGCCATTGTAAACTGTTTTTATGTATTATCTTGGGCGATTATATATTTTTTTGATATAGGTACTGTGGAACAATTTAAAGCAAACCTAGAACAACCGTCAGAATTTCAATTTACGAAAAAAAACGAGGGGCGGAGGGGGGAAATCCACTTTCTTATTGTTTCTGCCGATTATGATTTTTTCTATAGAAACAATTTAGAACAAGTGTAGAACAATTGTCAAAATTTAGAGTTTCAATAAAAAATTTTGAAAATCTTAATTTCGACAATTGTTCTTGGATCGAAAAAAACTAGGTTTCCCAGGAAAACGTGTTTTTCCCGATTATCTCGGCGAATTTTGTATGTTTTTGTGAGATTCTTTTAACAATGTTAACAACAACCTGGAATAACTTTCAAAATTTCAATTTCCGAAAAAAAGGGCGCTAACTTCACATACTCCAGTTTGTATTCTTGTAATATATCAGAAAAATCTCGACGAATTATATACAAACAAAACATAACATTGATTGAAATATTATTTACTTGACTGGCACTAAAGTCAGCTTTCCTAACGAAACAGTTTTTGATGACCCTGGTATTGATACACTAGCTGTCAACGAATTTTCTTTTTCTTGAATGCTTGTAACCATTGCCAAATCCTTTCTGTAACACAGCATAATTAATAAAAAAATCAATAAATTCAATAATTTTGAATAAAGCAGTTTGTATTCTTGTAATTTAACAGAGAAATCCCCACGCATTGACCACAAACAAAACATAAAATTGGATGAAGTCAGTTTTCTTAACGAATCAGCTGTTGATAACGCTGACGTTGATACACTAACTGATGACGAATTACTTTTTATACAAATATCCTTTGGCAAATCCTTTCTGTAACAGGGTATTTTTGAGTTAATCATTAATAAATTTCATAATAAATATTGTAATTAACATTTTCTGCTTGGCTTAAGGGTCCTCGCTAGAGGATCTGTTAAAAATGGAAAAATAGCAGATTATCGTTCAACTATTCTTTACTTTGTTTAAAATGAATATAAAATAAATTAAAATTAGGCAACCCACATTACAATGAATTGTTATTCTGCTATAAATCTTCCCGCGACTATATATGTGTAAATATTTGGTCATAAATGAATTTTTATTCGCTTAGATATTGACTATTGAGTTATTATTTCAAATATTTATTATATATTCCCTATGTGTAATAAGTACTCGGACATCCTTGGCTTATTAAATTATGTGCTATGCAACCAATATTACATTTCCCATTCACTAGCGAAGACCCTTAAGGGTCCATATAGTGGATCTGTCAACATGGAAAAATAGCAGATTTTAGATGCAAGATATTTTTGTTGATTTTAAATTTGGAGAAAACCTTTCAACGTCAACTTATGAAGAATTTAGTAATCTACCCCGCTGAAGAATCAAATTTAGAAAAAAAATATCGGATTAAAGAAAATTAATTAATATCTCAAAATATTAAAAACAAGTTTTCTCAACAATCTTTCGGAGGAGACTTGTTTGCTTGGGTTCACGTTATAAATTGAATAAAAAGCTACCTCGCTCTGCACTTATTTTTCGTTCAACTATTCTTTACTTTGCTTTAAATGAATATAAAATAAATTAAAATTAGGCAACCCCCATTACAATGAATTGTTATTCTAGTAAAAATATTTCCCGCGGTTACAACTGTGTAAATATTTGGTCATAAATGAATTTTTATTCGCTTAAATATTGAGTTATTATTTCAGATATTTATTATATATTCCCTATGTGTAAAAGTACTCGGACATCCTTGGCTTATTAAATTATGTGCTATGCAACCAATATTACCCTTTCGGAAAACACCAGCACAAAGACGATTTTCGGACACGGAAAGAAAAGTGGGTCCCAAACGAAAGACACAGATATACTTCTAGCACGTACTTTTAATTTTAAATACAAGTTAACGTCTGCTAAAGTATATTTTAAGGAAAATGTAACGAATATTTTTTAATGTCAAGAAAGCAGAAAGCACTTTGAAAAATTTCACCAAAGGCTACTACAATTAAAGGATTTCAAAATAATGTACTACATCATTTACTAACTGATGAGAATTTCAATGAAGGTACATTTATTCAGGTTTAAGCAGTTAGAACGTTTGTAATTTATTACAGGAATCACCACGCACTGACTAAAAACAAAACATTAAAGATGTATGAAATATGATTTACTT
This sequence comes from Amphimallon solstitiale, assembly GCA_963170755.1. NCBI lineage: Eukaryota > Metazoa > Arthropoda > Insecta > Coleoptera > Scarabaeidae > Amphimallon > Amphimallon solstitiale. The sequence goes on along the minus strand of OY720678.1, from coordinate 85,205,067 downwards.
GTCTGGTTCTGAAGTTAGCTCTCCTAATGAAGCAGTTGATGATTCTGATGGTAATACACCAAGTAAAAATGAATTTTCTGTTTGACATGTATCTTTCAGTACATCCCTTCTGTAACAGATTATTTTATAATTAATAAAACAGCAATTAATTCAAAAATGTAGATTAAACAGTTCGCATTTTTCTAATTTATTATACAACATTGACAACTAAAAAAGGTAACGAAAATATTTATACTTTATACCTCTTTGCTGGTATGTCGTATAGCTCTGGAAGATTTTCTGAAGGAATGGCATCTGTTCTTAAACATCTCTTCCGACTCGTTGGATAACCGTACTTTTTCTGAATGAAATATGATTCAACATAACTCTCTTTATTAAAATGTTTTGAACAAATTGTTGCTGGAACGTAATTTATAATAATAATAATAATAATAGAAAAAACATGCTTGGTATTAGTATAATGAGCGCCTGTAATTGACTTATGCCTTACGATTTAGAAATTTTCATGTTATTAAATCGGCAATTGTTGTGCAAAGTTCTTCGTTCATTTCTTTTATCGCGAGTGATGCGCCTAAATGTTTAATTTACAAAATAAATATAGTTTTATAATCATATGATCATGCTTACGTGGAACTGTAATAAACCTTGCCAATATTTTAAAATAACATTAATAACCTGCAATTTCGAATTCATATTCTGTTAAAATTGATTAGTGTATGTCGATAATCTTCAAAATCACTGTTGAAAAAATCATTTACACTGCGCTTATGGACTTCTAATGTCATATTAAACAATGAACTTGAATTCGCGCAGGGTTAGATATTGTAATACGTAAAACTCCCTAAAAAGCTAATGGCGTCGTCGTAAATCAATTACAGACACATTATGTATGTTACCGATAAAGCGCGTATCCGATATTGCATGAAATATCGATAATTGATTCATCAAATAATCACTGAAAAAATCAGCCAGCACCAAAGCAAGAAGAGTAACATTTTCATATTTATATATATTTTATACTAAAGGCGCAAACACATGTTAAATTTCCTTATTAATTTTAATTTAAACTTTCTAAGTATTATATATTTGAGAATTTAAATTACTTTCTTTAAAATTACATTTTAGTTTTTTTTTATAACTCTGTAGCTTTAACGCAAAGTGGGGGAAAAGGCGCATGGCCAGACATCTAATAGGGGTGCCAAAGGTTCTACGGCCGTCCCTGTTAAAGATTACTCAAATTTTGCTGTAAAATATAAAATATTTACTTTAGCAATTCACAAATATAAATAAAATAATGTTGATAGCTCTTATTATGATTATTAAGTAAATAAAAAAATTAATAAATTAATAACATAGGCAAACAATTAAGAAAGGAATACTACACAGAAAATGAAAATTGTAGGTACATAATTCACTTACAATCCCTATGTAGAAGTTGTATTGAAATATATATATAATATTGTAATTTATTCATTCAGATACCAAAGAGTGTTTTAATATATTAAATTCCCTGATTTCTTCATTCATTGTATCGCAATTATTATTGCTGAAAAGATTTGTTAAGATAGTTTTATTTTTACTTTCATATTTTTGGTTATGCTACTGTACCAAGTGACGTCATGTCAACAAGCGCATCGGCCATCGGCATACTTTCCAAAATTGCGCCCTGAATTTAATTATCGCAGAACGATAGAATGTCGGAATTGTATGCTTTAGCGGTAACATAGAGAATAATACATACCATTTTTTAAGTTAATTTTGTCACGCTTGCATGCTGCCACCCATTTCTGACAGAAATCATTTTTCGGAAAGGAAAAATATCTTGTTTCTGTGCCTCGCGTTTCACTCGATCTGCTTTTACAACCCCTGACCGTGCACGATGGCATAATCTCTTCATTTACGTATAATTAATACCTAACCAATGTTGGAGAATTTATCATAATATACATTAAAATTAAATGATAATCACTACCGAATAAATCGAAGAAACATACATTAACTTAACCACAAACAAGAAGTATAAAACGTAAACAAATGTTTAAAATGCCGCTACTTAACCATGTATTACGGATCAGCGTTAACTGTTTAGGATATTTTACCAATATTCAAACGCGTATAATTTGGTAAAAAGATGTAATTCCAACATCGAAACGGAATCTTAAGATCATAGGTATGATCATATGTTCAAAACCGTGTACACTGGAAGCATAACAATGAAGTTAATCATATACGCAGTTGCTAGTTGTGCTATCTATATTCAAGTAGGGCAACTTTCTCAGCGCATACACTGCCGTCAATTATCTCTAGGTATTTGTTTTAGCGACATGTACCATATACTTTGCAGAGTGAATATATTGGTTTAAAGATAGCGCTACTATCGGGACCTATCACCCAAATTATTCTAATAGGCCATATTTTTATACAAAAAAAAGTGTTTTTATTGTAATATGTGAATATCAGATATCCCATCCGTAGTAATACAAATAATATAGCGATAAGAAAAATGTTTTTTAAAATACTAATAAGTACGTATTGTCGTAATTTGTACATTTTATATAAATTAGCTAGATGTGCTTATATTATTTTTTAGTAATGCAATAGATTTGACAACAGTTACTAAAGTGAACTCATAATAATTATTTATATCAAAGAAAATGAAAATGCAAGTATGTACAGAACAGTTTTATCTAAAGTTATACACAACATATTAAAAAACCACATATAAAGAATTCGAAAGACTTAAAATTTTTTTTAGGAATGGTTTTTTTCTCTAATAAAATAAAAGGGATCTCTGATTCAATTACTACTACTTCATGTTGCATGCTTTTTTTATAGGTACATTATTTGAGAAACTAAAACATTTTATATGGATAATCTTAGAACATGTTGCACATGTTGATTGCAACATTGTCAACTAAAGTTAGATACATTGATTAAAATGATTTAAGGCAAGTTTATAATATTGCACACATTTTTTTTATTATAAATTAGTGCAATTTCTTTAAAGAAATGTCAGTCATTGTTTAGGGTTAATTTTAGCCATTTTTTCTCGCGTTTGCAACACCAATGACTCTGCAATTTATTTACTGCTTATATATTAACTTAATTTGCAAAATAGTACATCCGTTCACTTTATTAAACTACTATCTTCTTGCTCAAAGCATATATTTCACATAATTTGCTTTCTAATGCCCGAAAAACTGTGCTAATTTTGAACACGTTTCTCTTCCGCCAAAACCTTTCCAAACGCAGCTTTAAAAGCTTTATTCCCGAAAATAATGCCTGCGGTCATGAATAAATCAATTTATTATTGTAAAAGTAATGTACACTTCATTTATTTTGTTAAATAAAGTTCGACTTGCACAAAATTTGAAATATTTTGTGCAAGTCGCTGCGCTGCGCTCGTGCTGCAATCGTCCGAGTGTAATAAAATATCCACGCAATGAGTTGAATATAATACTTTATCTACTAATGTCCAAATAACACATTGAGTTGTGATCAACAATATTTATTCAATAAATTACAATTAATTAAGATGTATATAAATATAATTAAATATTAACGAATTATATTACTTTGTATTAAAATTGACAGTGATGTTGCTGCAGTTATTAAAATTAAGTGTTGCAGGTCCAGCTGCTATATCAGAGTTTATATTTTTATCTGAACGTGTAACAGCAGAACTATTCGTTTTAGAACTAGTTCAAGTTGATGGATTATTATAATTACATATTATTATTAAGAGTTGTATTTTTAGTTATTTGGTTTAAAATTCTGGTTGAATTTTTGGTTTTATAAGTTAAGGAATCGACAACATAACCATTCGCACAAGAACTGAACATCCAATCACTATGTCTCATCAAGGCATCCATAATTGCATTATCAGATTCCATAAAAATACTAGCTGATGACCTTCGCAAGCAATGGCCAGTGTAGGTGTTCCAGTTTGGTATTTGCAAAAATTTTGCGATATCCTTTCCTGTCTTGGCAATCTTATTATTACCAACATTTTGAGTAACACACTTTCCATTCCTGTATTTTAAGAAAAACTGTGAAGAGGTTACTTGTGGAGGGCCCAAATTATTATATTTTTTACAAATGTTGTAAAAATTTTCTCCTGTTACAATGAAAGTTCGTGGCCTGTTACTTTTTGTAGCTTTTTTTGATAAAGTAACCCTCACAGACGCACCTAAAACTTCTATGTTACTTCTTTGCAGAGAATGTTACCCCGTAGACAACCCATTACTCCCATAATTTAAATAACCTAAAATATCAAATGAATTTTACAAATTCTCAGTAAAAACATTTCTTACTTTTGACAAAAATATTCCTTGTCTAATGCATCCGATATAAATTTTTCCACTTGTTCAGAAGTAAATGTAGATGCTTTTGTAGGTGTATAGTCTTGATTTTGAAGTTTTAAAAACATATGAAGCTTAGAATATTTGTTGAGGTTAATAATTTCTTTTAATTTCAATGTTGCTTTTAATCAGGGATGGGCGTCGACGCGTCGACAATAATTGTCTACATCGACACGTCGACATTGTGTAGAAAATGTCGACAAATGCAGACGATGTCGACAATGTAGACAATGTAGAAAAATGTGTCAAAATTATAGGTTATGTCACATAACATAACCTACACGCCTGTCAGTTTGTTAGTTGTCACGCCTCAGGTCCCCGCTAGATTTGTTGTTTACCGATTTGTGTTGAACTGTTAACTGTGTCCATTGTGTTAGTACTATAGTTTTGAAAATTATGATGAGTGGACGTGGCAGAAAATTAAATGACAACTATTTAAACCTAAATTTTGAATCTGTGCATATTAACAAAAAGCCTGCCGCAAAATGTATGGTTTGCGACAGTATATTGAAAAATACTGCTGCGGCTAGACTGCAGAGCCACAGGTAAAAAAATAATTATCTATTTAACCAATAGAAACATTTTGCGGTTTTGTAGAAATGTGTGTAAATTAAAAACTACGTCAACCTCAAGATCAGGGAGTCCCCACCGTCCCCACTATCAGCAGGAAATATCTCCTACACAAACTGTAGAGGTAATTAATTACTAATTCAGTGGCCCCAATCAATTTGTTAATAGTTACATTCTTCTTGCTTTACGCTAAAAGTACAGAAATAGTTATTGATAAAAATGATAACATTGGTAACTTGCCTCAATCAACAAGCACCTTGGTACTCTCTCTTGGTACTTATGAATTGGACGATAATGGAGCTTTAAGAAAACTGGAATGTGATGATGCTATTGATATCGAGAAGATCGAGATGGAAACTGTTACTTCAGGAAATCTGACTGAAACTGAAACGTCATATATAAAATGCAATGAGACTAAGAAAACAAAAAGCAGAAAGAATATTACTTCCTATGTTGATACTTTAACAGTTCAAGAAGAAAACAGGATTAATGACGCCTTAAGCAAATTTATATTTGGTTATGGACTACCATTTAGTGTCGTTGAGTCACCACTTTTCAAGAATTTTATAAAGGTACTGCGTCCAGCATATGCCGATAAAATTCCTGGACGAAAAAAATTAAGTGGCAGTCTTTTGGAAACTTGCTATAATGAATGTACAGAAAAAGCAAAACAGAATCTTTCTGATGGAGCGAGTATTGCCTGTGATGGTTGGAAAAATAGCGCAAATAATTACAAAACTGTGGCAACAATGCTGCAGAGTGCTGAGGGTGGAAGTGCTTTTTTAGAAGCTTGGGACTTGAGCACTGAATTGAAACGGCAGATAAGCTAGCGGAAATTCTAGTTGAATCTAAAAACATTGCCAAAACAAAATTTAATATCGACTGCTCCAGTGTTGTTTCGGATAACGCAAGTGCCATGTTGAAAATGGGAAAACTGCTAGCACATACCATATGGCATAGTACTTGCAGCAGTCACACTGAAAATCTTTTAGCTAAAGATGTACTAGATAAAGCACTGGTAGACAATGTCGTCACAATACTAAAGGAGTTTAAATCGCCTGATTTAGAAAAACTGATCGTACTGAGTGGAGGTCACCGGATCAAATTACCAGCAGAAACAAGATGGTGTTCCTACCGGGATTCTTTTGCCAACCTATTGGACAATTTAGATCACATGAAGCATATTTTCGCTAGTACAAAGAAAAAAATCAAGCCAAAAGTTACTGAACTAGTTTTTAACGATAATTTTATATCCGAGGTAAAAGAAAATCTTGAAATTCATACACCAATTTGCACTCTAATCAACACCTGCCAAAAATACGACACCTCTGTAGCTGACGCAGTTAAGTTATGGTTAAATTTAAAACTTCCCATAAAATTCTCAGATAGCCTAAAATCTAGACAGGAAATGGCTCTTAATATTTACGCCTTATCTGCCTTCTATTTGCACCCCAAATATGATAACTCAGAGCTAACGGCTACACACAGAAGCAAAGTATACTCTTTTATGCTCAACCACCTTAGCCATGAAGGTATAGAAGAATTTGATAAATTTAATATGAAGACTGGAATATTTCAACTACTAAATGAAAAAAATTTAGTAAAACCGTTTGTGTTTTGGCGAATGGCACAAAATGAATGTCCAGAATTAAGTAAGTTAGCTTTTAAATTATTGCGGATCCCAGCTTCTTCGGCTCAACTAGAGCGTATATTTTCTAATTGGGGACATGTTCATACCCTTTTGCGAAACAGACTTACTTTCGAAAAGTCAAAAAAACTCATTCACATTTACTACACTCTTAAATACAACAACCCTGTCGAAGAAGACGTTGATTCTGATCTGGAATTTTTTTAGTCTATCAATCAAAGATACACAGAATATAAGTATATTTTATTTTTATTCTAATAATTTTGTTAAAATAACGAATATTGGTATATTTTTACTATTATGGAATGTTAAATTGTGTTTTTTTAATACTGGTACTTAATGCATTTGGTTTTTGTTTGTTTTCTGGGAATAAAATATTTATGCACAAAAATGTTGGCCTGCATTTGATTTACTCTACAGTACTACAGTCTTAATTTTGGAGTCTCCAATAATTGTCGACATAGCAAATTAAATTGTCGACATTACATTGTCTACGCGTCATCAATTACTTTGTCGACGTTACATTGTCGACGCGCTCATCCCTGCTTTTAACATTGAGTGAAATGATCATACTGATAATGCCTTATACCTTTCAGTCAAGTTTGTGAAATAGGAAAGTAGTACATTTTCGGAAAATGATATGTCATTATTTTTCCTCTTTTACGTAAGTTAATTCGTATTTATCCTTCGATTTATTGGGTAGCAGTTCTTCGGTTGCTTTCCTAGCTGCATTGACTAACTCTGGCGGACTACACAAAATATTATACATTTTCAAGCAGACAGAAAACGCTGTAGACGTGTTAAGATTATAATTTGATTAGAATAATAATAAGCACGCCACTTGACATTTAATGGATGTCGTTCAGTGCCTACGCAACTGAGATGAAATCGCTTTTTTCTTTCTAGTGTTTATTTGAATGTAATTGGTCACATTTGCCCGTCTCTTTTTTCATTGGTCCCTTGAAGTGTTGAATAATATTATTCAACAGTTTCTTATCCAATCAAAAACACTTTACAAGCACAGTGTTTAATAATGAGGTCTAATATCGGTATAATTTTTTCGTGTATTATTTGACATTAGTAGATAATTAGTATATTAAAACACAGGTTTTATAGGACGTGATTTTTGCGCACGCGTTCAAGTTTAGAAAACGAGCCGCAAGGCGAGTTTTCTAAAGAACAAGTGCGCAAAATGTCTTATGAAATGTGTATTTTATACAATTTTTTCTATTTCGGTTATTAAAAGTTCAAGAAAGTTTAAAATGGTAGATATTTTAATCTTTTTCTTTTGTTCGGACATTCTTATATGTAATTTTGTTTAAATTCTGATTTATGCAATAAGTTATTTCAAATTATCAACAAAATGACGAAATAAATAATTGCACGCCCCCAGAGATTCGCAAAATAGCAAAAGACAATTTACAAAATCTTTCGTCAACATAGTTTCAATATATTTATCAAAAACAAACTTTTATAACAGGCTTATACTTTGATATTTAAATATAATTTGGTTCCATTTTGTTTGTTACAACGTTAAAACAATATAATTAGCGTGCGATCAAGTAATACTTTATGCAACCAAAACGGGTGTCGTAAAGTGAACTTTATAGCACCGAAATAGAAAAATATTATTTATATTATTATTATATATTTCTCACTTTACATTTTACAATTTTATATCTTAAGTATAGCATTTTATTCTTTGTATTCTATTTATATGATCTGTTCATCCATGTGTATGTTATGTTTTATATATTACTGCCAAGTCACGTAGCTCTCGTATGATGACCAATAAACCATTCATAAAATCTTTCAAGCCCGCTTATGATACCTATTACTTGCGATGCCTTACTTATAGTTTACATCCGCGATTATCAAGGAAAGCGGGATTATTAATCCGGGCACGTTCACTGCACCTAATATCAAAAGTGTATAACATCTCTATAGCGGCAATAACATCAACATGTGAAAATCTTCCGGTAAGGATAGTGGCGGCGGTGATGTTCGCGCTGGTGCGGTTTTATTTCGGACATTAAAGGCCTAACTTCGTCCGTTGTAATTCGTACACTTGCTAATTGCACACGTCGTCAGGATATAACGGCCCTTGGAACAGAAGAGGGCAGCGCGGAGGTGGGTTGGACGGGTGAGTTGGTTAGTGAAGTGAAGGCCGAACTTGGCGCACGAAATTGTTATGTATGACCATTTCTAACCAAATGTTCATTTTTCCGACCACAAAGGAGGAAATGGCAGTTATCGCCACATCTAAACGCTTGCTTCTAAAAGCTAGTAAAGCTTTGCATACTAATACGATGGAGAACGAACCGCCCTTCATTTGCATAAAAATTTACATTTATGTTTCATTCCAACAGAAGATGTAGCCTCCTCACCGCGCCCGTTCCATTTGCAAAGAAATCTTTATTAAATTGTGTGCCCAGGAAAATTTAGTTAAAATTTCATATTTTCCGCGAGAAACTCCGGTCTTTCGGTGTACAGGTTATCTGCTTGGACCTCGTTCACCGAAGAGGTTCTACGAAGACGGAAATTGTTCCTGAAGACATTCCATCATTAATTTAGTGTGTATCATGACAAGGACCATATTATTCGTGCAGTAATTAGTCGGCGGAGGGGTAGATTAGCATCAGTTCTGTTATTTCGGTCTACCCGAACTGCACCACATTGAATCTTACCTAGTAATCGATAACCTGAACTGCACCAATAAATTTACTGTCTGACAGCTTCGATAATCTTTAGCTCGAACTGCACTTAAGGGTTAATTAAACTGCACATTTATTTATAATTTAAAAGTGTTTCACAAAGGTTTTACTACAATTTCTATCTATTTGTATGATACACATTTTACGAAGTCGTATCTACGTATTGCTGTGACTCTTGTCAATTAATAATTAAGTGAGATTATTAAAATTCTTTATTTTCAAATTCAGAAAGAATCAACCATATATCCCAGTGCTAGGCCTTACGCTAGTTCAGGATTTTATAATTTCTGCAAATAAGTGGGTTAGGCAATTTCGCACTGTACTAGCTCAGCTTACGGTTAATTTAATTATATTTACTCTCAGGAGCAGAAAAAAAATTCTTTCTCCAAAGTTGATGGTCTCAAGGTCAAGGTTCTCTCCAGGTCAGGTAAAATAAATAAAATACAGAAATATCTTATAACATAATTTATTAAGTGTACTTAAAAATAATTACAGACATATTTACAAATAAAGGAAACTAAATTTTGATATTCAAAATTAAAAAATGCATGATATGATAAAAATAATAATAATACTAGATTCTGGTACAAAAATAATGAGAATAATAATAATATAAAACAAATTAAAGCATTCAACCAAGCACACTTGTAATGGGTCTGTTTAGAATTAATTAAACCAATGCAATCAACAAATCAAATTTTAATTGAATGTCGTGACTTATACTGGATAAATAACAAATAACAAAAAAATATGACTCTCACCGGTTATAATTATATACACATTAAGGTAATGACTTTGTTCTGATTAATACTGTCTTTTCTCGCTCCCAAACTGTATCACCAAAAACAAATTCATTCAGATTGGTACACCAGGGTTCCGTCTCTACGAGTTCGTCTTTTGACTCGTTGGACACACCCCTAATACACACAACAACGTGTCCCCCTCTTAATATATATATTTAAAATTTAATTGAAATGCTTAAATGTGTTTCAAGGTATTGACTTTGTTCTGATTAATACTGCTCAGCGCCTTTTCTCGCTCCCAAACAGTATCACCAAAAACAAGTTCGTGTCTCTAGGTTTAATCAAGGTTCCATACTACGAGTTAATTAATTGCATGACTCGTTGTATACATCCCTGACTATAATTCCCCTACACGTCAAACCTCGATGCCCAAGCACACAACAAAAAGAAAATTATCACAAATATATTCATTAGTTAAAATAAATTTACCAATCTCGTTCTTATCTCCAGCACAAACCACCACATCAAAAATTATTCAACGCTTTATGCAAATTGAATATTAAGCACAATTAAACTACCTCGACTCTTCATAAAGTTGATTAAATTCATCCATATTAAAATTTCAACAAAAGATTTTCACAAAATAAGATATTCTACAAAGAAATAAGCATGAATAAAAATTATACTAGTGACCTTTTTATATATACTCAAACATAGAGTGTCTGTATTTGTACACGAAAATAAAATAATTCTTTTATTCTACATAAAACACCAATTTTACAAATATCAAAACGTTTTACCGTAATGCGTAGTGTAAGACCATCGCGTTTTAGAATAAAACATTCGGGTTCTTCTAACAACTAAAATCCAACAAATTTAATATTATCAAAAAAATTTTTCAAAGTCTTTATATGAACTTTCTTAAAAATATTTATAATTTCCAATTAATAGAAAGTATTCGAAGTTCCTTTAGCAAAATGTCTTAAAAATTATTACAAGTTCAAATTTGTAAAAAGTCCCCGTTTAATAAATTCCTTTTTATTTTTTTAAATTTTTCGAAGTTCAGAAATTTCAAAATTATGTCCATATAAATGATTTTAATATCTTATAAGTTCAAATTATTGCTTTTTACCTTATGTTCGTTTATTATTTAGAGCGGTTTTCACCTGCAATGTATCTGCTATCTAATCATCATATCCAGCTTTATATTAACATTATCTTTGACAAAAACTACGGTCATGCTCTGTACTGATTATGATTCCACTTCTTACAGATGCATATCTACATTACTGCCCCTTGCGGTAAATCTCTACATTACTCACTTAAAAATGTAAACAAACATATTTCTAAATATTGGCACGTTTGTATCAATTATAATGCACAACATTTTAAAGAAATATCAATAAATAAGTGTAACAAATAGTGAAACTTGAATGTGACAAACAGTGAAATTACTACCCTGTCATACACAACACGGTGAGCACAATATTCATTATGTTATTCCCAATATAACCTAAACATTTGTGTTTGTTATTCTTGATGGTATCTGGCGACTACGGGGCTATCTATCGAACGGTCTCGGACATCATCTCTTTTTACGCTGAAGTTGCTAATAAACAATAAGTTGTGAATATTTACTTGATATACAAAGCTTATTCTAATATTAATTTCTTGAATAAAAATTATAATAACATTCTTACATTAATTTAATTGAAATTTGCTAAAATCCTAACTTAAAATATTTAGATACAATGACCATTATAAAATAAATAAAACAGTATTTAATTAAATTAAATCTAGAAGTGATCTGGAGAAAACTTATTTACAATTCAAATCCAGACTCAATATCACTGTAGTATGTTGCCATCCCGTAATTGCTTGATTTTTCTTTTATAAATTCAGTTTCAGTAAAAGTTCACCTTTTATTTTTCGTTTTTCATCAAATAAAATGCAGTTAATATTGATATAAGTATCTATTTGCATATACCTTAAAGAGTTAACGAAAAGATTCTCCCGCATCATCTGGTAGTTCGAAAATACTCGTTTACTAGCTACTGAGCTTGGTTTTATAGTTTTCAGGGCATCAAATAACAAATCTAAGTTTTTGGATCTTTTATTCGTTGCCTCGAATAATGAAAATTCAGCTTTCAGTGTCTTTGGATTTGTAAGTTTTTCTTCAGGGTCTTCAAGAAACTTATGAATTGATTTTTCCATGGCTTCCTTTAAAAAAGCATTACTCTAATGAGCAGTTTCTTCGATTGGCTCTTCATCAGAATCGGTTTCAACATAACAATTTGGAAATATTCTAGACAATATCTTTCCAGATAACTTAATAATTTCGGTTTTTGAAGCTAAAGAAAGTACACTAGATTTCTTTGCTGAACTGGTAATGTTTTGTGGATTTTGCAAATACAGCAAAAGAGTTGCTAATTCTACTTGTCTTCTTTCTGGTATTCGTTCTTCTAAAGCATATAATAATTTCAAACGTATTTCAGTGTTTAAATTTTTTAATTAATTTAACAGAAATTCAAATATACCTTCACTTGTTAATAAATTGGCATCTCGTCACACTGAGCCTTCAGCTGCTAGACGAATCGGTCCCAAGACTTTATGGAGTTCCAAAAGTTTAGGATATTGAGCTTCATTCCACATATAAGAAGAACCAATATCATTCAATGCTAAAACAACACATTCTTTTACTGCCAGAAATCTTCCAATCAATCATGTCCTCTATACTATTCCACTTTGTTTTGTAGTCAAGAATTATATTTAATTCCTGCCCTTTTTCTTATTTGATATAATTTTGAAGAATGGTGTTTCTCACTGGAGATTTTCTAAAGAACTTACAAAATTTTCTAATTTGTGAAACTGATTGTTTGTACTTGTCAGACAAAATAGGAATAGGATGTTCCCGGTTACAAACATAATAAAGAGAATCTTTATAATCGTTATATTCGCCTTCATCTTCATCTTCCAATTCCTCACTTGAAACATTTACTTCGGCTTCAGCTTCAGTCATTTCTCTATGTTTATAACACATCCGTAACTGCTAAGTGGATGGCGTGTGAATAGCATACTTGATTAAGTATAGATGATAATTTGCCTTATTTTTTCATAACAGCTCCACCATCATTTGTTGCTGTAACTATGTCAGTTTCTAGATTCAACTTGAAATTTTGTAGCCTTTCAGATACCAATTCTAATGTTCTCTGAGCATCACAGGAACCAGCTAATCCCAAGTTGAAATCTTCTGCCGCCAAGTGGTGTACATTAATGTTTAAATATCTATGATTTCCTTTGCTAGTCCACTCGTCTAAAGTTATAGAGAATTTTTTCCTATTCTTTTTTAATGAATCTAATACAATAATAGTTTCACGTTTGGCATTATCATAAAACGCATGAATGAGGGTCGATTATTCTAGAGTTGTTTCTTGGTAATGAATATCCTTGTTGTTGAAGAGACTCTCGTATGAATGAGCTATTTGTAATGCTATTAATAGAAAATCCATCAATTGTTACCAAACGTTTTATTAATAACATTTATTAATGTAGAATAACAATATAAAATTATGTTTAGTTTATTATATAAACAACTGACAGAAGCCTCATTTGACAACCCCCTTCATTAATTTTTCTTTTTGACGTTTTACTCCCGTCAAACACATGACCTGGAGATCATGTCGAACAGCGTCGTTCCAAATTAACAACATTGGAAGGGTAACATACGCCCCCCTTCTGAAAGACGCTGGTTCGATTGATGCTTCAGGTCCGTTTAAAACTTATTGTCTCCAAACAATGTTTAGGAATCCGGCGACTGGTCCCCGGTCGTGGCTCTTCTGTAGGTGGTGGCGGTAGCGAACCTGGTTTTTGGGCTTCTTGGGGTCGACCGGTGGACCTGGATGATGAGATTCTGGTCCGGCGGATGCCCGGATCAAATGGTTTATGATTCGCTAGGATCCAATATGTTTGACCCATCATATTGTAGTTTTGGCGTTGTTGGCCATTTTGCATGGTTCTTTTCCGGGTAGACTTTAAGGTTCTTCTAAGCAACTCCTTGCGTCGAGTAACTATGCTTCGGTTTTGACGACTTGTCAATTTGAGTGTGGGCTGCTTGCTGTGAAATGGTTTGCGTGAATTTCGGCACCATAATCCGTCAACTTTCGTGGTGGGTACTAGTTTGTTCCGCGTGTCGGTGGTAGTTCCTAAGGTAGGTATATTATGTTGGGTTAGCACGTCCGTTGGTGTGCTAAGTTTATTTGCCGAAGAATGTAACGATATCTTCTTAGTCATTGTGGTCTCCACACAATCGATAGGTTTGGCAGTTGGAAGATTGGTGGAGGCTGTTGGGACCATGACCCCGCCCCGGACTGGCACGTCCGTGTCCATAAAAGTCCATCTACTGAGGACCGTGATGGTGTCTTGTGGTCCACACCGTCGTTATTCCCACCGTTTGGGTGATTGGTGTTGATCACTGAGCTTAAGACATTGTCTTGGATGGGCAAGCGCGTTGCCGTTGTAGGTCCTTTTGTTGAGGACTGCGACGCCGTCACTTTATTCCGCGTGATCTTCACACAATTCATAGGTTTGGCAGAAGGACCCTCGGTGTATGCTGTTGGAACCATGACACCTTCCTGAATGGCACATCCGTGTCCATAGTAGATCCATTTGCTGTGGGCTGTAACGGTGGCTTGTGGTCTGTTGTGTACACGTAACCCATGTGTTTGGTAGTCTCGATACTGGCAGACGGAATCTGAGTTTCTCTCAGATATGTCGAGTAGTCTTGATCATTGAAAAACTCGGTCCGAAACCGCCTACCAAATTCTTCTAATGTCTGGAAGGTTCCCCAAAAATATTGATGCCACTTCTTTGCTACACCTGTCAGGTGAGGACTGACTGCCAGGTCAACATTTCTCAATACATCCTGAGGGAATTGTAGCAGATAATCCTCCAGTAATTCTATGAAGACTAGTGGGTCTTCGTCAAAGTATCCACCGTAGGGCGACGGCGGTTGGATAGTTCTTACACTGGAGGAATCTTTTATATATTGTATTGGTTCCTGATTAACTTCCACTGCACACACATACTCGAATGGCGCATCGTCTGGAGTACCAGTATCAGCCAATGGAGTCTGTTCGCAATCACCTTGAGGTGAATTCTTCAGGAAGTCCGCATATTCTTCGTCGTTAAAGAATTCCATCCGGAATCTCCCACCGAATTCCTCCACATGCCAAAAGGTGCCCTTATTTTGGCGGTGCCATGCAGCTGACCTTCCATGAAGATATGGGCGTCCTGCGTCATCTATGTCCTTTGGCGAGTCCAGGTCATACTGTTGAAGGTAGTCCTCTAATTGGTCTATGAATTCACTTGGGTCCTCGGCTGGGTGCCCACTGAAGGGATGATGCGGTGGTTCATAGTAGCCATGACTATAGCAGTGGTTAACAGTTTTCCTGGGGACGACTCCTCGTCCGAGGAACGCCACTATGGGTGGCGATGGCCGTAGACCTTTGCTAACAGCACTTCCAGGGTGGGTGTAGCAGCTTAGATCCTCACTGCGATGGTTCTGGGGCGGCGGCATCTTTTTTCCCTTCCTGGTCTTCGGAATTGTTGGGGTGGTTCTGAAGCACTTTCACTGCACTTTCACAGCCACTTAGTTGGGCGCCAAATTGTTACCAAACGTTTTATTAATAACATTTATTAATGTAGAATAACAATATAAAATTATGTTTAATTTATTATGTAAGCAACTGACAGAAGCCTCATTTGACAACCCCCTTCATTAATTTTTTTTTGACGTTTTACGCCCGTCAAACACATGACCTGGAGATCATGTCGAACAGCGTCGTTCCAAATTAACAACATTGGAAGGGTAACACCATTGCTGCACGTTTTGATATGATTTCTTCTAAACTACTCCTTTTCACTTTCTTAAAATTCAAAATATGTGTTTGTTTTTTTGAAGAAGAGGAAGATCCAGGCGTTTCTTTTTCGCCGATCGTTTCTGATTTCTTTCGGATAATTATTTTATGAACTGGTTTCAAATGGTTTTGTTGATTGCTCGTAGATGATCCTTTGCAGCTCAATATTTTATAACAATGACTGCCGATTACCTTGTCTATTCCTAACTTTTTGAAACTATCCCAAACCTCCGACTTATTCATTTTTATCTAAAAATTAAATTAAAGTTATCACTATTTTTTTTAATATTTTTGAAGTTTATTTTACAATTTTATTATTTTAACTATTAATATTAATGTAATTTAAAGAAATCTAAACATTTTTTAGGAATTTTGAAAAATCTTTTTAATCTAATTCAAAAGCTTGATAAAGACATAATTTAAGTTGAAACATAACAACTTTATATTTTTGTTTCCAGTTTTCACTTTACAAGATTAAGCGAACCTGTTGTGACTCGTGACTGATTGCACATAAGTACTAACATAAAATAAGTGCACAGTGTTTGCGCACGTGCGCAACTCCCAACATTGAATAAACGTGTCTGCTGCCCGTTGCATAGAATGAATAGCAAATCATATTAATAAGTAAAAAATTAATTTTTACATAATAATTTGAATTTTTTGAAACAGGTTTTTTTAAATTTAAAAATGTGACAAATTTATTTCAAAAACCGGTTTTTTAGAACTGTCAAACCATATCCATATCACTGACGAACCCTCTATAATGTAATAGAAATTATTGTGTTAAATATAAACTTTTTGTTCTTTTTCTATTCAGAAATATTTCATATTTTATTATTCATCTAAAGACAAAATTTCCGCCAGTACTTCTGTTTTGAAGACATAGCAGTGTTAAAAATCAATAAAATTTATTTAACTCTATCGGTCTTATTCCTGTTTGTGTCGTACGTTAAATTGTGGAAATGCAATGTTAAATAAAAGTATTGTGTATCGCCTCTGTTGAGAATTTACTTGTTGCTTACCAAGTAGCGAATGCTGAGAAGAATGTGTACGGATCAGGTCTTGAATTTAAAATTCCATTACAGGAGAGAAAACCAACCGTGCACCGCCCACATCACCTCCACAACAAACCGGAAAACCCCTTATGTTAGGAAAACCGTATGAATAATACACTCTCCAAAATAACAAGAGAACGTTTTCTATATGTTGCGATAAACCGTTACCGGATATTGGCGCAGGCAGGTAATAGTAGGTAGGCAGGTTGTTGCGGTTGAAAGAAGAAAAAAAAGGGAAAGAAAACTAAACAAGAGGATATTGCTCTTAGCGGGCGGGGAGAGTATGCTAACGTAGCGTTACTAGTAACAGAAGCAGTAGGCACTTTGGTGTGTGACAATGGAACTACTCTGTACTACGGTAGTAGTAAATAAACACACATTCCAGACGTTGCTCTGGGTGTATTTGTAGGACTCTGTGTACTTAACAGTTTCAATTACCTTATGGAGTAGCGTTTCAGTTTCTCAAACAAGTTTATAATATAAAGGGGTTCCACTGAAGTAATTATTGATATGAAGTTCTGTTCTCTTTGGTCGACGAGAATTGAATACCAACTTCGTTTGGTGCATACATTACATGGATGTAAAGGACGAGGAATACATACTAAATGAATCACAGTTGTGGGATCCGTTATATTTGCCTATGGGTGGTGTGTATATAATGGAACTTTTTCTTTATGTGAATTTAATGTTATAAGAGCTGTATATAGCTGTCCAAGTCGATATTCACCAAATTTACTATGGAGATACATAATTTAATTCTGAACAAAATGTCTTGAAAAACTTAAGAGGGCGATTAAATGCAAAAAATTTCATTAGTATTGAAAAATAACAGTGTTTTATTCCTAAAGATGTCACGCGCTGTATCAAAACTGCATCAAAAATAGAAATAATTGAATTTAGGCCCCTATTTCCGAATAGTTTTCTTATTTCGGATAGCAAGGTATTTCAGATATTAGACTGTATCAAAAAACCTCTCCCTGTCCAAGGTAAGTGGCAGAAGAACCTGTAAAGCTGTCAATAGTTTATATTTCGGAACTTCTGTGTAAGATGGCAGCACAATAGTTATAAAACGTAATGACGAGTTTTTATTTGTCTCATTTGTCTTACTGGTCATGTCTACCAGTAAGTGTAAATACGCGTGTGAAATTATTTATTTCAGAATAACATGCCAAGAGTCAACACAAAACATAAGAAATAGAATCCTAATCAAATGAAATTGGCTATTAATGCAGTGGTAAAGCGAAGTAAAGAAATGGGGTACCTTAAAAGCCTCCAAGCTGTTTGCTGTCCCTAAAACAACTTTAGAGGACTACGTTAAACAAACTAATAAAACTCCTGAGTAGCTAGTTGCAGTTTCGACTGGAAGAACGCCGATACTTTCTCCTGAATTAAAAGAAGATTTAGTTTAGTATTGTTTGAAGATGGGTAGGAAGTTCTACAGACTTGGCGATATTAAAAAACTTATCAGTCTATCATTTAGCCATAAGAAATGGTTTACGACATCCTTTTTCTCATGAAAGTGGAGCTGCTGGTAAAAAATGGTTGAAAGGGTTCTTTAAACGCCATACATATTTGAGTAATAGGAAACTGCAAGGTATTTCAAGCAAGAATAAAAAGTTTTACTCCAGAGAAAGTGAATAAATTTTTTGATATGCTTGAACTACAAATTCAAAAAATTAATCATAATTCTGCGGGAGTTTTCAACTTATATAATCACTAGTATGCCATACAAAGATCAACTTGAAGAAAGCATTTGAGAACAAGAGAGACAAAAACCTTTGAAAGGGAAGGGCCGAAAACCAAAACTTAGTTATGAATTAGCAGAATCAAATAAAAAGAAGCATGTAAAAGGCATTAAAACGAAGAAAACATAAAAAAAATGAGAAAAGAAAAGAATTATTGTAGCGATGATGATTCATCAGATTCTGGAAGTGAATGCATGATTTGCAACGCTTTATACTCGGAAGACATATAAGGTGAGCAGTGCATAACTTTACATGAAGTGCTTTAAAGGGAGTCATGAAGAATGTGCTAACCCAGAGAAGAAGAAAAACTATTTGTGTAACTTCTGTTTGGACATTTAGTTAAATAATCTGATTTCACAAAATTGCTCATAATATAGGAATTATATTAGAAATTATGAACCCCTTCTTTATGTAGATATAAATATACTACAACCAACCTATGGCATGGAAGTTGAACAGAAAAAAGTATTCATTTATGTTTTTTTCTAAAATGTTTTTGCTAATTTCAAAACAGTCTCCGAAATTGGGCTACTTTGCCTTACTAGGTGTTGTCTACATTGCAGAATTTGTTTGAAATAAGTAAGTATAGGATCACGTCACAATCACGTGTTGGCATTATAAAAAAAAAGATTTTTACTTTATAACCACAGATACGCAGCTTTATAGATTCCGCAAGCTTGACGTAACACGGATACCATTTTGTTGGGGTAGGTCGTGACGCGTTTCAAACGAGTTTCGTCTATTGTTGAACGTATAACGATATTTGAGAGTTGTGTATTTCTTACCTTTATTTATAAGATAAGTACATTTACGTTTAAATACAGATGTGCACAATCTGTGGACAAAAGGTTTTGATTTTTGATGCTGAAGCAGCTTTGTGTTTAAAAACTAAACCTAAATATAGTCAGCTGATGTATACTTTTCCATTTTGTTCTTGAAATGGTTTAATTTTTATAAACAAAATACATCATATTTTGTTCACCGCTTGACTTTAAAAGTTGGAATAATATAATTGCTTTTTATTTAGAAAAAGTAAAATTATTTCAACCGATTTACATATTGCAGGTAATCCTTGATAAGGTGGTGAAATAAAAGTGTGTTAGTTTGGATCGATGTAGCCTTTACTTGATAGAAATTCATAATGTTGCAAGTAAATAGAACTGACAGTAAAAATCACTTAAATTCCCACTTTATTGATAAAATATCATGACGATCGTTTCGACACACAGTGTCTTCTTCAGATGAAGTATTATTACAAACTAAACTAAATTGTGTTACAATATGGAAAATGTAAATGAAATACAGTCATTAAAAAATATTTAAGAAATAATTTAATAATGGGTAATTTATGACCTACCCCCGAGTATTTACAAATACATATCTAGTAATATGACGTCACTACGGGAAAGTATTTTTATGTCTCAAAAATTCCACTATGGTAATAATTATTTGTAACTCATCACACATTTCTATAATTTTAGGGCCAAAATGTAGTTAAAGTCGGCCCATAATTTTGTTTATCCTATACGCATTTACGTAAATACCTATATACCGGAATTAAAGTTTAAGGTTCTTCCAAAAAAACGATAAAATGCAAATAGTTACAACGTTTGTTAAAGAATGAATGACAATTGAAAAAATTTTCTATGGCGATCTTTTTTGTTGTTGTTGTTGTGAATAGCACGCCTTTATGTGGAAAAGATGGACAACCTCGGTGCATTACCATGTTTTTTTTTCGTTAAATAGAAGTATATTATTTTGAAACTTAAATTCCTCTACATGAAAATTATTATGTTTGTATATTAATATCACTGCGTGCACATTGGACGGCGATTTTTTTTTGTACAGGCATTAATCATAGCTTTCTTTCCTTTTTTAATGACGCTATTTAAAACTAAGCCTGTATATATAAAAAAAAATAGGTTTGTTTTCTCTGGTAATACACAAAACATAATGAATGAAATCAAGAAAGATGCTCTATTTCCAAACACTACAGGAATATGCTTAGCTTACATTATCCATCAAAGTGAAAAAGTACCAGTGTATTTTAGAGGTTGATAGAAGCGATTTAGCAGATAAAACTACCTGCTACGTCAAAACTGCCGACGAATTTGTCACAATAAAATAAAATCAATTAAGTTTAGGTCGACCCGGGGCCCTGACAACTGTGAAAAAAGTGTTTCATTTATATCTTGTCAGCACAACACATCGGTTTATATTGAGTACTGTTTGCAAGAAATGCCGAATGCGTCGCGTGATGATTTATATAAGGAGAGAGTTTCGGTGAAACAGAAAAATTACGAGAATATTTTTATGTTTCTCTCGTTTTTCCGTTTGTTCTTTCGTGAAAAAAAAACAAATACAACACCGACAACAAAAATGAATTTACGAGCTTACAAAGGCAAATAAACCGAAAACAAACCATTTTGAAATAATAATTTGTCGAATTTAATTTGCGCTTTTGAGTTCGACTTTGATGATGTTATTTATGTTTTTATATTACATTATATTTTATTATTATATTACTTTATTTTATTTTATATTTCCTTCTGACTGTGTCATTACAACAGATATTGAAGCAATGTGATTTTTTAAAACAAATTATAATTGCTTGCAAAATGACAATTTACAAATGTTGAATTCTTATGCGCGCAATATTAAACTTCCTTGGTATTTTTACACACTACTCAGGAAAAATGCTATATTCACTTGAAAAAGATATTGATTATCACAAAGGGTCAAAATTACTGGACACACATCTAGTTATTGTAGTGTACACATGGGTATTCCGCAAGATTCTATACTGGGACCATCAGTGTTCTTAGTTTTTGTTAAAAACCATAATATATACGAGGTAGGCGCTATAAATTCTGGGCCTGATATACAAAAATGAAACTGACAATATAAGAATTTTTATTTCTCAATGTAATCTCCCCTAACATCTATACATTTATTACAACGATTAATTAATGATTTGATGCCGTTGTAAAAATAATCTGACGTTTTTCGGTCAAAATGTTCTATAACAGCTGCTTGCAACTCACTTTCGTCCTTAAAACTACGTCACCTAAGGTCTTTCTTTAAATTAGAAAACAAAAAAAAATTACAAGGAGCCATATCCGCACTATTCGGTGGATGTTCCATTTCTTGAAAGCCGCATTCGCGGATGGCAGCTTGTGAAATGGGCACAGAATGGACGGGAGCATTGTGCTTTAGATTCACACACACACACAGAGAGAGAGAGAGAGAGAGAGAGAGAGAGACACAGACTTTTTTAAAAACCACATTTTTGGTATCAGGGGACTCTGCAATAATCTCGAGGTCGAAAATTTTCGTCAGCACAATACTTCCTTATACTACGTATAAGAAAGTAAAAAGACGTGTCATTTTGGCATTTTGACAAGTTGACAAGAATGTTTTTGCAAAAACACGGGAAATTATTTCAATTTGCAGTAGATCTACACCTAATGTATGTAACTTAACTGGGAATGAATGTGCATTCACAGTTAGTGTACGTAAATTTACATCAAGTCGATGTGTATTTACATAACGGTGCTGCGATATTACATTAAACGAGAGTACATTTTATTGTTGAAAATTAAAATTTAGAATCATGTCTTGCAACATTGCATTACCTTGCTGTATCATTTCTAGCTGAACAAGTAATATTAATTGATGTACCTGTAGAACAACATTCACATGTTTTCTTACAATGATTATAATTGGTCATGGAGTTGATAATGATCGACCGTTCTTATTTACTTGAGTGAATAATTTTTCTATCTATCTGTTTCTTAAATAACTGGAAATTAGGGAATTGGTTATGTTTAAATTTTAAAAAGTATTACAAAGCAAGACCCAAATTTTAATAGATATAAGTTTGAGACTATTATTTCAATAATTATGAAAGTAATAAAATAAATTAGATAAGAAACGTTTCATATTCTCTAACTTATTCTTGGATATAGAACAATCCTATGCGTTATTTGATGCAATTTGTAATGCATATTTTTCCTTCCACCTTTTAAATTATAGTGTCACAAAGAAAAGCTAAAAAGAATAATGTTCAACGAACATATATTACTTACTGCATTTCCGTTACGTATGGTTTTTTCCTTTTTCCTTTCAAATAAAGCCACGAACCGTCAGTGTCTAAATGTCATTACTAAAGTTTTATTTCGACATTTAGACGTGAGACGCCCGGCGTGCGTTAGGTGTAGGTTGGAATTTTTAGGAATATTGTTGGGTAAGATGCGGAAGGCTTTTAGTTTTATGGTCTTTTCCAAGTCGACCTGAGGGGTTTCGACCTCATAAAAATATGTCTTTTGGGAAAACGTTTACTTACTATAAATTACACAGTTAAATCTACATTTAACCAGGAATCGAAGGAGGTCACGGGGCGGTCGGATAACACATAAAACACGACTCCCTCTTTGGTCTTAATTTCGGCTTACCTCCTTAATAGAAGTTCGCGCGACTAGAAAATTATTTCGTAATCCGGATAAATATTTTGCGAAAATACAGTCCATTTTAATCTATCTTATCTGATTAAGGGTCGAAAAGGAATTAATATTTCTAATATAATTTTGAATTTAATCTTGCATAGGGCTAATATGAAAACCAGTTTTAAGTAAGTCCATCGATAAACTAGGGGAAGGATAACGACCAAGGGTGGTTTTATATAATATAGATGCTGATATTTTTCTTTTGGAGGCTCCATTGGTACTAGTCGTGACGGAATTTATACCATATATTTCTGGCATTTCTTTGCTGCATATTTGAATGTTTGAGTTGTAGTGTTTTTTATATATAATTTTTTTATATATAATCAGAATACAGAAACAAATACGTAAGTAAAGCTATCCAATAAATTCATGCTAAATATTATTAGGGGCAAAAGATTAGTGGTTTGCATAAATGGAAAAATGAAGTGTGGGCACCACACGACTTTATTTTAAGTGCCTGTTTCCGAAATGCTGTATTCAAAAGTTCGTTCCGTATTTATTTCAAATCCAGCTCAAAGTACTTTTATTATTTTAATAAAATTTTATGAAAAACATAATTTCAGATATAGATAAAGTTTGGAACAAAATTCATAAAAGCTTTCTATAATGTTTTTATTAAAATCGCTTCGACAGGTCAATTTTTGTGTTTAAAATGGCGTCTTTTGACGAAAAACATTTTTTTTTAATGACGTCATTGGTCTTTACACAACGACATCATCACATCATCGTCATTTTTTAATTGACAACCCTCACTGGTTTTTCAGTTTTTAATATACTTTCTTACTGCTTAAACCGTGCTTTAGAAAAATTGGTCTTATATAACAATTTTTTTGAAAAAACGACTCATTTACAAAGTAAAAATTATCTTAACAAAAATCTTAATTCAAATCAACTTAAATGGGTAAAGTTTGACAGCTACCTAAACTGTAAAAAGTGCTGTGACGCTAGTAACCGAATTTGCAAAAATATAATATTTCATCGGAGTTCCCGGTAGATATGGAATATTTCTAGAGTACTTCGCGCAAAATTTCAAGAGTTCTGTAAAATTTAGTGATAAAATGGCGAACACCGATAATAAAATTAGCAACCACTTTTGAGGAAAACAGTGGGTTTTAGAAATATTTCTGTACCTCGACCATTGTTCTAGAGTTCTTTATCAATTTTCCAAAAAGTTCTGCGAAATAAAAATTTTGCAAAAATGTTAAATTTTGATAAACAGTTCTGATAGCATTTCTCTTTGGAATTCAAACATTTCTATCGAAAATCCTCATACCATTTTTCTGTAAAGTTGAAAATTCAAAAGATATTTGAAACATTAGAATTTATGTACTATACGTATAGTGAAATGAAAAAAAATCGCACAACAGTTTTGATTGTAGTTCTCCCTAGAACTTTAACAGATCTATCGAAAGTCCTTATAACATTTTTCTCTAAAGTTGAAAATTCAGAAGAAATTTTTGGTAGTGTTAATAAATTACTCGAAATTTAGCAGAGTAAGAAAACCCATTATTGATAATAAAAAAAAATGCATAAAAGTTCTGTTTCAAAATCCTTGCGTTATTGTTAAGATTCTATGTATCATTTCCAAGATGTTCTAACTGGACGACAATAGTAAATTGTAGCATTTATATATTTTATGGCATTTAATGTCTTGAAAAAATATCCAAACAAGTGTTCGCTCGTATGTGCCGGTAGAGCAAAAAATAAAAATATTATTTAGAGGATTTTTTTTTCTTCATGTCTGAGAATACAAGATCATTCCATTTACAAATTTAAAATTTTATATATATTTTTGCAAGACATTAAGCGCAATAAAACATGCATATATAAATGCCACAATGTACTATTGCCGCTCAGTTAGAACATCTTGGAAATGAGAGGATCCTAACAAGAACGTTGAAAGGCAAGTATTATACCGCATGTGTCAAATATCATTAGCTATAGGGATTCAATGTGTACATGCGATTTATACGTATACAAGTAACACGTGGCAACGTGGCACCCCTACTGTCCGTCACCAATCCCGGCAACAATCGACATCACTACGATTTTCTCCAATCTTCCCACTTCTCCCCACTAGATTTTACATTCAATGTTTGGCTGCGAACACGTTGCGATCTAGTCTGCAATAAAAGCCGTCTTATTACTGGAACGGGAAACATCAATCAAATGGCCGCGGCGATCTCCTGACCTAGTAGTTTATTATTATTTTCAGAATCCTTTTTTATTTACCTTATTAGGGTTATTTTCTAATTTTATTAGAATTACGCTTTTGTGTGTGGTATGCAGCGTGAACGCAGCTTAATAATTCTCTGCATTTACTGAGAGGAAAAAGAAAAACAAATCCTTGCAACTCGTAAATATTATTTCTGAACGCATTACAAACACCCAAGTCAGTGGTCCAATAGTTACTGCTAACTTGTATTTTCGAGCATGTATCGGTCGCGCTGGCATTGGAGAGGAAAGTAGGGGTGCCACGTTGTCACGTATTGCATGAATTGATCGCCCATGGCTAATGAAAATTGACACATGCTGTATAGTACGTGTTACATAACTATATCATGCCTGTTTTTTGAAACTCAAAAATCTTACGGTTCTTCCAGGTTGTCCTAGGTTTGTCTTAAAATTTTCCAAAGTATTTTCAAGAAAAATCATAATCTGCTGAGATAATAGGGAAAAAATGATTATACAATATCGGCTTGACTGCAACGTCAGGATTTTCGATAGAAATCTTGCAGTTCTAGCAAGGTTTCGAAACAGAACTGTTATGCCATTTTTGTAATTATAAATAAAGTGTTTTCTTTCTTCTTACTTCGCTAAATTTCGTATAAATTATTAACTCTACAAAAAATTTTGAATTTTTAACTTTACAGAAGAAAATGTATTAAGACTTTCGATAGAACTCTTACAGTTCCAACGAGACCTGCGATCAGAACTTCTGCGCGAATTAAAACATTTAACAATTTTTGCAGAACTTTAGCAAAATTTTTATTTTTGCACAAGTTTTTGGAAAATTATTAAAGACCTCTAGAACTATTGTCGAGCTGCAGAAAATGTCTAAATCGCACTGTTTTTATCAAAAGTTGTTGTCAAGCTTGTGTTTGCCATTTTTCGCTAAATTTTGCAGAACTCTTGAAATTTTACGCAAAGTACACTAGAACTATTTCATGTTTACTGGGAACTTCTATGAAATATTATTTTTTTGCAAATTCGGGTGCCAACTTCACAGGACTTCATTTATATGAGGGAATTTAGGCAAAATCTGGAACAAGAATACATCCTGTATTGGAAGACGCAACACCTTTCTTATATATAAAATACAGAGATTACTTAATAAAAACATAAATAAATGAAATTTAAAAAAAAATCCATACCCCATTTATAATATCCTCGCTTCGATATATCAAATGCGAAACGAGCTAGGTAGCTAGTTAGTTAGAAATTGACTTTTTCCAAGGCATTACAGTTTTCAATTAACTTGTCAATTTCGCATTAATTGGATTCTCAAAATTAATATAACAGACACAATGGATCAGCGCGGGCGACTCTTATTTGAACAAGTTTAAAGTTAAATTACATTCGCCCCGAAACAAAATTGCCGTAGATAATTTGTAGGTGCTCTACAAAGGTGAGCCGGATGCATAATACATGTTGAATTTATCTTTGTGTGTTCGTGTTATGTCAATACGGAGTGAACTTTTGTTAAATTAACCTGCTGCAACATGCAAAGGCTCGCCAAGCGGAAAAATGGCGTAACATTACACCACTTCCAGTAAAGGCAACTGCTTCATGTGTTACAGGACTTTATAGTTACGCAGTCGACACTTTGCCGCACTGGTTTTAATTAATTTACTGCATTTTTTCCACTTCAATGCATTCACATGCAAATGCCTGTATGCACTTAGAAATAGTGATCAAATTATTATTATTATTACTTTTATTATTATTAATAGTATAATTATGATTTATTGATAACAAAATGGTTAATAGTCGTTTTACATGATGTACATAAACATATTAACAGTTAAATTATTAAATGGAGTTATTGAAATCACATTTAAGAAAATTCCGATTATTATAAAAATCGTAATAATTCAGTATGTTTTATAACTGAAAATTAAACCTATTTATTTATGTAGAAGTTATTTTTTGCAGAAACCTCGACTTTAGGAATTGGTCGTATGCGTTCTGGTGTAGAAAATGCATACCCTGAATTAATTCTTGGTGGATTTGTTTAACCTTTATCCTAACCAGATGTGCTTAGCCTTGGAGTTGGGGCCCCCTTGATGTGCTTGGCCTGGAAGATAGAGACTTCCTGTACGTGCTTGGCTGGGGAATTCACGACTTCCTCGAGTCTAAATTTCATTTGCTCTTTCCTCTAAATTTTCTGGCGACACCGCATCAAGATCAGATGGATTTGGTCTATCTGTAGCATAGCCTAGGCCAAAATCTAATTTTTTGAAGAGGTTTTGATTAAATACAAGCAAACCTCAAACAGAAATGTATTAAATAACTTATAGACGAGTTACATGGAGATCGCCTTATTTTTCTTCAGAATAATGCAATGCCATTCAATATTTCGTTCTGTCTTGATATTTTAGCTTTGTTCGCGGGTCTGATTCCGAACCAGTTCAGAACTAATTCGGGATTGCCGTATAGCGCATGCATAGTTATGAATCGGTTCAGGATTTTTTTTTACCGCGAACGATTTCGGAATGGAATACTAAACGCTGTATCTGTGAACCTAACCTAGCTTAAACTTTTTTTCTTCTTCTGTGGCTTAAACCCATAATTATTCCAAATTCAAGGACCTTTTATTGAAAATTGAAAGTAAGATAAAAAATGAGGTGTGGCCACCACACAACTTTCTTATACGTATGATAGTGTTACTTCCGGTCCGAATTTTGAAATTTTATTTATACAAAAAATATTCCATATCCAACTCTAAATACTTTTGTACTCTTGATAAATATATATAGAATGCATAACTTACGACATATTTGCAAAAAATCGCTATTCGATAGGAGTAAAAGTGGTACTTCCGGTCTGAATTTTGAAATTTTTTTTTGTATAAAAGATATTGAAAATTATGTTTTAAATTCTTTTATACTCGTAACGTACTTGTCTTCAAAGCATGACTTGCGAGATATTCGCAAAAAACTGATTTTCGATAAGAGTAAAAGACCTACTTCCGGTAGGAATTTCGAAAAACTTTTTTAAGACAATTTGTTTCAAACTTAATTCTAAGTACATATGAATTCTTTGTAAATTTGTTTAAACTTAGTAATTGACGAAATATTTGCAAATTTTGATTTTTTCACTGAAGTAAACTACTACTTCCGGTCTGCCGATTTTGCTCAAAATCTAATCAGTTCTCAAGAGGCAGATTGCACACGTAAATACAAAATTTAGAATTGATATCTACAGCGGTTTGACCGCTATCGTGGTCACACACACAAAGAGAGACACACAGACACACAGACATTTTTTAAAAACCACTTTTTTGGTATCAGGGGACCTCAAAACGTGGACATCTGCAAAAATCTCGAGGTCGAAAATTTTCATCATCACAATACTTCCTTATACTACGTATAAGAAAATAAAATGAGTGAGGCCGAGGGAGGTAAATAATCATTTATCTATTTAGTTTTGTATTATACTAATTGACATTGAACATTGTTAGAAGTATTAGCCGAATTTTTGGTCTATCCAACACAGACTGAGGAGGTGGAGGGTCATAAATGGACGCATCAAAATACATTGATTTTTCTAGATCTATATAAAAAATACCGGAAGCAGGTGGGTTCACTAAGGATAAAATATTTAAAAAGAATGTTTGAAAAAATCGCCAAAGAAATAAGCAATATCACAAAAACAACAATCTCAGGGACTAATTGTGAAAACAGGTGGAAAGTTCTTGAACGAAATTATAAAAAATATATAGACAACACTAAGCAAACTGGCAGGGGAAGGAAAACGTTTGAATATGCTGAAATTATGCACAGCATACTAGGGCAAAAGAAAAACATTCATCCAGTCTTACTTTTGTCCTCAGACACAATTAATAATCCAGGGACATCTACACAAGAGAATGAAGACAGTATGATTGAAATGGAAACAGATACAGAACTAAATGTGCAAGAAGAGACAATTGTCCAACTGTTTTAACCACAGGTTCAACGCCGGTACAAAAACAAGAGCCTGTGAAATCTCGAAACAAAAGCAAAAGACTCAAATTTAATATTCTTAGAGAAATTAGAAGTGACAGAAACGAGTACTATAAAAAAAGATCGGACATTGAAGAAAAAAAGCTGACAGAAAAGAAGAGGAGAAATGATTTATTAGAAAATCATAATGTGTTGTTGCAAAAGTATTTAGATCAAAATAAGTACATACCTATTATTGACCTATGATTAGGGCATTTTTTGAAGGTATAGTTAGCGTTTTTGTTTTTAGACTTTCTTTTGTTTTTTTTTTAAATACATGTTTTGGTTTAATATTTTAGAATGTTTATTTACTTTTATTTGTTTGTGATATACGTTGTATTTTAAGGAGTTTTGCACAGAATGTGATATTTTATTTAATAAAGATATTTTTAGAATTTGATTTTTTGTCCCCGATGCCTTGCCTCAAATTTTAGGCCCGACTGTGCAACTTCAGCTGAACTTTCCCATCGTTAAATATTAGATTGATGGAAAATATGTAGGTATAATAGAAGTATGTGTAATGTAAAAAGGCTAATTAATTATTACATAAAAAATGCTTTTTAAATTCTTTATTGAACTAAAAATGGCAAATTATTCATAACTTGTTCTCGAATTATGATACCACCTCTGTCATCCCTATCTGGTTCACCATCATCATTTAATTGCATGTCATATTGAGGCACTACTTCTTGTTCAGCTGCATCAAAAACAATATCTAGTGACAAATTATGCAGAACAGCACAAGCTCTTATAAAATGAACAATAAATTGTACATTTTTTATCTTGACATGGTAAAGTTGTCGAAATTTTTGTTTCATGATTCCGAAACAGTGTTCAATTATGTATCTATTTGTAGCAAGTATATAATTATAGTTCCTTTGACGCCTAGTCAAACGCCCATTGTCTTTAAATGGAGTCAATAAATTCCTCAAGCAAGGATAACCTCTGTCACCTAAAATGTATGAGTCTCCACATTTGTCAGGGAATGTGTCATTTAAAGGAGAACTTCTCAATACTCGACTGTCATGTACCGACCTAGGATATCCTACAAAGATATCACGAATCCTTCGTTTGTGGTCACACACCACTTGTGCCTTAAACAAAATTTATTTGTCCATAAGTAAAGAGTACATATATGCATGAACCTAATTTATTTCTTATTAAAATACTACTTGTGAAAAAGTTAATAAACTTTAAAAAATATGTACCTTTTTTTTGATTATTTTTCATATTATTTTCAATATTTTGAAGACTTTCGCCAGTAGGATATAATAAATTAAGAAAAAAGTGAAAATTATTACCTGAATTGAATAAAAATGTTTTCGGTTTAAATAGGAGTCAGGATCTTCTGCAGGTTTGTCTATCCTAATGTGTGTACCATCAATGATACCAATAACACCAGGGAAATTGGTGTTTCGGAAATGAGTTTCAATTTCCACTTTCTCCAAATCATTTGGCCATTTTATTATTCCTGGAGACAAATTGCTCAGAAAATATGTTACCCTTCGTACAATTTTGAATAGGGTGCTTTTGGTTATATTAAACCTGTCCGAAACCTCTCTAAATGAAGTTGCCTCATTTGCTGCAAACCACAAAAAAACAGTTATATATTTAAGAGGTGTAACCTTCTCTGAATCTCCTTCCTGCCATTTATAATATTCAGAAATAGCAAATCGATTGACTTCAGCCACTTCTAGAGTTAATCGAAAATGCTCTATAAATTGTTAATTGCTAAACTGTAGCATCACTTCCTCAAAATATGCCTTGCTTTTAGGAACTTCAACAAGCTGTAATAATTCTTCCATGTCCTCATCACTAGATGACAAATGGTCCGACATAGTAGGTACTTAAGATGAAAAAAAATCACTAAAACTGTGCATATTAAATTTAATAAATTTGATTAAATAGAAATAAGTATAACTAACTTACTATACTGTAGGTACTGTAAATTTAGTAAAACGTAAAATCCTAGGACATCTACAAAACATAAACAAAACTCAACCAATTCAAACAGAAAGAGACAGCTGACGAGTCTGCGACAATTGCGCGTGAGCAGCCGAACCGAGCTTTTAGTCCTAACAAAAATCTTGGGACCGCTAGGACCGATTCGGAATCATAATAAACCGATTCGATGTGACCCGCAAACACGTAACTGTTACTAAAAATTCAGAACTGAAGGAACCGCGAACGACAATTTTAAAACTACGCATGCGCTCAGTCCCTGAACTGGTTCGGAATCAGACCCCCGAACAAAGCTATTATTTACCTGCTCTGTGTCTTGGGTTATAAATACCCCACCACGTCTTGTTTCTAGGTATTATAATATTGGGTAAGACATAATAGAGGCGGATACATTTTAAGAACACTTTTAGTTATACTAGTAGCGCCCTGTAGCGGATTTTACTTGTCAATATTACGTACTGTACCCCCTTAAGATTAGGATGTTGCCAAGACGTCGCGGCGACCATATTGAACATCTCCTATATTGACATTAATGGTTTTTTTTTTGGTTTTTTACATTATCAAGAAATAAACAGATTACTTATTAGTTTTACTTTCTTATACGTAGTATAAGGAAGTATTGTGATGATGAAAATTTTCGACCTCGAGATTTTTGCAGATGTCCACGTTTTGAAGTCCCCTGATACCGAAAAAGTGGTTTTTAAAAAATGTCTGTGTCTGTGTGTCTCTCTCTCTCTCTCTCTCTGTGTGTGTGTGTGACCACGATAGCGGTCAAGCCGCTGTAGATATCAATTCCAAATTTTATATTTATAAATATAATCTCCATCTTGTGATCTGATTAGTTTTTCAGTAAAATCGGTAGACCGGAAGTAGCAGTTTACTTCAGCGAAAAAATCGAATTTTGCCAATATTTCGTCAACTACTAAGTTTTAACAAATTTATAAAGAATTCATATATACTTAAAATTAAAATTGAGTATAATTTTATCTAAAAAGTTTTCCGAAATTCCTACCGGAAGTAGGTCTTTTACTCTTATCGAAAATCAGTTTTTTGCGAATATTTCGCAAGTCATGCTTTTTTGGCTAGTACGTTACGGATATAAAAGTATTTAGAACATAATTTTCAATATCTTTTGTATAAAAAAAATTTCAAAATTCCCAACGGAAGTACCACTTTTACTCTTATCGAATAGCGATTTTTTGCAAATATGTCGTAAGTTATGCATTCTATATAAATTTATCAAGAGTACAAAAGTATTTAAAACTAGATTTGCAATATTTTTTGTATATATGAAAGTTCAAAATTCGGACCGGAAGTAGCACTTTTACTCTTAGCGAGGAGCACTTTTTTGATATCTTGCAAAGTATGCATTCTATAGAAATTTATTAAGAGAATAGAAGTACTTAGAATAGGATTTTGAATAATATCTGTAAAAAAAATTCTTAAAATTCTGTAATTTGAAACGCTCATACGTATAAGAAAGTCGTGTGGTGGCCACACCTCATTTTTTTTTTGTATGTTGTAGCAAATTTCTGTAATCAAATAGTTTTCTTTCTTTAATGTTAATTTTTTAAATAAATCTGAAAACACTTAATATTTCCGAAACAGTTGAAGATAGGTATAGGAAATTGTACATCAAATATGTCTACAATTTTCTGAAGAACCCAAAAATTGAATAATATACAGGGTGTTGCATTTAAAATAAGAAAGTTGATATTGGCCACTGTTACATGACACACAACTAAAAATACCAATCACGGTTTTCGAGCGTTTCTTCGAACACGCCCCCATTTATTTATTTTCGAATTTATTCTATTTAGCTGATACATAGTGTATGTACAAAACAAAAAAAAATTACCTCGTTCTAGGGTTCCAGTATAAGACACCACATAAGAAATTTGTACAACACTATATACACATTTATAATGAACATTAATAAATCACCTTAATTCTTCATATAACATTTCAAACTCATCCATTTCAAAAATTAATTTTCCTCACAGTCTAAATATCCTACATGTACATAAAACAAAAATTATTAAACTATAACCCTTCTAATCTTGTAAATAAATAATAAAGAAAATTTTAAAAATTTTTTTATACTTAATCAAAAAAAAAAATTATTAGGCTATTAAATTAGATCATTACAAACACTAAAATGCTTTACCATAACACACGGTGTAATAACCCTGCATATAAAAATAAAACATTCTAGTAGATAAAAAAAAAATTAAAAAAAAATTCAAAGTTGTAATTAAATAAAACTGTTCCAAATACAAATAATTATTTCCAAAAAAAAAAAATAATTACAAGTCCCAATGTATACGAATCTTTGAATTAAAATTGATATCTAATTCATAAAGATATTCTAAGTCCCACTTCGATTGAAAATTTAATAAGTACAATAAAATCTTTAAGAAAATATTATAAGTTCCGATACGTAAAGAATTTTCTAAGTCAGAATAATATTTATTCCATAAAATATTTATTTCATAAATTTTATCGAAAAAAGCAGTTACATGATCAGCCGACGCAGATTCCCCTGTCATTTTTATATTTTTTTAGATTAAACCGAGTTTTAAATCTATGCAGCCACCCCCTACTTGCTGTGAATGATATTCCTTCCTCTTCAGTATAATCTTGGATCTGCACATCTTCATATAAAACCAACGCCTTTTGTTGTAGCACTTTGCCATCGATAGGAATATGTTTTCTTGTCATATCTTCCACCCATAAATTTAAGGCATTTACTACCTTAAGGCTGTACGCCCGGCCTCGAAATCGTTTTTCCCATTTCCTAATCGTATTTTTCATGAAAACCTTACCGAATTTACACGCTAATTTAAGAAAACAATGCCTTTCAATAGGTAAATCGTAATTTCTTCGAAATTGTCCAAAGGGCCCTAAATAAAAATAAAAATGTAAGAAATTTCAAAAAACAAGCCTTTATTTAAAATTATGTAACACTCAACAGCAATACATAAATTTTATTTTTTCTTAATTTTTAAAAATAAGGTCACGAAACGGAAAACAAAATTTTGAAATTTGGGCGAAATTCACTGAAATCAAATAGAGTATGTGGCACGCTCGCACATTGTGTCGAGAGGTAGCTCCGCCTACCATTTCGGGCAGTTTCTACGCAGTTTGTAAAATACTTCTGAGATCGGTGTATGTTAAGAAAGTAATCGTTACTCGGACATTATTTTATCGAAACCGTTGATATTTTCTTTACAATATAGTGTACATATACAATGTCAGCGTCACAATACTTCCTTATACTACGTATCAGAAAGTAAAAGCAATATCTCTTCCCGTCCCTAACGCTATACCTGCTAGAAGCGCATGTTAGGACTCACACGGCTTGCGGGCTGGGAGTATAATTATTATATTTGACTCGCAATAATTTGCTTCTGAAACGATCTAGAAATTTATTTCTTGCACAAAAAGTAATTTTGGAATGTTGGCTTTATTTTGTTTCACATATATATGGGTAAATTCTGAAAAATAAGATTAGTTACTCGATAGCTGAAAAATACGTTACACAAATTGGTCGTCTACTAAAACTTTTTTTTTTTTTATAAAATTTACACACCATAAAGAAAAATCGAAAACACTAGTATCATCCAAATACTTTAGGGTATAACCTTAAAAAAAACAGATCCCTAGCTCTCTGCATTGCTAAGATATCACGAGATAAGTATTAAAAATTGAAGAAAATGAAAATTTTAAAATTTACACAAAAAAACGATTTTTCGACCTTTTTGCGATTTCGATTTTATTTTCCAACTCAAAATTTGAATCCGGCAGGTGATTTTACATATTCAGCTTCAACTTTTTTGTGTGTTTGAGAAAATATAGATTGTCTGATTTAGGGGGGGGTTGCTTCCCGACTGCCAAGCGTGTCGGCCAACCGGCGATTATCTGAGACCATAACGCAGCCATAAATTACAGGCAGATTAGATTAGGTGACAAGTTCTTTTCTCTATCTTTTTCCTCAACATAAGACAGAGCACGCGGACCCTTAAACATTTGTCTTTTATTACATTTGCACGAAAAAAACAGTGGTACGCCTATTTCAAATCGAACTCAGCTTGAAGCGGGCGTCCAGCCTTAAGTAACACTTTATTACGTATTGTGGTTGCAACTTTTGCAGTTTGGGGTGCACTAGAAAAACTAGCTCGAATCTTATCTTTGTTTTTTAACACTTCTCGTATCGAAGATTCGTTTTTATTGTATATTTTAGCAACAGTTGCAATACATTTTTTTTTCTATTTTAATCATATTAATGATTTTTATTTTATCACTAATAATGAGCATTTCACGTTTTCTTTTTGGTTTAGAAGCCATTTTAAAATGATTTTCAAAATTACTTGCTTTATTTAAAAACTATTGCAAGCACTGTCTTGTCCGACAATTCGAATACTACTAAACTCATACACCTTAAGCACGTTCCAACTTGTTTAACTTATCATAGGAGAGCGCCGCATTCAGGGGATGACTCATACGACGATATATCGACGAATGCTCCTATAACTTTTATATTTATTGATATAACGCGTTTTCTGCTCATCATAGGTAAATCGCGGATGACTGAAACCGCGGATACGGAGTCAGCGGATAACGGGGTACTACTGTATATTGAACATTGGTGAAAAGAAAGATAATTGTTTAAGTTTCCATGGAGTCACGAAATGCGGCCCGGCCATACATCAAAAAATGTAAACGTAAAGTGGAAGGAAGAAGTATTCTGAGACCCCTCTTGTTTATTTTATATATAAATGATATAAAAGCACGCCATAAAGGAATGCAAGCTGCAACTATTCACAGACGATATGCTGAGTCCATCCCTAAGTGGTATTGCCAATCAAATTATATGTGGAGAAACTTTGACCGAAACTACGCGAAGTCTAACAATTACACCGGCTGAGGGTGATTCGATATAGTATTGGATCAGTGGCGGCTGCTGCAGGGAGGGCAACGGGGCGCTGCCCCCCGTGATAAACTTCTTTTAACAGATAAATTTAAATACCTAATTTGTATGTAATTTTTCTGATTTGTTTGATAACAAATAATATCCCTAGCAGCAAAATCAGTATATGCACACTTGTCCTACATTAGTAAATATATATTTTTATCCTTCTCTAAAATTGTGATTTTGCTGCTTGGGTATTTTTTCGGAAGTAACAGTTCGTCTCTTCAGCGCGTTTAAAAATCACAGTCTGACGTAGGCTCCGGGGCATCTTGCGCCACTGCCCAGTTTGTACTAGAAATCGTGCGTATAAAAAGTGGTGCGGGGCGAGAGCGGTATATGTCACGATAGGGCACTAGACTGTGATGCCGGATAACATCCAGTATGTAATATCACAAAATAACAGAAGTGACAAAAGCGTCACTTGCACAATTCCGATATTTGTGCGCAAAATCAAACAAAATGTCGTGTTTTGTTTTTGTTGTGTATGCACTTGTATAAATATAACCTGTCTTAATTTTATAACTTATAATTTACGAAAAAATAAAGGTGCCAGTTAAATTGTTGTTGATATAAATAATAGAAACTGTACGAAAGAAGAAATCCGGAGTACATAGATGTTGCATTTTTGCTTGTAAAAATGTTTAGCAACAAAGTATATTCTACAATTTCTTTTCGTTTCCTAAAGAAGAAAATCCGTAAGTTTTATAACAGATAGTTTGTAATAATTCATCTTCGTAGTAAACACTTTGAATGAAACTTTTTATATAGTGAAGGAACTTCCTTCGAAAATAAGAATTTTAGAGAACATCGTTATCTCTCACAGCCATAACCATAATGAAAAGAAACGTCACTGGTTAAGAAACTATCTAAAGGTAAATGTTTATTATAAAATGTTATTTTATAAGAACTAAGTATTATTTGAAATTTTAAAAGCATACTAATTTCAAAATGTATTTTAGTATGTGTGGAAACTATGAATGTTCATAGCACAAGTGAACGTGAACCCACCTATAGGTATGACAATTAATATTTACAATACAAAATTATTTTATGAGCAAAACATAAAATACGTTTAGTTGTTAACTGAAGAATTCGAAGTCATTTTCAAATGAAATCCTATCGTAAACACGAGAATTTACAATATTTTCTAGGGCTTTGTGACAGATATTTATCAAATGAACTGGCAACTGTTGTTAAATTTAATGCAGTTAATAAAAATAAGAATATTGCAAGATATAGCATACAGTACAAACAATTTGCTTTAAATATCTATGTTTTGAGATTAAGAGTTTATAAATAATTAAGTAAAATACTTCAATTGGAAAGCGTAAGAACATTACAAAGATTAACAGAGGATTGGAATATAACTCCACGAGTGTTGATTTTGTGTATTCTGCAAGTGAAATAAAAACTGCTCATTTTACACCATGAGCCCGTGAATGCATTCCACGCATTGATGAAATGTGACTAAAAGCTAATTTATTTTATAATATAACTAAAGACGAAATTGTAGGATTTCATAAAATAAATGGTCAAACAACATATAAACCAGCAAAATTTGCTATGGTACTCTTTGCTAAGGGCATTCATATGAATTGGAAACAGCCAGTTGGTTATATATTAGTCAGCAGCACATGTAGTGGTAAAGCTTTAGAGGAGACTGTAGATAATACAATACTAAAGTTATTTGCAGTTGGGCTTTCTGTCCGAGCACTAGTATCTGATGTCGGCTCAAATTTTTGTAAATATTCAAAAGAAAAAGGAGTCACTCCAGAATCACCATACTTTTACTTAGAACATAAAATATTTTATTCTTTTGATGTATCACATCTTGTTAAAGCAACTAGGAACACATGTTTTAAATATACAATACAATTTGACAATTTTACAGCAAACCAAAAATATCTAGATGAATTTTATAATAAAGATAAACTCATGAACACCAAACTTCAATGAATTAGTTATTAATCATTTTGCTAATCGTAAGGAACGGCGAATGGATTTTATTTTCAAACAAATTAATTATATAACATATTGAGTTTATTTTTTTGTCTGTACTTAATTTTTGAAATTAAACACTCAGACCCCCCCCCCCACCCGGTGCCCTCCCGTCCCAAAAAATCACGGGCCGCCACTGTATTGGATCTGTTTCATCTAAGATACTTCTCAGTAATCTTAATAATCGTATGTACAATTAATATTAATAAATAAATTCTGATTTTGTAATGAAGCTCATAGTTATGATTTTTAAACCACGGAGACTTTTAATAAAGAATCGAAATTGCATCATTTTTAAATGTATTTTTCATGTATAATCGATCGATATTGACATTGTGTTATAGGATAGACGAAACAATTATTGGAGTTGTAATTAAGAATAGTAATTATATTAATTAGTACATTCTAGGCAATTGTGCTTTGTATAACTTAGAAATTCATAGCATCATTAGGGTGAACACATAATTATAAATTTAAATGAAGACGACATTCAGCAGACGACGTCAACACATTAAAATAACTTGGCATTTATTCAAGTACTTTATATCTGGGAAGTTACTACTGATTGTAAGTGAAGCCGAGATTGCTTTTCTGATGTCATTTCCTCGTCGTTTCGTCTTGAGGATCACATTAGGAAAACAACTAGCTTTTTATTTGCCCGTTCATTTCTCATAAGTTCAATCGAGCCGATGATCTGTTCAAACAGTTTTACATTAGTAGTGAATTCGGGTGGTT
This sequence comes from Amphimallon solstitiale, assembly GCA_963170755.1. Lineage (NCBI taxonomy): Eukaryota > Metazoa > Arthropoda > Insecta > Coleoptera > Scarabaeidae > Amphimallon > Amphimallon solstitiale. The sequence goes on along the minus strand of OY720678.1, from coordinate 85,165,938 downwards.
CGATCGCGCGCATTTCTGAAGTAGTCTTACACCACATAACATCATCTTCATCGACATCATCACGATCATGATCATCATCATAGTCGCAGATGATGGGACGGACTGAAAAAGGAGGGAGATCATAGCAACAAAAAAAGAAAGGAAACGACAGAAGAGGAGTATGAAAGCGAAGGCGAAGGCGAAGAAGAAAAGAGGATCTCTTGACTTATCGAATGAACTTGCCACTACGGCAATCTCGTCTCTCAGCAACGTGTATGAACTTATAGCCGACCGATATCCAATGTGATCCCGGACGCTTCTTTCGATTACGTGCCGGCTTCACGCTAACGTAGAGGTCTTGTGTCGGCGCTTTTGTGTTATTTTTACATCGGCCGTACACGGTGGTATTGGTGTGGTCGACAAATGTGTCCACTCCATTTTCCTTAGGAGAAATCCCCGGCCATTGACCGTCATTGTATTGGCAGAGAAAAGGAATTGGAGTGGGCGGGTATGTCGAGAGATAGAGAGAGAGGGAGAGAGAGAGAGAGAGGGAGAGAGAGAGAGAGCGAATGAGGTGGTTAGACAATAAAATTGTGTATGGAAGGCGAAATGTGTGAGAAATAAAATTTTCTTGAAAAGAAATTACGTCAAATTTGTACGCCGATAATTTTCGGTTCTTTATTAGAAATTCTTTCGGAAAAGAGTGTCTTTTACGGAAAGAATAATATTTTATCCGAAATACGAGTATGATTATTTTATTGTTAAAAGTGTTATGGTCATGGATAAAATATTTACTAGTGTAGGAAAGTCACTACTCCAGTTAGTTTTTAAAACAAATTACATATTGCCATCTAGTAGATAAGAAGTGAACTATTATTAAATACATGAGAGAGATAAATGGCAATTTTTGACAAGGGATGCAAAATTAGAACTGTTAAAAATGGCATGCTTTTGTACGTGAATTTTAATTACAATAATTGAAATAAATACAGAAATGGAAACCACTGTTTGCTTTTACTTTCTTATACGTAGTATAAGGAAGTATTGTGATGATGAACATTTTCGACCTCGAGATTTTTGCAGATGTCCACGTTTTGAAGTCCCCTGATACCGAAAAAGTGGTTTTTAAAAAATGTCTGTATGTCTCTGTGTGTGTGACCACGATAGCGGTCAAACCGCTGTACATATCAATTCCAAATTTTGTATTTACGTGTATAATCTCCCTCTTGAGATCCTATTAGTTTTTCAGTAAAATCGGTAGACCGGAAGTAGCAGTTTACTTCAGCGAAAAAATCAAATTTTGCCAATATTTCGTCAACTACTAAGTTTAAACAAATTTATAAAGAATTCATATATACTTAAAATTAAAATTGAGAATAGTTTTATCTAAAAAGTTTTCCGAAATTCCTACCGGAAGTAGGTCTTTTACTCTTATCGAAAATCAGTTTTTTGCGAATATTTCGCAAGTCATGCGTTTTAGACAAGTACGTTACGGGTATAAAAGTATTTAAAACATAGTTTTCAATATCTTTTGTATAAAAAAAATTTCAAGACCGGAAGTACCATTTTTACTCTTATCGAATAGCGATTTTTTGCAAATATGTCGTAAGTTATGCATTCTATATAAATTTATCAAGAGTACAAAAGTATTTAAAACTGGATTTGCAATATTTTTTGTATATATGAAATTTCAAAATTCGGACCGGAAGTAGCACTTTTACTCTTAGCGAGGAGCACTTTTTTGATAATATCTTGCAAAGTATGTATTCTATAGAGATTTATTAAGAGAATAGAAGTACTTAGAATAGGATTTTGAATAATTTTTATAAAAAAAATTCATAAAATTCTATAATTTGAAACGCTCATACGTATAAGAAAGTCGTGTGGTGGCCACACCTCATTTTTATAAATTTATTTACCTTGTGTACATATCTTGTGAATCATAATTTATTTTTACAGTAAATAGCATGTTTGTGTGGTACATATAATCATAGGGATTTCTATTATTATTATTATTCCTTTATCATATGAACAAAGTAACATCTTGCAGGTCGGTTTCTCTAATTTTATGTTCTTGAGTGGACTATTGGCACTCGATATCTGTTTAAGAAATTATATCTACTTTATTTAAACTCGTCCTAAAATAGAGCAGCAAAACGCAATAGCTCAATAAAGAAATCAAAATATCTGTTTACATACCTATCACATAAAATTAAAGTAGTTGACATACGCTTAGATCTACCACTACTTCCTGCTCTGCAAATACAATTGCATTCTTGTTACACTTACTTATTCTTTGTTTATATTAAACGACCCTTTAATAACATGTAGAGAGGCTTGTGAAGCACTTGTTTGTGAGCACAAGCTATTATATAAATATTATGCTCTTCTTTTTTTTGTAATACAACATAAAATAATGCGATTAGCTTTGAATACCTGTTCTCGTTCCTGAACATATCGAGAATGTATATCACCAGATATGTATTCAAAATATTCCAGCATTGAAAATCGTAAAGGGATTTTCGAGTGCAAATCCCCAAATTTTAATATTAGAATTATAGGCTACTGGAAGGAAATCTCTAAGTATACGTTCAAATTCGCCTTTACAATATTTAACAGTAAGTCAAAGAAAACAGCCTATATTAAAGGAATAAATATTAAGAAAATGCAACGAGAGTACTTCGAAAGCCATAACAGAGGGTACAGGTCTACATAAAAGAAATTAGATATTGTTTTTGTTGTGATAGTTGTTCTTACCTGTTTCCCAAGCTATGCATCCACTGATACTCTTAGATTCTCGCTATGACATCAAGTTTATCCTCAAATTTTAAAAGTATTTATATTGTAACGTATGTAGAACACGAAATAATACAAAATCAGTAGAAAGACGTCACATAAAGACTCGTTATATAGACAAGGCCTGCATACATAAACACAATCACCAAAACTATTTTTTGTATATATAAACGATCCTTCGCTGAAATAAATTGACATAATATCGTTAATATAAAAGGTAAACCTTTAGAACATTAGATAGAATTAAGAATAAAAATAAGAAGAGTACTAGTTAAAGTATGCATCATTATTAGTATTATGTAACAGTGTTTATAGTGTATGATAGTGTAATTATTGTAATATGCAGTTGTCCACTACAAAATTAAAGCACATCACTTCTAGGATAAGGTTATAATTTGTTGTTAAAGAAAAGTCTAAGTTCATATAAAAATCATATTTGTATATTTTTATTCAAATATATTCAACTATAGATAGCATCGCTATACTATATCCACATTAAAATTTACAATACACGTAATATAAAGAAAACATTTCTACCATCTTTCGGTTATAATGTTTTATAGAATATATATTTGAATTAAATGAACTATTATTTAACAGGATAATTTCTATTTAATTCATACTGCTCAACGTTATACTAGAGTAAACATTTTCACGTTGTATTCTAAGAAACACATTGCAGCTTTAATAATTCTTTACAAATTGAACGACTTACTTTGTTTCATCAAACATCGATTCAAACTCTGCATCTCCATATTTAAATATAAAATTATCAAAAAGAAAATTATTCTGAATAAAAATGAAAATGAAATTATATTCTAATACAAACTAAATGCTTATACGTTGAATCGTAGTGAATTCAACTCTACGTTATAATTCTTTATTAGCTTTCAAAAAATTGTCTTTTTCCTTTGAAGTCGAAATAATAATTAATTCTTGTTCATTCCTGTTCTTTGAATTTATACCCGAAACAAAAGAATAACGCCTGTTGATTACGCCCTCCTTTGAACTAAACTTTAGGTTGGCATTATGCATCATCGGTGAAATCTCTGCCCTTCATTTTCTGCAAGTTGTCGTTGTTACACTAACACACACGCATATATTGTCTTTGACAGTTCATTCACTAAACGTCAACACTTTAAGCCGTTTTCTTATTTAAAAGTCTTTCCCTAAATTGTTCTGTATCTCCAACGGTAGGTATATTTTTCTTAATACAGTCCCTCCTTGTATTTGTTTATAAACTTGTTGCCTTTCTCATTATTTGTTAAATACTTTACTTCTCCCATTCGCTAACATAATCCTTAATTTTTCTTTTAGAAATGTCTGGACCTGGTAAACTCGAAAACACATGGCAGATGACAAGAATTCTTCTTCCCATATCACTTATATTACAACGATTAGTGAGTTCCATCACGTCAGTTCCATTTCTACTTAGAACTTTTCCTACAGTAATGCATTTATCTGCAAGAAACTATAAACAAATTTTATACTATATTTCTCTTTGTAGGTCTCCAAACCATACAAGTCTTCCACAGTCTATGAAACTTCTGTGTTTACACGTACAAGTTCATGAATGTAGATTTTCATTCATTCAGCTGTTGTTTATATAAAACATTATTGCTGACCATATCGTGTTAGAATGTCCAGAGAGTTAGCTACTCTCATGAAATGCGCAAAATATATAGGTGTATGTAAATTAGATGTTCAACTAATGAGGATATAATTAATAGCCCATAATATCTTAAGAATTAGTTAAGCTTCGGCAATATACATTAGAGAATATCTATTTTTTCCAATATATGAAACATTACTTTTGAAAAATTATTATTTATGTAAATTAGTAAAATGGATAAAGACAGTGAAAAGATGCAATGACCAACAGTGAATTGTAGAATAAGTTTTGTATTTCTACAATTAATCTAGTATAATAATAATTGTCTTACGTCAATTAAAGTAAATTTATAAAAAGTATAGATAGACTATAAGGGAACTTTTTTTGTTATCAGTAAAAGAAACAGGGTTGGTTAAATTAGCAAAGTTGTTCAGAAATTTGAGGAATATTTGATAGCGTTTTCAGATTAGGCATTTATTGTCAACTTTTGAAGGTATTTTAAAAAAAATTACTACCAGGCGCCCTTTATACTTTGTTATATCTTTAATGGTTACGAAGATATGGATAACTAAAAATTTCGGCAAAATTTGTATACAACAAATAGTTTGGGATATAAGTTGCTGTAGATTCATGCCACCGAATACTTCCACTCGAAAAAGGGAACCTCATAGCTCTATAACATTTAATAAAATACTAGAGCAATTATTACACAACTAAAACCGTAGCAAGTCAATAGGTGTTTTGCTTGTAGTCTAGATCCAAGTAGTTGAGCACCATTTTTTGCCGCATGGGTGAATAATTGTGGTTCGTTTGCATTTACTTCAAGAAGAAAAACTGTAAGTCGAGCTTAAAAATGGAAGTAGTACAGGAGCTTCTTGACTATGTAGAATTGAACATATAGAGGAGTTCAGAAATTTTGGTAGAATATTTGATTCTCATTTCATGTCTTGAAGCACAATATCAAGATCGAAGTCGTTAAATTAAGTTTTGATAACGAAGTTCACGTTATTAGCAATAATCACGATTTCACTCGTTGTAATTATACCGTATGTGTGAATTTTCATTAGCCACAGGCGATCAATCCATACAATACGTGGCAACGTCGTACCCCTACTTTCCTTTCCAATGCTAGCGACGCGACAACCGATACATGCTCGCAAATACAAGTCATGGCAGTAACCATTGGACCACCGACTCAGGTGTTTCTAATGCGTTCAGAAATAATATTTACGAGTTGCAAGGATTTGTTTTTCTTTTTCCTTTCAGTAAATGCAGAGAATTATTAAGCTGCTTTCACGCTGCATGACACAAACAAAAGCGTAATTCTAATAAAATAAAAAATAACCCTAATAAAATAAATAAAAAAGGATTTCTCCCTGCACAACAAGACATTGCCCTAGGCGGTCGTTCAAATTTACTCTTACGTTTTCTAACATGTGAGCAGTTACTGAATTACCAGCCTCAATTATTTTTTCTCTCAAGGCAACTATGTTTTCTGCTCTGACAGCTTCATGGGTATAAACAATATTTTTTAAATATCCCCACAAACAAAAATCATTTGGAGAGAGATCAGCAGATCGCGGAGACCATTTGATGTTTCCCGTTCCAGTAATAAGACGGCCAAGTACCGCAACGTGTTCCCAGCTAAACATTGAATGTAAAATCTGGGTCGGGATCGGAGAATATCGTTGTGATGTCGGTTGTTGTCGGCATTGGTGACGGACAGTAGGGGTACCACGTTGTCACGTATTACATTCATACGTATAGATCGCACGTAAACATTGAATCCCTATACCTAATGATATTTGACACAAGCGGTATACGACTAGCTGGCCTGGTAGACGTTGTTCTGATCTTTCAGGTAGGTGTTATGAGTCGATCATAGCAACACTTATCGTGTCCAGATGTAGTGATTTTCTTTTTTAACACTAAACATACAAATACTGTAAATATGAGTCATTTTAGTTCATAAATATTGAAATTGTTAATAACTTGTTTACAGCGCCGCCTATCGGATCCTAGCATAGTTATAAACAATAGTCTTGACAAAGCAAATATATGTTGATATAGTGAAATAGAAATAAAAAATGTAGTTATATTATTTTTCTTCCAATATATTCTGCTACGTTTGGAAAATATCAGTAATTATTTTTTGGCATATTTTTTCGATAATTTTTTTGGTAAATTTGTCAGAATTTTTGATTTTAAATTTTTTCTAATTTCTTCGATGTTTTCAAATTTCTTCGATTTTTTTCCAAATCTTCTTCGATGTTTTTCCAAATTTCTTCGCATCTTTTCAAGTTTTTTTGATTTTTTTCAAATTTGAAATTTTTTTTCAAGTTTCTTCGAATTTCTTCAATTTTTTTTTTAAAATTCTTCAAATTGTTTTCAAATTTTTTTCAATTGAAAACATTCAATTGAGTTATTTTCATCTCTAGAGCATAACGAACAAAACAATGCGCTTTCCAAAGAACAGCATTTCATTTTTATTTATATAGATAAGTAAATATTTAATTGTTCTTTTTTAAATATCATATAAAGAAAAGATGTCGCAGAGTTGACATAGCGACTTTTAGTTACTACCTAATAGAATACTTTTACTTGAAATAAATGTAATAATAAAAACACTAAAAAAAGAGAGGTACTTTCTTATGAATGAATAATATTACCGTGAAGTTACACGTTGAACTTTTAAATGGAGACCGAGACAGGAAAATATTCTTTATGATGGTCGTAAAGTTAAATCGCGGACGGGAAAAATAACGGAAGACACAATATTATTAGGAGCAGTAATAAAACAAATGTAATAATAATTTTACAACAGCAGTTGTTTATGTGATTATAATCGCTCTGTCAAAATTAAAACGTAACTAAATCCGTTGTCGCACGCTATTTCCTAATAAACATGTCGGAAATTATTTAATATTTGTTACATGCAATTTATTAAAGTCCCTTGAACAAGTATATTTAAATAACTACTGTGTTATATTTGTGTGTTGCGAATTGAGACTCTTTTTTTTATGTATTTTCTTGTAATTTCAATTCTTCGAAATTTATCGGGTAAATTCAAATAAAGCTGGTAGCCATGCGAATATGTGTGTTCCAGCCAAGCAGTAAAGCCCATTATTGACATCTAATAATGTAGATAGAGAAAATTTTTAATACAAAAATCATAACCTTTATAGTTTAAAAATATTTTACACCGTGTGTTCGAAAACGACGAACCAATCCAAACATATGCTTTTTTATGAAACCTATTTCCATGCGATTGAAAACTACTAGAAATTTACTATTTAAAAATACCTATTTCCTGGCGTCTGTAGGTAATATTGCAAAAAATATGTAAATGTTCTGACTGAAGAAACCTGATTACGACATAAAATATGAGTAGCCATGACTTGCATCGCTCATAGCAAAGTTCAAAGAATTTTAAAAATGAGCGACCAGCTTGAAAATTCATGAATTAGCAATACATTGAAAATATCACACTTGCGATGTGTGAAAAAGATAGTTTTTTTGAATTATAACAGACAAATCACTACCTTTCTTGTACCTATCTGTTTACTCCCGAGCAAACTTTAAATCACTTTTTTGTTATTATACACTCTGTATACAATATTTACGTTAATCTTCGAACCGGGCCCTTTTCTTGAATTGCATGTACCACATCTGCTATTTGTTAGACATTGTAAATTATTCCCGAGATACACTCAACTTTTTCTTTATTGTATCTTGTTTTATTACTTAATGGTACTCCACCGAAACTAAGGGCCCACTTGACCCCTAATAAATATTGTAGGCGGCATTTAGAAATATTTAAAGAAAGTTTAACTGTAATTTTATGTTATGAATTTTAGTGTACGCTTCGCTTTGTGGCCATAAATCAATATTCGTTTTCTATAGTGTATATGAAATTGGCTATCAAGAAATTGTATATCTTTGTTTAACTTCTTAGAAACCTCCGTTAAAATATCATGCGGACTCTTCTTGTAAGAAAAATAAATGTGGAGTCAGTTCCTTAAAATACATCTAAGCTTCAAGAAGGGCTCCGCATTTTCTGTAACAACAAATTAACAGTACAGTGTGTAATGAGTAATTTATTTCTAATATTATTAGGGTGATACTTTTTTTTTTTAATAATAAAAAACTTTTGCATTTACCATTTTGATTGAGTTATCTACACAAATATACGAAGTTTAGTGAGTTTGTGTCTTTTTAATCCAACTAACTGTCGCCGATCAACTAACAAATACAGCCTATACGGCCTTACAACCCGTGGGTGACGAACTCATTGAACATTACGCCTTTGGCATAATAAATTATCAACGTCAAATAGTGCTAGTGTTCGCAATAACACTATCTATTATACTGCTATTTTCTATTCTTCCGTTATAGAATTCATTATTTTGTCCTCAAAGATTATATCAATTCAAAATCCTCAGTGTGTATCTGAACATAAGAAAATAATGATTTCAATCTGCTGTTCTATAAATATCTATATCTAGATTACACACTATTTTAATTACTATGCTTTCAAGTACAGAAAATGAGGTTTTTATTAATCAATTTTACTGATTATGATAACATAATAATAATATTAATAATAATGATAATAATAATAATAATAATAATTATATAATGTTAAAATAAGTATTTAGCTTTTTATGCATTAGTGTGGCAACAGGATTTTTAGAGCATTTTTTCAGCATCAAGCTACAGTATTCACATAAGTTTCTGAAAAAGAATGTGTAAAAATGGAAAAGACATCAATTTCTAAATGTATATGTCGTAGTCATTGAGCGTAATGCGTCATTTCGCGGAAAGCCTAGTCATTGGCCGTATTGCCGGCAAAGGCTGTATTACAATGAATTTTTCTTTGTTTGACTGAAAATTCAGGTCATTTCAGGGATTGCCTGTTTAATTCTCGTCAAACAAAGTAAACGGTGAAACAATTACACGGTACAGCGCTTGACTGACACCTATTTAGTCATTTGCTGAATGCACGGAATTGCGTTGTGATTGGTCGTAAATTATGGAAAACCATAAGAGTTTGTTTTATCAGAAGTTAAGTGGATATTATTTGGCAAACAGAGATGCCAAAAAACCGTGGAATTATGAAGAAATGAAGGAGGTATGAAAATTCTAACCTCAAAATATTGAATTTTAGGTTTTAACTCAATAGTTGCATTTTAGGTGGCAAAAGATATTTTACTCGGCAAGCATACTAGTGGCAAGAAAACTCGTAGGCAGTATCATTTATTGTCCCTGTATGATACGATGGAGGTAGGACATAAACAGTTAGTTATTAAAAAAAGGCCAGAAGATAATGATGACGTTATTTATATTACGCCGTACGAAGACTTATTAGAAATATTGTATTCTACGCATATTGCAGTAGGACATGGTTCTAGAGACAAAATGATTTTTGGTTTAAAATCCAAATATCAAATTCCACGACCTGTTATTGAGACATTTTTGCAGTCTTGCGAAGTTTGTCACAAGAAAAAAGCCAACAAACATGCAAATCTTGTAACCAAACCTATTGTTTCAAAAGACTTTTGCTCTCGGGGCCAAGTGGATTTGATTGATTACCAGTCATGTCAGGATGGAGACTACAAATGGTTATTAAATTATCAAGACCATCTAACGAAATTTATCTGTCTACGTCCACTGAGATCAAAACAGTCTAAGGAAGTGGCCTTGGAACTGCTGAAAATTTTTCTTGAACTTGGAGCGCCAGCTATACTACAGAGCGACAACGGCCGCGAATTTGTAAATAGTTTAATTACCGAGTTGGTAAAACTATGGCCTGACCTGAAAATTGTTCATGGACGGCCACGACATCCACAGTCGCAAGGCAGCATTGAAAGAAGTAACCAGGACGTGGAAAATATGCTGCGGGCATGGATGATGGATAAAAATTCAACCAACTGGTCGGTTGGTTGCTATTTTGTACAATTTCAAAAAAACTGTTCTCATCATAGAATTATTGGGCGCAGCCCTTATAAGGCACTGTTTGGTACAAACCCAAAGGTCGGATTATCCTCTACAAATTTACCAGGCGAGATTATCAAAACCTTAGAAACGGAAGAAGATCTTAACGGGGTTTTGTCAGAATTACCTACAGGCGAAGATGATGAAGAAACCGATGAAAATGTTGAGGTTTTGAATGGCAATACAGATGAACAAAATAATGATTTAGTGGGAAATGAACGATATGACGATATTGAAGGCACAAAAGAACGAACGTTGAAAGAATCAAATGTTATAATGGAAGTACTCGAAGCTGATGAAATAAACGTTGAAGTTGCCTTGCCTTTTGCTAGTCCACAAGAAATTGTGAGCGAATCTCAAGAAACCGTTCAACAAGTTATTTGCCTGGATTGTACAAATCAAGAAAAGGCATCATGTGTATTATGTTCCCTTCAAGCCTCCATTTTGAGTAATAGAAATGAATGTCATTCAGGACAGAAAAGAGCAGCCGAAAAAATGGTGTCAAGTACAGTTAAAAAATTGCCGTCATTAAAAATTGGGGACTGCGTGCTGTTGTCAGTTGAAAAAATTGATCGTGGTCCAAGCGACATGCAGAATTTAATATGTGTGATTGTGGACTACAAAAATGGAGTATACCAATTAGGATCTTCCGTGGGTAAAATTAAAGGATGGTATAATCGTGCGGATATTATTGCAGCGAATAGTCACTTTTTAAATATGGAAGATGTCCCTGATAAATATATTTCTGTCCGAGACGCTGTATCTGGAGTTTCATTGCATGATGGGCAAGGATTTGCAAAGTGCTCTTGCAAGCCATCTAAGAAACAATGCCAAACAAATCGCTGTGTGTGCTTTAAAAAAAAAGTGATGCGCAATTCTAGGTGCCATAATAGTGCTACTTGTTTAAATAAATAATAAGTAAAATAAATACATACTTATTCTATAATAATAGTATGCATGTAGGTACCTGCAACTGTTAGAGGTACCACTTTGTATTAGAATATTTTTTGTTTTTGTGACATCAAAATGCCTAGTTATCTAACGCAGGAATATTTTTATTCGTTATTTAAGTACCTAATTATTTAAGTACCGATTCGGTGCGATTCTGTTTTCGAATTAACGGTATCGTTACAATAACGATATTGATTTTCTATAACAACAACCAATCAGAAAGCTTCTACCATAGCAACAACAATATCGTTATTGTAACGATATCGTTAATTCGAAACAGAATCGCACGGATTATTTGTTGAAACTTATACCATATTACACGTGGGATTGTTGCAAATGAACAATGACAAAATAAAAATATTTCGTAAACTTGTTTACTACCCCTACCAAAAACTTTTAAAACGTTTCAACCAATGACTATTTCAACCAATGACTAAACAGGTGTCAGTCAAACGCTGTAACGTGTAATCGTTTCACCGTTTACTTTGTTTGACGAGAATTAAACAGGCAATCCCTGAAATGACCTGAATTTTCAGTCAAACAAAGAAAAATTCATTGTAATACAGCCTTTGCCGGCAATACGGCCAATGACTAGGCTTTCCGCGAAATGACGCATTACGCTCAATGACTACGACATATATAAGTTAGGACACTTTTAAACAAAAATGTATTGAGATTTTTCATTTCATCGATAAAAATGTATACAAGCATGCCCTTAAGAGTAGTATGATGCTGTAAATCCATTAATAGAAAATGCCGAAGAAAATGAAATATTAAATATTTATTGATTCCTTTTCAAATAAGAAAAACATATTCTATCTGAAATAAACAAAGTAAAAGAGACGCTGCGCATTCAAAAATACGAAATGATTTTATTCATAGCAACTTCCTACTGAAGCAGTTCTGCATTATTAATAAACTTAAAAGGACAAGCGTATAAGAAGGCGTTAGCACGATGTATACATATATTTGCCGGGATATATTGAAAAATATCGACTATAAATATTTGCAGTATTAAAAGTTGAATTCGATAGGCTCCGGACGAAAAATCGCATTCGCCTATAATAGGAAAAAATTTCAATATACTTTTGTAAAAGGAATCGTATTGTATTGGCATGGAAAATCACGTACATCGCCCGCCATTTGCGTCAGAATTAAGAAAGGTACAAACGTTGTTCTCTATGCACTTCATCATGCAAAATCTCATTAAGATTTTTCTCATTCTTCCCCGACGAAGAACTAGAAAGTCCGAGATGCATGGCAGCACAGGGAATAATAAATTAAAATGTATTTTTCAATTTATTATAAAAGTTTTCTCTTTGTGTCACGTTCCTCTGAAGAGAATTTGTCCGAGTCTTCGATGTTACCATAGTTTTATTGGAATTTTTCCGTGTTTGTTCTCGCAAATTAATAACTAAATATTAATCACGGCCGTCAGTTGACATATTGTTTCTATGAATATTCATAAGCGAACAGAATCTAATTTCACGTTGAAAAGACTTGGTATTTCAGAAGGACTAACGCTGGAAAGTCGCACGCTTATAAATTTCTTATTGTCTTTGTTTTCGTTTTATTTTTAAAGTAATTCTTCCAAGCTAACGATGTAAATGCTGATTAAACAATTATTCAGAACATGTAGAAATATATTTTTGTTGTTACGATATGTTACTAAATGTTGAAATAATAACAATAGTGTGCTTCATTGCCCTACTGCAGTGTTTTTCAACCTGTGGGTCGCGACCCCCCACGGGGGTCCCGAACTTTTGTTCGGGGGGTCGCGGTCGCAAGACAGCTAAAAGTAAAAAGCAACGGTTATAGGTCCTACACTACAATAAAAATACAACAGTTTCACTGAGAAAGCTGTGCTCGTTTATTCATTAATTTTTTTTCTAATATTGGTTTTATGTTTGACACGCAAATAATTAAAGCATTTTTCAATTGGGGCCTATTTCTCTTTTTAGTTTTTATGTTAACCATTGATGAAGAGGAAGTTCACATAGGAAGTGGCGAAAGGAACTAATAATTTCAAACCTTCCCTTGCCAGCTGTAGATAGTCTTCTATTCTCTTCATCCAGAAGACGTCAATCGTTTGCGAACTAAATTCTATTTTAAGCATGCCTTCAGCAGCCAAAGATTTCATCTTCTGACATACATATAAAATGATACGCCAGTTGTTAGCTTGAGAGTTCAGTTCTGGCAAGTAACTGAATTGTTTCTCTTGCAAATTTTGCAAGCTCTGTGGGAACTTACTACCAATGATTGTGGTCCATTGCAATTTCTTGGACAATCTTCCGAACGCAAGGGAAAAATTTATACATCATTCTTTTGTAAAGACGTTGACCACAAACGAAGTTTTGCGAGTTTATGCTTTGCCGTTAGGGTTTTCTTCTCTACCTTGAAGGCTATTATTCAAAATACTTAGGTGTTCGAAAAGATCGGCGAGAAATGCTAATTTTAATAGGGTCACAAAAAGAAATGGCATATTCAGATTTAGCATATTGTAGATACAAAAACAGATGTTTTCTTCCCTCCCCTGAAAGCCCTTATTTAAAACATTTAGCTGCTTGAAAAGACCAGCGATAAATGCTTATTTTAATAGCCAAACAGGATCACAAAAAGAAATGACATATTCAGATTTAGCATATTGTAGGTACAAAAATGAAAGTTTTCTTCCCTCCCTTGAAAGCCCTTATTTAAAATATTTAGGTGTTTGAAAAGACCAGCGATAAATGCTTATTTTAATAGTCGAACAGGGTCACAAAAAGAAATGGCATATTCATATTTAACACATGCCTGTCTTAATTTGCATAAAAACAGAAATATCTTTTTTTACGAAGTCAATTTTGAAGATCGTAAAATTAAGTTAGCTTTTGAGATGATGTTTTTAATCTGTCGTCAACTGTTTGATGGAAAATAATAAAAATTTGTAATGAACTCTTGTCCGTCATTGTACAAAAATAACGTAATAATATATATTAAGCAATAACGTTTATTCTTAACTTAAAGAATTCGATAATTTTGTACAAACATAGTGCCCTCAATTTAAAACTAATTAATCACGTATAAATATATTAATTATCATTTAAACGACCGCCTATACAGGGTGTAACAAAATAAGTGTAAAACATTTCAGGGGGTGATTCCTTAGCGAAAAAGAGATAGGGTCTTTCATATAAAAAAACTTCAATGGAGCATCCCTTGTTAAGATACAGCCCCATAAAGGGGGTACATAAAATTTGTTTTACAATTTTTCTCACAAACACTAAAAATGTAATTTATTTCCAATGTAACTTTTTGTCTGATTATTTGTTTACCATTTAACAAAATAAGTGTAAAACATTTCAGGGGGTGATTCCTTAGCGAAAAAGAGATAGGGTCTTTCATATAAAAAAAAAAAACCCATAAAGGGGGTACATAAAATTTGTTTTACAATTTTTCTCACAAACACTAAAAATGTAATTTATTTTCAATGTAACTTTTTGTCTGATTACCATTTAAAAATTTATTCCCAATAGCTTGTTTCATTCGAAACAAAAAATGTCTCTTGAATTTTTTGCCCAAAAGTAATCAGTTCGCAGCAAAAAATTATTTTACGAACTACAGAGATACATCGTCATAAAACGAAAATGTAAAACTAATTTATTTAGTAGGCCGGTAGTAGTGGTATCACGCTGTCAGTTTGTAAATTTTTGATATTGAATTAATACTTAATTGTGTGTCGTTGTTTTGTTCGTAATTTGTTAGTTTAATAATTCACTTGTTATTAAAATGGCATACACAAATGAGGAAATGGCTGATATGCATTATGTTTACGGTCTGTCGCAGGGGAATGGGTTAGAAGCTTCTAGAAAATATGCTGAAATGTATCCTCAACGGCAGCTTCCTTCGCATAGAATATTTGCCCGACTTCATCAACGATTACGAGAATATGGTTTATTCGACATAAGAACGCAGGATTGTGGTCGCCATCGAGAAGTTAGAACAACACATATTGAAGAAGCAGTACTTAATTTGGTTGAAGAACAACCTACTAGCAGTACTAGAAAGATTGCTTTCGAGTTAAATGTTGATCATATGACGGTATTTCGAATTTTAAAGGAACAACTCTTATACCCTTACCATCTGTAACGAGTACAGGCACTGTTACAGCGAGATTTTCCGAACCGTCTTGAATTTTCCAATTGGATGCTGGAAATGATTAGAAGAAATCCTGACTTTCTGAAGACGATCGAATTCACAGACGAATGTACTTTTTCTCGGGACAAGATAATTAATTTTCATAATAACCACATATGGGCTGACGAAAACCCTCACGCTATTGTACAAGCTAACCATCAAGAACACTTTTCTCTTAACGTGTGGCTCGGAGTTATTGGGGATTATTTAATTGGCCCTCATTTTCTACCTCATCGATTAAATGGTGAGGCATACACTCAATTTTTAAGAGAAGTGCATCCAGTACTGCTGGAGGAAGTTCCTTTGGGCGTCAGAAGGGATATGTTTTTTTATGCATGATGGGGCTCCCGCCCATTTTAGTCAAGCAGCACGTCAGCATTTAACCCAAACATATCCAAATCATTGGATAGGTCGAGGAGGACCACAGAATTGGCCTGCTCGATCCCCGGATCTCAATCCTCTCGATTTCTCTACTTGGGGCCATTTACAGACTTTGGTTTACCCTACTTCTGTTCGCGATGTAGAGGACTTAAGAAACCGCATCATCGATGCGTGCAGGGTAATTAGAGAGAATCCAGGAATATTTGAGCGAATACGTGGCTCAATGCGCCGACGTCTAGACGCATGTGTAATGACTGAAGGTGGACATATTGAACATTTACTATGATTTCTACATGTTTTATGTTTTGTTATTAATAAATTAGTTTTGTTTATTCATCTTTAATCATATGTATTTTGATGCAGGTAGTAACTACAAAATAACAATACTAATCCAGTTCGCATTTATGACGATGTATCTCTGTAGTTGTTCGTAAAATAATTTTTTGCTGCGAACTGATTACTTTTGGGCAAAAAATTCAAGAGACATTTTTTGTTTCGAATGAAACAAGGTATTGGAAATAGATTTTTAAATGGTAAACAAATAATCAGACAAAAAGTTACATTGGAAATAAATTACACTTTTAGTGTTTGTGAGAAAAATTGTAAAACAAATTTTATGTACCCCCTTTATGGGGCTGTATCTTAACAAGGGATGCTCCATTGAAGTTTTTTTTATATGAAAGACCCTATCTCTTTTTCGCTAAGGAATCATCCCCTGAAATGTTTTACACTTATTTTGTTACACCCTCTATAATGGAAGAATTTTATACGGAAAATTGTCATTTATCCAGTCATCCCGTGGATAGATGGTCATCTGTCATTTGTCCTGACACATCAAGGAATAAATGGTTAGCTTACTTTTGGTGCACTGACCGACCAGACAATCCCTTTTCCGATTTCCGTAATTATTTGTAACGTGCACACACGGTTATAAGTAATTAACTCAGTTCCCGATTCCAGCAATTATCTATGAAGACGTACAAGTCCGTTACTTCTACGTATATCAAATAAATTTCTTCCTTGGAAATCAAAATTACCATTCCACGAAATGATTTTACCGAGCATACGTTTATGTAGATGCCGATCAAAGCTGTCAGAGATTTACATAACATGTTGCACTTCTGTAGGATAGTAGTTCATATTAAAACTGTCGTATTTTCTTTTGTTTATTTTGTAATGTGATAAATGGAAATACTCAATTATATTTTAATTCTCCGTTTCTGTATTTCTGCAAATTGTTTATTTTCAATCAATAATTTATATTAAAACGTATGTAAATAAATCGAATGGCTTAATCATGTTGATTTTTATTTTATGTATATAAAATTTCGTCGATATTAATTAATAAGAAGCTATTTGACCTACTGTCTCTCTTTCTCCGACAGATGCACCCGCAAAATATGCTCTAAATGCGCTCCTTTAACTTCTTGACAGTAATGAATGCGTTGAACAAAATTCTGTTTTTTACTCCTTCGGTAAGTACAAACAATATTTATTTTATAGAGAAGCCTCGTACATTGTAACAACGACTTGGCAAATAACATAAAGCTAATAATCCTGGAGGCTATCCAAGATCGAACCGCAGCTTCTTATATCGCGTTACATCCCTTTAATATTACAAAATATAGACGAAGTTAATTAACCTGCATGTCAAAGTTTTCGTGTCGGCAGTGGTCGAGACCGCGGCCGGCTGTATTGGTGAATTCATCTCACTTGGGGTCGGAACCGGTAATGTGTGCGTACTTTATATATCGATTACCGCAGTGGACAGGATATTGGTTAGTGTTATCCTATATGGGCAGATGGGTCTGCGTTGGCGCTGTCGGCGGTCTCTATACATATATATGCAAATAATTGTGTTAAGGAAACAGGTATGTTTGCGTGACAAATTATTATCAACAGTGTTCAAACTGTCTTGTATTATAATAACGTTTTGTGTTGACAAACGAGCACTGGTATTATTGTAAAACTGCTTGTCAATTACCGTCGCTATGTGGCATAACATTAACCACTATTGAGGAACGTTATTAATATTATTTTTGTGTGAGAATATCGACAAGTTATCTTGACGTGTTTAAATACAAATATGCAATATTATATGTTACATACCAGCTTAACATATAACGGTGTCAATAACGTACCAATTATTTTATTGTAGTAGGCTTGCTTTGTTAAATAAATTCCGTTTCTGTCAATTTAGTTTTATGTGCACAAATATTTGTATTATTACAATGGAAAACACTGGTGCAAATCAGAAGTTGACCATCAAATTTCAGAAGGTCAAATTAAGAAGGTACTTTCCTTAACAATCTTTACACATAAACAGATTCAACAAAGTTGGAGTTATTTAACTGAATAACAAGATTTCTGAAGTACTGCTCTAACATCTTCCTCGACACTTGGCCCATTAAACTTTTATTTTTAAAGTAAATAATAAATTATCGATTAATTACTTCCGATAGGTACTTCCGAGCGTGCAATTATAAAGTTTTCAAATCCGAAACGACGCTTCCCTTTAGTTATCTGTAGATTGTGCGAGATGAGTAATAAAAAAAAAGAGCATCATCTAATATTGCCGTGAAAATTTTCTATGTACTAATATTTACTCGCGTTATTAAACTGATGAGAAGTTTAAACTTATTACAAGTTTAATAACGGAAGCAAACGCCATCCTTTAGTTGAATGGTGTTTGTGAAAACCTTATTATTAGACGCGAATTTTAATTATGTTATCAAGGAGTAAATATCTAATGTATAAATAAAAATTACAGAGAATTCTCTTAAGGCTGGACGCCCGCTTCAAGCTGAGTTCGATTTGAAAGAGGCGTACCACTGTTTTTCGTGCAACTGTAATAAAAGACAAATGTTTAAGGGTCCGCGTGCTCTGTCTTATGCTGAGGAAAAAGATAGAGAAAAGAACTTGTCACCTAATCTAATCTGCCTGTAATTTATGGCTGCGTTATGGTCTCAGATAATCGCCGGTTGGCGCACATGTTTAGCAGTCGGGAAGCAACCGCCCCTAAATTATACAATCTATATTTTCTCAAATACACAAAAAAAGTGAAGCTGGATATGTAAAATCACCTGCCGGATTCAAATTTTGAGTTGGAAAATAAAATCGAAATCGCAAGAAGGTCGAAAAATCGTTTTTTTGTGTAAATTTTAAATTTTCATTTTCTTCAATTATTAATACTTATCTCGTGATATCTCAGCAATGCAGAGAGCTAGGGATATGTTTTTTTAAGGTTATACCCTAAAGTATTTGGATGATACTAGTGTTTTCGATTTTTCTTTATGGTGTGTAAATTTTATAAAAAAAAAAGTTTTAGTAGACCACCAATTTGTGTAATATATTTTTCAGCTATCGAGTAACTAATCTTATTTTTCAGAATTTACCCATATATATGTGAAACAAAATAAAGCCAACATTCCAAAATTATTTTTTGTGCAAGAAATAAATTTCTAGATCGTTTCAGAAGCAAATTATTGCGAGTCAAATATAATAATTATTATACTCCCTGACCGCAAGCCGTGTGAGTCCTAGCATGCGCTTCTAGCAGGTATAGCGTTAGGGACGGGAAGAGATATTGCTTTTACTTTCTGATACGTAGTATAAGGAAGTATTGTGACGCTGACACTGTATATGTACACTATATTGTAAAGAAAATATCAACGGTTTCGATAAAATAATGTCCGAGTAACGATTACTTTCTTAAGGCTGGCGTTTAGTTTTCAGTTTGGAGGTGATGAAGAATATAATGTGGGGGGGAGTAGGATTAGGTGTCGGTAATGTGGCGGTTCATGTTGGCAAATAGTCGAACTTAATTGAGGATGAGAGATGAAGCAATAGAAATGTAGATTGCTATTACAGCAACAAATTTATATGTGGGGCTTTTAAATGAACTCGAACATAGCCAGACAAAAAACTAACACGCACAAAAAATTATTAAAGAAACGCTTTCAACACGTTTTTGTCTCCATAGTATTTTAAATTTATGCTAGTATTTATTACGAACCTGATTATATAGAAATAATCTCAACAGTTAAGCATCAATAAATACAAGCATTCATTTATAGCAATTTATAAAATTTCAAGTAGGTACACCTTATAAAATAAATAGGAATAAAACGATTCATGTTTGGAAAAAACATTTTTTGAAGTAATAATAATAACAATATTTAGTAATTCATGTGACTATAAACATGGTAAAGAACAAGTCAGTTTGAAGTATTCTTTCTCGCTTAATTTGTAATGTGTTTAATGAAGTTTGGATTTAAAACATGGGTCATTGTAAAAAGAATGATGGACAATGCCATCAAGCTTCTATTGCCGCACAAAAACTGTTAAAAACTAATGAAAATAAAATATTTATAAGTGACATTTTGTGTGATGTGTTACAAAGGGTAGAAAAAGTAGAGCAGTCGACCATAGACTGCAGTTTTATTCTAAACATTGTGTCATGAATTATGAATGTAGACCGGACGTATGAGGCCGAAATTACGACGGACAAAAGAAATAATGTATAACATCACGCAGTTATTGAATAGCACTATTCGTATGGTGATGCAACATCTGGTTTCGTCGAGAAAACGGACAGCAAAAAAATCGATTTTAATGTTAAATTCCTTTCTTCTATTTACCTACCTTATATTTCGTGAGATTAATAAAGTACGGAGAATTTACTCGATTTGAACTACAATATAAACAAATAATAACGTATTTTGTATTTTATAGATCACCACCCACTTGTTATCCAATTATATAAATAAAATTAAAAACTTTTTAAAAATACAAAATTTCAATAGTGCGCGTGGGTGATGAGTCATCGGCCGCTCGTGTCCGGTCTCTGAACATATGAACTAAAACATACATCTTATATTGTGATTTTCGTAACTTTAATTGTGTGTTTAGGAGATATGATTCAGAATGTAACCAGAAAAGATCAATAGGTATTAATTACTTACGTTTGTATTTTAGTCCACAATTAATTTTCATACTAAATCTGTTTAATTATAGGTTGTCTATAGGTGACACTAGTGTTTTTGGCAAAAATCAACTGCGCTTCACTTAACATTATAACCTGGCTTGCTTACTTTTATTTATAACATAGTGTCATTTGCTTATATAACACCCGGGGCAAACTAGCCGGTTATAGAATTTGTCTTCTGAATGCCAAGACACCAAGATACACAGCACTCCTGGCTGCCTATATGTTCAGGCTTCAATATTATGATCTGATAAAGTACGTGTCGTCGACCTTAATGTCAACAAGTTCGGGCAGTTTAAGATAAATCAAAAAATATGGCGGTTATAGTGTGGTGCCTTGGGACAAAGACCTATTGCTCAACAGCGAACTCAGTGGAGAAAAACGTGAGTACTTCTTATTGTTTTAATATGATTCGTTACTCTTGAATATACTACTTTCTCTATCTCATTGTCAAACGGTAAAGGTAAAAAAAACACACGGTTAGAAATTCATTTGAAAAGTACATAACAGTTAACTTTTATTTCTATTAAAACATTGTTAAATCATGTCAAACAAATAAACAATTCAGCAATTAAACTATGGTCATAATTGATACACATTTTCGTCTAATATTAATTACAAATTTACAAAGCCTATGTACATAAATAGTATACAAAATAAATACACGTCAATGACCTCTATAAGTCACGTATGAAATTAAGCGAGAACGTTTGCACATTTCTAGTCCCTGAATTAATAATTACGTGTCCCAGAATATTTCGATTAAAAGAATCGTAAATAAAATGGTATTTGAAATAAGATACGGATGCTCAGGTTGGCTTAAATTATTTTACAACTAAATTTTGTATGTTATCATGCTCGCAGAAGAATCTTTACAAATTTGTCACGGAAAATAATTTCAATCGGCACGGGTTTTTGCACGTCTACTCGGCGAAGTATTATTATATCTTTGTTTATGTTACAGAGCGCGGACAATGTATTTGAATTTATACGCGCGTTACAAACAATATTCGAAATCTAACATTTCTGTAAATAAAATACAAATATTAAATGCGGAGATATATGGTCACGGCATTTAAAGCCTGACTTCGAAGGGAATTATAGGTTGTAGCGGTAAAAATGTCTATTCCTCCACGACCCCTGGTCTGAATGGAAAAGACACTTTCGGACGGGTTTTAGCGGATTTTGAAACGATTATTTCACGGCGCATAAGACCTGAATATAATACGTTTCTAGGATTATCACCTAACTTTCCCACGCCATCAAGGCTGAGTAAAGAAGGTAAAGGCGGCTGTAGGATAGGAGAATAAAATGGAAGAGACACACTTGCTGGTGCCTTTATATATCCGTAAACCCCTCTATTTCTGTAGGAAAAACTCGTTCAAAATATACAATTTGCGCGCGACTACGAGCATGACGTATACATTCGGTACTCTTATATCGAAAAATAAACAAATAACATGAATGATCGTTACAAATGAATACATATACAGGTCCGTCCAAAACATTTTATACAATATTTGAACAAAATAACACACATTCTTTTAATTTAATATTGCTAAATAAATTAATAATGGACTAAAAATGTTAATTTGTGCAATTAACGAGGAACTTCGTTACAACATTAGTCATATTTTATTATCTTCTTAAATAATATTGGAGATGCGCAACATTCAGAAGTGAAAGTAATTATTTTAGTTGTTAAACCTACCTAAATATATTTTACCGAACTGAAGTAGGTTTGCCAAAATAAAGTTTAGATTTTTCATATTATAAAAAGATGCCATATCTACTATTATATTCTTTTAATAGACTTACCTAATATTTCACTATTAATGACAACATAAAGAATTTTTGGTATAAACCACCGAAAAAGAACCAAACTGACGAAACGGTTGAACATGCAGAACACATAATTTAAGCCTATTGTGCCATATTTTTATATGGTCTACCAAATCTAGTACCTTCAAGAGATATCTAAAACGTGGAATATTAACTTTCTGTGATAGAAACACCACCGATGTAATATCCTTGGAGAATATACATATAGCCCAGTCAAACTATACCAAAAAATCTCGCATGGTTACATTAATTAGGGTACTTTTGATTTTTTGATATGGTGTATGGATTGGTACACTGTTGCAAAGTCCCAAGTTTTCTTATTTTCCCCACTACCACAGACGCCGCCATCTTGAAGAAACCGCTAAATATTTTAGCCTCTTCTTACAAAATATCTCCTAAAGTATTAGTTTGAGCAAAAAACCCGTTTACGTTCTTATTAAACTAGAGAAACTTTTCTACAATTTAATACAAAAACGGAATATTTAGCTTCAATACTTCCCGAGATAGACCTCTTTGAAATTAGAGAATTTTTTTTTAAAAATGTCAAAATAAAGATTTATAATCGGTTTTTGCTCGATAGTAAGTAAATGGTGTATTCTCCGCTAAAGTCTGACATAGCATTTATAGTAGAGGTAGGTAGCTAAAGTTTAAGACCAAACTGATTCTTCTAGCTCGTTTAGACTATGATACAATAATCTTTTGAATATTTTTGTAGTTTTTTAGAAAGACACGTTACGCAATAACTTAATACTGACAAAATTAATGTATCTATTTATTAAAAATAAAAAAAAGTTCATTTATTCTAAGTTTGTATATCTCATATATTCAATAGGTCTGTGAATTATATATCAATAAATTTGTAAGTCAATAAATAATTGATAAATAATTATAAATAAATTATATACTACATAAGTTTCATCAACAAAAGTGTCAGATATACCACAACTTTACATTATAAGAACCAAATGGTGATATTTTGTTATATAAGACAAAATGTGTCTGGACGACAAGCCACATTTGGAGCTTCGGAACTTTAGCTATTTACCTCTACTATGAATGCAGTGTCAAACTTTAGCGTAGGATTCACTATATACTTACTATCGAGCAAAAACCAACTAAAAATTTGTGATTTTTACATTTTTAAGAAAAAATCTCTAAATTCAAAGAGGTCTATCTCGGGAAGTATTGGAATACTTTGGAAGATATTTTGTAAAAACTGGTATAGTGCAAAAATTTAGCGGTTTTTTCAGATGGCGGCTCATAAGCCAAAAAGTTTTCAAAAAAGCTTGTTATATTTATCGTGTATAGGTATTATATTTAATCCTTTCTACCAATTATCAATCGGAATCATAGCAAATTAGACGTATAAATATTATTAGTAGGAATAATATAGATTTTGTTATGCTCTGCAATAGTAAATCTTGCAGCTTCTTTGTTTGTGTGTACGTGTATAATATAAAAATTACTTTCGTAAGTTATTGATGTAATTCAAGCTATTGTACATATTTCAAATAGACTCTTATTAATAAATACATAGGTACATATTTTTTAATTATTTAATCATACACTATGAATAAATGAATTAGTATTTATTTAGAGTAATGTATACAATTATAATTTGCGTTAAGCACCTGTAAATCTCAAAATTTATTGAATAAGTAAAAAGTGTACCTATATATATTTATAGGTATCAAAATGCCTTTGTAGTCCCGTCGCAGAATTCAATAAATTTGTGCATCAAGAATTATTTAATTTTCTGAAGTAGACTAAATAAAATATACCTAAAGTTGGTATACCATCTTCTAGTTTATCCATGTTTATGTGTTTGTTTGGATATTATATTCTGATAATAGTACGAGTAGAAGCATTGTTTAAGTCTTCGAGATTATCAAGATATAAGCTGCAGATTTACTTATTTCAGTACAATACAATACACATGTAATCGTAATTAGATAACATTATAAGAAGTTAATTATATCATATATTAAATCAAGAAAGGTTTTCCCTTTTCGTCCAGTTATCACAACATACATATTTCAAATAATGTCAAACATTCAAAAATTGCTATAAATATACATCGCTCGAAAGTAAGCAATGTGTAAGATTATTATACCTATAGCAAATTTATTATCGTTTTTGTTTTTTATAGGTATATATTTTATATTACATTCCACAAAGTGTTAAACTGTTGAATATATAATAATAATAATATATAACTGTTTTTATTATTAGACGAAGTATTGTGAGCAATTGTACTTTTGCATAAATAAAGTACCTATCCTTTAGACATTTTTAATTAAAAATAGGTACATATATACGCATAATTTCCAGTGCCCCCTAATGCCCAGAAGCTACACTAATATTCAAGTTCCTGACGTGATAATTCTGCATCTTGACGGTTTTTCTCCACACTATAGTTGAATTGTAACCCTAATTTCATATAATGTCCACGCATTTTTATTTTGGATACCATTTACAAACGAAGATATTATTTTCGTTGCAGTATTTTTTGTTACAATGCAAACTAATTTTTTGAGGTCCAGGGGGGTGCAAGAATGCTATACTTTATTTGAAAATTACAGATAAAAAATATTTATTTTTACCTCTAAAAGGGGTATTTTATTCACAGTATATAGTGTAAAAACAACCCAATTAGACATTTAAAAAACCCCTACGATCTCGAATCAAGTTTCCTTAACATAACTGTGTATTTTTTATAACAATTAAATTAATAGTTTCCATTTCTTATCAAAAAAATGTGAGCATGTTTTCAACGTGAATATTGTCCGGTGCCAGCGTACGAGACGCCAGCCTTAACATACACCGATCTCAGAAGTATTTTACAAACTGCGTAGAAACTGCCCGACATGGTAGGCGGAGCCAGCTCTCGACACAATGTGCGAGCGTACCACATACTCTATTTGATTTCAGTGAATTTCGCCCAAATTTCAGAATTTTGTTTTCCGTATCGTGACCTTATTTTTAAAAATTAAGAAAAAATAAAATTTATGTATTGCTGTTGAGTGTTACATAATTTTAAATAAAGGCTTGTTTTTTGAAATTTCTTAAATTTTTATTTTTATTTAGGGCCCTTTGGACAATTTCGAAGAAATTACGATTTATCCATTGAAAGGCATTTTTTTCTTAAATTAGCGTGTAAATTCGGTAAGGTTTTCATGAAAAATACGATTAGGAAATGGGAAAAACGATTTCGAGGCCGGGCGTATAGCCTTAATACAGAAGATATCATTTTTTTTGAAAATGGCATTTACTAACGCACACAAAGCATTTATGTTTGAATCTTATTTTCGAAATTGTCAAAAGATCGATAGACGGTCGAAGTATTCAATTCAAGCTTGTTTGGAAGTACTTCGAGACGAATTTCCCAATCTAGCGTTAAATTATAATAATCTTCAGTTTACACTGATAAGAATTGTTTCAGTTTCTCGACTAATCGGTAGTGTTAGACGACAAGAGGGTAGTGGGCGACCAAAAGGCCGGATTGAAGAAGATTGGTAATAGATTAAGAATTACAGATGCCCCAAAAACTTCAGTACGGACTCCCCTCAAATAACTGGGTTGTCATGAGTTGGTTCTTGTCATATAATTTTAAATGAAGATTTACACTTATTTCCATATTGTATAACTTGTTTAGAAGAAATCTTCAATATTGATTATAAGCGACGAGTAGGATTTTGTGAATAATTTTAATGATGAGCATGGTTTCATGTGTCAATTTTAAGTTTCTATTTTACTAGTTATTTTTATGTTTTAATCTATATTTCTTTAATTTTATTTGATTTTGGTCGATGGTAACCATCTTTACGATGGTCCAAAATGGAGAATATAATGTTGTCCATAATAACCATCACTTGGAAGACCGTGCGAGATTTCGGGATCCTCACGGGCATATGACAGGTATCATTTTTCAAGCTTAAATTCATATTGTGTTTCTTTTAGCAATATTGGTACAGTTGTTAAGATTTGTCAACTTAACATCGAAGGTATATCCAAAAACAAATGAAATTCATGTAGCATCAGTGGATTGACTGGTTTCAAGAGGAGAATAGTATGTTATTCAAGTGAAATATGATCGTTAGTCCAGCTTGTGATTGCGGAGCTGAGATTGAAGCAATTAAACATATTGTTGAAAAATGTCCTCTAGCTAAGTTTGAATTTGGATAAACGGACTTACATAATTTAACTCAGAGGCTGTTGCATGGATCTTAACAACTAGAGACCTTTAGTTTTGTGGCACTGTGATGTAGGTTTTTATTCTGCAGGTTTTTTCCTACATCCTAGACCAAATGGTGCAGTGTTTTAGAGGGCCCCCTGCAGTTATGGCCCTTCTAAATATATTTCTACTTTTGTAATATAATTTATATATGTTTCTTATCTTGTACCCGTCATGTAGTTTCATACGAATATATATGGTGGATATGTTAACTCATAAAACATGAGAATGTGGAGTGATACAAAGCCCAATAAGTTTTATGTTGAAGTTCATCTACATCCTCAGAAAGCTGGTGTTTGGTGCGCTATAAGTAGAAGAAGGATTATTGGTACAATTTTTTGTAATGGTAAACTTAGTGCACAAAGATATCGACATGAAATACTCTAGCCTTTTTTTAATCAGCTTTGTGTTGATGAACTAGCTTTGGGTTACTTTCAACAAGAAGGTGTTGAGCTGAAACAATCATTATGAAACGAGAAATGTTTGGAAATCGTTTAATTAGTTTGAACAGCGAACATGTATTTCCTCCAAGTTCTTGTGATCCTACACCATGTGATTTGCTTTTTATGGCCTTTTAAACAAAAATCAATTTATCAAGTACCTCTGCAAGATTATATAGATCTGCAAGATTAATAAAATTAAAAATAGTCCCGTACTACAAAATATATTTTGTAGCATTAGGAGAAGGTGCATAAAATGCTTGGAAAAAGGTGGTGCACAATTGCAATATCTTTTATAATTTATTATGGTCATTACTGTCGATAATTCATACAACTACAATTTATGATAGGTTACAATCCAAGGACTATACGAGCAATTAATCAGTTTCAAAATTATTTTAAGGCATTTTTTACAATATGGTGTTGAATGTTAATATAAAACTAGTACGATGACTAAGTAGTTTCTTTTGTCAATATCAGATGAATAAAACATTTGCTTGTAAAATTATTTCCCGAACTTCGGATATTTTACGTATTACCATACACTAGACCAGCTTTATCACTAAAAATGAACAATCTGAATCAAATTTTGCTTGTTTTGCTCGACTTGAGGGTGTCTCCCATGCCGTCATAGTAGCTCGTGGCGTCCCTCAGGGATCCATTTTGGGTCCTCTCCTCTTTATTTTTAATACATACGTATTTTCGAACGTGGTAACAACTTGTAAGATTAACATGTATGCTGATGATATTCAGCTTTACCATACCTTCAATATTGCTGATAGGAAATGAGCGTTGAATGATATGATGGTCGATTTGAATGCTACCTATGTGACTGCACTACGACATTCCCTTATCTTAAACCCTTCGAAGTCAACTGTTCTGATCTTTGCTGATAAAATTAGTTATCAACTGCTTTGGGCTTCCATCAACTTTTCTATTAATGGTACTCCGATACCTCTGGTCACAGGAGCGAAGAATTTGGGTTTGATTATTGACAACAATTTCAGATTCAATACTCAGGTCTTGAAGTACGTTAAAAGTGCTTACTGCGCCTTGAAATTGATTTATCCCCATCGTTACTACTTACCCAGCAAAATTAAAATAGAATTCTGTGATTCCCTAATATTGACAATTTAATTATGGTTCAGCTGTCTACGGGCCTTGTGTGACTAGAGAGATGCTGTGTAGGATACATAGTGTTCAAAATTCATGCTTTCGGTTAATATTTGGGTTACGAAAATATGATCACGTGTCCCATAAGTATATTGATCTGGGCTGGCTGAACATGGGTAATAGAGTACTGTTGCAGGCAGGTGTCCTCTACTTTCGTATCATTGTCACCAGGACTCCGCCATATTTATACAATAAATTCAGGTTTCGCGAAGATGTCCTTGGCCTTCGTCACAGACATCTGCTGACCACTTCCAGTCATAGGACCTCCCTGTTTCAACGCTCTTTCTCATACAACATTGCTAAATTTTATAACAAGTTTGCCTTTTTTGGTCATGGGCTATTGCTTCTCCAGGTTTAGGACATGGATGCGGGAGTACCTGTTAGCTGGTCAGCGGTAGGCCTTGTTCCGGTTTGATTGGCTAAAGGGTTCTTTCTCGTCATGCGAAGTGTATAATGAGAAATGTTTTTAACTTATGTCTTTGGTTGTATATCTATGTATGTGTATACCGATAGAACCACCGGCCATCTGCCTATAGGGAATTGTATGCAGTAGGTACACATTTATATGTACATATACCTATGTATCTAGTCCTACCGTTTATCAGAAGCGTTGTCTATGCCGACGCTAGGGATCGACAGTCAACCGCGTCAGTCGTGTCTTGACTGCGGTGGAGTATACTCATAGTTGGTCGAACTTGCAAAAATACGCAAATTCTTGCTGTCTGCATCTTTAGGGTTTAGAATTATTTAGAGCCCAGTATTTTTTTCTGTTTTTTTACCGATATTCATTTACGTATTTACTATGCCGTTAGTTTATAGTAAAGAAGAAAAAATAAATATTATTAAATGGTATTACTCATCTCAAGGAGGTACGCAAGAAGTGATTGGTCGTTTTGTTTTTTCGTTTCCTGATCGTCCAGTTCCCTGCCGTCGGACGATACTAGATATCATACATCGTTTTGAAAAGTCGGGCTGCATTAATGGATGTTCGAAATGCTATCAGAGTAATTTCCATCCTATTTCGGAGGAAAGAATAGAGAAGGAAGTCAGTGTATGCGCCTTTGTAGAATCAAGTGAGCCCTGCTCTAGCCGCCAAATTTCTGAACAATTAGGTATTCCAAAAACACAGTTAGGCGTATATTACACAAAAAGAAATATAAGTGTTATAAGGTTAGAAAAAATCAAGAAATATTCCCAGATGACCAGTTTAGACGTCTCGAATTTTGTGAGGCTATTAGAGAAAAATGTGATAATGATGATAATTTTACACGAAATATTTTGTTCACTGACGAATCAACATTTTCCCTTCACAAACGCCATAATCCATCTGCCGTTCGCTACTGGTCTCAGAAAAACAAACATTTGAGCAGGGATGTCAACACTCAATATCCACAGAAACTAAATGTCTGGGCAGGAATCTTAGGGGATCACATCATAGGGCCTTTTTTCCTAAACGGAACATTAAATGCGCAGTCATATTTACAATTACTGCAAAATCATATTGTTCCTGCAGTGCGTGACCTTGCTGTAAACTTTAATGATATTTGGTTTCAGCAAGATGGCTGCCCAGCTCATAATGCCAGAATAGTACAAGATTGTCTTTCATTGCATTTTCCACATACCATTAGCACTAGAGGTAATATTTCTTGGCCGCCTAGATCCCCTGACTTAACGCCATGTGATTTTTTCCTTTGGGGATATTTGAATGAAACCATTTATGTACACCAGAATGAAAGACCCCGCACATTAGATGATTTACGAATGCGAATTACACAACTCTGTAATAGTATTTCACCTGTAACTCTCTCTAATGTACGTAGAGAATTTTACAACAGACTGGGCTACTGTGAGGCAAACAATGGAGGCTTGTTTGAAAGAGATATTTATTAGCCTCTAGAATTCTATTTTATTTTCTCTAGAATTTTTTTTGTTTGACATCAATTATTACTTTTTGAACGTTTTTTAATTTCTCCATGTTGCTTCCTTTTTAGAATTATTTTTCTTATTTTCTCTTGGTTTAGTAATTTGCAATTTAATTTTATTTAACTAGGTACATTCAGAATCACTAGTTACTACTTCTTTGGAATCTCAAACCTTCGTTTTCATTACAAATCTACTACTAATATTTCTACAACACGAAACATTATGCCGATGATTGATTCTTACAAATATCTACGAAATGAAATGGCAATATCTGTGTCATATTTAAAGATTAAATATGCTTTATCGACGGATGTGTATTTATTTCTTTTTACGCCACAAATTATTATTGCCGGTACGTAGATATATACGTAGGCGTATATAAATGTGTACTGCATACAATTCCCTATAGGCAGATGGCCGGTGGTTCTATCTGTATGTATCTGCAGTAATTTTCAACTGTAAAACTAGCTGTTGCATCAGGGCGGAATGTAGTTTTAAGTTGGTTGTTAGGCATTCTTTACATACTTATTTTTTATTAATTTTAAATGCTCGACGGAAGATCAGAACACACCTTATTGTGCTCTGAGTAGAGTCTTTTGTTTTTCACTATACGCATAGAGTTTAGTTCATTTTAATCTCTTATCTTCTTTTATTATATTTATTTTTTCAATATTCTTGTTGCATGGTAGAAAATAAATGCTATTATTGCTATTACTATTGTTATTATTATTAATTAAAAAATGTAATTTCTTAAAAAGTCAGGTATTGCATGAAGGTGTATTATTGTTCAGCAAAAATTCTCTAAAGTATCAAAACGCTTAATTTTAAATTTCCAAATTAATTATTCTTTCCTACTAAAATCATTACTTTACTAATTACTGTTAATTGATATGACACTTGTAAAGGAACCCTTACGTTGTTGAGCCATAATGAAGAAGAACAACTAAATTTATTGATAGCGGCTCCTTTTATACTTTAATATTTCTTAAATAAAATAAAATAAATAACTGAATCGTTTTACCTGACTAGCTCATTTATTTTTCCAGGTCGATCCAGTTAAGAGATGTCAACAATAAATAGTCTTAGGGCATTATGTGGCACAATTCAATAAAACACAACTATATCAATTTAAATAATATTTGTATTACAAAGCAAGAGTTTTTTCGTATATTAATACAAACACAAGAAAAAACATTCATAAAATAACCTCAATTTTAATTCGAACAAACACATTAATAAAATAACATTCTAGCGCCTTTAATGCTGAAATATCCACTGAGATTTATTACTTTTATCACTTCTATGAAATAATACATGACATAGAGTGTTTGCTCTCTACGGCTGTACAGTATTTATATTAATACTAACAACGTAAGCAATAAGAAAACAAACTACGCCAAGATTGATACATATTTACAATGCAAATAATATTTTAAAACAACACTGGCAAACAATTTACAAAGACCGAAATATTATTATATATAAAGCAATTTGCCAAATATATTTTCAATCTTAGATTATTATATTTACGCCTTTATATTACGATAAATCTTTATATTTAATTTTTTATATAACGCTCACATAACAACAGTTTCTAAATACCTTTCGTATAGTCTTTTTTTTCTTCAGATAAAGATTATCCTCCTGTTGACGGTGTGCTTAGTTGAGGTCTTCCTTCGACGGTAAAGACGCCTGTAGTTTCCACAAACTGCTATTCGCACAACAATGACTTTTTATTGGAAGATATTGTTAAACTGAACAACTTTAATACTTCGTTAGTGCACAATCTTTTGTAAACAAGAACCTATTTATTTACTTTAAAGGTTCTAACATCGACAATTTAATATATAATCGGCCGCTATATATGAATCGACTTACTATTTATGTATATATAGGGACTATTATATGCGGTTCGGGAGAGCTTTAAAAATGCTGTTAACCGCTCCAAGGTCCAAAATCGACTTCTTTATTAATTGGAGTCTCGCGTTTTCTTGTTCAAGTCTCAGGGTTTACCTTTTCTCTAAGACGCCCATGTATCCTAGTTGTAGTTTTCACAAGTTAAAGTCACGTTTAACTCGCGATAACATAAACACAACGCCACTAATCTTATAATTAATACAAATATTCGGTATCATGATTCTTACAAATACCAGCTCATCAATCTAGTGCTTATTTTATATATAGATAAACATATAGGAAAAATAGTTCCAAGAAATATATCTTTTGGTTTTTAATACATAATTTTAAAAATACAATTCATATACATATTTGAAATTTATAAAATCATTAAAAATAATAAATTATGCCGTACCGTTTACACTTTAATAGAATATCATAAAATGACATATACGTACCTATGCGATAACCTACAAAATTGTGTCATGTAAATGTATCATTCTACCGTACTCTATCTTAAACACGACTTCAACATTTTAATGATTGCTTTGACTTTTGACTTTGAATTTTTCTGAACACCCGTTATAAAACAAATAAATATATATTAAAAATAATATGCCTTATTTCTATCGTTTATATGTCGCACAGTGCATTTTTGGTTCACTCAAAATTCTATGTAGCTTTTCTTGTTAGAATTATAAATATAATTCTTATTTACGTTCATTTTTTCCAACTCAATATTTGTTCTTAGACTTTTGTAAGAGACCTTGTAATCCTCAATTCTGCTTTCATAACATCTTCGTTTATCTGGCTGTTTTTTAGGTTTTATGTTTTATTTCATATGGGATATTTTTTGTGGAAAAGGTTCTTTGGTTCTATTTTTATATTAAAGAATGTTATAATATTATGAGATAACACAAATCATATATATACGAAATCTTAAATAAAAGACGTAGTTATAACATTACACTGTGCAAAGTACTTTTAATTTAATGTTAATTACCTCTTGTTAAAGTAAAAGAGAATTTGCAAGCCTAATAATTATATCTTGTTCAAGAGAGCTTAAGTAGGAATTTTGCACTTCTACAAAATAGGATGAGAAAAAAAGGAGATAAAGCGCGCAAAGGAGGAAGGAAAATCACACTCCGGACGTTGCATAATTTAAAGGCATCATTTCGCAAAATGGGCACAGGTCCAAGCCATCTCAGCAGCACAATTGTCAAGCAGCCAACAATTATAAAGAGATTATCTACAATATGTAATTAGTTTTTATGCCCTTCTCTCTTGCACTTTCGCGCTGATAAAATTGCATACCGTCAGAGAGGGAGCAACACTATTGGCGCTAGTCCCGTCGGCCACCAACGCCGCCGCCCTTACACTCCTACCTCTACAATGCACTGCTCGGATGCAGAGCCTCGTTATCACCGGGTCATTAGAGACTTCATTCGTTGTAATGGCGATTACTATGCGTCTGTTCTAATCCCGAATACATATATACGTCACATCATGTAATCTCATACTCGACCAATAAACCACACTTAATTACTCGGCAAATTATCTCTGGTGAGACGTTTGCTTCCGAACGTCTATCCAAAGTACAGAGTAGGTAGTTGAGAGTTGAGGCGAAATTTGGTTCTATTCAATGCTGGTATGTGTGTGTGTTACGGTTGCACCGAGAAAATGCAATATTTCTGCTTGTAAATTTCCCTGGGTGGTGATAATTTAAATACAATAATGGTTTTGCTACACGAGGTGTTTTGACGTAGGTGTGAAGAATAGAGTTAATTTTTTGTTACCTGATGAAAATGTTATTACTAACCACAATGTGCCTAGAGTACCCGTGCACAGAAATATTTTATATTTGTATTCAATCTTAGGTTTGTAACGGTATAGTAAAATTCAAATATTTTACATTTTTAAAGTCGAATAGAAACTATTTTTGCTGGCATGTGCGTTAGAAACTGGCTATCAATTTCTTTAAGTTGTTTATTTAAATGTATACCAACTCCTGTATATGTTATGCGTTATATAGATTAGAAAATGTATGTATTAAATTTAAGAATAAGTGCGCAGTATAGTTTCTTATGAATAGGAACAGTGGTGCTTTGTTTTGATATCGCTGTTCGAATGTGCAAATATGTGTGTGTACTCGAAGGTGAAGAGACTGGAGGTAGTAGCAGGTGCGACCCTAAGAACGAGGCGGGATAGAAAAAGTCGGCAGGGAGTCTTCCAGAGAAGCGGTCGACAGTATATTGGACTGTAAAAGTAATAGAAGGTTCCCGAAAGAAGTCGGCCGGAAATCATCATATATGGCGGTCAACAGCTATTTAGACCGTAAAAAGTGACGAATGATTCCCTAATTATATTAATAAGTCTTAAATGTGTAAAAGTTTATGTTTCTCCTTATTGAAAGCTTAAATAGTGCAGTTTAACCTACAGGTAAAGAGAAAGGTGAATTTGTGAAATTAGGGCTATTAAAGAAGCTACTAGTATCACTACCGTCGCGTCGGGGGAAATCCCTCATTAAGCGGATCGACAGCTGGAAATTCTTCTGTTCCAATAAATGAAGAAGGAAAGAAAGCGATAATAGAAAAGGTAATTGTAAAAGTTATGAATATGTGAGTGCTAAATATACTAAAACTTTAAAATTCGTCATAATTTAGAGACTTAATAAAATCATAGGATTATATAGGCCAAAAGAGTATATATAATAGTTTGTCTTAGAGACGGCAATATTTAAGTATTTGTAAATGACTTGCCGATAATGATTCAGCCTGATATTATTAGCGCTCTATGTTTATTTTGAGCCTAATGTGTTTTCTTATTTATGCATATTGGTGTGAACCCTATATTTTAAATATAAATAGGAATAATGAGTTGAATCATTTAAAATAAGAAACAAATAAAAAATAGAAAAAAAAATGTTTATGTTAAGAATACTAATCAAGTTAAAATGTATATAAAAAGATTTAAAACAATTTATTAGATAGGTCCAGAAATAAGGACGTCAGAATGATTTAAAATAAGTTAGTTAATAGATCTTAGGCTATGGTAATAGAAAGAATTTGAGTAATGTGGGTTGCAGACATTACAGTAATTTTTGATAGGAAATATTACTTAAACAAATAAATTATAAAAAGAAAAACAGTACATGCAAAATCATTTATACTTTTATTTAAAAATGTATATGATAAAAATACAAAGGTCATTAATGTAAATCATACATGACAAGAAAGTGAATAAATATTTATTTCTAGAAACGACAAAACCGAAATGAGATTTGAATATACGAATGAAGTACCAGATTTCAAACTGGCAGTAAAAAGTCATTAAAAACAAATAATAGACAGAGAATAATGATGATGGACGGGACAGTAACACGAGTAAATCATATAAACGCTATAAAACTATATGAAGATAACAAAATTAGATATGCCAGAAAAAATAACATTATCTAGGATATTATTAGACATTAATGTAAACAGTATAAATTGGAAATTGTTCCTAAAAAACTAAAAAAGAAAACTACAGATACGTACTAGGTCGATGTAAAGGGTATAGTTATGATATTAAGTATATTAACTGTTATGTTGTAAACAAAAATCCATTTTGTACATTCATAGGAAGTTAAAATATATTTTCTGGTTCAAGTACTCCTAGCTTTATGTCCTTGATACTTCATGTACGGTTCAACACCTACAAAATAAAGAGACAGAGAACATTAGAAAATATCATGTCAATAATTTAATTGCAGAACAGTAGATTTAACAAACTCACTAGAAACAATACGTTGGTTTGAAGATAAGGAGATGGAAACAAGAACGGAGTATTGTGGAGGAACATCAGTAAAGAGAATCGAAACCATATGCGACGCTTTTTCTCTATTTCCTATTAAACATACTAGAAAAACAGAAATAGGAATAAGATTAACAAATGCTTACGTTAAAGAAAAGTAAATATTAGGATCAGGTAAACAATACACTTACCTGAAATAGATAGCAGCACAAAGTACAGCATAATAAAAAGTTTTTAATTTTCCATGTTCCAATTCCATCGCTACCGAAGATGTAAGTAATTTAAAGTTCTTCTGCTAGAGGTCGGTGTGAAAAAATCTCCCGTCGCGTGTAGGAAAAATCTAACAAAACACGTAAACAATTAAAATAAACGTCACATTTTGACAGGTTTCATCTGCATTAGAAAATTTGATGTTTTGAACTATCTAATAATCAATGATGTTAATTTATGAATAATACGTGAAATAGACACACATATCGCATTTTATAATTAGTAGGACGGCAATAATTGCGTAGGATCGACATTTAGGAGGAAGACCGACAACACAAGCCCTGATCAAAATTAAAGTGGAAAGAATTTATGCCACAAGGTCAGTAATTACATGTAAAAATATGTCGTATAACATTTAGAAATTAAAATTTTGTACTTTTGCAGGTTTTGTTCGTTAAATACTGGAAATATTCAAGACATGAAAATATAAAACATTGAAGCATAATTAATTCATCAGTCAGGATTTAGCATTTATTCGACAAAACGAGAATTCCACAGAAGAAAATGATACAAAAGATATCCATATTATCCATAGCCGAATAACATACCTATATCAAAGATAAAACACTTACCGAAGAGGTAATATTAGTAATTAATTTTAAGTATAGAGTATCATCCTTTAAATCAACAGAAAACGTGAAAATTAACGAACAAAAAGTTCATATGATGTTTGATTTGGGAAATTATAAAGAATTGGAGTCCGTGTTATTAATCGTCAAAAGGGTCAATCAAAATCAATTCGCAATGAAACTTGCACCGAAAACGCCAGAATTGACGTACATAATCGTGTCCGTCGTGCAATGTTTGGGACCGTTAATGTTTATTATCCATATAAATGATCTGCCGGTCAGCATTATGCATTGCAAAACAATAATATATGCAGATGACCCTCGGTCCTTGTACGGAAGAGCTATGAGAGAACCGACGCTCTACTGGAAACGACAATGGAGGATGCAGAAACTTGGTTCACGGCCAACAAACTCATATTAAACTAATCGAAAATACAGATAATACACTTTAAATTAAATGAGGAAAATGAGAAAGTGGTAAATTTTCTAGGTATAAATGTCGATAACCGGCTGTCTTGGAACATCCACATAGAAGCACTATGTGAAAGATTAAATATGGCCGTCTTTGCAATACGCACAATAAAAAAATGTTTCCACGCACCAAGCAGAAAAAAGTACCTACTATGCAAATTTCCACAGTGTAGCTACCTATCGAATTCTCATATGGGGCATGTTTGCGAGGACGAAAAATGCTCTAATTCTACAAAAACGAGCAATTAGAACTCTTTGTGGGTTAAAATACAATGAATCTTGCCGTGAATATTTTAAGAGTGAAAGAATACTTACTTTGGGTTAGTGCCTAGATTTATTCGTGTATCAAACATGTGCATGCGAATATACCTAAATTCGCGACCACTCTCATATCATCGCTTGAATGTTGCACAACAAGGAGTGAATTACTGTGGCCCCGAATTGTATAATTGTCTTACGGAAAGTATAAAAATTATGCATAACAACCAGTTTAACAAAACTGTAAAAACGATATCGACCGATTCTTGTTTTTATACCGTTGAGGAATATCTCGAGGCTTTTTCCCGCCCAAAAATGTTAATTAAATTTACTATCATTGAAATCCAAGAATGTCCTCACTCTGTTTGGTCCTTCGTTTATACAAATGATTTTATTACTCTGTTTGTTTAGAAAATGTATTTTAATTTGTTTTATGAAATTTTATATTATCTACGTTTACTCAGTTTTATATATAAAGCTAATACAAAAAATATATTTACAGATAACATATAAATATGTTATCTGTAAATATATTTTTTGTTATTATTTATTTAAATTCTTTAAATATGTTATGCCAGTTTTTTTGATGAAAAATAAAATACTAATACTACTACTACTAATAATGCAGTGTTTTATTGTCTATAATGATCGAGAGATGTGCTGTTGATTCAAAAAACTGTTATGAAGAAATGTTATAAATAGTTACTTCCATATCAATTGTGAAGTCTGGACGTAGAAAAGCCTACAAATGTGAGTTAGTTTACAGATTAAAAGTGCATGTTTGACAAAACGTAATCTGTTCACAAAAAATACTATAGAAGCAATCGAACGTATTCAATGTTTTCTATTTTTTTATAAAAAAAATTTAGACTTACGAAACTTAGAACTTATGTCAAACAGTTACATGAGCGCAAATGAGCAGATACAACGTAAATATATAATGGTGACGACATAAAAAAAAGTGGAGAGATCAAACCTAAATTTTGATTGAAATGTAATACATATCAGATATGTATTATTGTTATTATTAATGATTACTATTTTATCCCCATTTTCTATATGTATATATTCAATGCCGCCAGCACATGATTAAACATCTCTCTATATTGTTATAAACTTTCAATAAAATTCAAACATATTATCGTGTCGTGAATGGAAAAATAGTATATTATGTATCAAGTTTTATAAACGCCACTTCAGTCACGAGTTTCATTAATCACGAGCGTAGTGTAGCGCAGCGAGTGATTAATAAAACGAGTTCTACGACCACAAATAATCAAAATAATACAAAATTACTTGTGTATTGTCGCAGCATGTCGGATAATTTTTACAGATTGATGACAAGTGTCAACTATCTTGATTGAAAATTTCACTGGAATTTTGCATTTAAAAAACCTAGAGCTAACTTCAGCCAGTGACTAAAGTGCACGAAGCCACAGCTTGTCAAGGTGTGTTTAAAAGGTCACTTAGCGTCACAGAAACCTATGCGATAATGGTATTTTAAACACGGGAGTAGAATAGTAGTTTATACAACGAGTCAATAATGACAGTTATTATTCCCGAGAGCTGAATTTACTCCCGAGCCGCGTAAGCGGCGAGGGAGTAACTCAGCTCGAGGGAATAATAGTCATTATTGCGAGTTAGTATACACTACTTTATCGACGACTAACTGAAAATTACTAAAAAAAATCAAAATAAGTAAACGAAAATGTCAGATTACTATATCAATATGACGTTTGATGGTTAGGCAGTCAGTAAAATGGCCGGACTTGTCTATCGTTACTATGACAACGTTAGGAACGTTATGTTCTTATTGGCGGAATGCAGTGAATAATGGTAACGTTATGGCCCATTATATGTTCTTATTGGCGGAATGCAGTGAATAATGGTAACGTTATGGCCCATTATTCACTGGTCGCATTTCATTATTCCCTACGGGTATTATGAGTGTTATTATTAGCCAATATTGATTAATATAATACATACTTTATTGTTTAGTCGTCGATAAACAATATTTATCCACAATCACTATATTATACGGTCATAAATCAACTGCTTAGCAACCTTTTATGGGGTCTATAAAACACTAGTGTTTTATAAATCATAAAACACGCTATAAAACACGCCATAAAACTCTCAAAATGAATTTATTTATTAAGATTTACATTGATATTCAAGCTAATAGAGAAAAGGTTATTATTCTTCTTTTGTTTTATTGGCGAAGACAAATTAACTTCAACCGTAGATGGAATTGAACTTTCACAAGAAGTTTCACCGATATGATTCATTGCAACTTGTTTCGCAGTCTCTTTCTGAATCATTTCCCCTGTTTTCAATTTATTTGATAAACAATTCTCCACGTAGCTTTCTGCGACATTAGACGACTTCCATCCACCGTGACGTTTGATGGCCATAAGATCGCCACCAGCATTGGCCAATAATGTAGCTGAAGAGCGTCTCATGCTATGACCAGTATAGGAACTAGCATCCCGTAATTGCAAAAAAGAAGCCACTGCAGCAGGTATTCTTGACATAGTGTTGATACCCACAGATTGACTTGTACATTTTCCATCTGTATATCGTAGAAAAAATCTGCCCTGGGAAGCGATAGAAGCTGGGCGTAATTGCATATACTTCCTACACATGTCCAGAGCGTTAACAGAAAAACCCTCTTCCAATACTGTAAAACTTCGAGAAACGTAGGTTTTTGTATCAGCAATCGTAATAAACAAATATTTTCCTTTATCTTCGACATTTTCAATTTTCAAGTACGTCAACTCATTACATCTACAAGCGCCAGCTACACCCATTATAAGTCCCACCTAAGGAAGAAACTCTAAGTTTGAATGCAAACAAACAAAAATCACAACTAAGTGTTACCTTCATCATCAAATATTTTTCATCTGGAGCCTCCTTCAAAAATTGTGTGATGTGTTTGTTTTCAAGAATTTTGGCCTTCTTAGGTTTGTAGGTACGACACTTGCTTTTCAAAAAGGCGATCAACTTGCTGTATTTTGAGATATCTATATTTCTGTGCACTTTTAATGTTGTCTTCAACATAGAATACTTTGTCCATAATGATGATGCCGCAAACTTCTTATTAACATTGTAGAAATATGCTAGGAGTACCTCTTCGTTTATCGCTCCTTTTACACCACTTTTTTCTTTCCAATTATTGAAGTCGGCAAATACTTTTTCGTAGGCGTCCTTTGACTTCCACGGCAATAAATCTAAAGTTGCTTTCTGAGCTTCTTTAAGTATTTGTTCTGGAATAAACTCGCTCTCACAAATCTCTTCCATCTCTTCCACTTTTCAACAATGAATGCTTACAAATGGAGTCGATAAACAATCGAAAATACATAGTAACCGATCCAAGACCTCCCGATATTTTTTTAGTTAATGCGAAATTTCAATGATTTTTGAGGTGACAGCCGCTGTCAGACCGAAATGTCAGATCATTGTTTCATAAATTTCGGCGATTCTGATTATAAATAAGTGTGATTGTGGATAAAACGTTGTATTGCATACGGGTTTTAGATGCATTTTATTCACTTAAGAAAATTAAACGCTCGAGCAAGCTCTCGCGTTTAAACATTCTTGCGTGAATAATATGCTATCTAAAACCCTTATACAATAAATAACTATAAATAGACTTGCCGCATTTACTTTTGTCTATAATGCCACTCATTTTGACATTTAGTTCTCGCAATAGATTTGAAGTTCACGTAAATAAATAAACGTCATCGAACTGTGGCCACAATGACAGTTTGCAAGAAAATATAAGTATTGGCTATATTTATCGTAAAACTTGAAGAGAGTTAAAGTGGTACTAATTTTATGAAACTAAGAAATTGAAACATGAATGAATAAATACTGATCACAGATCTATCTTAGTCTTATCTTTTCGGCTTGTTGACGTTTAAATTAAATATCACTACAATAAGTTATATAGAAAAATATTGAGTAAATTCTGAGTCAGTTAATTCATTTGACACTTATTATAAATGTATAATTAATTTTTGCAGATATTTTGTTTAACTTACGGCTTCCTTCAGCTGCAATCATTCTCCATTGCCATTCAGTATTAGATAAGATTCTAATACTGTAATTAGAGAAAATAAGACAAATGCATCCAAAAATGAACAAACTATCTATAATGTATTCAATATATTAATATATGTAAATCCTTATCGGTGAAATATGATATGAATATTAATAAATTCTAATATACCCAATACTTTATTTTAACCCTGTATATTAAGGATGCATATATTAAACTTACCTAAACTTAAATTAACTAATCTTTCAACTTTCGCCAAGTAATGATTTATATATAATTTGTTTTGATTACTCAGTAATCTGAGACTCTATTTTTAAGAAAATACAAACAATTAAACAATTTTAAAGTATACTTAACTTATTCAAATTTCCCGCGGCTTTAGCTCATGACAAGTATTCAGTTGACACTAGAAATGTGTACAACAGCTTGTTACCATATTAATTTTATACTTACTTGAAAACCTGTATTATTAATCTCTAGGCAGTGTAGTTGGTTCGTCTTTAAATGATTGTGAATAGATTTGTGAATAAACAAATACACTACTACTATTTTATTGTGAAGATATGTAAGTGAAAATAAAACAATGGATTTCAAATATAAATGGTAAGTATTTAATTGTAATATCTTACAATAATTACAATATTAATAATATGTATATCAAGATTATATAACAAAATATTCTCAAATAAAATCACAAATGATTAGAACATAATTTCATTATATCATATAGTCATAAAACGAATGATTATCATATTAATTGAAATATGAATGTTATTAATAGTTAACTGAATCTCTTGTAAATAAATAACAATACTATAAATCAAAATGAATATCATTTTTGTAATAATTTTCAATTTATATAATTATAGGTTATCAAATCGAATGTCAAATGGGTGTTTTAATAATGTCCGCAATACCTTACTAAGGAATACCTATTTTGAATTAAAGCTGAGGATCTTGATAGTGCATCTAAGAAAACCTCTTGTTGATTCCAAGTTCTATTCGATCTCCAGGACTAATTTTCGATGAGCAAATTCTTCTTAACAATGGGTAATTGTTGAAAATTTCCTTTATTGTGAGTTTGTATAATTGTAATTGCAATATTTAACATAATAATTTCTTATATTTTTTCCCTTTTGTGGGTCCTTCACTATTAACGATTTGCAGCAATCTTCAAAAAATATTATCATCCAGAATTTACTTATTTCTACTCTTTTACGAAGATTGAACACCTTTTATATTCCTTTTTACATATTCGTCTATTTATATATTTATATATTTAAAACGCTTCTCAAATTTACACGCATCTGACGCTTAATAATACTTAGAAGCGTCTCCCACACACATTATTTTTTTTAATAATAATCTTTGTTTTTCATAAATTTTAAATCTACTATCTGTCCATCGGATCTTTTGGGTCACGTCATCAATGCGTAGCGTTATCAAGGACATCGCCACCTAGAATGTATATATACACATTTCTTTCCAATCTCAATGACTAGATAAGGATAGACATTTTAAACTTTAAGGTGGGGTTGTCTTCTCCATAAGAGTAATAAGACAGACAGAGAAAATATACCGCCATGACATGTTACTGCGGTAGTCAATTTACAACATTGTTCTTTGCATTTTGGTTTAATTTCGTTATATTGCTTTTCTAATTATCTTTTCAGAACTAAAAAAAAAACTGTACCTATTTAATACATTTTCTGTAAGTATTCTAATCACTAAATTTATTGGTTATAGGTTAAGAATTTATATTTATTACAGAGATATGCCTGAGAATCGTCTGAATTCACATTCTCAACAACTTGTATTAAATGTCCTGGAGTTTTTTGATAGAGAAAAACAAAGTCGTGCACTTCTCATAAATATAA
Source organism: Amphimallon solstitiale (assembly GCA_963170755.1). Lineage (NCBI taxonomy): Eukaryota > Metazoa > Arthropoda > Insecta > Coleoptera > Scarabaeidae > Amphimallon > Amphimallon solstitiale. Next base: position 85,122,254 of record OY720678.1, on the reverse strand, counting down.
TGCACCTCTTGAGGTAAGAATTATACATATAATATATTTTTTGAATTCATAATAAAGGTTTGAATATTGCAGAGAGCAGCAGCTGCCCTTAAATTCTCCGCACAAACTATCAGAAATATAAAACAACGAAAAGGAGAAGACCCAGTACTTTCTTCACCCAGTAAGAAAAGGGCTCGTGTCAAACCCAAAACAGAAGATTTACGAGAATCTTTAAAGATGGAACAAGTGCAAAACACTATTTATAACATGTATAAAGAGAGTATGTTATTAATTCATTTGTTTCACAATTTTAATATATTTGAAATTATTTCAGAGAAACATGTGTACATTGAAAAACGAATTACACACCAAAGCAATAATCGATATTGGCAAATCTTCTTTGTCCCTTTTATTAAAAGATATTGGTTTTAAATTCAAATAGAAGACAACACATGAACATTGGTGGAAAAGCATGATACAGCCTTTTACCGAAGAACTTTTTTGAGGAAGTATACAGATAATTTAAAGTCAAATTCTCCAACACCGATGACATTCCTCGATGAAACATGGATATATTCAAAAGGTAATAATGGAAGATCTTGGCAGGATGCATCTCCAAAAAGTGTTCGAAAGCCAGAAGGTTATGATGGCAAACAGTTTATAGTTTTACATGCCAGAGGTGAATCAGGGTTTATTGAAGGTACAAGTGTGATATTTGCATTGAAAACCAAAGGAAAAGATTATCATGCTGAAATGAACAGTACAAAGTTTGAGGAATGGATTAAAATACAATTCATGCCACATTTACCAAACAATTCACCATATCACAGTGTAGTATTAAATAAAATTCCAAATTCTGCATCGAGAAAACAAGAAATAATAGACTGGTTGTCCAGCAATAATATAAGTTTTTCCGGTGAATTCACAAATATGAATTGAAGCATTGGAGCACTGCACAGTACCTAAATACCTGGCAAAATTATATTCGTCATACAAATAACTTAATCACTAAATGGTATCACCGAGAGAGACACTTAGTAGATGTGGATATTCAGCCAATTATTATAAATCCTAACGAAACATCCAGTTCAGATTGATTTAGAATCTGAGTGAATAGCTAACAAAATAATCAGAGGATTGTTTAATAAGATTTATTTATCAAAATAGTTTCACTTAATTATTATAGAAGCAATAGTTAATAAATAGTAATAAGAAAATAAGTTTAATCATATAGAAATATTATGTGTAAGATTATAAAAATTTATTATAAATATTTAGCGCACAATGTATAACAGTTTAGGATATAAAAAATGTAAATAGATTTCAAATATATTAATAAATAAATTTTACTGATTACTAAAGTTTTGTGTTTTGTCTGTAACAAAATGCCTATTTAAATTCTAAAATAATGGCCACGTTGTACAGCAATAAATTATGATTATATAGTGTCATAAATAATTATAAATACAAAATCATTTACAACTTACATATATTAATTAGAGCATTAAATACAATCACAATTTTATCTACACTGATTAATTTTTGCATATTATTACACTTTTTTAACATATATTTTAAGGTGCTAACGAGTTCTTCCTTTAGTAAAAGCTGGAATAACTAAAATTCACGTGCAAAATTCCTAGTGTTTCCTTTATTAAAAATGCTCTCTCTCCTAGAACAACATATCCTGGGTTAAGATTGTTGCAAAAATTACTTCTTCCATTTATTTTTCAGATGTATGTCACCCCGAGCTTCACTAATATAGCATATACTTCCCTGAGGAGTTATTGCTATTAAAATTTCTATCGTGCTTATAATTAGAACAGTACTGCTGTTGAGCTAAATTATTAACTGGTTTTCCAATGAAAACTTCAAAACTGGCAATAATTACAGCTGTTTTTTTCTTGAAACATACTGCAATACAGATCGTTCTGGTCACATAATTATAAGTTTTAGCCTTTGATACACAATATCATACTTAGATAACTAAATAATGACCTTAGTAAGCTAATTTAATAAGATAATTGTTTAATAAGAGCACTTATAGTCAAATTTTAATAATACAAACCTGTTTGTTCGCCCACAACGGCTATATTGAATTTGATTTGACAGGTCGTTGGATTGCTCTATGACAGACCGGTAAATTTTATTCATAACCAACGATTATTATTGTTTTATTAAATTTCATTATAATATATATAGCTAATTTTAAGCATTGAATAAAACATATTATAAAGTAAAGAAAATATTAGATATAAGCATCATAAGTTTTTTATTTTTAAATATCTAATTCTATTTTGTAAGTAATGAATTTGAGCTAGAAGTGTTGATTTAATTCATATGGATGAAAATCAATGACGCAAGCCAAAAGATCCGATGGACGGATAGTAGTTATTTGTGTTCATTTGCCAAATAGATCACCCAACATACAAATATGTTATATTTATAGTATAACTAATCTATATTATTTTAAAACATTATCTTAATTAAGTTATAATCATTCCTTTTTGACTCCAAATTTAAGAATAACAATGTTTTATATTTACAGAATTATAACAAATCATGTCATACTAATTTACAATTTAAATATACATTTTAATTATATTCATTCGTTTCATGATCAATGTTCATACCGGGCTCTTTTTTTATCATTACACATAGCATTTTCCCTATGTGTAATGATAAAAAAAAATTGTCAATGCATTAGGGATATAGTCACTGTATAGTAGACAACCAGTTATACACTCGTATTTTAACAAGCAGGAACAGTGAGCTGTCATAAGATTTTTATCAGTCAATTTTCGTTAAACTTTTTATTAAAATTTTAAAATAAAAATTGAGTTTATAGCAGAAACACTGTACGATACACGTGTTAAAATGTTATTTTATTTTGCTTATTTTAAATTGCTCTAGTTCCTAATCACCCTCGTGTCGCAAATCTTACTCGCAAAATAAAATAGCACTTTTAACAATTATATCGTAAATAACTAATTTTGTACAATTTTGCTTACAATTTTAAAATTCGAAATATATCACGTCGTCAACATCATAATTGCTACATTAAGGATTTCCCGCCATTTCCCACTGTCCGCGTAACGTTGATACAAATAAAATAATATTCTGGAGATCCGTTTCTCTTACTTCTACCATAAATTATTTGTTACATTTATTACGAAACTGTTAAAATTTAGCGCGAAAGTATTTGATTCGGCAATAATACTTGTACTGGTAACACTGGGCGATGCAGAGCAAAATAAAGCTTAGAAGAATTAGGTTATGTTTTTAATAAAGAAAATGCAGAATATCACTTGGAACAAAATAATTGGTTTATTATAACAATTAAACGAACTTAAATGTGAAGTCTAATATCATAACAAGTTCTCGAAATGTCCACCTTGTCTTTCAAGGCAATAAGCAAGGCGATCTTGAAAGCAACGAAGTATATTTCTAATAAATTCTGGCCTTATTCCATTACATGCAGTACATACGCTCTTTTAGTTCATTCAAGTTGCGTATTCGTACATTGTTGCAAATTTTACTTTTTAGGTAACCCCAAAGAAAATAGTCATTTGGAGATAAATCAGCTGATCTTGGGACCAAATCTACCAATCCACCGTCTTTGAAATAAGTTATTTAAAAAATTCCTGATAGCGTTAGTAGATTGTGGCGGGGCCCCATCCATTTGGAACCAGGGTTCATCAACATTCATCATATCAATTGATGGAATGATATGGTCTCTCAACAAATAAATATCTATGTTTGAATAAAAATTCAGTCATGGCAACCTGATTTAAAAATTAAGGTATGCTATACGTAAATTCTTCATTGGTGTATAACTGGTTGTCTACTATACAGTGACTATATCGCTAATGCATTGACAATTTTTTTTTATCATTACACATAGGGAAAATGCTATGTGTAATGATAAAAAAAGAGCCCGGTATGTAAAATATGTATAATTGCAAATATGATGTTGAAAGTTTCAGATAATCTTTTAGAACATTAAAAGAGTTTAAATAATGTACTGCAACAATATATACTTTTAATGAGTAAGTTGATTATATTTTTAGCTATGCATTTACAGAAATTAATTTACTTTTAATACATTGTTCTAAACTGTTGCCAGTAATAAATAAAAAAATGTTAAATTCACCATCGAAATAATAGCAATTCAATTTTATATTTTGAACTTATATACAAGAAGCAATAATTTTCCTTTTTTCCACCTGCCCGTGTCAAAAAATCGCTCCGACTGTAGTATACATATAAAACTGCGTCGTTGATTTTTCCATTTCATAAACTTAACGCGTCTATGAGAATATCGTAAATACATTAGATCCTAATGTTCTCTCCGAAATATATACGTGAATATATTTCGCGAAAACACTAGGTAGTTATTCAAAGTAACTTTGTATTCGCAAATTTCCCAGCGACACATATAAAATGTATACCGGGCGCATTACGGGCGGAAGAATTATGTAACCGAGGCGAAAAGCATTATTTCAGACCGAACTGGGTCATACGGAGTTTCGACAGTCAACAAAAATATGACCTTGCGGATGTTTTTGAGTTTTGTAAGTTTCTGCGCTTCATCTGCGAGGCTCGGAGGTGGTTAAGTTTATCTGAAAAAAGATATCGTAGATATGATAGGAAACGAGAACGGCAGTATAGAAAAAGTAATCGATAAAGGAGTGGAAATAGGGAAAAAAGAGCATGTAAGCTGTGGGCTGGTTGTTGTTTCTTTGCCTAATTATCATTTATCATTTATGATAAAACACGATTAATTAAAACTATAATCCCATGATATTAATTTAGCAGAATCTAAGTAATATATTGTGCTTAATTAGAAGTGCACTAAAATCATGTTATTCGTTAATAATATAATATCGAAAATTATATAAATATAATATAAACTCTATGATTACTATCACTTCTTGAAGAGGAAATAATCTTGATAGTGGAGTCCAACAGAAAGAAAATTGTTGGTGATTACGTAAATTTCTTACTTGCTTTCGCATAGAATCACAAGATTTAAACTTAAGAAATTACTGATATTATTATTAATTTATCATTGGAACTGTTGTTTCTGAAACTAAATGGAGTTCTGATAAGTTATTACACTAAATTTAATTACAACAAACACGACGTAGTTTTTATTTTTGCAAATGTTATTGCTTAATTAATTAATTGATTGATTAATTGACATAAAACCAATTTGTTTGTTTTAAAAATCGCAATTGTTGGAAGATTTTTATTTGTTTTAGAAAATACAGTATGTACCGGATGACCCAAGTTTTTCCGCAACCATCAAAATTGATCTTATTTATAAAGGAAAGATTTTGTGTAAAGTTAGATTGAAATAAAGACTACATACCTAATAAAAAAAAACTGCAAAATGTTTAAAATATGCCAGTGACAGTCGAAAAATTATTAACAAAAATTTTCATTTTTGGAATCGACTTTTTTTCATTATTATGATGCAGATACTTTTCGAAGCATATTTATCTAAAGTCATGAGAAATTAAGCTTAGTTTTCCGTAAATTTGAAGTTTAGTGGAAAGCATCTACACAAACTTCATATTAACGAATTTTTCATTTTAATTTGGATGAATATATTTCAAAAACTATCTGCATGATAAATGAAAAAAATTAAAATTTTGTTCATGATTTGTTTTCTAGCTGCCACTGATACATTTTAAATATTCTGCATATTTTTTTATTAAGTATGTAGTGTACATTTCAATCTAGCTTAACACAAAATTTCATTATTTTTTCTTTATAAATAAGCTCCATTTTGGCAGTGGCGCTAAATCACGGGTCGCTCGGTATATCTAATCTAAACACAAAATTTCACTTTATACTTTACCTACTTGAATTATGGAAAAAGTAACTGCGGTTTTTCCTATACTAAAATATTATTCTTAATTAATAGGCAATACAGTAAAATAAGAAGATGTCTAAAACGGTGACGAAACGTCAAAAGCTGTAAATATGTATTTTCAACCTAGAAATCATGACTCATAATAATAATAATTTTATTATAATTGAAATAAAAGATCATTAGATACGTTATGCATATCAGGAAGTACATATATAAGCTCAACCTAGATGGGAGAGACATGGAAACTGTTGGATGGGTTGCAAAACTATACTTATCGTATATAATTCAGGTATTGCTTAAGCTGAACTTTTGCCATTCTCTTAAAGAGTCAGAAGTACGAGATGGTGTTGATTAGTACTAGTCTAATGTGAATGATTCATTTCAAATTTCTGTGCTTGCAGTAAGAGATTGTAATCGATGCCACGTTTCGCATAAATTCCCGTATCCTTGAAAGACAAGTATTTCAGGAATCGTGCTGCACTCTCTCAATGGCTAGTTGTAGATATATGTACTGAGGTGACCATACTTGTGATACATATTCCAGCTTACTGACGACAAAACTGAAATACAAAGCCTTCAGAAGCAGTGGATTTTTAAAAAACTTACAACTGCGCGAAACAAAGCCCAAAGCCTTTGAAGCTGAATTGCAAATGAAATATATATGCCTGGAGAAGCTCAAATGTGTGTCAAAGAACACGCCAATGTCCTTTATGCTGTCCACCCCACTAAGCTGGTTGTCCTCAATAGAATAGGTAGATGGTATATTATTATTTTTGCGAGTGTAAGACATATAACAACATTTACTTACATTTAGTTTCAAATTGAAATTGGAACACCAAGTCGATATACGATTCAAGTTTTCTTGAAGACGAAGTACATCGTTCCAAGTTCGTATAGACCAGTAGATCTTTATATCTTCCGCATATGCGAGTACATTGCATGTTATTGATTTAAGCAAATCGTTGGTATATAGAGTAAATAACATAGGTCCTAAGTTAGAGCCCTGTGGCACCCCGGATGAGGAAGTACACTCAAATGACCTGAATCCATTGTAAAAGACATAATTGCGCCTATTTGTCAAATATAAATGCAGAAGTTTGAGCAGGGACGGGCTGAATCCAATTGCTGCGAGCTTTTCCAGAAGGATACCATGATCTATCGTATCAAACGCGCGACCAAAGTCAATGTAGACTACGTCTAATTGGCCACTAGCATCCAGTTTATGAGAGACAGCCTGAGTTAGAGTGTGTAGGTTCGTAACTGTAGACTGTCCACGAATGAAACATTGTTGACATTCAGAAATCAAAGATTTTGTATTGAAAGCTATGCAGAAATAAATTACGTTTTCAAAAACCTTTGCAAAGTTGGGTGGAATGGATATTGGCCTGTAGTTCTCAACTCTAGTTCTGTCATATTTTAAAAGATTGGGCTTATTCTTGCTCTTTGCCAGCGCCAAGGAAAAATATCTGTCCTTATTGAAGTATTCATTATTATAGCCAGCGGTCAGCTAAAGCAAGTCTGGTATTGTGAACAAATATACTTGGGATTTGGTCATCGCCAGCTGTATAATCTTGATTGAAAGACGACATTATTCGTATTAGCTCGTCTTCTGAAACGCTGGATAATGTAAATGGAATTTGATGTGGTTGAGAATCATCAAATGAGAATTGAGAGCTATGCTGATATACGGATGAAAACATATTAGCAAAGGCGTTAACTATATCTTGTGGCAAGTCAATTTGTTGGTTGTTATGATATAGTATGTTAGGTATACGTGAAGTGCCACGCCTACTATGTTCAAATATATACTACAATATTCAAATGTGAATGTAATAAATGAACTTTGAGCGACATTCGGCACCTTAAATATTTATAGTTTTCTAGTAAATTAGCCACGATATCTTGGTAGTTTTCACTCTTTTGATTTCCCAGAAAATATTTGCAAATATTTTTAAGTCCATGCTGACAGCTCTAAATTATTCATGGTACGTTCAAAATTTTCATCTTTGAACAGCTTCCTATAATTTGTGGACCAACTAATATTCTTTCGTTACTTTCGCATCAGACAGCTTTGGAAAGTTACACCTTAAGTATTTAAAACAGTAGCCTTCTTTTTCTAATGCTTTAACAAACTGTTTAATCAATCCGAATTTAATGTGTAGAGGGGGTAGAATCACCAAATTAGAACCCACTAACGGCTCAAATTTTATATTAAATTCTCCAGGAACAATGCTTTACGTTAATCTTAGTTAAAACAGATAACAATTTTGCTTTGAATATCTGACGTGCTAGCCTATGTTAGAATACAGATATGTTTAAAACATGCAAAATAATAAAATTTTAGACTGTTAACTCAGTAATCGTGTCGGCTAGTATTATTATCGTTTCTGTAATAGAACAAGTCAAATTGAAATTTAAATTAATAATAATAATATAGGATTATGCGCTATGTTGCTGCGCCAATATTGTAATGGTAAAACTCAAAATAAATTTATTATAATGTATAAATGCTCCCACGTTGCGGAGCCATATGAAATAGAACCTTTAAAATTGAATTTAAAAATAATAATATAAAATTCGAAAATAAAATGAAATAACTTAATTTGCCTGCTAAGCTCAGATCGGTTTCTCGAGGGCAATTCAGATTACTAGAGATGATTAACTAAAAGGTCCCTAAATCATTTATTAGATGTTAATATAAAAAAATACAGTTTTAAAATTTAAACAATAATTATATCCAAAATCAATGATTTTACATGTTTTACAAACTTGATACAATATATGTATTACTTTATACAAAAAAATAATAATAAATTGGTTAAATAACTTTATAATAGATACTTTCAATAATATTTTCATGTAACATTCGTTATATTAAAATGAACAACTCAGCAAGAAATAACAAGGTATGCTACACGATTCATATATGTTTATATACGTACAACACATATCTAAGACATATAGAATTACATTTTAATTCATACATTGAAAACGTTATTCATTTATTGAACATATTTAGCTCACCTAGATAAATATGTTTGCTGTGTGTATTTGAAAATTGATTTATAAACTTTAATTCTTTATTATCAAAATACATTCATTTACAATAATTGTTATCATTTAAATAATACCTTATATTAAAGCTTCTCTCTTCTTTATTCGGCGCTTTCCCGCTGACTCTTCTTTGTTCACGAACAAGACGTGAAGAACCGGCATACTCTGTCAATTGGAGCACAATTTCTTTATCACAAAGATATAATACTTTGCACATTTAATATGTAGATGTAATTTATTTAAATTACAATTAACAACAACACTTTTGGCTGTTGCCAACCCACTACAGGAGTCTTTATTTAAATTATAATTAACAACAACACTTATGGCTGTTGGCGACCCACTACAGGATCTGTTGGATAATAATCCCACTGTGCAAGAAACGTCACAATTCGTTTAAACAACTTCCATTTTAGGTTAAAAACTAACGTTCTAATATGTAATACTGTTAACTTCCAATTAACTTTTGATTTGCACCTCTAATATTGGAAGTTTATACAACGTTATTCCTGAAAGTGTCAGAAACGAGAACTTATAGTCAGTTTATACGACTTCCTTTATATACTAAGAAAGAACGGTTTTGTAGGTATGAATTTCAACTTCAATTTGACTTTGAATGCGCACTTTGACGATTGGAAGTGTATTTAACGTTGTTGCTAAAAACTATAATGACGAAGCGTCACAGTCGTGCACAAGACTTCCTTTTTAGTCTAAAACATAACGTTTACATAAATATGAATAGAAACTTCCAAATAACTTCTAATAAAAATATTAACAGGGAATTGTGATTTTGCTGCTTGGGAGCAGTGCTACTAGCAGTAACGCATTATAACACGAGCAGTGGTACTAGTAAGTTGTACATACGCGGTAAACATCTGTTTAGGTATGTATATTGTAAAAGTTAAGTATTAAATAGATAAACTCCCGTGATTTGTTTAATTTCCATATAATCAATCCCACAAACAATGGGACTAAGAAACAAAGGAAGAATACTCAAGAATTTATTCAAAACGGGAGAGGAAGTTCATAATTCCACTAGAAGGGCCGTAATTTCCAGAAGAATCAAAAGTGAGTATGTACCTCCTATTTAAATTTTACAAGGATCAAAGAGATAAATCAGTACGCGAATGCAATAGGTAGTAGATACAGTAGTAAGTCGCATCGTCTGCCGTGCCATCACAGACAAGCAAAAAGAAATAGACAAATATTTAACCCGGCGTCTGTTTTTTTTTTGTAAACATAAATTTAAGCTGAATAGATTCACATTGCATTCCTTTCCAATTTAATTTAATATTTGAGAAAACGTTTTGTAATTTTATTTAAGGACATATAAAACATTTTATAAATCATTTTACCGTTTTATATTTAAGCATAATTACATACAGGGTGTTAGAAAATTTATTATTTGTTAATTAATGCATGCAAATATGACAATGTTAAGAGACATTTCACCTATTTTGAGCTATTGAAAAACTGCTAAAATGGACACAATAAGAGCTCTGCTTAAATTAATTTTTGAAGTAATGGCGACAGAGGTAATCGGAAGACTTGTGATGCTCCTGCAAAAGCATATATTTGAACATAAAAAAATCATAATGCTGCAATAACTGTACAAAGTGTAAGGTAGAAGGGGATTTCATAAATAATCGAATGACATTTAGAGAAACCACTTCATAATTAAGAACTGACACAGAATTATTCAACTATATAGATGAAAATCTTCATAAAACTAATACCATATTGACGCAGCTGGAAATTGGCTAGTCTCACATACTTGTTTGGATTACATGCATTTAGTATTTAGTATGTTTAGGTGTTGTGAAACGTTTGATTATTTTTTAGGTAAAGGGAAACAGGGAAGTTTAAATGACTGAACAACAAATATCAAACGTATGTGAGCAGTTAAAAGAATTTAGAAATTGTATGCCAAAAAAATTTAATCGCCTTCCACGATCAATTTTAGAAATGGATCGTTGGAAGGCAACATAATTAAGACAATTTTTGTTACATACTGCCCTAATTGTGTTAAAGAGAAATTTAAGTTCAAATCAATTTAATCATTTCTTAAGCTTTCATTGTGCCATTAAAATTTTAGTAGATGAAACTTTATATCATAAATATAACGAGTTTTCTAAAATATTGTTAACTTACTTTATAGAAAATTTTGGTGCTCTTTATGGTAAGAAATATGTCAATCATAATGTACATAATTTAATTCACTTACCAGAAGATACACAAATTTACAAAAATTTGATGCTCTCGATAATTTTAGCGCATTCAAGTTTGAAAACGCAATGCTTGAAATAAAATTATATATGAAAACATCAAACAGACCTCTTAAACAACTTATTAATAAAGTAGATCAAATCAGAAAATATAGCGAAACAGAAACTTCCGAACATATCCCCAACTTGCAAAAGAGATTCCAAATTAGTACCTACGCGTATGTATGCAATTATACACATTTTAAAATGAGGTAAACTGTGTAAAAGTCATTACTATATTATTTTTATATTCCGGTTTTTTAGTTTTCGTATGCTATAGTACAATTTGGCGATACGTCGTATTCTATCATACCATCATCTTGGCTTTAGGAAAATGGCAAATCCTGTTATTGGCTGAATAGTAGGTCCTTGAAACTTAATAGTTCGTGCAGTAGAGCCAGAATCAATTTGGAAACTACACGAAGTTAAACTTTTGGTAAGCTGACGTTTAACTTTTTCATATTCAATACAACATATTTTTTATATTTTAGATTTCTACGAAGAATCATTTTATAAAGAAAAGCATTTTACAAGTTCCTCGTCCTCTTCTTCTTCCTTCTGAAATTAATTTTTCGAATAGAAAACAATTTAAAAGAAAATTAAAAATTAAAAATCCAATTGACGACGACTTACCCCAACTTGAGGAAGAAATTTCTGGTAAATAAAAAAATTACATTTTATATTCACTTTTCAAACTATGTCTATAATAATATCAACTTACAGGTGACAGTGACCCACAAAACACCGATAACCAAATATTTAATATTGAAGAATCGTTTGATAATTTGCGAAAGGAAATTGATGGTACTTAATACATATATTTTGGGAACCATTCAAATACGATTTTATTTACTATTTATTTTAGCCACTGGTAGGTTACTAGCCCTAGAAGAAGTTACGGAAGGAGCTATTGCAATTCATGCCATCCAACCGATTGCGTCAGGTACTGAAGAAAACAACATACAAATTGAAAACAAAGAGAGTAAGCCTTTAATTTTGATTTTTAGCTGCAACGCATGACATACATAGGTGGATACAATGAAAGGAATTTTGTTAACACATACCAACAAAATTTATTAACCAATTATATGGCAACTTTTTGTACTTGGACGAGCCAAAAAAATAATTTTCAACTTTCCTGCTTAAAATCTATATGTATCATAAAAGGTACTCCTAATTTTCTAAAGTAGTTATGTTTGAATTGTAAAATCGAAGCTAATAATTATTTCTTAGAGGGGTAAAAGAAAATTATCCAAAAATTACCGATAGACGTTTCCAGCTAGCAACGATGGAATGTATGAAACATGCAAACCAAGGATACCAGCTGGCGACGACAAATTGAATTTTTTTTTAATCTCAAATTAGATTTATTGTATGTACCTAAATTTAGAAAATTATTATTATTAAGGGATTGTATGCTATTGAACTGTTTTATTAAAATATTTTATATTTCAATATTACAAATTTTCATTTCTCCTAGAAATACTTAATTAATTATTAAATAATTATTATAAAACTGACGCTAGGAAAGGTTTATTAAACTTTCAAATGCGACGTTGCAGAAAGTGTTTTCTTGAAAGTTAACGTAACGTCGTGTGTAAAAGTGCCCGTGACCGCTGCAGTTTATCTTTTATTAACTTGTAAAAAGTAAGTTTAAAGCACCTTAAAAAAGGAAGTTGTCCAAACTTCTCGATGTCAACGTGCAGAGCACATTAAAAATAGAAAGTTGTTAAAACGTTTTCCAATATTCGTTAAATTAACTTCCCAAAAATTTGCTGCGAAGAACGTCGCATTTCAAACATCATAATAACTTTTTGGTGCGACGTTGGTGTGATAAAGTCGCTGGGACAGACATAAGAGCTTCAGGCTACGTGCCTGTAACGTCACAGAAGGTGTAAACGTAAAGTCACAAGGTTACAATGTAACGTTAACACAACGTTTATTGGAAGTATTCTTGCATAGTGGGATGGATTTGTTTGTCAGTAGTATTTTGGCTTTTAAATTATAAAATCATTATGTTGACAAAATAATAGTTGATTGGTCCTTCATGGCAGAGAAAAAGAACTGATACGGTCAATACCTCTAACACTGTGTTTAATCAGTCGGTATATAAAACGCGTGTGAATTTGTTTGAGATTTTATTTACAAGAGTTTTACTTACTTATCATCTAATATCTCGCACATCAGTCGATATTGAATTGATGTTCATTAACGAATGATTACGGAAGTTGACACTCTAAAATTTAACGCATTCCGAATCGTTGACCACAGAAGCAATGTCGTTTTGCTGGTTGTGTTTTGTATTCCGACCAAATTTTGCACGAATTAATTAATGTTTCGTAGGTATATTAGTCCGCAAATTACAAAACGTAATGGCGTCGTCCGCAGAAAGACGTAGTTACGTCGCGTCAGCTCGCCCCCTTACCCCCTCTTGATTCCTCCCTAGTTCTCGTTGGCTCCGAAGCCGGACGGTCTAAAATGCAAGAAAACCGCAAATTAAATTTGACAGAAATATAGGACACGCCGTATTGAATGCGACACTGCACCGACTCTTCGGACCGTGATTTAATGGATTCGCATTGATTCGGATTTCTCTTGAAAATTAACTCCCCAACGCTCTAGGGTTGCAAGTTGCATTAATATTGAAATATATATGGCGGGATGCATGTACAGGTTGTATCACATAAGATGTATTCCTATATATAAATCAATATCTCTAGCAGTTGACTTACGTTATTCATTTTATTATTATTATTAATAATAATAATAATAATATCATTTATTGTCCAACAGCCAAGACCAATTACAGGACAATTTACAATAATAATTAATAACAACAAAAGAAAAGTACGGTAAAACAGAGAAATACATATACACATATCTATATCTACATGAGCAAATAAAATGGAAAATGAAAAAATGGGAAAGTGAAACATATAGTATATAAATCTAACATCACAACACTATATCAACATAAATGGGTCCGGGTTTCGTAGAATATTAAAAAAAAAACGAGAGCTGAGGCGCTCCCTTCGTTCTGCCAAGGAAACCATTTCATGCCGTTCCAGCAGCTAGTTACATTCTGATCCTCTCGCTGGATAGGTGCCATCTATTTTATACGATAAATATTTCAAAGAACGCTTTTGTATACGCTCAATCGTTAATTGAAGGTAAGTATAAATGGAATACCATACAACTGATGCATACTCAAGTCGGCTTCTAACAATTGTTTTGTATAGTGTCTTTAAAGCAAGCATATTTCGAAAGCCACGATACCATCTAATCAGGAATCCCAGAGACTTGGATGATGCACGGCATATGGAATTGACATGTTCTGCAAAGGATAAACGGTTATCGAAGAGAATTCCGAGATCCCTGACTATATCCTTTCTAGCAAGAGGAGTACCATTGACATGATACCTGAACACCATGGGATTGCGCATCTTTGCATGCAACTATACATTTTTCGATATTAAGTCGTAGGCCATTATATGAATACCACTGATTTATCAAAGTGAGGTTGCTTTGCAAATCCACACAATCATCATTATCACTAATCCTCCAAAAGATTTTCAGATCATCAGCATACGCAAGCACATAGTTTATAGATGTTATAAGGTCATTAATGAATAGATTGAAAAGAAGCGGGCTCAAGTTAGAACCCTGCGGCACGCCGGAACGTGCGTGAAAACTATTAGAAATAAAGCCATTATAATGAACATAATCAAGTCTACCAGTAAGGTAAAATGTCAAAAGGTTAGTGAGGTCATACGAAAAACCGAAGGAATCTAATTTTTGTATTAAGAGTGAGTGACCTATGATATCGACAGCATTTGAAAAATCTGTATAGATCACATCCACTTGTTCTCTCCTGTGAAGGGCTTCACTAGTAAACTGAGTGATATGAGCTAAATTCGTTATCGTGGATCTGCCAGAAGTAAAACCATGCTGATGCTCTGAAATCAAATTATTTTCAATTCTATATATGTTTGTATACAAAAGATCTTCAAATATCTTAGAAAAACAAAGCTAAACACATAATTAAGTACATAATTGTGTATATTGGAAAATTATCAAAAAAGTAAGGAACATAATTAAAACATCCGGATGCGAATATATTTCATTTAAAATAAATAACTATGCAAAAATGTATCAAAAACAGTAAAGATAAAATAGACAAAAGTTAAGTCAGGTGAGTATAGGCTTGCTTGCGAAAAGTGTAATAAAGTGCAGATGCAACAGAGAGGGAGAACTATCAAAGCAAGAATAAAAGACCATAAAAAAATTACAACGACAAGAAACCAGATCCAATTTTCTATAATCACTGTCTAGATGACTGATAAATAAAAAAAATAAATAAAAAAAACTTAAATTATTAGAAAACTTGGTTTACTTGATTTTAATATTAAATGGTAAGTTAGAATTAAACAATTCTTTCTCATTATATTTAAAATTTTAATTTGGTCTTCCCCACTCATACTGATGTCACTTTTGCTTGCAAGCACATAAGTACCGATATGTAAACTCAAGTCGTATCATTCATCCACCTGATGAAGCCAAAGCGGCGCAAAAGCTATTGCAATGATCGCTATTGTAAGTAGATGTACAAAAATTAGAATTTTTGTTTTTTACTTTCTTATACGTAGTATAAAGAAGTACATATTGTCTGCCTGTTTGTCTCTCTGTCTGACAATAATAGCGGCTAAACGGTAAAAGATATTAATACAAAACTTTACATTTAGAAATATAATCTTCTTCGGGAGATATTATTATTGTTTCAGTGAAAACGGTAGACGGAAGTAGTAGTTTACTTGAGTTAAAAAATATTCAGTTACTAGGTTTATAAAAATATGTAAAATAAAAAAATACTCAAAAGTGAATTTTAGAATAATTTAGTAGAAAGCTTTTTCAAAAATTCTGAAGGAAGTACATTTTTACACTTATCGAAAGACAGACTTTTGCAAATATCTCTCTAATTATAAAATTAAAGTAGATTTAATAAGAATAAAAAAATATTGAGAAATTTATTTGGAACAACTTTTAGTTTTATCGAAAAGAACTTTTTGCACATATATTTATACAAATAGTTTTAGCTTGATTTTGAATAATTTTTATATAAACGAAATTTCGAAATTCGGACCGGAAGTAATACTTTTGCTCATCAAACTGTATATCTTGCAAAGTATGCATTCTACAGATATTTATTAAGATGATGTAAGTAAGTGTTTACAAATTAATTTAAAACAACTTTTTAAAAATCTTTTCCCTGGGATTCGCATTGTTCATATCTAACCCATAAACAAACAAATGACCATTTTGAAGAAATATATTTATCAGGAGTTGTTTGAATTGTGGTTTTGTTATATTAAATTAATCAAGTAAAATACACAGTCAGTTCAATTGCTTTACAATCGTGTTTTTTTAATTTCTTTTAAATATTTTTATGAAAATATCCTATCGTAATTCTTAGGTCACTAAATTGTTTTGTAATCAAATATATATAAAGTGTACTTTGATTAAAATTTACAATGATAGACATTTTTGTTTTAAATAATTTGTAGATGACTTTGAGGGATGCTTTTGTCAATTTCATGGTTATAGTTGTCAATTTAAATCAGGAGTTATACTTACTTTGCATTTATTTTCGTATCTTACAAAATTAAGATTTTGATTTAACGCGTGCGCTGGACAGACTATGTCACAAATTCTATCTCTATCCTAGTTGGTACGAAAAATTATACATAATATATAAGATACAGCATAAGCAATAAGGTGTGGTTCTGATCAACGTTACGCTCCTTAAGCTGCGCTTGGAAACTCTGCGCATTTCACCTGTAAGTTTTTTGTTTCACTATTTACATCACAAATACTTGACTTGGGTTATTAAGTATTAAAATTTAATAAAATAATGTATATATATATATAATCTTTTTACCCAATTAGGGTGTCGGGGTTTGCATTCTACATTACTTATACCAAAATTGACGCCATTTCTTTCTATCCTGGGCTATCTTTTTCGCTTCACTCGATGTTTTGCCACCTTTCGTCAACATTTTTACAATTACGTTGTCTCACGTTTGTCTCAGCCTGCCTCTAAATCCTCCACCTGAACTTCTTGATTTCCATACTGCCTTGACTGGAAAATTGAAATGACAACTCTGCCCTGATCTTTCATATCTAATTCTATTTCCTCTTGTCACACCCGTGGCTCGTCTAAGATATCGCATCTCTGCCGCCTGCAACATGCTCTTCTGTCTTATATAGGCCTGTATATTGTTGTGTATACTTTCATTTTTATTTGTTTTGTTATTTCTTTCTTATTCATAAATCCTCTGCTCATAACGTAATACATTTTATTAGCTTTTTGAATTCTTTGATTTATGTATCTCAATATCGTTGTTTTCATTGTCTTCCACTTCAGCGCCTAAATATTTGAATGTGTCCACCTGTTCAATTTTATCCCATCTATACATATATTCATATTATCTCTTTCTCTTGCTACAATCATTACCTTTGTTTTCATCTTAGTTAATTTAATTCCTTTTTTCTCCAATATATCATTCCATACTTCTAAATTTTCTTTCAATTTCTTTTCGCTATCTGAAAGAATTACAACATCATCGGCAAAATCACAGTCTGTGATCTCAATATTATTCAATTCTCTATAGCCTATAAACATTGACTTGGTCCATTGTCTGGTCTCATTGATGATGTCATCCATATAAGTTATGAACAGTAATGGACTGAGTCCACCACCCTGTCTAACTCCTCCTCTTGCTCTAAATAAATCTGACTTGAAGTTATTCTTAATTATGTAATTATTGGTTTCCTCATATAGACATTTGATTGCTTTTACTAGTTCATTGTTAATGTTTCTTTCCTCCAGGCTTTTCCATATACTTTCCCTAGGTATGCTGTCAAACGCTTTTTCCATATCCATAAAAGCCAAGTAGGTTGTTTTTACCTTTAATTAGCCTTCTACTCGTTATTTCTTTAATTGTAAATATATGTTCTTGGGCACTTCTTCCTATTCTAAACCCATTTTATGATTTATTAAGTGTTGGTACGACCACTTTTCTAAGTTTTCTTTTCAAAATTTGTTCATATACTTTTACCACTCTATTTAAAATAGATTTGCTTTTAGAATAGATCTCCAAAAGCAGATCTACTCTAAAATCTCCCATATTCTTAAACATCTCTGCTGATATTTTGTCATGCCCTGGAGTTTTTCCATTTCTTAAATTCCTGATTCCTTCTTTCAATTCTTCTTTATCTATGTTTAATAGACTTTCAAAGTATTCTTTCCACCTATTCATCACTTGTGTTTCTTCGGTTATCAGTGTACCGTCTGCATTTTTAATTGCCCTTGTAGATAGTTTCTGATTCCCTTTACTATCTCTTTCAAGTTTTTCTCCAAATTTTCCCACGACTTTTGTTTAGCTTCTTTTACAAAGTATTTAACTCTCTTGCTCTGTTCTTTGTATGAATTTGGGGTTTCTTCTGTTGAATGACTCAGGTATTTCTTCAATTTTTTCTTTTTGTTTTTAACTTGTTTTAGTTCATCTGACCACTAGGCCACCAGTTTGTTTCGCATTTTTATTAACTTTTATTGTTCCACATACCTCTTTTGCCGCCCCTAGCATGATATTTTTAAAAGCTTTCTACAATTCTTCCACTTTTACATTATCTTTATTCTTTATCAAATTCGCCATTTCTTTGTCTACCTTTTCTTTAAAATGCGTTGCTCTTCTCTGTTTCGCAACTTGATTGATCTTATATTCTCGATAGTTTTTGCTCGATAATTACTTTTATGTTTGTATATTTTAATCCTGGTTCCAATAGGTATTGATTATCGTTTATTTCGTTATACCTTTTCACTCTCACGTTCATTATTGATACTTTATTACTTTTCTCTACTATAATATAGTCTATAATTGACTTCTCACCTCTGCTGGGTGTCATCCTGGTGTACTTGTGCATGTCTATGTGTTGGTAAAAAGTGTTTGCTATAACCATCCATTCCATTTTATTTCTTACTTGCCAATAAGCTCATGATAAGTCTATCATCATCAGTTATACCAACTCTGCTGTTTAAAATTCCTATTAAAATAATAAATTAATAATAAAATAATGTATGACTTTTAAATTGTTTTTAACAACCCCTACTACTTTCAACTTTAATTCATTTACGTGCTGCGATTTTAGCAACACTTAACATCTACATTATAATTTTTTATAGTTAACATTTGTAATTTATTAGTTTGTAGGTAATTACGTACCCAATATAATATTTACACAAGTTATTTTAAAACATGCTTAAGTATTACACTGTTATTATTTATGCAAGTGTTATACCTTTTTCCAATATTTTAATTACTTTTCTAACAGTATGCCTGTCAATGTCATGCAAAGTTTTATTCTCTCTTAGTTCATAAATTGTTTGAGAAGTTCTTTTTTAAAATTATTTTTTTATAATCCATAAAAAGAAATCCGATATAGACCAATCAGAAAAAGAAAGCGGCGATGCAATTCCTTCTTTTTTCTTCTGTCTATGCGATTAGACAAATTAAAATTATTATATATTTCTTGTTATTTTTCATCAAGGAAAATAGCTGATGGATATATATTGTAACTGCTCTGTCTTTTTTATTAACGACCATCCAAAAAGTTAGTAAGGATCTTTGTGGCCTTAACAAGTATATTTCAGATTATATTCGTCGAGCATATCTGTTACTCAATTTATTAGAAGGCCTAAATTAATTTACTTAAGTTCATTCAGTATATCTACTAATTTTCATTACAACATTCATGCATGCTAATATGCACTAAATTTCCCAAAATTCATTTGTAGGACATCTAGTGTCTTACATATATAAATATGTATGTAGAACACTTCCGGGGTGGTAAGCTTCCCTAAGGGGCAGTTCGACCACCAAAACACGCGTCCTTCGAACATCTTATTTTAGCACACACACTAACTCTCGCCTTGCTGCCCCGAATCGCAATGATCTCATTCGTATTGACCGACAACCACGTCTGACCTCAACTTTCTTTTCTTTCCATTCTTCGGACTTGCCATTATTTGTGTTCCGCTTATATGCTTCTATATATATATATATATTTCTGTGCAAAATCCCGAATCAAAATATGTCGTTGCACTTTTCTTCGTTGTTTGTTATTCTTCATTTTATTTTTGTATTTTACATAGGGATAAAGTTTGTGAGTGTAAGAATGTACTATTTATAATATCACACGTAAATACCTTTTAAATTGGTTACATTAAATGTATAGGTGTGACTTTACATTTTTATTTATTTGCATGGCAAGACTATCAGGGTTATTGTGTGCTACTGCTGTACACTTTAGAACAATGCGACTTGTTCGCATCTGTAAAATAATAATGTGATGAAGTAATAAGTAATAAATATGAATACACAGAAATATTTTTCAAGAAAGAACATTATTTAAACTTTGATATTAACGGTGCGGTCTTCGATGCCTAACCCTAACGGGGGTCCATAGATGGAGCTGTGATTGCATATGGATTTTTTGCAGTTTTTATTATAACTCTTGATCAGTAGAGAAACAAACAGAGAAATATTTATAATAAAGATAGTAATACAACAAAAATTAATACAGAAAGTGTTCCTAAATTCGAATTGAAACACCCATCTAATGGGCTTTTTCGGTACCATTTTAGGCGAAACAAAAAATCAAAATTAATTTTTTTTCGGATTCGACATCAGCATAGTGCCTTTTATAAATTGAGTTAATTTCGTTCTGTTTCTTCCAAATTTACTAATTTTATGATTTTTTTTTGAAAAAACTAAAGGCACTAGGATTTTCAAAATAACTCAACCTGATGAGTGTGTTTAACATTTACTGTGTGAAAATTTCATTGTTCTTGATTTACAACTTTTCGTTAAAATGGTACCGATATTCCTTATGGACATAAAACACGGGCGAACCCCAGCCGTAAAGAAAGACTTTATGAATTCTTGAAATTGACAATAAATTAAACTAAATTAATCAATTTCTGTATGCTTAGATTATGTATTAGATATATCTATATAAAAAAATCACTTAAATCTTCTGCTAAACTGTATTATAGCAATTTAATATGCGATACAGGTAAAAATGGTCCTGTGTGAATGTTATTATGAACGTTCGTGATACATGGTTAAGAACTATCGATAAAGATCTTTTGTAGTGGCAATACTTCTAGATTTGAACAGAGTAGGTTACTGAGAGAGACTTATTAATTAGTGAACTATAGGTGTTAGAAATTAAGGATAATGTTGGACTTTGGTTAAAGTCATATTTGACAGATACGCTGCAAAATGTAAAATTAATATCAAATTTTGTAAAAATAAACTTTCGTGTACCTTAAGGAAGGGTACTGGGTTCATTTCTGTTTAATGTGTATATAAATGATTTACTTATGAGTGTAAAGTATTGCAATATGTCTATATTCGTTGACGACTGAGTGACATTATTATGTGTATTTATGAGGGGAGATAATTAAGGATCAAATATTTACTAAAGTGGTTTTAATTTATGAAAGCTATTTTATATGTATTTTTTTTAGAATGTAAGTTCATGAGTGTTGTAGGGCTATGTGTTAAATTTAATTGTACCTTTGAATATTATAGAAACAAAATATAAGATGATATAAAATAATTGCATTTACTTAATAAACATATGTATGGCTATATGTCACTCTATTAGCTGATCTATATACGAAGTATAATTTACACTTTTATTAAAGTTAAAAAAAAAATCCTGAATATAAGTGCCAACAACTGCAAAAATTTAAAGTTTTTAGATTCATCGCGACATGACTAACGAAAATTGATTTGAGTCATAGTTCTAATTACGTCTTTCTGTAACATAACCTTACTTCTATTTTCCAATTGAACTAAACAGTAACGTAGCTGAGAATAAATAACGGAAGACCAGCGACAGACCGCTATATGCAGCTTCTGTCAGAAGATCCTTAGATTTGAGAACCATCAATATCGCTGAGAGAAACACATATCAACTAGTTTGCCTTGGCGAACCCAGAAACGAGTCTGAAAGACGTGTCTACGGTTGCTTTGCGGAATTTACCCAGTAGTTTCCACTTTATTGTTTTTTAAATAGCCGCAATAATTCCTTTTATGATTTATGCGACGATGTGTAAGTCAGTATTTAAATGTACTCATTAGGGACGACATTTACTATAATTCAATCTTCTTTCAACGATGGTTTGACCTATATCTAGCAAACGACTTACTTCACGGGTATAGACGTGTGGATTTTCTGTTATTGCTATAAGAATTCGTAATCGATTTTTGTCATTTATCACATATACATACCTATAGGTTTCCATGGTTTTGAACAAGGAATACTACCAGTAGTAATGAAAGTGCTTACTGCTCCTTTAAATGCATCTGTTGTGGGACATGTTCTGCTAGTAAATCTCTGGGCTAATACATAATTTCCTTGACATTTCTGTTAAGAACTTAACACCTTTTATTTTATTTTTTATGTTGTTTCTTGCTTTTATAAATGAATGTTTTTCTTCATTTTTTATGTATTATTATATTTTTGTAATGTATGTTTTATATTTTCGCTTTTCTTTGTATTATCATATTTGTATGTATTTCTTACTTACAAATTTATAGATATTGTGAGAATACTGATGCGGAGCTGGTTTCGGAGCGTATACAGTCTCAGCGGCTGAGTTTATTGTCTGCCCGCCCGGCTACACGACTGTGCACCGAAGGCGATGCGAGACCTCCTATGTATGCGTACGGACTGCAGTGTCTGACACCTGCACATATATAGGGGCGATAGCTTCTCTAACGGTTCACATGTATATATGCTGTTCGATGCCGAGCGACCCCGACATATCGACGCATACAGAAATTAAATAAATGTGTATTTGAACTGAAATTTGAGTTTTATTTTAGGGTACTTTCAAAATAGGAAGTTTCCTTAACAATTCCTCTAGTACTAAAATACAGTATTCAAATAAAAAAACATATATTTTTGAAAACAATTACTTTTAAGCCAAAATGTCTCATGTAATTTTAATCCAATAAAAGAATAAAATATGTTTGTAGTAGGACCTTTTCTTATGAACAATACAAAAAGAATGTGTCCATCTAATATGTCGTTTTCGAGAAATATAATTTTCTAAAAGCATTGCATTTTTTAGAAAAATGGTAACAAGTCGAAAACTATAGATTTAGGGCCTATACTATCATTACTTTTTGACTAAGAATGTCACAATATGCCTTCCTTAGGGAGATGACTCACCCTGTATATACATTTTTTTAATGTCTCAGCTTGTTTCAGGAACAAAGTATCGCCTAGAGAGGTTTGATTCATTGTAGCAATCTGTTGTTCGTCTGAAAAGGATAATTTAATCAAGTGCAGTTCCACGTATTCAATTATTCAATAAACAGTTCGGCAAAAACTTCTAACTAATTTACATAATCAAATGTCCGTGTATAATCCACGTCATCAGTAATAAAAATATTTCAAAGTACTTTTATTTAAAAAAAATATATCTAGAGATCTAGTAGTATAGAATTTGTCGGGACTGTACTAATGACAATAAAAGAATTCGAATTTGATTTTCTATTTTTAGCATTTAAAGGAAAACATTTCCGAAAGCAATAACAACGTCTATCTAAAAGAACAAGTTCGCCTTCCATAAACTTAAACGTATAGCTTTTACATGCATACAGGAAATCGACAAATACATAAAAAGACAAATAATGACAAACAAGTTCTTTTTCAAGCTCCGGATACTTGTTCCCCTGCACCGTAAAATTGATTGAGTTTTTATGTTAATTCTGTTTCAACTAAGGTTTATAAATTGTCATGTTCTGCGTAGCGGAACGTATAAATGACATTGTTTATCGTATATGTTAAAGAAACAGTCTTAAAAAAAAAAGAAACACAATGATTGAATGTTGAGAGCGAAATGAATGTTAGTAAACACAGGAGTTTTACAAGAACACTGTTATTGGTATAATTTTTGAAACGTAGTTGATATTATTTATTTTAATAAATAGAAAGGATATATAAATATTTAAAAGAAATTCATGTGGATGAATTAGTTATAATTGAAACATTTCTGAGGCTTTTCCCAACGTAAGAAAATTAGAATATGAAAACAGTAGGTATGTACCTACATATTTTTGTAAAGAATGTAGCAATTTTGTCAGTACTTTAAAACTTCTAAATCCTTACAAAGATATTTAAGGAGATATAGAGAAAATTTAGTTTTAGAATCATCTTCATTGGTGAAAAAAATTCGAGGATTTTTTAATGCACTTTCATGTAAACAATTTTTTTGAAACGGTATGGTGTGAGATTTGTAGTCGGGCGCTGGACACTCCGATTATAGTATGCGGCGTGGTGTCAAGTTCAGTTTGGGCGTGCACGAATTCGGCACAATATAATCTCCAACTACTTGTACCCTTTCCTTTCCTGAACCACATACATGAATTGGGAACCTCATTACATACCTAATCCATATCCTGTTGATAAGCTCCGTTCGTTTGTTATTTTCTATAATTTTAGCTGGAAGTACTTGACTTATCTTGAGTTCAAAATGACCAATGGGGTAACATCTACATATAGTTTATTTCAAATTATAAGAATATAATTTTGAACGGTTCTAATGCTTTTATTGCACCACCTGCGGCAATAACTACCTGGCCGCTCAACACGATTACCTTTTACGCAAACAAACTGAAAAAACACAAAAATAATTGTCGTCACAGAAGGTGGTGCAATAAAAGCATTGATTGTATATGCGTTTTAGTAAGCTTTCTTATCCAGGAAAAATTTTAAACGCAACTAAAACACGAATGTAGTATAAAAATATATTTATTAATTTATTGCGAAACAAATTTTAATTGGATATCATTATTACAGTGAGAAAAGGAAGATAGAAGAAGACATTGCAGAAAAATCCTCAAAAATTATTCAGTCAGCATTGAAAAATCGTACAGACGCAATGGACACTTTGACTATGAAAGACGTCAACTACATAAGAAATAATGTCTATAACAAGAGAAAGAAAATGCAGTCTACTTTGCCGACCAGTGCACAATAAACCATCAAAATTTTACAAGATTTGCAATGTAAAATGATTAAAGGGAAATTTGGGCTAATTGCACTAGTTCTATCACTAGAACAGCTAACTGTTGTGAATCATTTCATTCAAAATTTAATGAATGTTTTTATAAAAGGCATCCATCGTTATTTGTTTTTATTAATATTTTAAACAATTTTCAAACCGAGACTTATATTAAATTAAATAGTGTTTAAGAACCTATGCGCTGCAAGGATCCTAAAACAAAAAGATTTTTTAACAACAAGAAATCCATTTGTTAGTGATATTAGCTGACTAAAAACCCATTAAGAAGAGCAAAAAAAGAAATCATCACATATAAGCATATCATGCAGCCGATAGATTCTTCTGATGATACTATTAGTTTTTCAGAGATATGAATGCAAAAGATTTTATGGGAAAATAGGTGTTGTCGTGATCTCGCCAGTAAAAAAATCGAGCTGCCTGATGGGAATGGCAAAGGGCTAAGTAAAGGAATCGCAAGGAAAATGACTTGCAAAATGATGGTGTGATTTCTGCAACAAATTCAGAAGATGATCTGTACTACAAGCAGAACATCCTATAAACAGGAAATAACCTACAAGTGTTCATGATTGGGTTGATGGCAATCTGAGAAAAGCAAAAAATTAAATTCATTTACTGGTTCCCAACATATTACGTCCCTAATTTTAGAATAACAAATTCCAATCAGATTCTTCAAGTTTCTTTTCCCTGACAGTATTCTAGAGCATATTACAGGACGAGCTAACTTATACTTAGTGCAACAATGTTGAGACAAACCAGTCAACATACAAAGTCACGAAATTGAGCAATTTAAAGGAATTACTGTCTAGGGATTCATAATGCAGATTCCTTCTATAAAACATTATTGGAATATCAATATTTATTATCGAGCAGTAAGCAACGTGATGAGTTGTGGTGGGTTCGAAGAAATCAAGTGGTTTCTGCGCAATAATAATAATGATAACATAATTGCAGAGTCAAATAAGAGATCTATAAGTCTCCAAAAAAGAATTTTTAGCTGTTGAACAGACAGTACTAACAAACTAGCTAAAGTGATATACCCCAAAAAAGCCGCATAAATGAGACATCAAGAATTTTTTTTTCTTATTCTTTTGTAAGAACTCACCTATTTTTGATATTTATGTTAGGATTCGAATACCTTGGTTTGATAATAAAATCTATAACATTATATAAACTTGTTTGTGCTCGCTCTTTTGAGATGGGACATGTTTCTACATAAGAAGCAGCTACGCCGCACCATCAATTTGGTTGCTACAGCATACAATACCAAATTCCATTTTGTTTTAATTGAGAGAAACTGTAATTTACGATTTCATAATAAATGAACTTTACTCTGAACGTTGTACTGAATAAATTGTATTCAAAATTTGGATATCATTTTGTAGTTACACGATGTTCTACATATTGCACAAACTATTTTGTTAAAAGTTAAGTCATTTAGACGGATATGCTTTTTTTAAGTTTCTTTCGTCAAAATAAGACTCAAATTTGCATGTAATTTTTTTTTATCGAAAAATAAAAATTCATACGGTAAAGTGTTATTGTAATTTTGGTCACGATGAACGGTTTATGACTAGAATACAGAAGTTAATGATAGATAAATCAAAAAACCTACCGAATAACGATTTTTTGATAGATAGTTGTGTAGCCAAAATACATTTATCTATGTAATATAACAGTTGCCTTTTGCGTTATGCATAAAGCAATAACATCATAATTAATTATATCTCAATTCACGTCTAGCTTAATTGAACATAAATTTATTATTTACTGATACACTGAATTTGATTTATATTTGGATAATGTATAAATTATTCTGTCTTTATTCAATGGGCGGCGATTTTCTCTTATAATTAATGCATAATCTCATATAGATTATAATCGGTTAATCGCAAGATTTATTTAAACACCAACAATCATTATATACAGGTGCCCCACCGAAAACGAAACAGATTGAATATCTCGAAGGAGAAAACTTTTTTGAAAAAACGCAAAAACAGGTCGATTTTTGATCCAAGGGGGACACCCTTCCATCATATCCTCAACTGTGATACGTCATCTCCCTCCCCTCCATCACTCTAACCATTACAATTTAAATAGGGAAAGTACTAAATACGATACATCATTGAAAAGGTAATTGTACAGAGAATTCAGCAATGAGATTGTTGGTTGCGCTATTTTTGATTTTAGCGCCCTCTAGCGGGAAAAAAAAGGTTACGTATTTCACAATGTGACACATCATTTCAAAGCTAATTTTATTAGCAATTTAATGCACAATTGAAAAAAAAATAATCGAAAAACCTTGCAGAGCTCTAATATTAGAAACTACGAACTTATTAGTTTATAAAAGACGCTGACAGCCTATACTTGAGAATGATGACAAATAAATGTCAAAAATATTACGTATTTAGTTGCTAATAAAATTAGCTTTGAAATGATGTGTCACATTGTGGAATACGTAACCGTTTTTTTCCCGCTAGAGGGCGCTAAAATCAAAAATAGCGTAACCAACAATCACTTTGCTGAATTCTCCGTACAATTACCTTTTCAATGATGTATTGTATATACTACTTTCCCTATTTAAATTGTAATGGTAAGAGTGATGGAGGGGAGGAGAATGACGTATCACAGTTGAAGATATGATGGGAGGGTGCCCCCCCTTGGATCAAAAATCGACCTGTTTTTGCGTTTTTTCAAAAAAGTTTTCTCCTTCAAGATATTCAATCTGTTTCGTTTTCGGTGGGGCACCTGTATATATAAATATATATAATTGAACAAATTAACTAGCTTTTTTTGGCAGTAGCGGCAAATGATTAGCAAATAATAACAAAATGATAATTGACTATCATCTAACAAATTACAACGACAAACATAGAAAGAATGTAAAATTAAATATGTATTATAAGCGAAAATGTAAACAAACAAGCATAGGACAGCCGGTACTACTTAAGCTGTCCCACCAAAAGGTTTAGCATAAACATGCATTTAATGCAAATACATAAATAAGAGAACGCCGCAACTATGTAATTAAGAATTACGAGTAGAGCTGTTGATACTATTCATGTGAATTAGTTAGAAAGCAATAATGAATCTTAGGCGAAATAACCAATCTCGTCACACAATAATAGTAATGTGTGTCTAAGATATAATATAGAATTTTTTTCAGTAAATGAAAATATGCAACTGTTAATATGTGTTAGGAGCTACAGATATAGTATGTTTCTACCTTGTTTGGTTTCGTCAGTGTAGCATAACTAAGAAGGTGTGTGTTCAAACACTAATATGTGTAGATTAAAAAATATGTAGTATTACCTTAAAATGTAAATCCAATTGACTAATTGACTCACATGAATAGTATCAACAACACTATTAATAATTTTTAATTACATAGTTGCGTCGTTATTATTTATGTATTTGTATTAAATCCATGTTTATGGTAGACCTAAAGCTTTTGGTGGGATTGCATAAATAGTACCGGCCCATGCTTATTTGTATACATTCTTACTTATACATATTTGATTTTACATTCTGTATTTGGCATTATAATTTTTTTAGATGACAGCCAATTGCCATTTCATTATTACTTGTTAATCATTTGTCGCTACTGCCGAGAAAGCTAGTCCATTTTTTACTTTCTTATACGTAGTATAAGGAAATATTGTGGTGACGATAATTAAATTGAAATTTAGAATAAATACGCGAAATATTGTATCGCGTGCAGATGCGATCCCGAGCCGCCTGGGTGTAAGGCCGGCACGTTACCATTAGACCAGCGCGGGTACTCGTATGAGAATTATAATATCGTCTATTTGTATATATACATGCGTACGTATGAATTTTTGAAGTGAAAACTTGATCAGACCGAGCGAAATGTACTAGAATAATGTATACACAATAATAATAAATATATATTTTTTAAATGTAATATAGAACGAGAATGGAAAATGGAAATGTAAATGAATATAGAACAAAAAAAAAGTTGTATTTCGTATTATTCACCTCGCCTTGATGAAGTTTTCACTTCTGCCGTGTGGTCTTAAGCACACCCATTTTTCGTTTAACCTTTTTAATGTTATTATTTTAGTTTTCCCTCTTCAGGCTTTCAGTTATTGGTTTAGTTTTTCACTTTGTAGTTTTTTAGATAGCTAACTTTTTAGTTATGTAGTTTTTAGGCATGTAAACTTAACTTTTTTTCTTTCTTTGTTTCACGGAACATATTTAGTTCTTAAGTTTTCTAGTTTGTTAATTAACAGGTTTCAGTTTCTTGTTTTACTGTTTTCAGTTTTCATTTTCTGAATTTTCTAGTTTTGTGTTGCTCAGGTTTTCTGTTTTTGAGTTTTCGAATTATTCAGGATGCCAAATTTCCGGGATTGCAGAATTTTAGGTTCCCAGGTTTTCAGTTTTTTATTTTAATTGTTAGTATTTTAGTTTTGAGTCTTTTCGTTTTCAGGCATTGAGATTTTAACTCTATAGTTTCTCAGTTTTCTAGTTCTTTGCGCTTATTGCTTACTGTTTTGTTTTAGTGGGACAAAATTTCACGTAATTTGTTCTTACACATCTATTTATTTTTTGCTCCTACTTCGTACATGTTTACTATTCCTTTACCTTTCCAAGATTTGAGTTTTTAGATGTTATTTATTTTATAATTTTTAGTCGTTTAGTTTGTTAGGTTTGGTAGTTTTCTAATTTACTTTTTATTACGTTTTAAGTTTTATTATATTTAGTTATTTTCAATGATTGTTGGATGCTCCTTTGTTTTTTTCAGTTTTTCGTTGGACATGACCTTTTTATAATAACGTTTATATTTACTATCATTTATTTATTATCACGTTGTATGTGTAATTTATAACTATATTGAATGTTACAATGTATCTTTGCTTATGTACTGCAGTACCTACTGCTTACATTTTAGTAGAAATATTAATATATTCAGGATAGGTCTATAAAGGTCATAAATAACAAAGAGTAGTTAATCAAAGACTAATTTTTTGCAAGTTTTTGCAAGCATTTAACAAATAAATATTTTGTAGACAAGAAGTTTATTTTCTTGCAGTTTCGTTACATATGCAAACAGAAATATACAAATCCAATAAAAACTCCTTGATAAAAAAAATTGTGCAGTGAAATTTTGAAATAGCACGCTTTATTAATAGCAATAATTGCAAACGAATACTCCGGAACGATTAACCGTATTCATTCAAGCGGTTCACCTGTGATATTTTACAATAACAGTTGGGCGTCATCTGCTCCGTATTGTCGGTTTTATTGCTACCGAAAAATTTCGGATACGTGTAGTACGTGAAAGTTATAGCTTTTCATTTGGCAAAATTTTGCTTTTTAACGGTCCGCGCAGTTACGGAATTACTTCTCGAAACTGAATGAGACCCGATGCGGCTTTATTTCACGGGATGTACGCAGAGCTACATTTTCATTTTCCATTACATGTAGGGAGGAACACGTGTATTGTTGACCCAGATCGCATAAACTCTTGCGACCAATAAACAATTCCACTGATTAAAACTAAATCAAGAGGTGCAATCTCATAAAGAAAAATACAACAAAACTCTTGTCTGCATGTGTGTGACCCTGCATGTGGAAATAGTTATTTACGAACCAAGTGCGGGAAGACGGTTTTCCCGCATGAGCGCACATTGTAAGCACGAGCGACCGCAGGAAGCGAGTGCTTTTAATTGCGCGAATGCGTGGAAGATGTCTTCACGCAAGTGGTTTGTACAATATTTTTTGTACGAGCATTAAATTAAAAGTCTTAGTTTTAATACATCAAAATTCAGAGCAAACATAAATGCAACAGGCAATGATTATTGTTTACTATAACATTCAAATATATTCCCTTGATATTGTATATATATATACATACATACCTATTCAGATCTTGACGACTTAATTTTATACTTGCCTACATAGATTAATAGTACTATTTAAAAAGGAATTAATGCATATATATGCATTTGGAATATGACAGTTCTATTGTTACTAGAAACAATTGCAAACGCAACTAAATATGGTGTCAATTCAACAAGTATAGAAGTAATTGTTTCAGTTGACATTTATATTTTTGCAGCAATTTGCCAGTTTCTTTTTCAAGTGCACAATTTTCTACAAAATCTATGTCTGATAATTCATGTACTCCTCCCGAAATTCGGGAAGCTGCAAATGCGGCGGTACAAAATTTGCTGCCAATAAAATCAAAACGACGATATGAAGTTGTCTATAAAAAATTTGTACAATGGTGCAAAGACAAAAATATTAGAAATTATACTGAAAATTGTTTATTGGCATATTTTCAAGGCTTTTCTAGCAAAAAGTCATTGTGGCCAACCTATTCAATGTTGAAGTCCTGTTTAATTATTTACAACAATATCAATATATCAAAATTCGAAAAACTAATCGCCTTTCTCAAAAGAGAAACAGAACACCAGTCTTCGAAGAAATCAAAAATTCTCGAGATTGAACACATTGAAAGATTTATTGCAGAAGCTCCGGATTCCTCATATCTTTTAATGAAGGTTTTATTATACATAATTCTTTCAAGTTTATTTATGTATTATTAAATATTACATTTCAATTTAGGTGGTATTAATAATGGGTATTGCTGGAGCATGTCGCCGGGAAGAATTATGTAAAATGTCCATTGATGATATCGAGTTCAAAGCAGATGTGATATGTGTAACTGTACCAGAAACAAAGAATAATATATGCCGTCGCTTTGCAGTGATCAATCCTGCATGGATTAAATTGGTTCTAAAATATAAAGAATTAAGAAACACAGTAAATACTAGGTTTTTTTTAACATACCGTAATAAAAAATGTGTTAATACTCCAGCGGGTCTAAACACAATTGGAAAAATTCCTTCAAAAATTGCTGAATACCTTCGCTTAGACAGTCCTGGTCAATATACAGGTCACTGCTTCCGCAGAAGTTCCGCTACTCTTCTTGCGAACAATGGGGGGGACTTGTTGACCCTTAAAAGACATGGGGGTTGGCGTTCTTCAACAGTGGCCGAGGGTTATGTAGAAAA
The DNA here is from genome assembly GCA_963170755.1 of Amphimallon solstitiale. NCBI lineage: Eukaryota > Metazoa > Arthropoda > Insecta > Coleoptera > Scarabaeidae > Amphimallon > Amphimallon solstitiale. The sequence continues at coordinate 85,089,878 of OY720678.1, read as the reverse complement.
CTCCCTGCATAGCAGGAAAATGATTGCAGATAAAATAATGAAACCAGGACCACTTTCTACTACTACAAGTTATAACATAATGCAACCAGGACCATCATCTGTGACTGCAACTTATACACCTGAATCTGTAAATGTTGCACAAACTTTATCAGTTGCAAACCAAGCCACTCCAGGAACTTCGATTTCTAATTGTCAAAATTTTACTGTAAATGTTAACAATAATATCTGTAATAGTTGTAGATCTTCCCAAAATAAAAATATTGTTGATTAATGTGATTAGTATCACACCTAAAATAGATTACCTAATTAATTTCAGAATTTCATGTACGTATCTATTACTCACCTTTCCATAAAATTAAATTATTATATTCTTACACATGGCAAACATGAGGTATTTATTCTGATATTTATAAATTTATAGTACATTATTGCGTTCTTTGATTTAATTACAATTTATTAGAATAGCCAATATGAATATCTTCAGATAGATGGCGCCACAATTTTTTTCGATGAATTTTTAATTATTACTCCTATTTCCCCAACTTTTAGTGAAGAATAGTGGAGGGAAGTAGCATTTTATAGACTAAATGTTATTACTATCAAGTTACATTTTTTTTTAAATGTCCCAAAGTGCCAGTGTTTTTTTCAATTTTTACAGTCGCCTCAACCGGGAAAACGTACTTCCCAGTCGAGCTACACGTGCGCCAATTATGACTTTACAGGCGGCGAGTACAAAAAGTTAATTTACATCACAATAGATGGCTGAACGAAGCACTTTCATGAAAGCATCGAAAGTTTAGTATAATATATGTATTCGCGTGATCAATGCAACTGCACCCGCGTGATTTTTAATTTATAATTTTGAATATTTTCTTTTCCCTTAACTAAAGCATGCAACATAAAATTTGAATTTATTGAAAAAAATAATATTTATCGATACGTATTATTTGCGTCGCATATGTTATTCCGTTTTAAAATATTCGATTTAAAATATTTAGTTTATGAAGGAGTCTTTGTTCAAATTTAAGATCGGCGACGTATGCATTTTTGTCCACGTTATCTAAATGTTCTCATAGTTTGTTTATGGAATTTTCTGGTGGCGTGATCCAACAACGCCTTTCCGACGCCTCAATTTTCTAGAATGTTCTTGTCTTTCTTCTCCCACCTCCGAGTCTTTAAAAGAGCGAAGCACGTCCAAAATGATTCACTATTACACCACCATAGCATCATTATTAAAACTTTATTTTCACTTCAGTAAGTAACCGTAATTAGTGAAGTGGTAGTTCAATAAGTATTAGCTGAGGCTCCCGGTGTCGAGTCGCTAGCCCTGCGATGAAGATGTTCATGAAAACGGGTTGTTAATATCCTAAGTCTGGATACACCGATCAGGGTAATTTTAAACTCAATTTCCAAATAACAAATTGTTGGGGTATTTATCGTCCTTCAATTCACGGCGTAGTTCCGGATTTAGGGGACATCTCATCGATACCATCGACACAGGGCCCGTTAAACAACATCGAACGGAGGTAGAGCGGCAGAAATAGAGACGTACGGAGGAACCATCTTCACTGGCATTCTGGACGTGTAATTTCCAGGTATTTGAGTCTTTATTACCTGTATTTTTGAAAGCAGGAAAATAGTACGACTTGTCACCAATATTAAAAATTAGATATTTGTTGTTTAATAACGTTAAATAAAATTGTGCGCAAGGCACGATCATCAAGAACCTTTGTATTTGTCCAAATCTGTATATGTTCATTGAGTCTTTGTGTTTGTCTAAATTTGTATCCGTTTATTGTATCTGTGTGTGTTGTAATAGTCACTATTATTTTCTTTTTGTTTTGTTCTATTATGGTCAAATTATTTTGAATGTATTAAATATTTGTAATATTAAGTTCATAGAAATTTTAAGATAAATGGTGCACCATATTTCATTAATTAGTTTACCGAATTTGACCAATTAATTTTCTTAGATTGTTTATTTGTCGAACTTGTTCTTATTATTCTGCTTTTCTGTATGTACTGTCTCTCTAAAATTTAGTTTTCTTTGTTCTTGTGATGAATTTGAATTTAGTGTAAATTGAGTGTAAATTTTTAACAAAGTTAAGTTATATTCAACAATCATTTTTATTTTGGCTTCAATATTTCTTTTGTGTAATTAATACTTCAATTAATATTATTATTGCAATGCAACTAAATCTTATATTTCAAATTTATTTTGTTTTTATTTAATAAATTGTTATTGTTTTTATTGATCTGTTTTCTTGAGGTAGGCCTAGTATTAGTTAGTGCAAGTTCCCATTTTAATTGTGCAATACTTTAACAACAGTGACCCCGCCTTTATTTTCAGTAATTTCACGCTCTTATAATAATCTGAGCTAGATATACAGGGTGGGTCACAGGTTTAATAACATCGACGGTTCTACTTCGAGGTCAACATCTGGACATATTATTAATCATAAGCGATTAATAAGTATTTATTAACGGTAAGTGCATGCTCTGATTCACACAATTATCTTGCACCCTGGTTTTGTGGATCTCATTAAATGGTGACGCCGCGACGAACATAGTCACTTATTAATTGAGTGTTTCTGGGGAGAACATTGATTGATCTGAGACGCCGCGACGAGCATAGTCTCTGATCAATTAATTTATTTCTATTAGGGTTTTTCCCAAAGTAATACGTGACATAATCTCTTTCTTATATATAAAATTGGATGTGTGCGGGTAGGTGGCTATATTCCCTATAGACTCCAAAACCGCTAAGCGGATTTTGATAAAATTTTCAGGAAAGTTCTAGCACAGTCTGGAGCATGTTCCTGTGAAGTTTGGTGCAAATCGGACTAAAATAAAAATAGTTTCCAACATGTAGAGTACTTATTACTCAAAAGCGTATTCTTCAAATTATTTTTAATGTGCCACGTTAAACATTCTGTAGGGCGTTATTCTTTATGAATGAAATCCTGACGGTCCCGTCAATATATATTTATAAAGTACTAACTTATGCTTGCAAAAATCGGGATTATTATCTTAGAAGTGGTGAGTACCACAATTACTAAACGCGCAATAGGGACGATATAAAAGTTTGTAAACCGGCTCATACCTATTACAAGAAATCTCCCATCTATGCGGGTTGTCGCCTCTTCAATCTCTTGCTAAAGGAGACTAAATGTTCGCCGACAATGCTTGGAGGTGTATTTTACAGCGTCGAGGAATTCGAATGTCACATTCGGGCGACTGCTGGTAAATGATTTTAAATTGCTGTATCTATGTAGTATTTCGGGCATTTTACATTTGTATTTGTGAGCGTTTTATGTGTAACTAGTTGTAATGTTATTATTTGATTGACATATTGCAGTGATCTTCTTATCATTGAAATAATAATATTAAGAATTGGTTCAGTTATTGAAAAAGAACATTAATTTTATTTATAAAATTGTATATTTAAGATTTTAAGCATTAGTTGAAACATGTAACAATAAGTGGAATAAGTTGCCTACATTTAAGGAGGCACTGATGTACCAAAAATAAACATGAATTGTAGATACACATTAAATGAATAAATTATAAATTCAAATATAAATAATGGTGCCAATTCAGAAAAATATTTTATAATAATACTTAAGATATAGTAAATACCTGTAACTTCATATCTATGTACAGAAAAAGGATATAAATCAAAACATTTCTAGTGCGAAGTGACAGATTGTAAATAAGAATGTTTTATGTAAATAATAAGAGCATGAATTAAAATACACTTGTCAGTTCTTGTGTGTAGGGGCTTCAAAGACAATGGAAAAATGGTCATGTGTGGTTTAAAAACCTGCAAAAAAATACAATGTTAATGCTGGTGATAGCACTCTACAAATTGACGTGTTACCTGAGCAGTTAGAAGAAGCATGGTTGGAAATCAGAGAGAGGTGACGAGTGTGACTGTTCTTCGTGGTGCGAGCTCCGTAAGAAAAATCTCCGTCGAATACAACGTCTTTCCCGTACTACTAGACCAAAAGATTCCTAAAAGGAGAATTAGAATAAATATTAGTAAATGGAAAAAGGAAATATATAACAAACTATGAAAAAGGCAATGCATTCATATACAAGTACAATGAGGGACTATACTAAAGAGGAAGGAAAGAAAGATATACTTACTGAAGATGAAACGTAATAAGTCTGTGAAAAACAATAATAACAAACAGTTCAAGTCATCGCCATTAGTGTGCAGCTGTCAAAGACGATGTGCGCGTATTGGTGCAAGTATGGTAACTTGAAGAAACACACAAGAAAGATTTTATCACGAACATTTTAAAGTCAATGCCAACTTAAAATTTAATTAGATAACAAAGGCGCTACAAATTGTCGATAGGCTTTTGTTTCAGTATATAAGGCGCAAACAAGAATAGACTTGTGGAAGATGAAGTTTATAATTCAAACAGTAAAGACATTAATTTTGAAAGAGAATAAACATTTTTTTGATAGTGAAAGTAAGAGTAGGGGCTTATATGCACTATTTATGATCTCACGATTTAAGAATCTGTATTAAGAATTAGAATTTTATTTTCATTTAGTTTCTTTTAAAACAATTTCATTCAATTAATTTTCATTTTTATTATTTTAATGTTTTAAGATGGAGGACATCAATAAGAATGAATTTGATAAAATGTACGAAGGTATGAAGCAAGTTATAAGATAAATAATTCAATTTAGATATAGTTAATGGTGTTAAACGTGCTGAAGGTACTATGTGAAAATATTTGCCTTTAGTAAATCGTTGGGCATCATTAATTAGATGAATATATTATTGTTTAATAATAATAATTCGTTTTTCAAAATAATAAAAGGATAGTTAATGGTGTTAGACATGCTGAAGGTACAATGTGAGAATGTTTACAGCTAGGGATTAGTATAGGCCAGTTTCAGAGCATTCACATTGTAAGGTTCTAGATTACCAAGGCACTATGTGAAAATGTATGTTTTTGGTGAAATAGAATCGGCTTCGTATTAATAAACAAATTATCACGTATCAATAATTTTTTTTTTATTTAAAGAAACAAAGTAATTATTCTTTCAGTTATCATTATAGATGTATAAGTATGTGACAAGCATTATAACTCTAAAGTGAGTACAAATGCTTTCCTTTTCTTTTTCTTTGTGATGGTTGTTCAAAAATTAAATATCAAGAAAGTGTTTCCAACACAATTTCGTGGTACTTGTAGGATAGAAACCTATTCTGTTAATAAACAAAATTATCCATTTGTTCCGTAAGATTAGATCTTTAGTAAATTTAATGGAACAAGGAATCAAAATTATTTTTCACCATACTAAAAAAAAGGATCTGCTACTTTTCTTCTGTCAAGAACACAATTTTGCATTTTGTCACGAAATTAGAGGACTCTAGATGATTGGTGTCTATTTATTTACAGCTCAAAGCAAAGTTGGAAATGTTTTTTTCTATACAATGGGAACAAATATGGTTCAATAACAACTGCTCCCTCAATGCTTTGGTCTTGTAGAAGATAAACAATCATGAACATGAATGAGTGATTTTTGTGGGCTTAAAAATGGTAAACTTTCTTCCTGGACAGCAAAGTCGCAACACCAAATATCCTTACATCTTATGCCTCTATAATATCAGAGACAAAATACACCACTGGGTTAGAAAAGAATAGCTTAAGAGAGAAAACTAGGATGTTAGTGAAAAGAATGCCATTAACTACCTCTTAGTTGGACGAAAATCATCTTTACCCCACTTCATGTCAGGTTGGGCCTTATGACGCAGTTAGTTAAGGTTTTTGATAAGAATGGATCATATGCTCTGCATATACAGGGAAAAGTAATATTTGGTGCATCACAAATAAAGCAATTTATTAAGAGCGAATTCCTGGACCTCATTTGTTGCAGTTGTCGGAAATTGTCTGGGCAATCGCAGAGCTGAAAACTATGTTGAACTGGGAAACGAGATGCTTAACAGTTTCAAATCCCCTGAGTATAACATGATCATTAAGATGGACTATTTACACGGCCACAAAGATAGTTTTCTTGAAAATTTAAGTGTTACTAGTGACGAACAAGGTGAAAGATTTCATTTTAAAACTATGGAGGACTGCTACCAAGAAAGAGGGGATACGCACGTGATGGCTGATTACTGATGGAGTTTAAAAAGGGACTGTTCCAAAATGTATTCAAGAATGTCACGTTAAAGAAGATTCTAAAGGGGGCGCAAAAGTACCTTCACGCAAAATTATAAAAAAATTAATTAAATTTATATTTTGTAACTCATAATACAAAGCTTGTTTCTTGAAGTCTTTTCCCCACTATTTACGAAAAATGATTCCTAACAAATGATTTCGCGATGACAAATATGAGCTCGTTTAAGCACATCTTCCATGACCTTTCGTCACGTTTCTTCAGATATCCCCAAAATCACTCGCATAATATTCGCTCTAAGTTGTTCCATGGATTGGGGCTTGTTTACGTAAACCATTTCTTTGAGAAAGCCTCAAAGAAAGAAATCTGGAGCAGTGGGATTTAGGGGCTATCTCATGTCGCCGTTTCTCGAAATTAATAAATTCAAGAAATGCTTCCTCAAAAGAAAGAGTAATTGTCGTTCTCATAGTGTGGGCAATGACACCATCTTGTTGGAATCTAGTAGTGTTGACCTTTTTGTTGTGGTAAAAAAGATTTCCAAAATTTTCCTGTATCAATCTCCATGCATTCACCGATAGTGTGTGATCAACTTCATCTTGAAAAAATAGGGCCCGATTATGGATTGAATCGAAATTGCGAGAGGTCTTTTATGAATTTATTGTGGATTCTCTCTACCCCAAATACGCAAATTTTGCTTGTTTACAAAGCCACACAGGTGAAAATGTGCGTAGTCAGTTATCCACAATTGTTTCAAAATGCACTTAAGTGATCGTGGATTGATCGCTAGCTGCAAAGAACATATGCGTATTGAAGTCAAAAGTTCGAAATACGCAGCCACAAATGGACGTTAAACTTTTTTGTCATCATTAGCTTTATATCGTGTTCTTAAAGTCTGGTGGTACACATAATGCCACTGAATGTATTAATTTTGTTTAAAAAACACATTTTTAAATTTATTTTATTAATGGCTCATTCCCTGTTTTTTTTTTAAATAAAAAATATAATATTCAATATATCTCTAGCCAAATTAAAAATAATTCTAAATATTACCAATAAATCTCTGGTGAGTTTGTTAAGAACTTAACATCTTTTATTTTATTTTATATTAATGTTTCTTGCTTTATATATGAATGTTTTTCTTTATCTTTATGTGTTATTATATTTTTGTAATGTATGTTTTATTTTTTAACTTTTAAAATATATTGTCACGTGTATTTTTTACATACAAATATAGTGAGCATACTGATGCGGAGCTGGCTTCGGGCGTATACAATCTCAGCGGCCGAGTTTATTGTCTGCCGGCAGGGCTACACGACTGTACACCGAAGGCGATGCAAGACCTCCTATGTATACATACGGACGGCAGTGTCTGGCATGTGCGTATACATAGGGCCACATAGCTTCTCGAGCGATTCACATGTATCCATGCTGTATATCTTATATTCGATGCAGAGCGGCCCCGAAATATCGGCGCACACAGAAAATAAATAAATTTGTATTTGATCTGAAATTGAATTTTATTTATGGTACTTTCAAAATAGGAAGTTTCCTTAACAGAGTTTTTAAACTCTATACCTGCATCGTATGCCGAGATGTACGTTGTTCAACAATTGGTGTATTTTATTAATATTAATAAAGCTGGCATACATTTTATTCATTATCAACAGCTGCAAAAGTAACGTACACAATAGACACATTGATTGACGTTTTAACCAAATATTGCCTAAGAACACTTAAGACCGAAGGCAATTATAGCCAACACACATAAAGGCCGAATTAATTTACTTCGTTAATTTTGACAAGCCATTCTGGGAAGCATCCTTGTAACTAGTGGTCTGTCCGAAAGAGACCTATGGGATGATTTTGTTTGTACCCCCCCCCCCCAAGCAGCCTGCAGTTTCCGGAGGTTTCACGAGAGAGAAAAGCCTCACAGATAACGGGGATAGTAGGTACACATCTCTGAGCTTCTGTATAACAGATTATACTCGGACATATGAGGGTTTGAGTTTGTTATCCTGAACGACACACAGTCCCGCACTTACACGCACATGTATACCTACTGTCCCTGGAGTGTATCTCCGCCTACTTTTTATATCTCGACATTGAGGCAAGATTGCCTGCGTTAGCGTCTAACAATGTCCCACCAATACAGATGACCGCCGCTAACATTTATTCTCATAGACAGAAACCGCATCCCCTTAGCCGAAAATCTCATAGGGATAAACGACGACTTGTGTTTCTTGTTGACATTTCCGCCTGTAATGTTTTTCTTTTTTTTTTCTTCGTGTATTTTTTCCTTTCGGGTCTTCCTTTCGTCTTTATTTTTCCACGATGAAGATAACATATGTATGTATGAGATACCTTATTGAATTATATTTGAAACATATTTCCAGAATATCTTTCTCTCTTCGCGTCCTTCCTCCTGTGTTACATCGATTTCGGAGCAGCTATTCCAATTCATGCGTGTATTTTGCTCCGTAAAAATTTATATTAGATGCCTACCTTTACGGTTTGCAACATGAAATTTCTGCTTCCGATTTTGTGGATCGGTTATTTGCTTAATCGTAAGATATTAATATTGAAGTGGGGGATGCATGTATATATATTATGCTAATTTTTGAGAATTGTTATAAGTATAGAGTTAGCAAATGATACTGTAACTATTATTCAGGGTCGTGTATTCATTCTAATTTTTAACAGATATTCAATGAGTGATAGTTTGCTTCATTGGATTCATCATTATTTATTTTCCTCAGTATACTTTTATGATCTAACTTATTTTCAACAATTAAACTGCATATTTTTATTGAAATAATTATAGGTTATTTATTACTCATGTCAACACTTACAAGGATATCCTTGAAACATGAAAGTCTCTAATACATCAATATTACATAATAAAGCCCCTATCTTGAAGCTTCAAGAACCCTTGGTTTCTTTCAGTTGTAACAATTTTAAATACATCATTCTTCCTTTACGTTTACATCAACCATACTCATTATATATTCCAAATTAAAATATTAAATTCATAAAGATTGCTATTTTTACATTAAATTACTAAAATTCAATAAGTATAGTTGATTCAACGTATTAGGAAAACGTTAATTTTATATAATTACATAATTAAATTATCAGAGACATTTTTAAGATCCAACATGGTACCTAACTAACACAAAAAAAATGTCTTAATGAGTAACGGTCAAATAAATTAATTATAATTTTTTCTGGAGAAAAGTGAATCTTCTAGGTCGTGCATTATTGATTTAAGCATACTTACTGCTTTTTAAGATAATTAATTCAATAGGAAAATCAGTAATATTACTTTTTCTATTCCGGTGCTATAAAGTTCACTTTACGACACCCGTTTTGGTTGCATAAAGTATTACTTTGTCGCACGCTAATTTTATTTTTTTGAAGTTGGTAATAAAAAAAATGGAACCAAATCGTATTTAAATGTCAAAATATAAGCCTTTAAAGTAACAAAAATGTGCAATAAAATTGTACAAAGAATAAAAAGCACACATGCTAACATTTCACTTACTAATTAGCAATATAAATTGTCAAGCAGAGTTGGATGATAAGTTTTCGGATGCTACTATTGACATTTACTTACCATGTTGAATAGTACAACTGTTATAAAAGTTTGTTTTGATAAATATGTAGAGGTTTTGTGGACGAAAGATTTTGTAAATTGTCTTCTGCTATTTTGCGAATCTCTGGGGGCGTACAGTTATTTATTTCGTCCTTTTTGTTGATAATTTGAAATAATTTATTGTATAAATCAGTCTGAATTTTAAACACAATTACATATAGCACCACCGATATTCAAATATTTAAAACGTTCTACTTAAAAATCAGAGTAACCAACTTCAAAAAAGCAAAATTTCTAAAATATTCGAACAAAACATGTCTCTTATTTTAAACTTTTTTGAACTTTTAATAACCGAAATAGAAAAAATAGTATAAAACACACGTTTCATAAGACATTTTGCGCACTTGTTCTTTAGAAAACTCGCCTAGCGGCTCGTTGTCTAAACTTGAACGCGTGCGCAAAAATCGTGTCTTATGAAACTTGTATTTTAATATACTATTATATGAGCTCTCGATAATACATGTAGGCATATTAATTTACCATTGTTTCTTTTCAGTATTTGTATTAATTCACACTCGAGGATACTCCGTTTAAGCTCCTAGTAGGGAGTGAATTCTTCTAGATGTTAGACAGCAGCAGCTTACTCTGTTCACCAAGAACTGCTCGTAGAAAATACCAACAAAAATGGCCTTCGAGTTTCCCAGATTATAATTGTTGTCTATAATCTTAATGGTTTAACACATATTTTGATTTACTATTCATCACAGGTACTGATATTTTATTGGATAAGGAATTTAATTTTCTTATTATTTAAAAATGAACCATGCCATTTTTATATCGATGGCATCATACTACCCTCCATTGTTTTTCTTTTGTCCGTCTAAGCATACTCTAATTATTTCTCCATTGTATTAGTTAATATATAAAAAAAACAATATCACTTATGAATATTAAATTATTAATAACGTTTAACTTACATTTTTATATACCAGAACTTCATGTCTCAAGATTAATAACCCCTTGTTTCTATTTTTATTCAAATAACAGCGTTTAAATTACTGTATAATTCATAAATTGAAGGATTCTAATAATATGTTTTTAATTTAACAGAATTACATGTCAAAATATACTGATAATAATAGATTTATCTTCTTCAATACTCGAATAGAAATCTATCTTTATGTACTCGTAATATTCCGGAATAGCTGGTTCTCATCCTAGCTAAAATATTATACTTGCAATAAAATCCTGTTCAAATCAATAATGAATGATTTAACAAAAATCACAAACTAAGGATTACGCCGAAAAATTGTCTTTTGTTGATTGACACAGAATAAAGCTGCAACGCATGCAGCAAAAAATAAATCTGTGCGTAATTATAAAATCATCTTATTCATATAAAATTGTATTACATTATAAAATTTATAATAAAATACACTGTGTAATCAACAACTCAAAAGATTTTAAGGGACGTTAATTACTAAAGTGTAGGTGATAAACTCGTTTTAGTCTATAAACCAATAACGAATTCAAATCGTACAAACTATCATAATCTATTATCTTCATCCAAATCTTTCCTGGGATTTGCAAATCGATGCAGCAGCACTTGATAGGATAACACGGAACGCTGCACTTGATGTATTCCACGACTAATGTAATTTACGAGTAAATAGCACTAGTAATAACAATAATAACACTTACAAATCACAACTACGATATCTTAATAAACTTTAAGCAAACCTGAGGCTAGATAGCAGTAATAATGACAATAATTGTACTAGGAAACTAAACTTGGAGTATTGATACTAAACAAAAACACTAAAACACCTTTACCACACTAAAGCACAAAAAACAAATACGTGTTTCGACAACGATGGTGACATCTTCAGTAGCACTGATTAAAAACCGCGTTGTATATACACTGTAGCGTATACAGAACAACACTGAGTGTTGTGTTGCTCTGTATACGCTACAGTGTATATATTATATATAAAGATTTTTCTTCAATTGAAAATATTCTATTGAGGTACTTCCATTCCGAGAGCATAACGAAGCAAACAAAAAAAGAAACAACGAAATATGTCGTCCCTATTGTCAGTTATGATCGAGAGTGTATACAAAAATTATGATTTTTGTAGTTTGTCAGAATTTTCCGACTTTCCTTTTGCAATTGTCACGAATTTTTTCCCCTCAAAGTTTTTCCAGGACCATAACAAAAAAAAAATTACGCATATCCATCGTTTGAATCGCGAGTTATGGCCTTGAGTTCATACAAAACACCGAGAGTAAAAAGAATTTTCAGTTTCTTCCGAGTTTTCCATTTCTCCGGGCAACTTTTTCAATTTTTGTTTCCCTAAACCCATGCTCGGATTATTACATATATTTTTATTTATATAGATATGACGCACTAGTTTGGTGCAAGAATCAGATAGAAGGTATTGCAAGTCGGACGCTAGCTATTGTCGTGGTTCTTTATAACTTCTTGTTTTCTACAAGACCAAACCTGCCGGCATCTGTTGTTTAGTAATGTAATTAACAAAGATGGTTTCATATCCAAATGCACATTGTCAAGCGGTTAATTAATGGCTCATAGTATAAAAATATGTTGTGGTAACAAAATAATAAATACCGAGGCACGAATATAACACCAGTAAATTAACCTTAAATATTAGTATTGCACCGTATAGTGGGCAACTTTCAAATGACTCCTCAGCGAGCATGTCGTTGGATATTAAAAGTCGAACAGCTGGTTCCAGAAAGTCCAGCGAGATCTAATATTGTAATGTCCCTTCTTGACCATGCTGAAAGTTTCGGAAAATAAAGAACAAGGAACTTGCGCTATTTGATTATAGATGGCGTAAGTAACAATCTTTTTTTTACAGAATTTAATTTCGTAGTGCTGTTGTTTTTCTTTCTAAAAATAAAATTGGATATTGTAAAAAAAAGGGGGCCGTAAATAAATGTTTATCAAAGCGATCGCGCTTTAAAAATTTCGGAAACACTCATCTACAATATTTTATTTAAAAGAGAAATTACTCAGGTTTTATTGTATCATAATTTAAGGCTTATTTTTTTTATCAATTCCTAACGTCAACTTTAACAGCAAAAACTAAATAAAAATTATTGAACATTTTGAACTTCTCTAAGTATTTTTTTATAAAATAAAAATAAATGCAGATACCTCTTGGATATTATACGACTATTTCGCTTTTTTAAATATATACATTAACAATGGAAAACTTCCTTCATATTTCTTGGTACGGTCTTGGTTCTTCCTGTTGTTGTCCTGCATAAACTTTTAATTAACTTTCCAGAAGTTTTTGTTTTTAATTAAAGAATGCGAAGCTACATGCGCTGGATAGTAAAAGTTTGTTTAGAGTTGTGTTAAGCGTCGAAATTATTGCCGATGTATTTATTCAGAAATCAGAAATGCGGTTACAAAAAAGAATTAATTAGTTTTGATTGCACTATCTTTCTTATTTATATAGTGTTCGGAAACTGAACCAGAATTACCACAATATATTCCTGCGGTAACTGGAAATTGCAATTTTCATTATTGATGTATATACCTATTGGACACTTCAATCAGTTTTGTTGCATTGTCCGTGTTTGTAATTTTAACAATTTAGACTGGTGCGTTGGTTATTTCACGAACAATTTATGTTAACGAGCACAACACGTAATGTAAATTTAACACATTTTAAATATATATTTAGGTATATTATTTTTAGAATGTAATGGATAATTTTATGTTATGATTTAAATCTTTTTGTGTCGTAATATTCTCAGACGATAACGTTATTAACCTTTACATATTTAAATGACAACCAACATTTTTTTTATTTACTACCATATAAAAGTATTATAAGGTTACATGCATATTTTAAATATAGGTTTATCGTTATTTTTAATAAAGAACAAGGCTTAATTTGTGGACAAATCTGGTGAAAAGAAACTATAAAGCTGTCAAAGCTACTTCAATATATAAATAGGAAATATCCAGAAAAAAAAAAGAGAAGCGTGTAGAATTCTTTGACAGAAAGGTAAGCTTCCTCCACAAGCAAAACTATGTGACGTCATTAACAACTACTAATATAAAAGTATTAATAGCGAGATATCGAGTTGAATATTGTATTGTGGAAATTTAATTTTACTGGCAGTTTTTGATATGACGGAGATATAGATTGGTGAAAAAGAAGCTACAAAATTAAAAACAATACTCCTATAATAGGTATCCAAAATGGCAGAAGATATTTGAGCAGCACGTACTTCTCACTATAGATGATATATGATACATCGAGAAGTGGTTAGATCAACGTCTTTGATTTTAATTTTTTAATGTCGCAGGCATGTTCTACGTTTTTCGGTATCCTAAATAATACCGTTATGCACTTCTCACGTTGACTTTTAGCGCATGACTTTAAAAAAAATTACTAATATTTTCCAGATCACCATTTAATTTGACCAAAACAAAATCACATCACCGGGACTAAAACTAACATAAATTTGCGTATCGTCAGCATACATCTGTGTAGTAGAATAAGTAATATATTTGTGCAAGTGGCTAGTGTATAACCTGAAGAGTAAGGGACCGATGACAGATCCCCGTGGAACCCTTCGTGTAACATGAGAGAGAGGGGGGGAGGGAGAGGGAGGGAGGGAGGGAGAGAGAGAGAGGGAGGGAGAGAGAGAGAGAGGGAGGGAGGGAGAGAGAGAGAGAGAGGGAGAGAGAGAGAGGGAGAGAGAGAGAGAGAGAGAGGAGAGAGAGAGAGAGAGAGAAAGATGATTTCGCCCATATAAAACTGACATACTGAGATCTATCCGTGAGGCACAACAGAAGTTTCAATGAAGCACATTCACAGAAGCTCAGTTGCTATAATATCGCCAGAAGAGTAAGGTCTCCACCGTCCCTCGCTCTGACGATATCATCAGTTACTCTCAGCAAAGCAGTGGCACAACCATAGCCACTCCTACAGCCAGACTGGAACGGAGGCAGCAAATTTGAAACTCCCAAGTGCTTACTTATTTGGATACACAAAATATTCTTAAAAACCTTGCTGAACACCGATAATAAGCTAGTAGGTCGTAAATCAGCAACGTCAGTAGTGTTGTTTTTCATAGGTATGAGTAATATTGTAGGTATTATTCAAAGCCTAGAAAAAACACCGATTTCGATCGCATAGTCGATTATGTGATTTATATATGGAAGGGCATATGGTAATAACAATCACAACACTCAAATACTCACTTCATCATCGCACAGTACAGCTGTAGGGGATGATGTAACTGTTTTAATGTTTTAGCTAAAGATATATATTCGACATTATATTAAACGTAAGCACTTGTTTGCTAGAGTACAATTTATTAGTAACTGACCTATTTTACTACTAGCATGGACGAAGTGGAATCTCCGCAGTCTAGTCTGTGTAATAGTTGATTAATATACGTTTATAGTAAACAATAAAGGTCCCAAGTTAGATTCTTGAGGCACTCTCGAGGTCGTCGTAAAAATCCAGAATCCATTATAATATACATAACCCGATTTATTTTCAAGATAAGAGGCGATTAGGCCAGGAAAGGGACAAAGAAACCAATTGAACTTTAATTGTATGAGCAAAGCAGTGTAATCAATACCTTTCAAAGCGATGTCGTATCCAAGACATGTACTTGTGGCTTTCTATCCATATACAATGTGAGCATTTTGAACTGTCCCGAGTTTGCCATACTGAATTTAATATAGGAACACAGTGTAATGGGCAAGCCTTTTTTATTTATTTTTGTGGTTACTATTAAAATTTTCCTGTGATAAATGTCAATTAATTAGGGTTAGCTTTAAGTTGAATTATATGAAAGAATTTTTTAGAAATATCTCAATTGCACTTTATTTTTTATCATGAACTATAATAAATACATTACAACTTTATTACTCTAAAACATAATCCCACAATTACGTCACCAAATGAGTACATATATAAAAGTTGCTCGAAATGTCCACCGTTATTCTTAATGCATAGATTGATACATCTTCCCATATTATTGAACACATTTTGGAGTGTTTCCGGTGTAATATTTTGCAATTCTATTATAATTAACCCTTCAAGTTCATCGGATTATGTAGCCTGTTCTGAAACACTTTATTTTTTACATGGCCAAAGAGAAAAAAGTCCAGTGGGGTTGTTAAATCAGGAGAATTGGCTGGCCATCGATTTCGACTAATCAATCGGTTACCACATAATCCTTGCAAATAATTAATAGTTTCTTGCGCAGTATGTGCAGTTGCCCCATCTTGTTGGAAGCACCCCAGGTTTAATTCATCTTCGTGAAGGCTGTTAATGAAGGGTTCCAATATTTGTTCTCGGTAGAGTATTGAATTAATTGTATCATGAAAAAAAAATTGGTCCAATAATCCGTATTTTCGACATTGCAACCCAATCACCAACTTTGATAGGATGGAGACTATTTTCAACAAAAACATATGGATTCTCTGTTGACCAGGTACGGTAATTTTGAGAGTTGATATACCCCGATAAATGGATCCAAGCTTTATTCGAAATGAAAGTGCGATTCAAGTCTTTTTCATGTAATATTTCATTAAACCAGTTGCAATAATTCAATCTCTGTTCAAAGTGATTGCCACGTCAATGTTGTAGTACAGAAACTTTATAAGGGTGCATATGCAAGTTTGTTTTCAGTGCCTTATGAGTTATACTTTCGTAGGAAATACCTACAATTTAAACACACAATGCTGTATAACAAATTACGTTTAAGTTAATTAGATTTCTTTACCAGTTTTGGCAGACAGCTTTCGTACAGATTTTGTAGGACTAACTTCCATTCGTTGCCTAACGTCTCCGACAACATCATCATTTAAACCTGTTGGTACATTTTCAGGTTTACATTTACAAACACTTCCCGTTTCCTTAAACCTATCAATCACCCTATTGCAATAACAAGTGAATGTGTCAAAGTTTATGTCCAGATATACATTTTCCGTTACAAATTGCTGAAAACACGATCCCAATGAATATTTCCATAATCTATCCTCTTGCAATGTACCACTGCGAAAGTGCGACATTACGATAAACGTATCCTGTTGTATCGTAAAAGGCATGGTATACGAGGTATATTGTCTTGAAATAGACAGAAAAGCGACAATAAAACAATGAAAACACGAAAGTACAAGTATGGGCAATTCACGGAAGTAAATATTTCCTAGTTTTTGATAATACTGGGCTTTTTTGTTGCCAACCCAGGACACTTCAAAATGCGTACGTAGTGGAGATAATACATAAAAGTTCGCAAAATAATTAGGTAAATTATTGGATAAAATAATATTAGTAAGAGCAATCTTGTGTTTTTTATTGGATAAATTATGCTACCTTTGGTGAGTACAGACAAAGGAGTTACGGATGAAATTTAATACATAACATTTTATTTATGTGTATGACTGCTTTATTTTAGATCGTTTAAAAATGTCCGCGTTTTATTAATTATTATTGTTGTTGTTGGAAGACGGCTGGCATATATTTGTATTATCCTTCCATAAAAATAATGTAATTCAAGAATAACGACTCTTACAGTTAGTAATAGTTAAACAAAATGGAAGGACTAATTATAAGCATAATATAAATGTAAAATTCGACATGCAGGAATTGCTTGAATTAATTTTGCAATGCAATGGATCTTCTCAAAAATGAATGTAGATTTAATTTAGTTGTGCCAGAGCAGGTATTCACGATAAAGAGAATTCTTTATTGGAGTTTCCCTTTGAAAGTTTTACATAGCGCAAAATTACATTACCGTCTTTTAGTTATATCGACCTTTCCTTTTGATATATGCATTAGGTGACGTGTAACATTTACCTTTGATTGTTACATTTTGTTAATTAATAGCAATAGAATATAATAATGTACGGTATTAACATGTCATGTTCTTAATATGAATTATTATTACATACCTTAATCCAGCCGTATTAAATTTTATTAATTTATGATTAATAAAGTCTTTTTAAAAATTACAGCAATCTGATCCATAATAATATTTAATAATATATGTAAATATGTGCAATAATTTACTAGCTAATACGTCATTTATATTACAAAATATTATTGATAAATGGTTACGTAGGCATTTTTTTATAATAAATGTACTATTATATATTTTCTTCTGTAGACACATAATGAGTTTCTTTACCATTATTTCAAACTGTGTTAGGGTGTTCGGATAAGTCCTATATGAAAAGTTATATAGCTAGATTAAACCACATATTTCTATCAGTCAACATGAATTTATCAGTGGAAAGTCAACTATGTATAACAAACTTAGTCGAAATAACTTAATATATGAGTGGAGCTGTGGATGCTCGTCAGCAAGTGGACGTAATTTATACTGATTGTATTAAAGTGTTCGACACAATTAATCACTATGCTTTCTTCTAAGTTATAATCCGTAGATGCTTCCTGTTGCATTCTTAAATTCTTATCTCCTGAATCGATTGTACTATATGACCTATAATGGGTATGTGTCCAACACTTTCGCTGCCTTCAGTGGCGTTCCGCAGAGATCTAACTTGGGCCCACTACTATTTATGGTTGCATCAATTATCTGCTGATCGATTG
Organism: Amphimallon solstitiale; assembly: GCA_963170755.1. Taxonomy (NCBI): domain Eukaryota; kingdom Metazoa; phylum Arthropoda; class Insecta; order Coleoptera; family Scarabaeidae; genus Amphimallon; species Amphimallon solstitiale. Next base: position 85,071,524 of record OY720678.1, on the reverse strand, counting down.
TGAGGCTCTCGCATACGCATATGACTTAAAAGAAATTAATATTATATCTTTTGTGGCGCAACAATTATAGAGTTTTGCTTAAATATTGATAAATGTGCAACACTCTCTTTCTCTAAATGTTCAACTTTTTATGATCTTGGAGTGGTTTTGATAGCCATCTGTCCTTTGATACGTATATTGACTTATATTCTTCCACCTTCAGGTCTATGAGTTTACTTATACGCTCCCGTAGAGCGTTTAACAACTCAACTACCTTATCATTTTATTTTATTCATTGTACGTTCTAAACTGGAATATGTGTCCTTGGTTTGGTTTTCGCATTATATACATCAACAATGCTTTCTAAAATATATGTTATATAAAATGAATGGCATTTACCCACAGTGTATAACACGTCTGCTCTCTTAGATTTGATAATTACTAACTAATAAACCTAATTGCCTCATAAAACAATCTGGCGCTTCCATCTGTAAATTTACACACTCGGTGGTTAGGCAACTCTATATCCTCCTTCTTATTCCTGGGGATATTTCCTTTAGAGCGGGCTTTATTATCGGTTATAATTGGCAACTTGCTCACTGACAATTGACTGTTAGATCTTAGGCGCGAAATAAAAGTCTTAAGCGAATTATAATTATAATTAGTTTTCGTGCCTAGTGGAAGTGATATACCAATAAATGCTCTCATACGGGTTCACTCAAATCGGAAAAAAGGTAATATACTTTTTAGCATTTTATTCTAACATATTTCTGCCTAGCATAAATAGAAAATGGCGCATTCCAATGTCAAATTTTTTATTTACTTATTTCTTAAACATGTAGCTATAAATCACACTTATTTACATATATATTTTATAAAGATTTAATTCTAGAAGAGAAAGTTAGATATAATCGTTTATACAAAATAAATTATTGTTCAAATATTAATATTAACGTCACATTAATTAGACTTTAATATAGATATATATAGCAAAATTACGGTAAATTTATTTATTTGTTAATAAATTGTTTTGTTGCAAATATAAAAGAAAGATGCTTGACATTCTTGTTTACGAAGACAAAAATAATATTTTCACAAGTTCGGTAAAAAAAAATAACACATCGTTTACGGCAAGTACATGTGTTTGTACGTATGTACGATGTTATTGAAGGAGGTATCGACAAGATAAATACATTCAAATATTATTATACGGTATGAAATTACTCTAAAACATGTCAAACAAAATTATCTTACTTTGATACAAACATAATAATTAACAGGAATAATATGACTTGAACAGAGCGGGAAATAAAACCTCTAAGATTGTAGCGGCAGAGAATTTGACGGACTCCTGGTAACACGCAGAGGTTGTTACAGGGGTTAGGGACGGGAAAAGAGATGCACATTTGCGGAGGCAGCGTAAGGACTCTTGGTGCAAAACTTCCACGAAGTGTCTGGAAGATCTATGTGAATTCTTCCACGAAGTGACTGAAAGGACTAGGTGAATTCTTCCACGAGGTGTCTGGAAGAACTGATTTTCCTAATAAAATCGTGGCTTTATATAGGCCTAGACCTGCACAAATAATAGTTAAAAACAGTATTTTGCCGTAAAACACATGATAATATCACGTGCAAAATGTATGTACTAAACTCTACGTCATGTTTATACGTCAGGATATTAAATATTTACTAGAATAAATTCGTACGGAATTATCGAATTTATTAAACTAAAAATTAACAAAAAGCATTGATACATATTAGATCGATAGTTCAATACAGGGACGTACAAAAGTCCGTTACAAGTGAGGCATTGATTACGGCAGCCTATTTGATAGACATGGTTTTAGTATTTTAATTAGAAAATAAGACGAAGTTGTAACTTCCTACTAAAACTTGTAGAATAGCATTAATTCACCTGTTCGTCGTTGACTTAGCGTCTAAGTATGCTGCTAGATCAGCTCATACATTTTAAGTACTCACAGCTTGTATAAATATGTTATTAAACTTTTCTCTCTGCCATGTGTGTGGAAATGCCAACCGTTCGTGTTCCGATCCCCTTTGGAGAAAGTAATTTATTCTCTCTATTATACACAGTCAGTTTTCTGTGATTTCTTCTTTTACACTTATTAGAATCTGGTTTTTTATTTATTTCATTCTTACATAATATATTTCAGTTTTTCTTATTATTATTTCTATAATTGTACGGTATTGTTAATCATTTTTAATAATTTTTCTGTTTCACCCTGTAAGTAGAAGTAATTTTTGTTGGCAATAAAATTATTATTATTATTATTAAATAGATAAATTATTTATAATTTTTTTTAGATTATAATGATATATCTACTATATTTATTTAAAAGATTAGTATGTAGAAATGTTTTCAAAGTCGAATTTAATGAAAATGTCTTTCTTTCAAGCACCACAGTTATTCGACATTAGCAGAAAATGTAGTGCGTCCTTCCTAATTAGAAATTGACTCGTAAATAAATACACTAACATTTATCTATCTAATTAATCTTAGCTTTATCGATTCGCAAGCAACAATAAATTAACTGTTGACATTTATTTTAATATAAATTTGTGCCTACAGTATATAGATATACATACACCTATATATTATTGATCGGCAGGAGAAAATTAATTATACCGAGATAGGAATCGGTAAATTCTAAATTTATTTACCTTAATGTCGGCCACTTGCGAATTTGTAATTTGATAGCTTCAAAATGAATGTAGATATTATGTAGGCGGAGGTACAATTTGGCGCTTGAAGTAACGCAGTTATAAATAATAATTATGAGTTGTGTAATGTGATAAATCATATGAAAAATCTAACAGCTTAGGTAGAATACGTATTATAATATAGTAAATGATGCATCATATTGTGTTATGGCTGTTTTATATAACATTTCCGTCAAAATTCTATTATGTAAGTAATAGGTATTTCAAGTTTGCAAATATTTTTGAAATTATGTTTTTATAGAGATTTATTAAACAACAAAAAAAAAACATTTACAAAATTAACAGACTTTAAGCAATTTTTTAATCTAATGGTTTTTTTATTCGTGTATTAGGAATCTACTATTTCTGGATTGTTCAAGCTCTTTCCATGAATAAATTCCGATAAAGTTTTTTTGTAAAAACTTGGTGTTCCATCGAAAGTATATCAGACGTTGAAATAAATTCTTTCAACTGTGTGTAGCCAAATCCAGCGGATATACGAGGTGCATTCAAGTTCTAAGGCCTCCGATTTTTTTTCTAACTAACTACTCACCCGAAAGTTATGAAACTGGTGTTACTTCTCGACGTAATCTCCCTGCAGACGTACACATTTTTCACAACGTCGACGCCATGATTCCATGGCCGCGGCGAAGGCTTCTTCAGGTGTCTGTTTTGACCACTGGAAAATCGCTGAAGCAATAACAGCACGGCTGGTGAATGTGCGGCCACGGACAGTGTCTTTCATTGTTGGAAACAGCCAAAAGTCACTAGGAGGTCAGGTGAGTAGGGAGCATGAGAAATCACTTCAAAGTTGTTTTCACGAAAAAACTGTTGCGTAACGTTAGCCCGATGTGCGGGTGCGTTGTCTTGGTGAAACAGCACACGCTCAGCCTTTCCCGGACGTTTTTGTTGCAGTGCAGGAAGGAACTTGTTCTTCAAAACATTTTCGTAGGATGCACCTGTCACCGTAGTGCCCTTTGGAACACAATGGGTAAGGATTACGCCCTCGCTGTCCCAGAACATGGACACCTTAATTTTTTCAGCACTGGCAGTTACCCGAAATTTTTTTGGTGGCGGTGAATCTGTGTGCTTCCATTGAGCTGACTGGCGCTTTGTTTCTGGATTGAAAAATGGCATCCACGTCTCATCCATTGTCACAATCGACGAAAAGAAAGTCCCATTCATGCCTTCGTTGCGCGTCAACATTGGTTGGCAACATGCCACACGAGCAGCCTTGTGGTCGTCCGTCAGCATTCGTGGCACCCACCTGGAGGACACTTTTCGCATTTTCAGATCGTCATGCAGGATTGTGTGCACAGAACCCACGGAAATGCAAACACTGGAGGCGATCTGTTCAACAGTCATTCGGCGATCCCCCAAAACAAGTCTCTGCATTTTCTCGATCATGTCGTCAGACCGGCTTGTGCGAGCCCGAGGTTGTTTCGGTTTGTTGTCACATGATGTTTTGCCTTCATTAAACTGTCGCACCCACGAACGCACTTTCGACACGTCCATAACTCCATCACCACATGTCTCCTTCAACTGTCGATGAATTTCAATTGGTGTCACACCACGCAAATTCAGAAAACTAATGATTGCACGCTGTTCAAGTAAGGAAAACGTAGCCATTTTAAGTATCTAAAACAGTTCTCATTCTCGACGCTGCCGCTACAATTCGACCTGTCGTACAGTGCTGCCATCTCTGTGACGTATTGATAACGAACACACGCTCATTTTAAAACAATGCACATATTTCTATTTCTTTCCAGTCTGGAGAAAAAAAATTGGAGCCCTTAGAACTTGAATGCACCTCGTACTTCCCAAAACTGCAGCTTTATTTTTGTCAAGTGCTTCTGAATCATTGTCAGAGTAAATAATTTTAGACGCATTACACATTTTACATTTTACCTGAAACTTGCTTCGCAGTCCGATACTTTGTTCGCTTATCACATTCAAATGTTCATTGCCACAAGAGAAACGCCCCAAATGCTTGAAATGTATTGCAGCATCGAAAAACATTGTAAGATCAACAATCCCACGTCCGTGTAAGGTCATTGTTGAAAAACTTGTATTAGGACTACCTTCGATTGGATCGTAGTTTTTACTGTCTGCTAATTTCACATTCTGGGTATTTTCTCCAGGAACAACGAATGTTACACTATTTTGATAAATGTTGTTTTCGAATTGAAGCTTAACATTTGAACATAAAGTTACATTAATGTTTTCGGCCATTTCTGCAGAAGAACCACAGTCTTCTCGCATATTTTTAATTTTATGCTTTCCCTTCGGAAATGTGCCTTAGTCTTGTCATTTTAGGTGAGATGGTAGCTAAATAAGTTAAACAAATATGATAGTATAATAATATTAATTATATTATCAAAACAAATTGTATAGTCCACTATTTCAAAATTGGGTTAGCTGTTTTTGTAACTCATCATAGGAATGTTATTGCTGCCAACAAAATGTACCAATGACCTGTCAAAGTTGGTCAGAAGCTCGGGAGCCACATGTGGAAAATTTTGGTAAATAAAGAAGTGAATTAGATTTTGTACAATCTTTACATGTTTACGGTATATTTCGGTATACCGATTCTTCAAGATTTGACGTAAAAATATTTTTATGATAAGTCAGTTATAAGACAATTTTGGTTATCATAGATTATAGATAGGGAAGTTTAACAGATTTGCTGGATTATACGCATAAAATAAGCACGAAGCGTTGTTTTCACATATAAAAAAAATGTCGCAAACAAACTCTTCTTCTTCTTCTTTTATTTAGGTCGTAACCTGTTTTTCTTCACGCATTCTTCCTTGATGGTGTTTCGTTCGAAGTGGAAATCCAGCTCTCCCTCCATGGTCTACCGAGTTCTCTTTTTTCTGCAGGTCTCTGGCCTTTTGATATTTTTATCAATTTGTCCTCCCCGGCTCATTCCATTCCCTTCTTCTCCGCCTTACGAACCTAACAACATCTCCAACAACACATTCTTCTCTTATCGCTTCATTCCTAACTCTATATCTCCTGGTTTTTCCCGTTATAATTCCCAAGGTGTTCATCTCAGTAGTTCGGATCAGTTGCTTCGTTCTGCTTGTGTCAGCTCTAGTTTCTTCAGTATATGTCATGACCGGTCTTATCATGGTCTTGTATATTTTTGCTTTACTTTCCGTCATGAGATATTTGTTCCTCCATATTATATCCCTCAAGCATCCGGATATTCTTGCTGCCTTCATAATCTGTTGTTGGGTTTCCCCGTAGTCGTTTCGTTCACTTGATATTTCTACACCAAGATGCTTGAAGGACATTACTTGCTCGATGGTTTCATTATTTATTTATAGGTTCTTTTGAGACAACCAGCGATTTAGTTTTCTCCATGGATACTAGCATGTATATTCTTGAGCCGTGTTTGTAAATTGGTGTAGAAGTCTCTGTAAATTATGTTCGGAATCTGCGATCAGCACCGCATCGACAGCATAATATAAAATCGTCAAGTTCTTTACTCCCATCTTGTACCCGTTCATATTCGTCACACTGTCTATGATCTTATTCATTATAAGACTGAAGAGCATCGGGCTAAGAGAGCCCTCTTCTCGGATAACAGTGTTACTTCTTATGTCTCCACTTAAGTCCATCCCTGTTTGTATTTTTGTTTTTGTTCCTGTGTTTAAGTCTTCTATTTTAGTTATTAGCTGTCTTGGCACGTTTTTCTCCTGTAATATGTTTACCACGTCGTGTAGTCTAACTCGATCTAAATCGACAAAGCACAAAAAGGCTGGATTATTAAACTCGATTGCTTTTTCGACCAGCTGACAGATAATAAATACGGCGTCGTTAGTGGATCTATTTCTACGAAAGCCTTGTTGTTTCTCATTTATAGTTAATTGTATTTTACTTTTCTCTAATATCACTTTGGTCAACAGTTTTTGTGCCGCATTCAATAGTAAACCAACTTGTGTTTCATAAAATTTACAAAACTCTAAACGGGCGCATCCATCCCACTTTAATTTTACTCCCTTCGATGGACTTTGGGCACATTGTATTTGCCCATGTGTTGAGATCTACTGTCCTGCTTCGAACTTTTTGTACTCTCTCGTCAAAAATCTAACAGATGGCGGCAGTTCGCCCTTAATTTGGAACAACTTCTCTATACACATTTCGGATCGCATGTACTTATAAGAAAGAAAGTCGTGTAGTGCCTACACCTTATTTTTTTAATAGGTACGCAGATTACCAAGAATACTTGATTTAAGAAAAAAACATAATGAAAAGTAGCCTCAATATAGAAAACTGCCTATTTCTGTAGTAATACTCAGATGAGATGTTTTCTAAACCCATCATGATCTGAAAGACGACTATTCTCATTTTGAAAGTTTTGCATGTTGTTAACTACTGATTCAATAGTAAGTATTTTATCTTTAGTGTATCTTAAGAAGAGCGCGCATTTATTCGAATAGCCCGAGTCTGTACGATTTCCTTTTGCATGCATTCTCCTTTCATCCTAGAAATCGTTCAAGTACTTTAATTCTGCCGGATTAATTCCGTTTAATTATATGAAACAAAATTACCTTGGTACTATTTCGCGACGGCTAATCCACTTCAATCTCATTTTCTCTCTCGAAGACGTTCCATTTGGTATTTCATTAGCAATGGATTACAATACGGCAGCTGGGTAACTGGAGAAACCATATAAGTAAATACATTCACATCGTTTAACTAAATAGGCGGACTCCTACGTTAGTCAAGGTCATGGGTTCCCACTTCAGGTTGTTAACTGGGATTATAGGGATTGACAAAAATAAGACCGAATTTCCTTAGGAGCCCCGTCCCCGTGCCACATTTGTTCGGTGAAGAGAGAGTCTCCGGTCGCGTTGAGCGCAACTTTCTCATTATCTCTTTTATATTTACACAGAAAAGGTAATTATAACTTAGTAGAAATCTCAGACGGTGGTTGTGTATTTGTAATAAGAAAATTTATTAAGTAAATTAAGCGGGCGAATTCGTCTCGACGGATTTGGCCGTTGCGATGTAAACGAACACTTTGTTTGCCCGGGACTAATTGTGGAAATATTGTGTAAGGGGGTAAATTAGGCCGAGAAATGAAAGCATTCTCTCCTTTCGCAAAATTACCAACATTCTGTTTGCACTTTCTAATTTATTAAATCTCGAATATTCTCCGGGAATTTTAATTCAGTCATTTACGAACAAAAAAGGAGAATACAGAAGTATGTTAGGTACACTTATTTTTAGCAAGAGGAAACCATATATAGCAAACATTTGCGCTTACAGTGACGTCAAAGAGTACAAAGAAATCAGAAAGCAAATATTTAGCAATGGAGGCTAATATAAAATGGCAGTAACCCTGGAATCTCTAGTCAAAAGATGTTCTTCTACCATCCCTTCATATACGGTTGAGCTTGTTTGACAAATTTTGTAGTGGAGTAAAACTGCTCCTTTATCCCTCTTGTTTCTGGTAATGTCAGTATTGTAATGTCTAAGACCAGCGATATAGAAGGTATACCTGGTCAACTGTAATAAGCTGAACACCAAATAAACAGGGATTTTTATTCAACTTTTTTATTTCATTGGTATAAAAGAATATATTATAATGATATTTATATATTAAAGTCATGTGTATAAGAATAAAAGGTATTATCAATATCTATAAATTTAATTTAGAGTAAACTCAAAACTATGCAACTTAAGATACGAAGATTAATATAGCATAATTCAATCTTAGTAAATATATTTGAATATATAAGAAATTATAAAAGAATTCAGAAGTTAATAAATTCCCAAAATTAAGGCAAAATTGAATAATATCAACATGTAAACAATACTAGGAAAATATTTTAGTTAGTCACTCAAAAAATTAGGCAACTTAATATACAAATCAATTTTAAAGAAAAAATCACAATAACCATTGGTGGTCAAGTGAAAAAAAGAAATTGAAGATTAGAAAAAATTTCGCAAAGAAGAGACGCCAAAATTAACGCTCTTACAATTTCAGAAATAATACGTATTAATTAAGAAAATTATTATATACTTGTGTACTTATATAAAACTACTACGATTTTCTACGAGAATTATAAAATAAATAGCCTAAGAGTGTGAAATTAGAGGACTTTCATCGAGTAAACTGAAGTCCAATACCTACAAGGAAACAAGAAAATTAAGTATTTGAAGTGAAGTATTAAAATTAAGTATCACCTGAATAAAGAAAACCAAAGCGTAGTACTCGAGTGATCAGCAGCCCAAAAATGGAAAATTCCCACAAGGATAAAATGGAAAATTCATACAAGGATACCAGTTCCAGGACGAAGAAGCTCATAAGAAGACAGGAATGTACCAGATACACAACTAGGAAAGAATTGGCTACTAAACAAACAAACAAAATTATAAAACTCGAGTTAAGTAATTACAAATATATTAATATTGAGAATTTAAGAATCAGAATTATTAAAAACCATAATTGCAAGACTTAACATTAAGTATGTTCATAATTGTAAGAATTATCCTATTTTAATTTCATCACAATCTAATATAAATTGAAGTTTCATATAAGAGTTTTTTCACACCTAGTATTTAAAGAATCTTTTCAATTAAAATCAATTGTCTGGTTTGAGATTTATTTATTTAAGATTTTATATAGGTACATACCTTTTATGACTATTTGTTCCTGTTGTTTATTTGTAAACAATTCCAATAATTAATATTTCACACAACTGTTTAGTTATAGTATGATGATCTGATTATAACCTAATTTATGTCGGTCAGTGTACTTATTTTCCAATATATTTATTTACTATTGTTCACAGTTGTTTCTTTATACGAAGGTAATTTTCCACAAACTAAGAATCATAACACCCTGAGATGAGTTTCATAATATTCTTATAAGTAATTTTGCCGGTAAAAATACATAACCCAACTTTTAGGTGTTTGCAGTACACAAATTTCCCATAACATAATTACGAATTATCTTTAACGTCGTCAATTGTATTATGTTGTTACGTTTCAATATTAGCACGTCCTTTTTGGTGAACGTCTAAGGTTGTCGTTTTTCGAAGTTCTACTAGGATACCGCTACAATATCAATTTTGATACGTTCACTAATATTGTCAATTATAAAAATTGAATTATAAAAATTTAACCTTTGTTAAGATAGTTACAAACTTAAGACTGCCAGAAATTATAATTAAACGAAAGGGCAAAAAGATAATAAACTGTGGAAAGAAATGAGGGTGAAAAGATTAATGGCATAAAATTTTGGCAAGGTAATGACATTGAGGAGAACCACATCTACGTCCAATACTGTGAAGGCTTTATTATACAGGGAATTTACGGGAACCTTTGCGACGCGGGGTACGATAATAAACAAGAAGAGCAGTCTGTAAAAGCTTTTGAAATTTCGGAAAACCTAAAAGTCGATTCTGGTGGTCTTTTTGTTCATCTTATATATAGATTTTTAGCGACATCTCAGGACGGAATAATTGCTAATTAAAATGCGGTTATTGAAGTAAATTGTCCATTCAAGGCTCGCGAAGTGACTCCATTTGACGCTACTGAAAAAAGTTAAATGCATTTTTACAAATTCGGAACGATGAATAACGTTTAAAACCTAGGCATCTTTACATGTCCAAAATACAGGGATAGTTGAACATAACTCTAAGAAAGATGTTATTTCTGGACAGAAATGGTAACTAATTTAGAGTAATGTTAGTTTCTTGCTTTACTATCCGAAATTATTGATCCTCGCATTTTGAGAAATCGGCAAATTAGGTAGTGGCGTTAAATTGGACAATTAGTACTGATTCTCACACGTTTAGATAAAAACGCCGATGGCAAGAAATTATTCTCTTTATCGCACCTATAAAAGGAACGAAATTTTTTATGTGTTGAACGGATATATTCATATAGACAAATTGTTTTTCCAAATGTATTTGTACTTGAAACGCTTAATTTTGTTTAATTCACATAGAGTTTATAATTATATATACTAACAGTTTTCTGTCTCAAAAATCAACAATTTAATATTTCTCATAAAAAGTGATATTATGATACTAGCAATACTACAATATCATGACTTATTTAACTTAATTCAGGTATTGATTTAAACACAAATCATTAGATTAAAAGCTAAGTATATCGCAATTAATGTATTGCTTCATTAGGTAATGCCACAAGATTAATGACAAGTAATTATTGTAAATAATTAAAAATATGATTTATGTAAAGAAAGAAATCTAGCAAAAATGTCATTAGCAAACATCTTCATAAATTCACATAAAAACAAATACAAATGTACAGCCACGACGCAATGTCATAGTCCAGCAGTAAGCTATTTTTTGCCCTAAATATGTAGTATAAACAAATACTTGTTCAAACCATTCTTTAAAAATAATTAAATTCATTTCATCATGGTAGTCAGCTGTTTTTATATCTTCCAAAAGGTTCGTCAACAGCTACCATCTACCGTATAATATTCTTGACATATTCTGCAAATTCTAGTAGTTTCAAATGCCTGTCCACTCTTTCTTCACGAGATCTTAGTTCGTTCGTTCCTATTCGTTTATTATGCAACATACAATTCATTTTGCCACTCCCATAATAAATGCATATTTATAATATATTGTAATTGGAGTATTACTATATCTTTCTTAGTGTCTTGGAGATGTTCATTACAATTGTCGTTGTTCTCTTTTTTGGAGTTTGTAGCTTTAACTATTTTTCATCATATTAAGTGTATCAATGGTAGACGCTGCTTGCGGGTTTTGAATTTAACGGTTTACTTGTACCTGCCTGATCAGTGATCATTAATGTCCGTGACGAATTTAATCGTACAGATTTTATTTAATAACACAGTAAAATGTAATAAACCAAGCAAAAATGTAACAGAAAATTTACAGTTAAGGATTGGTTATGTTATGAAATATGGCATGTTAAATTTGTGTTACATTGTTATTTACGTATGAAGATTCCTTTTAGAAAATCAATATTACGCTTTAGATAATTAAACTTAAAAAAAAAACAGTATCATAAACGAAAAGTAAAACTTTCTGGGAGAGTCGCGTCTTTTCCCTTTCTTTTAAACATCTGCTTGTGACGCATCCAATCTCGAAAAAGTATGAAAGTGTATAATATATATTATAATACCCAGACGCAGAAAAAAAAACTCCTGTTCCACATAACAATTTCTAATTAAATAAACTTTTTTCTTTTATAGAAGAGAGCAACATCAACTCAGAGAAAGAAAGTTTTAAAATACGAATATCAAAAACAAAATATTAAATTATATTTTTCGGGCTCTTTTTTTCACGACATATTTTTCTAAATACATACTTAGACAAAATACATTCTCATAAGGACGATTAATTAGTATCGACAGCAAAAAGAATTTCATATTTCCTTAATACGCACGATATTGTTATTAAAATATCCGGGATGCCAGGATCGTCGCCATTTTGGACACGGCGGTGTAATATTCAGCGTTTGGGAGAGAAACTCAACGAATGTACCCATACATACACATTGAATAAGCACCACAAGCGAAGATATGATACGGGAGATGTAAGTTTGCTATTTCATTAAATCTCTTGGGAATTTAATTTCTGACCTCCTTGCTTGACAATGCCATTGCTCTAACAAAAATAATAAAATGTTTAAAAAGAAGAGCAAAAGCTGACAATGTCACCGTGATCTACTACTACGTGGCTCTACTATAAATATTATGCAATACTTGAATACGGAAGTATTATAATAGATAATTATTGTTTATATAATTTCAAATCACTATCAAATTTTATATATTGAATGTTATTGATCGGGATGGTTGCGATATACCGGGATATCAACAATTAAATTGGTCAATGGTGGTCATGGATTTTAAAATTATTGTCGTAGCGTGCTTCGTATATTTAGGTATGTCATAATTTTTTGAATGTCACAATCTGTCAAGTTATTGTGTTGAAGTTTTCTAATCCTGCACGGTTTTTGAATGATGGTTCTCACCACAGAGCACAAAATTTACATGATTGAAGCCTATTTTCGAACGGGTGTGCTAGTTAATGGAACTTGGGAATACAGTCAATGTTTGTGTTTGGACAATTTTCGAGAGCACTTCCCAGCTGTAGCAGTATTACCGGACAATTTTTATGCATACCTTACAAATTGTGTTGAAGTGTTTCGCGAAACTGGTTCTGTGACGCATAAAAAAGGTGCTAGTAGACCAAGAGTTCGTACAGAAGAAGTTATTAATGACGTTCGTCAACGTATGGAAGAAGAGCCTACAAAATCTTTAAAACGTCTCTCTCAAGAAATTCGGCTTTCTTATGGAACATGCCAAACGATTGTAAAGAAGGACCTGAACATGCATCCATATAAGATGCAACCATATCAAGCTCTTCTACCTGCAGACCACCCCAGACGCCTTGCGTACTGCCATTGGTTTTTTAATAATTTAATGAATGACGATCTGCTGAACTTAACTTTTTTTCTTTGACGAAGCTTGGTTCCACCTTTCGGGATACATCAATTCTCAGAATATGCGAATGTGGAGCACTCATAACCCGCATATTTTTAGTGAAACGCCACTACATGCTCAGAAAATTGGTGTTTGGATGGCAGTTTCTCGCAGAAGAATAATTGGGCCAATTTTTTTCAATTTCACCGTCAACGCAGAAAGGTACAGAAATATATTTTTGACTGAATTTGTGCAACAGTTAGACGATGATGAACTTCAATACGGTTATTTCCAGCAAGACGGTACAATAGCAGATATTACACGAGAAAATCTTGTTTTTTGATGACCGGCTGATAAGTTTGCATACGGAAGTTGAGTTTCCTCCGAGATCACCTTGTTTGACAATTATGGACTATATTATCTTTCCTTATTTAAAAAATAAGATTTTCGCAAATCCGATACATAATTTGCATGAACTGCAACAAAGAATTGTTCAGCAATGTGCAACCATAACGCCAGAAATGCTGCAAAACGCTTTTCACAGCATGAGGAGGCGCGTAAACTTGTGCCTTGAACAAAACGGGGGACATTTCCAACAATTATTGTAATTTAGTTTTTCTGGTTAATAAAAACGTTATTTATTACATAATTGTAGTTCATTATTATTTTACAGCTGAACTAAGTAGGTAACATATTTGTAGGTTATTGATAATGTCAGTGTAGCTTGACAATGATTGAATTATTTCAAAAGGATGATTTAAACTAAGACAAGCGTTTTACATTCCATGACCAACATTGACCAATTTAATTTTTGATATCATAGTACTATACAATATTTAAAACTTATTGGATATACGTTAATCAACCACTTTAGTAAGAGGTCATTTATCCATGGAGGCTCGGCAATTTTTATTAGTAATTTGCTGAATAGTAACGATAGTAATATTGATGCATTGGGTGAATTGTCTGTGGAATTGCATTTCGAGTGTGCAGCGTCAAAATATAATATAGCTGGTCAACCCTTTATAGTGGTCGTCATTTATAAGAGCACGGAGGGTGACTATGCAATTTTTATGAACAAATTTGAAATGGCTTTTGAAATATTAAATAAATTCAATAATCATAATATAATTATTTGTGATGATTTTAACGTAAATTTCTTGAATGCTTGTGATATGGTGTATAAGTTCATTAATTTGATACATTGCTATAATCTCCAAATAACAGTAAAAGAACCTACATGTAAAAAAATGTTTAGATAATATAAGCATTCAGAAAAAATATTAATAATTATAAAATTGAAGTAATCCACAATGCTATTTCAGATCATTCCACGCAGAAGGTGCAGTTTTGTTTCGCTAAACATATATCAAACAAGAAGAAAATACAGTATAAAAGGGTTACTGATAGACAGAGTGTAATGCAAAGGGAGCTTCTGGGTAGGGAAAGCTAGTCGGATGTTTTTGCTGCTTTGAATTGTTCAGATCAGTCTGATGCTTTCATTAACATAATTACGTATAATTACGAATTGACATTTCCTGCTGTTAGCAAAACTATAAATATTCATGACAAAAACTAAAGTAATTATATTCATTATTATCTAGCAGTAATGAAGAAATGATTACCTATTATAAAACGTATAAAAAATATATAGAAAAGTAATTAAAAATGCTAAATTATTGCATAACAACAATATTATGATACATTCAAAAAATAAATCCAAATCAGCATGGAATATTATTAACTTTAAATAGAAAACTAAAAACAACGGCGATATAAAGCTTAAATTTGAAGACCAATTAATATCTAATCAGAATGATGTGGTAGAACATTTTAACCAGTATTTTTGTAAAGTAACGAATAGTATAGTACAGATGTGCCACATGAAAGCAATATATAGAATTCAATCCATTTACATTTTTCTTACACCCAGTTGATGAACCCGAACTGCGTAATGTAATCCTAAGTTTAAAAAGTAAATTTTTATCTGGTTGCGATAATATAAATGCCTGGCTACTTATGCACTACCTTGATGAAGTTATATTTCCCTTAATGTCATTAATCAATGAATCGTTTTTGGAAAGTTTTTTCTCGGTGCGGTTGAAAATAGCAAAAAGTAAGCCATTGTTTAAAAAAGCATCAAAGGAACTGGTTGAGAATTACCATCCGATATCTTTGTTAAGTGTATTTGCAAAAATCTATTAAGTATGGGATAGGGTAAAGAAATTAAACGCAATATGTAAGTCTTAATAATAATGGTGAATATATTTTATATACACATAGATATCCATCTGTTTATGAGAATTTATAATAACTAACGTAAAACTAATTCTGTTCAAATGATTCTTATTTCAAAATTATTTTAAACGTAATACTGTTTGTTTTGAGGAATGAATTTGAAATGATAATAATTTAATATGTTCACTAGGTATTTATTTTTATTTAATTTTTTTTAGTGAATATGATCACAATGCAAGCACTATTTCACCAAAGCAAATATTTGCACATACTACTCTGATAATCTGGTGTCTTGCTACTTAAATATTTCGAAAATAGTTTCCACTAATTGTTAGGAGCAAATATTTTCACATACTAATCCAACAGCTTAGTGTTCACACAACAAAATATTCTCGTATATTTGTGTCCGTTTCTTTAATTTATTGTCTTGTGATTATATAAATCTTTAATGGCGCTTAACAATCCGATTGAGGCAAACATTTTCACATAGTACTTTAATGGTTGATTCCACACCATAAAAAATATTTCTAATTAATAATGAAAAGCAAAAATTTTAACAAAGTGAAAATTCATTTAATTATAAACAAAATTAAGATAAAACTTCTATGTTTATAACTTTAATAAACAATGTTGTATCACTTACTTAGATTGATCATATAATTCTTCAAACTCTTTTTTTTATATGTCCTCCATATACATTTAAATTTTCTAAACTAATACAAATAATATTCCCAAATTCTATTTATTAATAAGATATTCCAATCCTTTTAAAACGAGCAGTGCATACAGCCCTACTGTATTTATGACTATATAAATATATCAATCTTCAGAATGAAGAAATTCTAAAGAAAATTAGCGCCGAAACTCCGTTTGAAATTTTAAGCTTTAAGCGCGATGTAGGCTAATGTCGAACTCTCTTTCTTCGGTCTTCTTCCCGCATTTTATAACTTTGAATAAATGAAGATCAGTACTTTGGCGCCCTCTGTCTTAAATTTAAGTTGGTCCTACTGCCACTTCCTTAGTTGAATAGTCTTCTAACTTGATTTAAGTTGGTGCATCCATTCATTCACATTGACAGTTATTAAATAATGTCCGTAAAGCAAATCTTCCTTATGCGAATTTATAAATTACCTCAGTCTATTTTAGGTAAGGGTGTTATTCCTTTTTCTTTTTAACGTAAACATCTGTTTTATTTATATATGAATTCATAACTCTTGTTATTGTTTGATAAATATCTCCTTTCACCATTTATTATTAATCGCATTCTTATTTTCTGTTTACTAGTCTTTTCGATTGGAAATAGAGGAAAATGTCGCACATGACTTCAATCTTCCTTTCTGATGTCTTGCCATGAAAGCTCGTTGCTGTTTCCCTTTCTTTATTTTCAAATCGTTTCCTCGTCTTAGGTGAGATTGCTACTTCTAATTTGCTACAAATAAATTATTGACGTTTTCTTTTCTTTTGTAGGTGTTGGACGATACATGATTGTTGTTGATGTTTCAGAAGCACAAAATTACAAATATATGTACTAAAGAATATATTTTAACATCTCATTATTGTATACAATATGTTTTATTTACGATTCAACATTTAATGTAATGAATATTGTAGTTATATCCTTTTTCATCTGACAGTACGTATTTATCTTTTTATTTTTTTTATTAGAGCCATTTATGAATTTATCCTATTCACATCAACGTTTACATTTTTATTTGAGATGGTGTCATTTTCTTTCGCATATCTGACCTTATTCTATTCATATAATTTGATGGCTTTTAAATCTATCGTTTCTACACAATAAAGTTTATTCACTTACTTAGCTTGTATTTTATACTTCATTGATCTTTGCATATCTAAAGTTTAATTGAAACAGAGAGCCTGCTTCCGACTTATAGTCAATATATTGCATTTAGAGATATTCAGAGGCAAATTATTCACAGTACACCAAGACATCCACTTGCTCTTTTTTACATCAGGTAAGTAAGTGTTAAATAATGACTTCAACTGAGGTGAAAAAGCAATAGCGTCTATTTTACGTAGCAATATGTCGTGATCGATGCCATCAAAAGCTTAGAGAAGTCTGTATACATGATATTAACTTGCTCATTACTATCCAAGCACTCCGAGAAAAACTGAGTTAACACTGCAAGATTGGATGTCGTAGATCGCTTACTCATAAAATCAATCTGGTCCTCCGAAGATCTGCTACCTCCTCGTGTTTAAAATATCAAATGGCAAAAGGCCCTAAACAGACTCGGTAACAAAATTCCAAGAAGGTAGGAAGTAAGACACCACCACGGTAACTAACCTTCTATTTGAAACAGGAAGACGCTTGTCTATTAAATAATCACCAACTTATAAAACACTCAGGGCTTACCTTCGTACTTCCCAAGGGTCGATGTTTAATATGGGAGTCAGCACCGCCTCCAGCTACAGTCAGAATTAGGGCGAGTTCGAACACAGTACTAAGTCGAAGGTTACGTTGTCAGGGCGCCTATCCGTTAAAATATGCTGAGCCCAACAGATATTCAGACCCCGGACAAGATCCAATATAAGATTCCCCAGGTGATAAGAAAAATAAAACCAACACTCAGTCATTCAAACTTAACAACAGGTTTATTAAAATTTAAATACCCAAAATGTTTCAGGACCCAAATAATCAGAACAAAACAGCTATTGCTAACTAATCTTCTGGTTTTCAACAATATATTCAAAAGTCACAAAACAATGAAATATGAATCACAGAAGCGCAACTCAGTTGCCAGTAATAAACTTCTGAAGGAATGAATAAAATCTTAAATGGTCACCCAGGTGATCCACAACTTCAAATTACCAATGACATATAATTACAAAATTTAAGAAATTCAAAATGGAAAACACATGAAACAACCTTAAAGTTAAAATAATTACCTGACAATATTCTTACAAAAGCATACAATTATAAGGCAACTTGCCGAAAGTCCCTCCAAAGTCGAACAGTTTGATCGGAAAATGCAACACGTCAACACTCCAAAATGAACACTCTGTATACCAGAGGCAACCGACAATCTATTCGACAGTAGAGTGCAGACTCTAAGTTATATGGTATCTAATACTATAAATATTAGCGCTAGTTAACTATGCTTTACATAAGAAAACGTGATTAAAATTAAATTCAATAATTTCTTACAAGATTGTACAATAATAAATTTAAATGGTTGACTAATTGCACTAAATAACAAGCTATGAATTTACACAATACAGATGTGAGGCTGCAACGCCAATACACATCCAAAATTTGTTCAAAATTCTAAATCCAAAAAAAAAGGCTACGTAACGTCTCCAAAAATGGACAAGTAGCTCCCAACTGGAGTCACTGTTATTAATTAAGCTACGTTAATTGAATGAATTCAAATTATAAAGGCTCACATGCCACAAGAAGTTGATTCAAGAAATTACGATGACTTATTTGATTAGTTAGGCCGAGAAAGTTGAAATTTACTGTACGAAGTACTCGAAATTGACATAAATTTACCAAAACTGTTTGGCCAATAATTCCCGCGTTATGGGTTATATCAGGAAAATTACACAGTCACAGTACCTTAAAGGAAAACCACATCCACAGCTACCATACACGATACCTTCTACAGATCACACTCGTTACAAAGGATAACTGCCCACATATCCTCGGCTATCGACATCTTACATCTATCTGCACCTCAAATTATGTCTTCACCGCAGGATACAGCAACTAATTCCCTTGGAATCGTAAAATTACATCAGGCACGTGGTTCTTAGACTTAACCCAACAAAAGTGCTCAAATGAGGTCTATGCCATGCACTAACAGCTATAATTGAATATAGAAACAGCACAATTAAGATCGATCAGACACGTGGAAATTATACTTACAGCAGTTGAACAATTCTTAAGCCACAACAAAACAATATCCTCGGCAAGGTTACAATCATAACGCCATATTCACATTAACCCTTGAGAAATATCATAACATCCGCCTTTTGTTAGCGATTACACACGATATACTTCAGCATTCCACTAATTTCTCAAGTAGTAGCTAAAGAAAATGCATCTGCTCTTGTGATGTTTTAAGTGCTTCTACTCAGGCAGTCGAAGATCAAAAAGAGAAAGAATCCACTTATCATCTAGCGATCTCAAGCGCTATCAACAACATTAGAACTAATAACCACGAGACCTAAACCGATATTTTACACACACGACATAAACGCAGATTCAAATGACAATAGAAAAGTGGAAAATAATTATAATTAATTTGTCACATAACTCCAAGCCCAAAAAGAAACTCCAAAACTAAATTAGAAAATAATTAAAAATACCCAATCTATTAAATAAAACATCGTGCGCCATCTACCCGTCAACACATATACATTACACACATGAGGTAATGCAAAACGCACGGCGGTAGGACTCTTATGGAATTCTCCCCTAGATGGCAGAAGGAATCGGTAACATTAATTTAAGAGAAGGATGATTTATTTAATCCGAAATAATTTAAGTATTCAAACGATAAAACTAAAATTCTCAATTCAGAGATAAAATACAGCAAAATAATTGTAACAAATTTGCTCCGAATCTGTGAGTAGACATTTGTGTAAAGGCACATTTCGAACACTTTGGGAAAATTGTTAAAAGTAGCTATCGGTCGGTAATCTTCGATCAAGGCTGCGTCACCTTTTTTGTGAATTGGATTGGATTGTGATATTTTCCAGCACTCAGGGAAGACAGACGTTTTAAGTGCTAAATTAAAAAGGAAAGTGAGAGGTTTAGTAAAAATGCCCGCACAATCACGTGAAAGGAAACTTGGTATATTATCCTGACACATAGCATAAGCATTCTTTAACTTTTTTAAATTCCTAGTCATAGGAAAGCATACACGGTAGATGATGGGGAAGTAGTATCCAAATCGTGCACCGAATCGGTATAAACGGATTGGAAAAAATGTTTGAAACCATTCACTATAGTTGTGGTGTTCTTTATTTCACATCCTTCAACATCCTTCATTGAATAAAGTATAACCGGGCCTCGTCGCTTAGGAGCAAAACTGTTTCGGATTTTTCTTATGTTAATGTTACTTACTTACTATACAAGACTTTTGAATTCGCTCTGACTTGTTTGTGTTGCTCATTAAATTGAAAGTAATCTTCGTCACGACCAGACTTTTTATAAATATTGTGGAGCAGATTCTTTCTTTTAAGACTGATAAATATGCTCTTTAGTAAACCAAATGGAATACGAAGATCTATGAGAACTCTTCAACGGTACGTAATTATTAAAAATATCGTAAGTTTACCTAATAAATTGAAAAACATATCTTGTGATATACTATGATATTTTTAGTGTTACTTTTAGTAGAAATATAGGTATTATATTTATACTTTCGCAAATTCATAATTTCAGTCCTTAATGGGTTAATATACTTTTATTATGAGCATACCTATTGAAGAAATTGGTCCGCCAAGAATGCAATATCAAAAAGATGTCATTGTAATAAACATATAAAATTCAATAACCATTTTTAACATTTACTATTCAAGAACATTCACTTTATACGTGAGGTTTGCAAACACTATAATACCAGATCCGTTTATGCAGTCAGTGTTTTACAATTTGGTAAAGTATCTAGTGTATATTTTCCCTTCTGGAACGAGTATCTATGCATACATAGGCAACATGTGATGCCATTATATTTTTAAATTGGAATCCATAGCTTCCACCTGTTCGTCCTCCATGTACGACCGGTGTGTAGTCGTGTGTTCAGGATGTATACAGAGAATGAAAACCAAAAACGGTACATTTGTCGGAAAGCGAAGGCAGATGCACATCCTTACGATAATCCTCACTCGAAAACACTTGTAAACAGAAACGCTGATCTCGCAATCTTGTACATTTACACAGTGGTTTTGTAGTGTCTTTCCAAGTTGTAACACGCCGAGTTCAGAGTCGATATCCTTTCCTCCTTGGTTTCGGAGCGAACAAGTTGGGCGAACTTAACTGTGAAAGCGGATCCTCAACTCATGTGAAGGACATAAACTTAATCTTCTGCAGATGTTTTAACGCGGCATTACGAATAAAAAAAGAAAAGAATCGCTGATGCGTAATCCGTAAAATGCAACTGACACTGTGACAATATAAAAAAGGAAAATCGGTGCTTGTTGAGATTACCACGATTGCAATAAAAATGCTATATGCTGAATTCTTAAAACATAAATATATTATGTGAAACAAGTATTAGTAATAAGTACATATTGTTATGGTTTTAATATCCATACAATATATTGATTTGCAATTGTGTTATTACATATAATTTTTCAATTCTTAAAAGTATATTTTTAACAATGAATAAACAATAAATTATTTAAATGATTATTTGATGTTCATAAGTTGATGAGATTTTCATGTTGATCTGGTTGTCGTAGAGGAAAAATAAGGTTTTCTTTCTTCTATGTTTGTATTTTTAGAATCTGTTAAAGAGAAATAAAAAAAACATTATTATTATTGTCAAATATGATGTATTATATTTTATGTACAAAATTGTTTAATTAACGATGATATGACGAGTATTGTAAACGTAAATAATTGATTTAGAGTATAAACTAATTTGAATTAAAGTTCCCGCCATAAATTGAACAGGTGTTAATGAAAGAAATATTTTGACAGTTTCTGAAATGAGAATTTATAAATTGAAGGACATTTGTATGAAATGCTTTGGAATTAGGTTTTTTTTAAATGTAAAACGAATAATGAATATATGTAGTAATAAATTATAGGGATGTAAATATTCGAAAGTAAATAGTAAAGAGATATTTTGAATTATAAAGGTAGGTGTAGATTTCTGATTGGAGAATTTATAAAAATTGTAAAAGGGTTGCTTAGGAATTTGGTGATTAAAAAAAAAACAACGGGAGATGAAAAATAATTTTCATACGACGCGGTCATGTTTTATCTTTGAATAAAATATTTCATTGATAATTTCTCAAATACAGCGAATTTTGCGTTTAAAAGCGTTAAAAGTTATTAATTTAACAAAGTCAAAGTGAATAACACAGTTAAAAGTGAAAGAAGCATACATAATTTATGTGATATTTATAAAACATAGGTAGCAAAATTGATAGATAAAGGAAAGGAATATTTAAAAAGGTTGAATCATAATTTATCACAACTACTTACATAAATAGAAGATTATCCATAGATGAATTCCAAAGTGTATTTTCAAGATTAACCATAGACGAAGTTCCTAGTATTTCCAAAGGAGACCGAACGTGTAGGAATCATTTCTTCTAGAGTTGCAGTATTTTATCGTGTATAGGCTTACGAAGAGAATTTTTCTGAGACCGAACGTGTATTTCCAAAGGAGACCGAACGTGTATTTCCAAATTAGACCGAACAAGTAGGAATCATTTCTTCTAGAGTTGCAGTATTTTATCGTGTATAGGCTTACGAAGAGAATTTTTCTGAGACCGAACGTGTATTTCCAAATTAGACCGAACAAGTAGGAATCATTTCTTCTAGAGTAGCAGTATTATGTTGTGCAGAGAACTTCGAAGAGAATTTTTCTGAGTCAGAACGTGCATATCCAAAGGAGTCCATTATAAAGGAGTACAAGAAGGACGTCGAAGATCGGAGAATATCGGAGAACATCATCAAGATATCAAGTCCAGGTCATACAACAGTAGCAACAGCACCTACAAGTAAATATACCTTAACATTTGAAGTAATATAAAGTATATTGGTACTATTCGATTTAAAAATAACATATTTTATATTAATATTTAGGAAAGTTATTCACTTTTACACCAGAATGTATTGAATTAAGAATAAGAAAGGCAATACCTTATTTGTAGTAATATTACAAGTTGCATTCCATAGAAATCTCATCAACAATTGAATGTTTACAACCATAAATAAAATACATTATTAGTCAATCGTAGAAAACATACGAGTTGTCGTTCAACAAAACTTACTCGCTACAGTTATGTCATTATCTCTCATGGTTTATTTTGATATTTTCTAACCAACGTCAATGCATCGTTGTTAAACAATTTTTCAATAATATTTATTTTTATCTTGTGTATCTGATCAACACATCATTATACCATTATTAGCTTGAGCAGTTTATTTTCTTTCATATGTAGTATTATTTATGTGTTTTTTCAATCAAAGCAACTGATATACAAGAGTTGTGTAACACTAAAATTATAAAAATATTGAATTAATGTAACCTGAAAAAGACCCATCAAAATTTGGAATACTTACGTGTTTAGTCGTAGTTCTACAATGTACAAGCAAATAATCAGTCACAATGGACCATAAACACCCCTGATGACATATATAAAAAGTATTTTATAAAGAACACGTGAAATTCAAACGATAATAAACGAATCATAAGTTAGGTTATATTTCTTGACATGTAATATGAAATATCCCTCCCATTTTTATCATGTATTGGTATAGGGTTCAAAGATTATAGTCCTACCAGTTCAATTAATTTAACAAGGAGAAATAAAATTTAATATTTATTAAATTTGAGTTTTAGCCGAGGCATTTTAAAAAAAATAATAGTAGTAAAAAAATTATGTGTTAAAAAATAACACTCTTCCAATACACATACGAGTACATTTATTGCCCGAACTGAGCAATTATTAGAGGATAGTTTGTTGAAAATAACAATCATCCAACCCTTATAAAGGTACATTTGGGCTGGCCCAACTAGGAACAACAATACTAATACATTTAGCGCCCGAACATGGGGCAATATTAGAAAATTATATATTGTAAAGAATATTCATTTACATATCATACATACTAATACAATATTATATTCTATGATACGAGGGCTGTTCTTTTTCTGCTGAACCTGGTAAAGAAAAACACAATTTATTTTAAAATTTTCAACACATTCAATGCATTTTTGCATGCGTGAAAACCAATCTTGAAAACATTTTCTCTAACCTTTTGGTCGTAGTGTGTTTATTTCATTTTTAAAGGCATCGACCTCTTCTTCGGCCAATGTAAAACGTAAACCCTGTAATTTATCTTTTACCCGCGGAAATAAGAAGAAGTCATTAGGTGATAGGTCTGGACTATACGGTGAATGATCCATTATATCTATGTTTTGGGCATTCAAATACTCATAGTCCAAGAGCTAGCTACAAAAAACAGCATCGATTTGGTACACGGCGTTTGAGTTCGTGAACTGTAAGAAAATACTTACTACAACCCCGAATGGCATTTCTGGCTGTTCGTTCAGGCCGCAAAAGAAAATTACAGCCAGTTTTCCACGACGAAAAATGTGCCGGAAAAACTGATGAGGTACACGCGTGAAAATAGATGCATGCTAATGTGAGAACCTCAACTAAGAGCGGTACACTAATGCCAGAAATGAAAAAGGTTGGGAAACCCTCGCCAGACGCGACTCAGAGATTCGGAAAATCCCTACGAAAAAACCGACAAGGTACACGCGTAAAATTTTTTTCACATGAATTTGGGGACCTTCACTAAGAGCGGTGCATTAATGCCAGAAACGGGATCGGTCGGAAAACCCTCGCCAGAAGCGATCCAAAGTTCGGGAAAATCAGTCAAAAAAAACGACATGGTACACGCGTGAAAAATTTTTTTTGCGCTTCTAGGGACCTCAACTAAGAACGGCAAAACAGTGCCAGAAATGTATCTGGTCGGAAAACCTTTTAAAAAAATTAAATAAGGTCGACGTAAATGTAAAATCGATAGCATTCGAAGTCGTTATCATCCAGAGCTTTTTCATTGACACCACTAGAAATATTGTTTTTTTCTACCCCAAATCAAAAAAAAAATCATCGCGATACGCTGAAAATTCGCTGAGTTATTTCATTTTTCGTAGCGCGTCCGATTTCAAGCCGCTTTCCCAGTTTCTGGCGTACCGCGCGGCCGGCCGCAACTCGTCTTTACAGCGCGATAACGCGCGTATTTAATTTTCAATTTCTTACATGTCTTAAATGAATGTATGTTTGTATAAAATCAAATTTTAAACTGCGTATGTATATTAAAAATAAAATAGAAGATTATATACTAAACACTCAGCATGGAAAGAAAAGATTTATGAATTTTCTCGGTTGATAATAAATTATAGCTATAGATACAGGAGAATCATAAATCAAATAAATAATGCTTTTCAATACCAAAAATATATACTTAATTATAAAAATCCTAAATATACAACTATAATACAGAATGAATATTCCTGCTTCATTTTCTTTACAGAATCGCTGGTTTTTGCGCATTGATAGTAAAAATTACGCAATCGGTATGACATCACTTTAATTCATTCATCTGCCTCACTCTCCACGTCACATTCGCTGTCATCAGTATCACTCTCCGCATCAAATTCGTTGTCGGTTTCTTCATCTTGTACGTTACTTTTATTTGTCTCTTCATCTGCACCCTCAGATGTCTCATCTATAAATGAAAAATACCTTGAATAACGCGTTAAAAAAAAAAGTAGAATGAAGTGATAGAAAAAGTTATGTACCATTACTTTCTGCAACTTTTTCTATAATAATATCTTTGATACGTGCTGGCCATTGGTCACCTTCAAACCAACAAAAATCGTAGGTGAAGTTTTCTTTCTTCCAGCCACATTCATCAGGTTTCAGCTCTGTCGGAATTTTTTTTTCGACATTTCCCCATACAGCAGCAATATAATGTGACCGTAGGAATTGCTGGTATAGTTCTCTTTGGCAAGGTGGCATCATCGTTGAATCAATGTTTTTAGCATTTAATTTTGCAAAACATTCATCAGTATTTTTAAAATCGAATTTTTTCATAAATATTGCATGTCGAGCTGAATCAACTGTAATTGAGCTCTTTGGCTGAGAGTACATGCAACATATAAATTTCTCAATTTCAGAAAACACGTTTTTACGGTCCATAGATTCGTCAGTCATATTACCAAAAGCAACTTGAAATGATTCTGATTTGTACAAAAGAGAATAAGGCCGTATCTTTGCTTTTTTGTAAAACGACGGATTATAGTCGCAACCCGTGAAAGCATGGAAAGCCGGAAGTGCTTTACATAATTTTTCTCCTAATTCAGCGTACATACGAGTCACGTCAATAAATCTCATATTATCGGAAACGCCAAATAACAAACTAATTTCTAATTCAAATTTCAATTTGTGCATATTTCCAAGCAAAATAATAAAGATATCGGTGTCATCGCATTTAACTATTACTTTTCCACTTTCATCGAGATTGCAAACCGTGTGAACTATTCTAGTATCAGCTTCTTCATGTCTAGGTGCCGTGAACAAAGCGTTAATAGAATGTTTAACCGACTGTAGACCATCATTTCCAGTTTCTTGCTTAAACTCGTGACATTCATCGTAATTTATGAAAACTGTTTTATTTTCGAAAAAGACTGCCATTTTGGCCTGTTGCCAATGTCGTATTAAAAATTGTACAAAAGCTTTCTTGAAGTTAGTTTCGCGCAGTTCTGTCGACAGAGCGGATTTTAATCTCATGTCCCCTGTTATTAAGTATTGTCGGTCTGATGAAATACCTCTTTTGTTTCTTTCATAGTCTTTAATTGATGGCGATAAATATTGATCAAATACCAGATGAATTTTATGAGCTTTTATGGCGACGAGCTTTTTCAAAATACTTGTTGATATTTTAGCATATGTAATGTCAGTCTCTCGTAGAGTATACAGATAAAAAAATCCGTCAATAATCATAACATCACATCTATAATTAGTTATAGTACTTGAATCGTCTGGTCCTACAATACGATGTAAAAGCGCGCTTTTTGCTGTTGAGTAAATCGATCCGTCCAAATGACAAAAACAAGTTGGCAGTGGAGTCAATGGAAATGTCATAATTTTAGGAACGTCCGGTTCATGTTTCAAGGAAATCACTAATATTCTACCGAATAAATCTCTCTGCATTTTTATAGACTTTTCTTTATCAGTAACTTTCACAGTCTGTTTCTTATTTCCAGATACGAAATTTAAAATTTTATTCAATTTGATTGCTTTTTCAAAACGATCCGGTGACTCAGAACATTCCTTAATGAATTCATTTTTTAAATTAGTACCCAAAACATTTACATTTGACAGAAAATTAGCTATCTCGGCCGAAGCTGGTCTCCCTGTACTGATGTTATAAAGTAAAGTTTTGTCGATTTCAGGATCGAAAGGATTCATATAATTCTTTTTTATAGTATCAACTAACTTTTTTACCCTGGCAGTGCTTTTGATAATGTTATGAGGTTCTAAATCGGCTGTCGTATCTTGATTTTTTTTAAGACCAGCTTCAGTATGAACATGCGTAGTCAATGTTGATCGAAAACAATGAGATTTAGACCATTTTTGTCGAGCGCTTATCGAATTTGTAAAGCAATTGATTCCTGTTAGCCGTCTACCTGCATCAGCATTGTAAGTTTGCTCGAGAGTTAAATCAATAGGCATTCGTGAAAATGACTTATCGGTACGTTTAATACCAAAAAAGCCTTTTCGCAGTTGGTAGGCTATATAAGGATGAGTTTGTGAAACTTTCAAAAGTTGATCGATGTACCAAAGAATCCATCGACAATAATTAACTTGGTTGAACACAAAAAATAAATCAGCGAGTTTGTTAATCATAATTTTGTACATATCAAAATCACCCATACGAATACTTCGCGAAAATGTTTGGTAGTTATTTATATATTCCACGTACATTAAATAAAATTTTGGAGTTAAACCGTATTTACCGTCGAGAGTTTCTTGTACGTACTGTTCATACTGATTTATCAAGTCAATTAATTCAGCGTGTGCTGTATTAACAAAGAAGTTTTTGTCTATTTTTTTAGATTTCAAGCTGACGATTAATATCATAAGCTGATCGCTAATTTGCATGTCATGTAGTTTAATGAAACTCTCAAAATGTAAAATTTGAATTGCCAAAGCAGCAATCGGATGCAGCTTTTTGCAACGATTGAAGTGTTTCCCGCTCAAAAATCCACTCACAGACCCAGAAGCTAACAATTCGCTTTCTACCATGACATGCGTTAAGCCACAGTCATCGATAAATTTTCCGGTAGCCTTGAAATAAGCACACTGTATGTGAAATGCACCAAGATGAATAAATAACTTTTGGTACTTTGGGGTTCTTTGAGTTAGTAAAATTGATTTAAATTTTTCATCAGCTTGAATTTGAAAAGCCACTTTAGCTATTGCCAAATCGTACGAAACTTGAATTTCCGGTTGTTTACATTCTCTAGCTATTTGTTCACTCATTTTGAGCGTTGCTGCAACGACCCTTCGTTGTGTTGGTGACTCGTTGATTGGCGTTAAATAGGATACTCTCTGTTTGATGGTGTCATCAATAACAACTAGACTATTAAATCCAACCCACATGGGCGTTCTAGGTACTTCATAAAATTTTGAAATAACCCAGCATTTATCTAGCATACGTGCAAATTTGTAAGATGTATCATTGACCGTTCTCAACTCATCGTCAACCGGTAACAAATTAGCTCGTATTTTTGGTTTTCCTATATAATCATCGATTAGGGTATCTACACCCTCAAACCGACGTCTTTTCATAAGAGGCGATGTCACTGGTTCAAGGTCAATGGTGTTAGTGTCACTATTATTCAAATTAACGGCCGAATTATCGCAATAGCTATCAAAATCTGGATAAAATTCTAGCATTAATTGGTTAATGTCGTTGCTCAACAATTCCCTTATTTCGGAGTTGTTATTATCGAAAATATTTTGATATATTATTCCTACTGTATCGTGCAAAGTATCTTTTCCACTACTAGTTTCTGTAAAGCGATCGAAATTATCAAATGACACCCCAGTGAAACATTCTATTAGCAATTCGATATCATCCGGGCAAATGACAGATCGATTAGTTGAAGCATACGTTGCTTCGGTTTCTAGTTGCTCCACAATGTGATAGCTACTGCAATGTCCAAATTTATTTAACAGATCTACAACATTACGACTACTTGTCATACTTTTTAAGGCTATTCCTAAACATAAATGTTTCCAGGGTTTAATCCCTCCATGGGTTGCATTATAAATTAAATCATAGCACACCGACTTGACTTTCCTTTTCAAATTTTCGCTTTTGACGGATCTGGGATCGCTACCACAAATCATGCCTTGTACTAATTGATACAATCCAGGCGGAATAGTTAGGCACTCACCGTTGATAACATCAGTAGCTGAGATATCTTTTGGGAGTGTTTTTTTTTCTATGGAATAAATTTCTTTTCTGATTTGTAAACTCAACTCTAAAATACGTTCAGATTTAACTAACTGTGTTACTTGTTCATTAGTTATTTCAATTCTATCTGCACTCGTAATTATTTTCAGTTTTTCTTTAGCAACGGTAAATATTTTGATTTCAGATCCAAACTGTGCAACTAATTTACTTTCCAATTTGTAAGCGGTGAAAATTTGATGAAATGTTCCGAAAGCAGACTTGTATTCTGTCTCAAGCAATGTCCGAGCGCAATTGACTAAATATGGTAATAAAATGAGTCCTCTATTCTTAATAACTTTTTCCGAAACCAACAAAAAAATTTCATCATAAACTCGCGCATAAATTTCTCGAGAAACGTGCCATTCGCCATACGAAGCTTTTGTTGGCGCAAGAGAATGCGATTTATAATATGCAGTTCTGCACGTTACGTGAAAAAATATGGGATCATCATCATTTAGACCATTTACGTATTCTATCATTTTTTTATCGTTAATTTCCTTGGCATTTGCTTTGATTTTATCTTTGAATGCTTGGGTCTGTGACACACTAATCTTAACGCGTTTACCGTGCACTTGCTTTCGCAATTTACCGCAAAATACGCACTCATGTTCTACGACTTTTCCATCCTCGCCAATGAGAACATCACCTTGCGGCTCATTATCATCTTTGTCATTGCTAAAATACAAAAAAGATTTAGCGTACACTTTTTTCACAATAAAAGCTCATTTGATAAATTCATTAAATAGCATAAAACAAAAAGCATGACAGCAAATGAACTGTTCAAGTACCCACTTGGTAATGTAAACAAGCTGTGTCTTTCTAGACAGTTTTGCTACCTGCGTCCCCAATCGCTCTCAGAAAATTTCCATCGTTGGTACAATATTTTGGCAAACGTATCAAATGTTCTGCTACTGTAAATCATCGGATTTCCCACATAATTGATATTTCGATTACAAATTATTAATCGAAGTATCAAATAAATTTCATACGATTAAAATTGTGCATTTTACAAAAAATGTCAGCATATAACTCGGATTGAATACTTTTTTTTGGGAAATTTGTACTATTAGGCAAATAAAAAAATCTTCAATTACCTGTCAGTCGTAGACGTTGAGGATTTACTAGTTCCTGCTTCAGCTTGATCATAATCCACCATAGGGGAGTTTGAGCGGGAAGCTAATTGAGAACTTCTCCGGCGATACGGCCTCACTTTTTCACTTTTTTCATACTGACTACTCGATAGAGCAGTAACATTTTTGTAGCAAATACTGTGATAACCGTAAGTGTCTACGTGAGCCGACGTCAAATCTATACTTTTATACTTTAACTGTAACACGTTTCTAACGTGTAATGCTTTACGGCATTTTTCTAAAGATTCAACCGTGAATTTTATAATTGGAGAGTTATTTTTATCCCTCATACTTTTCACTTCACAATCATTAATTAAAAAACACTTTAATTTCTTTGGAGAATTACTCGAAATCATGATGGAAGAAATAAAACGAACGAAAGATACAACACTCTACTCCGACCGTTAGTCACCGACTAACAGCGCCGGAGTTAAGCAGCATCTGCTCTCCCTCCAAGGTCATAGTGTAAGGCCCGTGCCGAAAAATGTTACCTGCTCGGACCCACATTTTTCGGGAGGGTAGTATACAATTATATACCTGCGAGAGAGCACGAAAAATCCGTGAGAATTTTACTTCAAAGTATCGTCTTATGTTGAAATCAACAACGTACTTTTTTATTCAAATTGCAGCGTTGTCAAAAAAAAAAAAAAAAAATAAGGTTAAAAATGTTCCTATAACGGCTGCTAATAATCTCGCTTTTTCATATGGCTTCATTTTAATTATTAGCTTACATACTTGCCCCAGCCACAGTTGAAATTAAAAACACGCGCGTTATCGCGCTGTAAAGACGAGTTGCGGCCGGCCGCGCGGTACGCCAGAAACTGGGAAAGCGGCTTGAAATCGGACGCGCTACGAAAAATGAAATAACTCAGCGAATTTTCAGCGTATCGCGATGATTTTTTTTTTGATTTGGGGTAGAAAAAAACAATATTTCTAGTGGTGTCAATGAAAAAGCTCTGGATGATAACGACTTCGAATGCTATCGATTTTACATTTACGTCGACCTTATTTAATTTTTTTAAAAGGTTTTCCGACCAGATACATTTCTGGCACTGTTTTGCCGTTCTTAGTTGAGGTCCCTAGAAGCGCAAAAAAAATTTTTCACGCGTGTACCATGTCGTTTTTTTTGACTGATTTTCCCGAACTTTGGATCGCTTCTGGCGAGGGTTTTCCGACCGATCCCGTTTCTGGCATTAATGCACCGCTCTTAGTGAAGGTCCCCAAATTCATGTGAAAAAAATTTTACGCGTGTACCTTGTCGGTTTTTTCGTAGGGATTTTCCGAATCTCTGAGTCGCGTCTGGCGAGGGTTTCCCAACCTTTTTCATTTCTGGCATTAGTGTACCGCTCTTAGTTGAGGTTCTCACATTAGCATGCATCAATTTTCACGCGTGTACCTCATCAGTTTTTCCGGCACATTTTTCGTCGTGGAAAACTGGCTGTAATTTTCTTTTGCGGCCTGAACGAACAGCCAGAAATGCCATTCGGGGTTGTAGTAAGTATTTTCTTACAGTTCACGAACTCAAACGCCGTGTACCAAATCGATGCTGTTTTTTGTAGCTAGCTCTCCGTCTATCAGTTGTTCGAGTGGCAGTGTAGGCGCGAGCATTATCTTCATGAAAGATGATCCTTCCTTTTGGAAAACCTAAGGCAAACAAATTGTAGTGCACCTTCCGAATTAACAGTACGTCTATCCTCCAGTGCTACAGTGAAAACATGCTCAGTAATTCCAGAAAATATGGCAACCAGTTTCTTGTTTCGACTTTTTTCACGAACAACTTTTTTTGGAGCCGACTGATTCTCAAAGACCCAAACTGCCAATCGTTGCTTTTTTCCGGGATCATAGCAGTATACCTATGTGATACCCTGTGATGATGTTGTACACCAAATGAGACGATGCACTGTTAAAGCGATCTAGTGAAGATCTGCATCATCTCACGCAGTATCCTTTTTGAATTGAGGTCAAGTTGTGGGGAATCCACCGAGAACAAAGCTGACGGACCTTCTAATATATGTGTAAAATAATGTTAATTGCTTTCACACCAATCTTTAAAGTTGCTTGAATACTTCTGAAAGTGGTATGCCGGTCTTCTACAATCATGTTCCGAATAAGAGTAATACTTTTTTTCTGTAACGGCCGTTTTTGGCTTAGGAGCTTGAAAACTGTCATTTAAGGAAAGTCGACCGCGTTAAAATTCATTGTACCACTTCTTTACGGTAGCAAAGTAACACGACCAGTCATCAAATACTCGATTGATTTCCTCAAAATATTCTTTATTTACAACCATACGCATAATGTTGGCATTTCTGAATTTTTAAAGGGTTGGAAGTGTGACTTTGTTCACGTTTATTTCTTGTCCTCTATTACTGTCCTCATTTACTTCCCGCCCTCTATTACTGCCCTCATTTCCCAACCTCAATGTTAATCACAAAACTGTGAACTCGATATGTCAAAACCTTATCGGAATTTTTATCACAAACAATTATTAATTGTATGGTTGTAAATAAAATTAATTGTTACATTAGAATTATTGGAAGCTTGAATCCATGTAGATAGGCCAGGCCGCCCTGATATTGCTGATATTATGAAATAGTGATTTCTTGTCCTTCTGAATTCAAGGCAAGATATTTGGATTGCTACGGGAGGACAGTTTTCCTCAGATCAAGTGGAGTGCAGTCATTGAAGGCTTTACTACTCAACATTTCTTTTATAATCTATTCATCGGAAAAAAGCTGACGTATATTTATTTGACGTTTATACTAGGACATCACAAATCTGACAACTAAATATGTCAAAACTTTTACCGGAATTTTTATCACAAAGAAATATAATAATTATTGTTGTAAATAAAATAGTATACAAACCTCGGTGAAGAGTTTCATTTCTGTCTCAAGATAAAGTTACTACTTAATCTCTCGACAGTAATGAAACACTTTCCACCTCGGTATGCAACATAACATTTACTATGTTGATTGTAATTTAAAATTTAATGAAAAATGCATAATAATTTCTCATTTGCAGCAGTTGTACCTTGCTTATGGTGTTCGCGCAATTGCACCAACTTCTCCACCCTTTCCATTTGCAAAGCGTACAAACTTTAAATCCTGAAGATTATCCCCGTCGATTAGATTTTTGCCAATGGTTTTTGTGTCTTAACGATCCTGATTTCGGGAAAGTAGTATTGCTTTCTGATGAGGCTGTGATCTCTAGAAGACACCAGCAACAATTTAGTGTTAATATGTGGGCCGGTATTGTTGGATGCCTGCTCGATTGAACGAAAATATTTATCTGAATTTTCTGCAAGATGTTTTGCCTCAATTATTGGAAAATGCTCCTGTAAACAATTAGAAATAACATGTGGTTTCAATATGATGGGGCACCTACACGTTTTGGTTTAAATGTGCGCCAGTATCTGGACCAACAATTTTCTGCAAATGGATTGGAAGAGGAGGTTCCGTGTGCTGTTCCGCGCGTTCTCCTGATCTCAACTCCCAGTTTACGAAACACCTATTCATACTGAAGAAGATCTCCTAGCAGGAATGACGGCGAATTGTATACATGTAGAAGCTATTCCCTGATTATTCCAAAGGGACAGTCAATGAACCGAGGGTGCAATCTTTGTAAACCATCATTTACTTGTCTATAAAATACATGCTAACAAGAACAAAAACTGATTTATTAATGTCCTAAACGTCTTTTTGAAAAATAATATCAAAACAATTTCTTCTATTTTATGCTAATATTGCTCATTTGCTAACATATTGCTGTGACTCTTGCAAATTGAGGTTTTTATAAAAATAATTTAAACCGTTTTATCAGTAAGTAAGTAAGAATTAAGCATACATCTTAGTGCTAGACCTTATGCTAGACCAAGATTCAATAAATTTTCTGCAAAGTAGTAGGTTAGGCAATTTTACATTCAACTAGCTCAGTTTAAAATGACTAAAGAAAATTTTCTCTCAGGGACAGAAAATATAAATAAACTCTCCAATCAAATTGAATGCTCTTCAGTTATTACCAGGTCAGGTAAAGAAAATAAAATGAAAAATAAACCTTATAATATAGTTTATTAAGGATATTAAAGAAAATTTTAAAAATTATACAAGTATATTTGCAAAAATAAATGTCTTAAATATTACAGAAATTCATGCATGTCATGATTAAATAGTCAAATCAATAAACAAATCGTAATTAATAAAAAGAATAATATCGAATACAAATTTTATTTTAAAATTTCTATGATTTTCTTTATTCATCAATGATACATGAAAGCAATCAACATCTCAAACAAAATTTTATTGTATGTTGTGAATTGTACTGGAATATAAAAAAAAATTATGTGACTTATCATTTGCAACAATATAAACATTAAGGTAATGGCTCTGCTCTAATTAGTTCTGCCTGGAGCCTTTGCTCGCTCCCAAGACAGTACCATCAGAAAGCAAATCCACACTGGTAGGTACCCCAAAGTTCCATCCTACGAGTATGCTTTTCAACTCGTTGGACACAACCCTAATATACACCACTATGTGCTCACCCCTTAAGGCATATATATATGTTTGAGTTTAATTCAAAGATGTCTTTGTGCATTCAACTAATTAACCCAGCCCTGATTAGTTCTGCCTGGCGCCTTTGCTCGCTCACAAGACAGTACCACCAAGACCAATTTGTGCTTTAAGGATACACCAAGGCTCCATGCTATGAATTAAACATTTACTTAATTCATTGCACACATCCCTGATCTATTACCCAACACGTCAATATAAAATACACAAACACAATAAAGTATAATCAATATAAAGAAAGTATATACAAAACAAAAAAAAATTACCTCGTTCTAGGGTTCCAGTATAAAACACCACATAAGAAATTTGTACAACACTATATACACATTTATAATGAACATTAATAAATCACCTTAATCCTTCATATAACATTTCAAACTCCTTCATTTCAAAAATATAAATTCCTTCACAGCCTAAATATCCAACATGTATATAAAACAAAAATTATTAAACTATAACCCTTCTAATCTTGTAAATAAATAATAAAGAAATTTTTTTAAAAACGCAGAGTGTTTATATTTAATTCTAAGTTCAAAAAAAAATATTATTAGGCTATTAAATTTGATTATTACAAACACTAAAATGCTTTACCATAACACACGGTGTAATAACGCTGCATAAATAAAACATTCTAGTAAAAAAATTTCTTTTAAAAAAATTCAAAGTTCTAATTAAATAAAACTGTTCCAAATACAAATAATTATTTCTGAAAAATAATTACAAGTCCCAATGTAGACGAATCTCCTGAATTAAAATGACATCTAATTCATTGAAAATTCGATTGAAAATTACAATAAAATCTTTAAGAAAATATTATAAGTTCCAATACGTGAACAAATTTCTATGTTAGAATAATGTTTAATCTATAAAATATTGTAAGTCCTAATTTTATTAAAAACTTTTCTAAGTATAGTAAATCCGTTTCAGAAAAATTATTCTAAGTTCCGATTCATGAATAAATCTTTTAAGTTAAATTAACATTTTAAAATATAAGCACCCGTGTAGGTATTTTTTTAAGTTTAAACTGTTCCCATCTGCTTGAAAAGTCTTTTCTTTTTAGAGAGGGGTTTTCACCAAGCATCTCCCCTTGAAATCTATGTGTCGTCGCATATATGCATATTTTTCTTCACAAAAACATACGGTTATCTTCGGTACGATACCGATTCCACCTCTTGAATTGCATTTCTAAAGTGCTGCACCTTTCAGTCAATCGATGTATTACTAGCTTTCAAAAACGTAAACAAACATCTAAGCATCGATTTGTTTACACGTTCGTGATTTGTCAATTTCATCTAGCGGAGAATATCGTTTTCACCGGGCCAATCTGTCGATCTCTCCCGGCCACAATATTTTCGTGCGGGAAACACTTTATTGTTATAATTCACTTAATATTTTACGCTTATTCTAATATTATAATTCATATAAAAATTATAACAACATTCTTATATTATTTTACTTAAATAAAAATTAAATTTGCCAAAATATTGACTTTATGAATTCTATATACACATCATGATAAAATAAATAAAATAGTAATTAATTAAATTAAATCCAGAAGTGATCTTGATTATGCTTATTTACAATTTACCACCAAACTCAAGATCACTGCAATATGTATATTAAACAAAAAATGTGTATTTTGATGTCCCCAACCGTCCCTTTAAAATATGTCGGTATGTTTTTGGGACAGCCTGTATATGTCATAATTCTATATTATTCTTATTTTAAACATAAATAGGATTATAGTATTAATTAAAGCTGCTACATTACGAGTGAGAGATTCAAACAAGGTGATATTTGAGTTTTTAATATAACACTTTTCAAAAAATATGCAAAATTTTATTCCACTGAAGTAGTACACAGACATTATTAGGAACAGATGAATATTGCGGTAATTTCTCAGGAAATTCTTCTTTTAAATCGGACATGCAGTACGTCTAATTTGATATATCAGTATAAACACGTAATTTTCATATCTCGGCTCTAAATTAAGAAATAAGGTATACCTTTGATGAACTCTATCGTCACACAGGCAGACACACTATTCCGACATTAAATTGAATATACCCTAATTTCTCTTAAAACTACATTACACGTATCGCGACTAACATTTAGAATTTCAATTGGATACATCTACTACTCTTATTTTTAGACGCCGCGCGAGGCGAGAAATCCTCCGCCGAGAAGTGGATGGAATCGAATTAAACGTGACTACTTCCTTAAAGAACTGCAGACGGCGAACGTATTCATTTATATGTCGGAGTTAATATGACCCAAAAACGGATTTTGTTTGAGATGTTACCGAAAATCTAATTTTCAATGGGAATCAAGATAAGTAGAAGTTAAAACAATTTCGAGTCGTGCCTTCTCCCTTTGTTCCGTCTTTCTTATACACCTTAAAACCTTATATCATCCTCCGTCACAGGAACGATAAACTAGTACTACATAATTAAATATATAGATTTTCGCGTTCCCTAACGCCGCTACCGCCGCGATGCCATTCTCGGCAAGGTAGAGAATTAATTAGCGGCGAATTTTCTGTTGTGATGTCGTAGATTCGATTTCATGCCGTTAATAAATTACGTACTTAGGTATATTGGTTAAGTTTCGCGAACTATGCGCGCCAGAACACCTCGAAAGTTTACAAGTGGGATTGAGAAGGTGCATGTTAAAGTGCTTGTATAAAAGTTTCTAATCATCTCCGTGTTATCATAACAATAATGATAACTATAACAGCTGTAAGAGCATCAAGTTACTGTTTCTATATTCTTTCACATCTTACAACTACGCTCTTCTGTTTAATTAAAACGTTTATGCATATCTACAAACTTGTTAGTTATTATAACTAGCAATTGCATTACTTTAAATCTCTAATTACAGCAGAAGGTAGTAACGGAGTACCTAGCCCTAATTAGTACATTGAGAAAATGATCAATTAAATACCAGAAATGATGTATGTACAGTCCTTGATAATTTGGTGAAAAAACGAGTGTTGGCATTTTACAAAACATGCGTAGATACATTTGATACGGATGACATAAATTGTACTTGGTATTACTATAAGTAATTCAATCCTGTATGTTTTAATTATATTTGAATTATTATTGTTATATTTTTAATTCAATTAAAATTATAATTTGTAAGCAATGCATCTATTAAAATACACAAATAAACTCTGATAAACAATTCTGTTTTAAATTATTTTGTGAGCAAAATACACTACAAAAGCACCCTAACCACACCAATGCACAAAAAGCTAGATACCCATTTCGACAACTATGTTATCATAATTAGTATTACGAACAACGAAAAAACAAAAACACTCACGTTCACCACCTGTTCAGCGTTAAAAGGAATCTTTAAAACTTCTGTGATATTCCTGGACAGCAACCTTCTCTGGACTGAACATACAAAGGAGCTTCATAAGCAACTCGCAACCTCAATCTATGCCATCCGCCGAATTGCCATGGGGCAGCTAAACTGGTCTACCATCGCAACTTCCACAGTAGGGCAACGTATGGAATTCTTCTCTGGGGTGGGTCGCCGAGGGCCGTAGTCATTTTCCGTCAACAGAAGATGCCATAAGAGCAATGCCTGGAGTCAGTAGGACAACGAGCTGCAGTGAGATATACATAACGCAAAACATTCTTACTCTCACGTTATGCTATATAATCGCCTGTCTCCTATATGTCCAAGCATGCACGGACCTTCCCACAGATAGTGATGTTCACGCTTATAACACGAGGGGCAGAAGCTGCTTAGTGGTCCCATACTAGCGAGTCGGGCGATCCCAAACGGGACCGATATACTGCGGTGAAGCTATATAAAGTTTTACTGGAGTTCATCAGGAAGCTGGGAAAATCAAAATTTAAGCAAGTAATGGTTCGGTTTTTGGTGAGAAGAAGCATTCATTCCATCAAAGAATTTTTGGACTTAAAAAAAGCGAGACTTCGATTTGGTATGACAATCAATTCTTTTATTACGTACTCTATGTATATTTTATGTGTGTATTTCTATGTACGATTTTCTTTTATTGACGTATTCAAATGCATGTGCAACATTATCCATTGTACTATGTTTTTCTTGAATTAAATAATAATTATTATTATTATTGATTAACAAAGACCGCGTTCCCTCAACACCGGAGCGTATACAGAACAACACATGCACATGCATACGCTACGGCGTACTAACAACGTGGTTTTTATTAATCAGTGCTACTGATAATGGCAACATAGTTGTCGAAATGTGTATCTAGCTCCTTGTTTGGTTAGGGTGTTTTGTAGTGTAATTTGTTTAGTATCAAACCAAGTGGCTTTTATTATGCCAGTAATTCACTTCTAGGACAGGTATTTATTTACATTTTAGTTATTCATTATATTCTTTTATTATCAAATTAAGTAATATACTTGTATAATGATTTTTATGTAATGTAAAAAAAAACAATCAATATTTAGTAAGTTGTAAGTAGTATTTATTTTGTGTGAAGTGATAAAACAAATATTTCTTAATACCAAAGTAAGTAATATAAAAAGTTACATATTGTAAAATATCTACAAACAAGTTTTTTTATGGTATTTCATTCCTTTTTAAAAGTATGGACAAAGAATGAATTGTTATATTTTATATAAAAAATGTTCTCCAGAAGTAATATGCCCAAAGACACCCAACACAATATTTTATTTATACAATATACCAAAGCTAAATATTGCTAAAACGCCGCCTAATAATTTCCTTTTGCATTCTTGGCTCCATTAATAAATTACTTTGTCTGCATGCAGTGCGCGATGCAGATTGACACGCATATTAATGAATAAAACTATAGTAGAATTACCGAACAGATGCAGTAGCAACAGCGCATTGGCCCGTTTAAGCTATTACAAAAATGCAATGTTGCTACTGCATTTGTTCGGTAATTCTACTATAGTTTGTGATCATGACCGTTACGATAACGGCGTAATTTTTATGTAGTATAATAACATGCCTCCAACAGGCGGAAGATGACAAAAGAAATACGCTCATTTCGCCGTGGTTGCACAAAATATACCTTTCTCGGCGGTCTTGTTACTACTATCGCAAAGATTCCGTCGGCCAACGAATCTCTCAATTTATACGAAGAAGACCGTCTGCGGACATTTAGCAACAGGGTTTAAATTAAATTTTGTGAGTT
Source organism: Amphimallon solstitiale (assembly GCA_963170755.1). Lineage (NCBI taxonomy): Eukaryota > Metazoa > Arthropoda > Insecta > Coleoptera > Scarabaeidae > Amphimallon > Amphimallon solstitiale. Next base: position 85,031,026 of record OY720678.1, on the reverse strand, counting down.
TATAGATAGATGCAGTATACCACCAAAGGTAACTTTCTTAGCTGCCCAGTATCGTATTGGCGACATGAAAAACGGTCTAAGGTCAGCACTAATCCTAGGTTGTTTGACTCAATTACTCAGAAAGTATAATGGATATCAACAAAAAGTTATGACAATATTTAAACTGGTTTTCTATGTATTTTGACGACACCACTTTGTAGGGACCGATATTATGCCCAGTATTATTTCTTATCTAAATCAGTTATCTCGCTTCTAATGTACAAGATTGCAAGCACCATCTTTATGTTAATGATGTTTTCTGTGAGATCAGAGAGCAAAGTTGAGAAGATGAGAGGTTTCAAGATGGCTTAGAGTAAGGAAAATGAGGATAAATGACAGAAATACGAAGCGTAAAATTAACATTTTATGTAATTTTGCATTTATTATCGAAAAAAATAGACGATAATTCAAATAAAAACGGATGTGCTCATAAAACGCCAGTTTCATAGTACTGATGTCTCAGTACTAGTACTATTTGGATATCAATGCCAAAAGTATATCGACTTAAACCTATTTTAGAAAACATCCAATTATGTTATGTATGGGGAATCTCAGTTTTATCAGAAGATGTAAGATTGGGCTCATGGTGGATGATCGACTGAACTTATGAAGGTCGGTTTTTGTTCTTTATAAGTCGTATGTGAGAAGTGTTTTTGGCATGCAAAAAAACGCTTCTCACAAACTTTTACTTTTTAAGTATAAAGTCTTACTTATCCTTACTTCTCAAAACATAATGGAGTGTGTTGTGTTCTTGAAAAAAATAACCTCTTTTTTGAGAAAAGGAAGGATGCGCATCAGGTGCAAATAGAGATAAGAAAACTACACTACTGAGAAAAAGTGTTGTAACAAAAATGATAAAAGTCTATTACTCTCTTCTGCTTCTAGTAATAAAAAAATTGCAAGAGGAGAAACGTTTTTTAAAGGTTAGTTTGATAGGAAAATCAGGAAGAAATGTTTAAAAAATTCAAAATAAATTTGAAGGATATACTTACAACAAGTGTGTTTTATAGCACGGAGGAATACTTCAACTTTAGCTTTTAAGCGTTTGTAGTCTTATTTTCGAATTTTAAATTATTTTTGAATTGTTTTAATTTGTACTTTTAATAAAACTTTTTTGTTTATCTACCATGTTAAAAGCATTTTAAACAACCATCGTATTGGTGTTACAATGCACTACCTATCCCTTAAATAGCAGCTTAAATAATAGCAGCTTAAATAATAAAAAAAATCTTTATGGCATGTGATAAATTCGTAGAAACATTTTCTCTTAGATATAAGAGCGCATTAACAGTCTCTGATGGTTTCTTTTCCGAATACATCTAAACAAATGCTGACATTTCGTGTGATCTAAAGAAAGTAATGTGATGAAATAGGGAAAATGCGAGAAAAGTACGTGTATATAAAATAGATTAAGCACGTGAAATGTCATCGATCATTTATTTCAAGATGTATTTCATTGAGTGAAAGTATACGTATATTTTTTTTCTCGGTGTTTCATGAAAGACCCGGATAGCAGTAAAGATTGTGTGTATAGAAATAATGGTCGCGCAGCGAGCGCTAACTGAAAATATCTCCACAGGAAAAAGTAAATAGGAACTAGTAGTATATGTATGTATTTCTGAAAATAGCGAAAGACTTCGATATACACTGGGTTAGCGTATTGCATGGTTGTAAATAGCACTAAAATTGCTTATTTATGTTCGTAAAAGTAATGAAATATCGAATGCTGATATAACGTCACGACGCATAAATTTACGTCGATGATTTGTGTCGGAAACACATGTAACATAATATGATAATGAATCAATCTGCTCTACTTGCGTTCACCATATGTTATGTTTGCTATTTTTAATATGCATTAATATATCCAAAATTAATATAATCCGTGAGTGTTGGGAAAATAAGAAGACTACTTGCTCTGTCAGTTTATTATAGCGTAATGGTATATACATACAGGCTGTTCATTTCAAAACTTCCCAATCTAAGTTTCTGGAAATCTGGAAATCTATGAAAAATTTTCTGAACAACAGATTTTTTCAAAATTCTTCAAAATAAATCAATTTTAAAAAAGTAAACGCCAAAATGTACTGTTTCAAAAGACCTTTAAAATGACGCATTCCACGATACCCCTACGGGGGCAGTGGGTGAAAGTGGGTTAGTCAATTTTTGCATCAAGAAAGGGCCCCCATGTGTTACGTTTTTTTTTTTTGGTTGTATTTTAACCTTTAATGGTTTATTTTTAATTGTCGGAATACGTAATTAGTTTTGATTTAATTTGTGTCATCTTCCTACTATTACTGCCATCTGGCGTAGGAGTGCCTAAGATTTCTATTACACGCGTTCTGCCCTGCATAGGTGGGTGTAACGTAAATCTGGTATTGCCGGGTATATGGCGTCTGTTGTTAATTTAATTAATTTGTTACTTTTAATTTTGACTAACTTCTTTTTTTTTGAACTTCTTTGGGCCCAGAGTTATGTAACAAATTAGTAATAATTATTTTCCATTCTTCTATGGTTATTTGAACCTGTATTTCTGTCGTATGTTTTAAGTATTAGTTGGTTCATTTGTTCTCTTAGCGCGTTTGACGTTTTTGGTTGGTATGGTCGGTTTTTGAGATGTTAAGATCTTTTTTTTTTGCTTTTTAACGATCGTTGCGAAAGGTTAGACACGAGAGCAGAACCTTTTCCCTTAGCTGCCCTGAGAATATGGAAAGTTGAGTTGTATCGTTTATAATCGCTTAACAAAAGCGGATTTTATGGTGATTCTTAGGGATTATTGGTAAATTTTTGACGTTTATTTGAGTCTTGCGAGGATATTTTTTTTTCTTCTGGCTTGGGAATTGTTTAAGCTGCTCTGCTGGTGTTAGGCCTGATTTAAACCTCATTTGAGCATTGTGGGTTGAAGTTAATACGAGAGAAACACGTGCTAGTAATTTTACGGAGCCCAGGAATTGTTGTTGGAACTTGCGGTGAGGACACATTTAAGGTGCAGTTTATGGGTACACTGTAGCCTTCGAACGCTATCACTTGAGGTGTCGTAAGCCGAAGATAGGAGGACATATTCCTGGTAAAGTGTGGATCCGTTAGGATTTGTCGTGTTTGGAAGCTGTGGATGTGATGTTTAAAGGTATTGTGTCTGTGTAAATTTTCTCTGTTATTCTCCAGAGGGTAGAATTTAATTGACTAAACAGTTTGACCAAATTTGTGTCAATATCGTACAATTTGAACAGTGAATTTCAATTTTCCGGCCTAATTTATCAAATAAGTAATCGTAAATTCCTAATTTAACTTCTTGTGGCCTGCGAGCCTTTGTGTTTTTTGAATTAATTAATTTGGCGTAGTTATTAACAATGGTGACCCCATTTTGGAGGTTACTTTGACATTTTTGGAGACGTTACGTAGCCATTTTTATTTTTGGATTTAGAAATTGAATTAAATTTTGGATGTGTGTGGGCAGTGTGGCCTCACATCGGTCTTGTGTAAATTCGTAGATAATATTTGATGCATTTAATCAATGATTGTAATTTAATTTTGGTATAATTCCGTAAGAAACTAATGAATTCTATTTAATTGCATATTCTACCTGTAAAGCATAGTTAACTAGCACTATTTCTTTTATAGAATTAGATATTTTACAACCTAGAGTCTGTTTTCTAACGTCGAATAGATTGTCGGATGCCTCTGGTATACAGAGTGTTTCATTTTGGTTGTCGTGTTGCATTATACGATCAAACTGTTCGACTTTGGAGGGACTTCTGGCAAATTGCCTTATTACTGTGTACTTATAAGAATATTGTTGGTGAATCAATGTTAGTTTTAAGTTGTTCTTGTGTTCACCTTTTGAACTTCTAAATTTAGTAACGTCACGTCACCGAAAATTTGCAACCGAGTTGCGCTTGTGTTTCACTTTCATTGTTTTTTTTGCCTTTGATTTAAATATCTCTTGGAAGTTAGAGATTTTATATATAGCCGGTTTTGTACAGTACTGGAAATACGCTGTTGAAATCTGAGATTAAATTTTAATAAATTGTTTGTTAAGTTGAATGAGTGTGTATTGGTCTTATTTACTTATCACCTGGGGGTTGTATATTGGATCTGGTCCTGGGTCTGAATATCTGTTGGCTCAGCACATTATTACGGATAGGCGCCCTGACATCATAACCTTCGACTTAGTACGGTGTTCGAACTCGCCCTTCTCTGACTGTAGCTGGAGGCAGTGCTGACTCCCATATTTAACATCGACCCTTGGGGAAGTAAGAGGTAAGACTGAGTGTTATAAGTTGGTGATTAATTAATAGACAAGCGTCCTTTTAAAATTTTAAAAAAGAAGGTTAATTACCGTGGTGGTGCTTAATTCACTACCTTCTTGGAATTTTCGGGGTACCGATTTGTTTAGGGCCTCGGCCAATTTAATTTAATTACAAGAGGGTAGCAAGGATTTTTGGTATCTCAAAACAAACAAAAATCCTGGCAGGATCGCCAAAAAATCCTTGCTACCCTCTTGTAATTAAATTAAATTGGCCGAGGCCCTAAACAAATCGGTACCCCGAAAATTCCAAGAAGGTAGTGAATTAAGCACCACCACGGTAATTAACCTTCTTTTTTAAAATTTTAAAAGGACGCTTGTCTATTAATTAATCACCAACTTATAACACTCAGTCTTACCTCTTACTTCCCCAAGGGTCGATGTTAAATATGGGAGTCAGCACTGCCTCCAGCTACAGTCAGAGAAGGGCGAGTTCGAACACCGTACTAAGTCGAAGGTTATGATGTCAGGGCGCCTATCCGTAATAATGTGCTGAGCCCAACAGATATTCAGACCCCGGACCAGATCCAATATAAAACCCCCAGGTGATAAGTAAATAAGACCAATACACACTCATTCAACTTAACAAACAATTTATTAAAATTTAATCTTAGATTTCAACAGCGTATCTCCAGTACTGTACAAAACCGGCTACATATAAAATCTCTAACTTCCAAGAGATATTTAAATCAAACGCAAAAAAAAAAAACAATGAAGTGAAACACAATGCAACTCCGTTGCAAATTTTCAGTGACGTGATATTACAAAATTTAGAAGTTCAATAAAAAAAAAAATAAAAGGTGAACACAAGAACAACTTAAAACTAACATTGATTCACCAACAATATTCTTACAAGTACACAGTTATAAGGCAATTTGCCAAAAGTCCCTCCAAAGTCGAACAGTTTGATCGTATAATGCAACACGTCAACCAAAATGAAACACTCTGTATACCAGAGGCATCCGACAATCTATTCGACGTTAGAAAACAGACTCTAGTTGTAAAATATCTAATTCTATAAAAGAAGTAGCGCTAGTTAACTATGCTTTACAGGTAGAATATGCAATTAAATAAAATTCATTAGTTTCTTACGGAATTATACCAAAATTAAATTACAATCATTGATTAAATGCATCAAATATTATCTACGAATTTACACAAGACCGATGTGAGGCCACACTGCCCACACACATCCAAAATTTAATTCACTTTCTAAATCCAAAAATAAAAATGGCTACGTAACGTCTCCAAAAATGTCAAAGTAACCTCCAAAATGGGGTCACTATTGTTAATAACTACGTTAAATTAATTAATTCAATAACATAAAGGCTCACAGGCCATAAGAAGTTAAATTAGGAAATTACGATTACTTAATTAATAAATTAGGCCGGAAAATTGAAATTCACTGTTCAAATTGTACGATATTGACACAAATTTAGTCAAACTGTTTAGTCAATTAAATTCTACCCTCTGGAGAATAACAGAGAAAATTTACACAGACACAATACCTTTAAACATCACATCCACAGCTTCCAAACACGACAAATCCTAACGGATCCACACTTTACCAGGAATATGTCCTCCTATCTTCGGCTTACGACACCTCAAGTGATAGCGTTCGAAGGCTACAGTGTACCCATAAACTGCACCTTAAATGTGTCCTCACCGCAAGTTCCAACAACAATTCCTGGGCTCCGTAAAATTACTAGCACGTGTTTCTCTCGTATTAACTTCAACCCACAATGCTCAAATGAGGTTTAAATCAGGCCTAACACCAGCAGCTAAATTTAAATATAGAAACGACACAAATTAGGATCGATTAGACACGTGGAAAATATACTTACAGCAGCTTAAACAATTCCCAAGCCAGAAGAAAAAAATATCCTCGCAAGACTCAAATAAACGTCAAAAATTTACCAATAATCCCTAAGAATCACCATAAAATCCGCTTTTGTTAAGCGATTATAAACGATACAACTCAACTTTCCATATTCTCAGGGCAGCTAAGGGAAAAGGTTCTGCTCTCGTGTCTAACCTTTCGCAACGATCGTTAAAAAGCAAAAGAGAAAGATCTTAACATCTCAAAAACCGACCATACCAACCAAAAACGTCAAACGCGCTAAGAGAACAAATGAACCAACTAATACTTAAAACATACGACAGAAATACAGGTTCAAATAACCATAGAAGAATGGAAAATAATTATTACTAATTGTTACATAACTCTGGGCCCAAAGAAGTTCAAAAAAAAGAAGTTAGTCAAAATTAAAAGTAACAAATTAATTAAATTAACAACAGACGCCATCTACCCGGCAATACCAGATTTACGTTACACCCACCTATGCAGGGCAGAACGCGTGTAATAGAAATCTTAGGCACTCCTACGCCAGATGGCAGTAATAGTAGGAAGATGACACAAATTAAATCAAAACTAATTACGTATTCCGACAATTAAAAATAAACCATTAAAGGATAGAATACAACCAAAAAAAAAAACGTAACACATGATAATAATTCAAATGAGTTTCAGGGATTTTTTCACAGATCTCCAGATTTCCAGAAATTTGTGGTGGGAAGTTTTGAAATGAATATGATAATTAGATCTTAATTTTTGAAAAGCATGATAAAATTGACTAGTTATTTCGTAAACTAAATACGGACATATACAGAATAATTGGATTAAAAATTTGAATCAAACTTCAGAAAGCAGAATGAAAAATAAATCAAGAATTTGAAGATAGTAAAGCGGAACATAACTCATAAATTAGAAGAGGTGGAACATGAATTATAAGCTGATATGAGTTAAAAAATTAAACAAAGTAAAGCTGAGATGGATGACAAATTTCACATCATTAATGAAAGACTTGAAAGAGGATTCAAGCAGCAGAGTAGGATGGGCATGTACGTGATTAAGGAAAATTTAGAGAAAATGATAAAAAAACATGTTATTGATATTGGTGCAAAGATTCAAAACAATAAAAGAAAATGAATTTAAAATGCACAGAACACTTGAAATAAAATACGTGTTTAAATATCCAAAAATTGTATTAATAAAAATACGACATATTTCCCCTCACACAGTGACTTTATCAAGTATAAATAAAAAATTAAACGTTCTTCAACATTGTGAGTAAGTTGGTTATTACTTGTTGGAATTCTATTAATGGTTGAAGAGAGGTTCATTGGTCAAAAGATGAAGATAAACCATCTAAAATCGATAATGGAAGGTTATGGCGTCAAGTATGAACTATGTACGAACACAATGTTCAAACTCTATGATTTGACACAAAACTGTCAACAGGGTCATTGAGAAGATGGATGAGAAAGTCACACATGGGGTGCATATACCCACTGTCAATTCTCCACAAACACCTGTCAACGTTGAAGATTCATCTAGATTCTCGGAGTATAGCAAGGATAATGCCATGGGTTTTCTACGTACCGTTGAAACCTATACATATCCGATAAAATATGAGAAGACAAAACTTCAATACGTAAAGGGATGTGTCAAAGATTATGCCTTACAATGGTTCAATATGATCGCTGATGGGGTAGAGGCATAGCAAGAATTCGAGAGAATGTTTTCTCGGCAATACTGAGGACAACGTCAGCGAGGGTGCGTAAGACGTGTTTTGACGTTTGGGAAACATTGAGCAGGCAAACAATTCGAAAGCCACTTCGAATATGACGGTGGGTAAGCTGTGGCTATGCAAGTCTTAAAAACGTTCGATGAACTTCTGAAGCTGGACAAGAGGCTCGACAACGTTGACGACTGAAACACCTTCAGTGAACAGAAGGGATAACGTCCTGCACAACAATATTTATCCGTCAAGAAATAATGGGACATTCCCAGATGGACAAAATACGCCCGAATAATGAAGGATATTGAGGATCTGGCAACAATTATAATTATAATCAGAGATCTACCAATTATAATAACCAACGAGAAGAATAGAAGGTTTCTGAAAAACCGAAAACTATCAATAATGTAAAGATCCACGAGGCAATATTGGAAAATGCACCAAACATAAAGTAGGTTTTACAAGGTGCGATTCCTGAAGAAATCAGAAAAACGTATACGAAAGAAAATGAGGGAAGACTGTTATGAATGAATATTATGTACCAGGAATTAGTTGACAAACATAATTAAAAAATATATTTATGGATATAGAAGTCATATTATGGACATATTTATGTCGCTTTATTCTCTCCGACAGATGCTCTTTAGTTTGCC